>NC_069475.1:19272472-19462012 GCF_026875155.1 Cherax quadricarinatus | reverse complement strand
ACGTTGCTTTTGCTTTAAGGCTCTCGACGGGGGAAAGAGCGAAAAAGCACCAAGGCAAAATAAACTTTTAATCCTTGGTGATAAAAGGGGCTAAGGCTAGAAAAAATGACGGGGATGGTTTATGAGAACCCTTCAAAATAGGGGGGGACAACCCCAGGGATGACACTCTTCGGGTTTCCTTGTTCTATCTAGGCGGGAATTTATTGCTGCCAACTAACAGCCCCTTTTCAAGGAAGGTAAAATTGTTTGCCCTAGGAAAATTTTCAAGAACCTTAAATGGCGCGCTTTAACGGAGATAAAAAAACCTTTAAATTTTATTTGGGAGCGTTGAGGTTCCTGAACCTGTTTTCCCCTGGAATGCAGGGGGGGGAGAAAACCCATGTTTTATATACCCCCTGGAAAATCCTAGAGGAACTATTTTACCAAAATTGCACACGAAAACCCACTCATTTCGAAAGAAAAAGGACTTGGCGACGTTTTGCAACACCCCCCTTTAAAAAGCGGGGGGTGTCACTGGCACTTTTAAGGAGCCATAAATAAGGGGTCGGGGGGCCCGGGGGCCCGTTCAACTGCCCCCCCAGCATACAAAAGGGGGGATTTCCAACGCCCCTTGGAAGTTTAAAGCTGGCAGGGGAAAAGGGCACCTAAAGTGGGTTTCCTGCCAGCTGGGCTGTGGCTCTTTACTTTTGGTTTTTGCTTTGCACCCAGCAGAAACCCAGCCTGGTTGATCGGTTTCTGAAAAAACCAGGAGGCCGGGTTTCCAAAGCCCGGGCCCCCCGGGGGGCGTTGCCCCCCGGAATCTCCCCAGGTAAACTCCGTAGCGGGGAGATGCCCCCCAAATAGTTTTGGTCACCAAAAAAGTTTCGAAAAAATAAGGGTGGAATGTAGGCGAAGGAGGGTTCGACGATAGCTACCCATAAAAAGATGAGCAAAGGGGGTTTTTAAAAAAGGTTTCGCCGGCTGTGCCCAATTTGCTTCAGAGGGAAAGTGGGTTTTTCCAGGATAACCTTTCGATCAAAAAAGGAGGCCCGGGAAATTTGGGGACTGTATCACGTTGGGGGATACGGGAGCCATAGAGGTAAAAAAGGGATGATCAGAGAAACCAGAGGTCTAGTGAAAGTAATTTGGTGGGTTTTATTTGCGGGAAAAATTTTTAAAACCCACTTTGGGGGTGGCCCAATTGGAAACACGGTCGACTGCTTGTTTGGAGGAAAACGGAAATTTAAGGTGACAGCCCAGCGCCGCCGGGGAAATAGGAAGTCATCAAAAATAGAGTGTTACCAAATATTTGATGGAAGACTAGAGGCCAAATTTTAATAGCAAGGAGAAAAAGTTTTTTGGTTGGTTTTGAAACACCCCTGGGGGAACCTTCAGTTTTGGAAAACAAAGTGGGGGGGGAGAGCACATTAAAACCCCGGGAAAACAGGGGAAATTCCCATGTCAGTTAAAAAGTTTTTAAAGGGAAAGGGTTTGGTTTGATTGCCCCCAAAGGCCAAAAGGAGTGGGTTTTGGGGCAAAAATATTTTTCCCTCCAAGTTGTGTAAAGGGGGGGCCCTTCTAAGGCCCAAAAATAGGGCCCAATAACTGAGTGGTTATTCGAAAAGGGTTTTTAAACTTTCCGTTACCCAAAGGGCGTAGTAAGGGGTCAAAGGGTTAGAACGCCCCTTACAAAACCTATTGAGAGTGGTTTGGCTTTGTGTGTCTCAAAATTACCACACTAAACGTCTATTTATAGGATTCCATCACTTTTAAAACGGGCACTGGGTAAGAGCAAGGGGGAAATAGTGGGAGGTTTCTGTCCCGTAGTGCCGGGGTTTGGGGAAAAAGGGAAAAAAACAAGGGGGGTTTTCCACAGCTGTGGAAAAAACTCCTTGTGCCCAAAATTTTAAGATTGAAAAGGGGCATAATAGGACTCCCAAGGGGCTGATGATGTAAAGGGTTGTAGCATTTTACGAATTTTAAATTTGCCCGCCCGGGCCCCAGCTGCTGTGATCGGCAAGCTGGGTTTTTCCCTTTCCATTTTCTTAAAAGTGTAAAAGGCCCAAATTATATGTTTCTTCTTGAGAGAAAAAAAAGTAAAGGGGTTTTGTGCAAAACTCTCGGGCAGACATTGAGGAAAGAAATAAGAAGAACAAAAAGAAAAAAACTTTAAGAACAAAGGGAAAAAACACTCCCAAAAAGGGCCCCTTCGGGCCCCTGCGGGGAGGCCCCAAGTCCCCAAAACCGGCTTAAGCCAATGCCCCCAACCTAGTAAGGTCAGGTACAGGGGGACTTAAAGGGGGAAAAAAACCCGGAAAACCGACCGGGGGTAGCACAAGCTTTCAGGCCCTAACTACACCCACCCCACCCCTTTAATGTATTTACCCAACCTTTTTTTTAAAGGGTACAAAAACGTTCGGGCCCCTCTAAAAACGGAAACTTGGGAGTTTGTTCCACTCATCCAAAAACTCTATTACCAAACCGGGTACTTTCCTTTTATCCTTCCTAAAATTCTAAATTTTTTCCCAAACTTAAAACCATTGCGGGAGAGTCCTGTCTAGGCTAGATATTTTCGGCAAAATATTTACATCCCCTTTATTTATTCGTTTTCCCATTTATACACCTCAATCAACCCCCCCTAATTTACGTCTTTTTTTGGAGAGTGCAGATTCGGGGCCCTTTTGGGGGTTTTTTTCCCTTCATGGGAAAAAGGTTTTTCTGATACATGGGAAAAAACTTTGTCACCCCCTTTGTCATTTTCCAGGGAAATTTTATCCATTCTTTTAATTAAGGTGCCCAAAAACCCCTTGCAGATAATCAAAATGGGGGCCTAAACCAAGGATGTATGGGTTTGGGAAAGAAAAACCCTTTGAGGCCCTCCTTTTTATTTATGCTTTTTGATATGAACCCAAAGGGGTTTCTATTGCTTTTTTGCGAACACTTAGCCCCTGTTGTTTTGGTTTAAGATTATGTTTAACCCAAGAACCCCAAAAAATCTTTTTGGCAATCGTAATATTAAGATCTACTTTTATTTATTTTTATATGTGGCAGGGTTTTTTTGTCCTTTTCCAAACATTTGGGAATTTTGCTTTTTGTCTTTTTTAAAACTGCTTTCTGCCCCCTTCTCCGACCACGGGCATCAGTCTATTAAAAATTTTCCTGGAGTCCCCGGGGAAGCCCTCGCCCGAATAAATTCGACGGCCTTTTTTTGGGGGATGGCAAACTTGCCGATGTCGCTCTTTAGCCCTTCTATGTCTTTTTATGTGGGATTGTGAACAGCAGGGGGGCCCCCCCAACGCCCCTGTGGAACACCGCTCGTGACACTTCCCCCCCTTTTGTTTCTCCCCATTTATCCAAAAATCCTTTTGCCTTTTTGTCCCATGGGTTTTATCCAAAGGGAAAAAAAATTTTTCTGCTATTCCTGTGCTTTAATTTTCCTCAATAAATCTCTGGATGTGGGACCCCGTCCCAAAAACCTTATGAAGTCCCTATCACAATTCCCTTTTCATTACCTTGATCTACCCCTCAAATTTTCCCCTTTTTTTAAAAAAAAATTAAAAAAAATTCGTAAGGAGGGGAACCCCCCCTTTGTTAAAAAACCAATTTCGAGATTCGGGTTTATTAATTTGCTTTTCAAGGGGGGCCTTTCGAATGCCCGGGCCCAAAAATTGATTCCTAAAATTTTCCCCCTATTGGGGGTTTGGGGTTATTTGGGGCTATAGTTTTGAAGCTGGACCTGTCACCTGTTTTTAAAAAAGGTATCACATTTTCCCTTTTCCCCTTATCTGGCACCAATTTCCCGTTTTGTAGTGATTTGTTGAAAAGGGTTAGCCAAAGGTGTGGGTAAGCTACCCTTTACATTCCTTTAGAACCCCTTTCTTTCCGTTTTTTCAGGGGCCCGGGTTTGTTAGGTTTTAATTTTTTTATTTGCCCAAAGGACCATGTCAAATTGTGACCCTAATTTGTTTCACAGTTTATTATCGTCCTGTTTACATAATTTTATCCCTTACTGGAAAATCGCTTTGGAATTTCCCCCTGTGTAAAAAATTTAGAGGAAAATGTGTTAAAATTTTACACCCTTTCCTTTTTCACTGTCAGTGAGCTGACCCCAGGAAAAAATTTTAGTGGGGCCCCGTTTGTTTCCCCCATCTTATTTTGTATACCTTTAAGAATCCCTTTTTGGGGGGTTTTTCGTTTTTGCAACTTTAAAACCCCTTAAATTTTTTTTGCTTTTTTTAATTTCCCCTTTTTTTTTTTAATCCCCTTTAATTTTTTAAAATTTTATATATTTCTCAATTGCCCCCTCCTCTTTTTATTTTCCTTTATTTGCCCCTTTTTGACCAACAGATATTTTTAAAACTATTGTTCATCATTTAGGAAACATTTTTTTTTGATTGTTTTCCCTATTTGGAACATAATTTTACTGAGCGCTAGAACATGCCCTGGAAAGCATCATATCGGCAAAACCCTCACCACCTTCCTGCCCCTTTGTCAGGTCATTCCAGTTTTAGCCCACCTTTAAATAATTTTTCAGTCCCATGAAATCAGCCCCAAACGAAAGTCGGGAGGGGGACTTGATTGCCCTTATTAGGGGGGAATTTCCATTTTAAAATTAAAAATGAGTGATTTGGGGGATCAAATTTCCCCAATTCTCATTTTAAACCCCAAGATTATTAATTTGTTTTTCCCTTCTGGCAAAAACCAAGTCAAGGAGGTTTTTTCCCCTTTGTTTTGGGTCCCGTCACAAAAGTTTTAAAAAAAAAAATCCGGATCGTATCAAGAAAATCACCGACTCTAAATTTCCCGTCAAATTGCTCCAGTCAAAACTGTCTATAGTTGAAAACTCCCCTTAGCACAAAAATTTTCGTATGTAGATGCCCCTTTCGAAATTTTGTCCCATTGAAGTTTACTGCATCCCTTTTCAAGATTTGGGGGGGCCCCGTAAAAACACACCCAAAATTTTGTTTTTTTCGGCCCTCGAGAAGCCGTAACCCCCCAAAAAGGGTTCAGTGGCTGAAGCTTCTAATTTAAAATCTTGGGGCAACACAAAAAATTTAAATTGTCTTGACATAAATCGCTACTCCCCCACCTTTCCCGTTGGGGCCCCGGCAGTGTGGGAAAAAATTTATAGCCCCTTTTATGTGACCTTCAGAGGGCCTCTCTCTATTTTCAGGGTTGGCCCGGTCTCTGTTTTTAGCAATAATATCTATGTTTTCCCGCATTGCAATTAATTTAGCTCATCTATTTATTTCTTACACTCCCGTATTATATAGTAAACCCTTTTTTTGGGGTAGGCCTTGTGGGGCCCCCTGCTGGCCCCTTTTTTTGCTGACCCCGATCTATTGTCTTTTTTTTAAAATTTTAGGGTGAATGCCCCTTTTTTTTAATTTACTGTTTTTCCCAAAAAAAGGGGTTGCAACCTGCTTGTTTTCCCACACCACCCATACCTTATCTTTTCCCTTTAGTTTAAAATCATAGGCATTTCACCCAATTTGGCCCTTTTCAAACGAGGGCTCAAAATGCAACCACCCCGCCAAAAGAGAGATGTAAACCCCAAAACCCCGGGTACATATATGTTTGCCCTTTAAAAATTGTTCCCGGGGTTTCAAATTTAATGGGATTGCCAAATTCCTTGGGAGTTTTCTGTCTAGCCAGCAATTTAAAACCTTTGGGCCCCAGACAACCATTCATTTCCTTCTCCCCCTTTTAGGGGAAGATGCTACATATGATTGGGATTTCCCCCCCTTGACTTAATGAAAAATTTTAGTGAAATTTTTCTTATTAGGGACTCCCTTTTCTTTCCTTTCCCTTCCCAAAAAAACATTTACCAGCCTGAGGGCAGATTAAAAGGGGTTGGGGTCCCCTTTTCCTGACATGTTTTCCCGCCTGTTGAAAAATTTCCCCAAAAACCGCTCCAGGGGAAACCACTCTATCTTCATCTTCTTTTTCCTATTACCCAAAAAACCGGTCTATGTATCTTACCGGAGTCACCAACCCAAGAATTTCGGCCCTTTCCTCCATTTGAGGGGCAGTAGTACCCTTTTCCTTCATGGCCACTGAAGTAACATTCATTGAAGAAAAGAGAAGCCCATTTCCTAAAAACGATCTCACTCTTAACTTTCCTTACTTTTGATGGTTCCATTACTGTGAACTACTCGCCACTTGTTGCAGGTGCTGGGCTGCACCTTTACTCTGGTAAGCCGTTTTCTGCCCCCCCAAAATACAGCCTCCTCACGCGGGGAGACAGACTGGACCCCCGGGTGCTTGGAAAAACCTCATTCCCCACAACTCCCCGCCACCTCAACTCTCTCCCGACCCCTTGAGGTGGGGCCTTTAGCCTCCTAAACTCCCCCTGGGAAAGGGAAAAACCCCCCTCCTTCAACCTCCAACCTCAATTTTTTAAAAAACTGCAGAAACAAGCCCTGCTTTTTTAACCCTTTAAATAATTCCCCCAAAACAGCTCAGGGTCTGTGGGCCTCACGTGCGGGCCCGGGCCATGGGGTACTGAGGGGCTAGATGGAGTTGCTGAGAAAAAGGACGAGATGATTGCCAAAATTTTATTGGCAAAAAATTTTTAGTGGGTTTTCTATATTCCAAAAACACCGGCAAAACCCCCAGAAACCCGGAGCCCCCTCAGGAGAATATTTACCACTCAGTTTTCGTACTTTTTCTAGACTGCACTCATAGAGGAAGCAGAGGTGATGGTGGAGACATAATCTTGCCAGCAAGTGTGTTTAGCATCATGGATGGCACGGCGAGCGATCGCACTCTTCTGGTTAAAATCAAGAAGTCTCTCTGTGGTTCTATTTTACCGGTACCTGCCCCATACAGCGTGTTTCAAACATACTGCACGAGCACAAGCAGAAGACCACCAAGGCACGCATTTCTGAGAATGCCTGCCCGAATTTTTGGGGGTATAGAAGAGAAGCTGCAGTTAAAACGGAGGACGAGAAGAGGTGTAAAAGGTCATCGTTTGAAGGACGAAGAAGGAACCTCTCTAAAAACAGTTAGGTGTGAGTAAAGGTTCCAATTTGCCTGATCAAATTGCCAGCGTGGGGTGCGAAGAGGTGGTGAATATGAAGGGGAAGTAAGAATGATTGGGAAATGATCGCTGTCATGTAAGTCTGGAAGAACAGACCAAGTGAAGTCTAATGCAGTGGAGGAAGAGCAGACTGAGAGATCGTTTGCAAAAGAGAGAGTGTAAATCCAAGGATCAAAATGGGTGTGAGTACCTGTATTTAAAACATGGAGGGGGTGGGTGGCAAGAAAAGCCTCTAACTGAATGCCACGGGAATCACAGTGAGACCCCCCGCAGAGGAAATGGTGGGCATTAAAATCACCAAGTAACAGAATCGGTGGCGGTAATGACGAAACAAGAAAGGCAATATCCGGAATAGATAATGCCCGAGAAGGAGAGAGATATAAAGAACAGAGCGTATACCACCTATGCAAGTGGATACAGGCTGCTGTGTAATGCAGCGAAGTACGAACAAATAGCTGATGTTACGGAATATCAGTGCGTAGAAGAAGGGCACTTTCATTAAAGGTCCCATCAGGAAAAGGATCTAAAGAATACAATAAATTATAGCCTAGATGGGAGAGATAACAGCAGAGTATAATTTTGGTTCCTGTAAGCAAACACCAACAGGGGAAAACTGGGAGAGTAACATCTGAAGTTCACCCCGATTACCCCTGAGGATGTGTATATTCCACTGTAAATAGGCCATGATTGGCAATGATAAAGATACCTGAAATCCGCAGGTAAGGGTTCCTATGGACTAGAGGGGTTAGAAAAGTCCACATGCGGAGGCAGTGGAAAACGTTCAAGCAGCGAAGGAACGGTACGCTGTGAAGAAAGGAGTTGCGCACATGGAGTAGAGGAGAGAGAAGGAGCGGAGGGTGGATCAGTGTCCATTGATGGTTTGGTCTCTGCAATATATTCAGAGATTGCTTCAAGTGTTTCAGATTTCAGAGACGTCGTATGGGAGACAATATTGGAAATGGTAGGGGGAGGATGAGTAAAGATTGGAACTGTAATGGACTGTACCAATGTAGGGATGGGGCAAAAGGGTGGAGGGAACTGGAGAAGCATGGAAGGGGTCAGAAGAGGCAGAAACCTGGGAGGTGGCAGAAGAGGAAGAAACTTGGGAGGGAACAGAGGAGGAAGGTACAGTACGAGGAGGAGGGTGAACCTCTACACTTGTAACAGAGCCAGTGAGAGGGGGAGAACCAGGTACAGAGACAGGGAAGGGAAAATGAGGAGGTGGAAGATGGGTAGGAGGTGTTAACGGACCTTTTTTTGACTTTTGAGAAGTAGAGGGACAATTGGGAGGAGGTATCATAAGAGATCTCTTCGCTACTGAGGCTTGTGAGAGAGAACACGAAGAAGCGAGATCAGACTGAGACGTTGAAGTAGGGACGTCTGAGCCGAGGACAGCAAAAGAATTAGCTACAGGAGTGACTATGGGAGAGGTAACCACAGAGGTGGGTGCAGAAGATGGGATACCAGAAGTGGGGGGACGTTTTGAAACACGGGAATAAGAAACACAAGGTAGTCTCCCTTGGAGGTGGAGATGAGAAACTGCCATGGCATAAGGGAGCCCTTCGCCTTTTTGAGGTAACGGTTTTTTCCCGCCGTTTAATTTGATTTGGGACAATGGCGAGGGGGTTAAAAAAGGGTTTGAGCCTCATGAAAATTTAAAGGGCAAGAGGGGAGGTCGATTGCAAGATGTTTTTGAATGGTCTTTGGGCACCACGGGACGGGCTTTCCTTGGATAGACTGCAATATTTCGCTGGAGGGCCCAAAAATCCCCGGGCAATTTTTTACACTGTTGCGGTGTAGGGTCATCCTTTAAAGCTTGAAACCCGATGTCCTGTACAAAAAATGAGGATGGGAGTTCATGGCTTTCCCAAAATTTAAAAAGGAGCCCATTGTAGGGTTAATCTCTCCCCCCGCGGGCGGGAAGAACGTAAGTGTTCCCTTGAGGATTGAGAGATTTGGGGTTCAGTGTTAAAGGGAATTTTGCCGTCCCACATTTTGGAAATTTTGTTAAAACTATGGTTTGGGGCAAGAATGCGGTACCACTCAGGAATTGGGGAAGGATGCTTTTTAAATAGTGACAGGAACAGTATGGGTTTTGGGGAAAAGACAAAAAACCCTCATGAGCCTGGGAAAGCTTCTGTACGGTGATGGCTTGTACCCTCTAAAGGGAAGATGAAGAGAAATATCTTTACCAACAGGGGCGTATGAGGGGTTTGCCAATACTGTGGTCAGAAAGAAAAGCAATAGGGGGGAAGTGGGTTTCGAAAAAGTAAAATTGGAATTTAGTCCGAAAGTCTAAAAAATTGAGCGGGGGAAAAGGTAGTGAGGTTTTGTGTCGATCTTTTTGAGAAAAAACGGGGAAGGTGGGAAGTTCATCAGCGGTAATTGTCTTTGGCGTTTTAGGCGTGGGGCCGATTTGGGTCCGACTGGAAAGGGGCCCGGCAATTCGAAAAATTGCCGCCCGTGGGGGAGGGGGCCCGGAAAGGGAATTAGTCAAAAAAGGGCCAGGAGGGATAAGGGAAAACCCTTTCCCAAAACTAGGGAGGCCAAGCCCTTTGATGTTTCCCCTTCAGGTCACTTGTTCAAACCTAGGCGGGGGAATATTGTTTGCACATTTAAAAGCACCTTTCAAGGCAGGTGAAATTGTTTGACCTAAAAAAAATGTACGAGAACCTTCACGGTGTGCATAACGGAGAAAAAAACCCCTTCAATTATGGGAGCACTTGGGGTTTCCCTGAACCTTTTATTCCCTGAATCCCAGGGGGGGAGAGTTTTAACCCCGTTTAAAAATACCCCGGGGGAAAATCCTTTAGGGGGAAATTAGTCCGAACTTGCACAGGGAAAATCACTCACTAAAAAAGCAAAAGATTTGGGGCAGACGTTTTGCAACTTCCCCCAATGAAAAAGCGGGGTTTCATAGCACTTTAAAGGGAGACCATAAAATTTAAGTGTCGGGGGCCCGAGCCCTTTTAAACTGCCTCCCTGAAACTTTGAGGGGGACCCCAAGGGAAAAAGTCACTTGATTTTTTTGGGTTACCCTAGGTTCTTACACATATCCCTGTATGTATGATAATTCTAACTATTTTTTGTGTTTTACCTGAATAAAACTTACTTATTTAAACCAATGCCCCCTTTGGCAGTCTTCAAGCTGGCACTGGAAAAGAAACCTAAAGTGGGTTTTCCCTGCCCCACCCGGGGGGTTTTGGGGGGTTTCATACGTTGGTTTGGTGCACCCAAGCGTAACAGCCTGGTTGATCAGGCTTGATCCACCAGGGGGGCCTGGTCCCCGGGCCCGGGCCGCGGGGACTTTGGACCCCCGGACCCCTTCCCCAGGTAAACCCCGGGGTAAACACAAAAATTCAAGCTTCCCTATCTTCACCCAAACATTCAACTTTCCCTTAAAAAATATTCCCTCCATTTTTCCCCAAATTCCCTTTTAATTTCCCAAATAATAACTTTTCCTCCCTATTTTTAACTGACAAACCCCATTTTTTTCTCTAGGCTTCCGGGAACGGGTTAATCTCACCCCAAAAACCCTTTTTCTTATTTTCAACAAAATTTGTTGATAACATCTCCCCAATTTCTCTCTTTTGGCTCCCCCCTTTTTCCCATTGCTTCACCACCTTTTAAACCCTCTTTTTTTTTTCCATAAAACCCCTTCCCCCCTTGCATCACTTCTACTTTGTAAAAAACTTCAAATATGTAACTTTTTCTCCTTACTACTTTCTTTACATATTCCACCAATCGCTCCTCTTCCCTCCGCACCCATTTTCCCTGAAAACCAAACAAATTTCCCTGCTTTTTCATTTTAACCCCTCTTTTTTTTAACCTCCCCCATACCTCTTCGCCCCCCATTCCCTATCCCTTCATTACCCCATCTATCACCCAATTATTTTGGTTTTTTCCCTTAAACCCTAACTGCCCCCTCTTTTAGTTATTAAAACCTTCATCTCTCTTCCCTTTGTTTTCTTTTTTCCCCTTGTATCCCATCTACCTTTTACTTCAGTTTTCCCTACAATAAAAAGTGTTTATATTTTCTGGGGGCCCCTTTTTAAAAACATTTTTACATCTGAAATTTTACTAATAGTTTTTTTATTTTACCAATACAAAATTTAAAAAAACTACTGTCTTTTCCCCTGCATCATTTCTTGTTTTACTTTTTTAATCCCCCTTTTTTTTTTAAAATATGTATTTTTTTAAAAAACTAAACCCCTTTCTATACAAAGTTCAATAAAAGGGTTTCCCATTATCTTTTAAAACCTGGCCCCCCAAACTTCCCTACCACCCCCTCTCAAAAAGTTTCCCCTATTTTTAGCATTCGGGTTTCCCTTTCCAAAATTTACTCCAAATTTGGGGTTTCAAAGTTTCCCTTATACATTCACTTAACATCCCCCAAAATCTCTCTCCTTTATTTTTCCCTTTCTCTTCTCCAGGTGATACTTGCTTATTATGACCCACTTTTCACTCCAACCTTTATTTTAATCCCCTTAATCTTGAATTTACACATTCACATTCCCCTTTGTTCTTCCATAATGACCCTTCAGCATTTTTGCTACCGTTCCTTAGCTCTAAACTCTTCAGATATTTCCAAAGTTTTAAAAACCCCATTTATTTCTCCCCACTGAAACTCCCCTCCCCCTTCGCTTTGTTTGGGCTTAGGGATAGGACATCCAAAATTTTCTTTTTCATTCACAACATCAGAAAATATCTTTTTCTTGTCATCGCACAAATTTTATGCAATTCAAACTTTCCCAGTTTTATAAAGTTTTTTCTTCTTTTTTTTTTTAGGAAGCAGTTAAGGGGGTTTTTTTTGAGGTAGTGAGGCTCAATTTGAGGAAAGTAGGGGAAAAAGGGAGATTTTTTCATAGTAAAAGTAGGGGCCCTTAAAAAAAGGATGTGAGTTTTCACCGGGGGTTTGTTTAATATATTTGTAGATGAGGTTTTTTAAAAGAAGTGAATGCGAGAGTTTTTGGGAAGAGGGTGTAGTTAAAAATAAAAGAACAAATATAAATGGGAGTTGCACAGATGCTTTTTGTGATGACACTGTGCTCTTTACAGATTCTGGAAAAAAAAGCTACAGAGGTTGGTGGATGGGTTTTGGGAGGGTATGTAAAAAAAGAAAAAATTTAAAAATGAAATAGGAAGGAGCAAGATTAAGGGGAATAACAAAAAGTTTTGGTGAAAGAAAATTGGTTTTGGGAAATTTGGGGGGGAGAGCATGAAAGGTTTTGAATGTGTTTTAGATATTTGGGGGTGGATGTGGTTTGGGGAAAGGGTTATGAAAGATGAGGGGGATATAGGGTTTGAGGAAAGGGAAAGGGGGAGCTGTTTCTATTACTAGTCTTGGGGACAAAGGCTTTTCCCTTTGGGAAACAAAGAGAGGAATGTATTTCATTTTGTTTTACCAACGTTCTTATTGGGTGTGAAAACTGGGTTTATGAAAGTTGCAGGAGGAGAAAAACTGGAGGGTGGAGATGTTTTATGTCTTTAGGGAGGCCCTGGTGGAAAAATGCAGAGAACTCGTTGTTTTTGGAAGTTTGGGGGGAGGTTTTGGGTTGCTGAAACTGTTGTCCAGAGGGTGGGAAAGGGTTTTGAGGTGGGGTTTTGGGCATGCAGAGAGAAGGAAAGAAAACAGAATGACTTCAAGAGTGTATAAAAATTTTTGTGGGAGGGGAAAGGGAGGGGAGGGGTTTTGGGCCCAGGAAAAAATTGAAGGGGGGGTAAAAGGGGGGTTTTGTAAGTGAGGGGCTTTGACTTCCGCAAGTATGCATGAGCTTAAATTAATAGGAAAGAATGGAGACAAATGGTTTTTTTAAAACTTGACATGCTGTTGGAGGTTGAGCAAAGTAATATTTTTGAAGGGGGTTTAGGGAAACGGGAAGGGGCCCGGGCTTGAGTCCTTTCAGATGGGGAAAGAAACAATGTTTTAAAACCCCTGAAAGGGGGGGTGGGTTTAAAGTTTTCAGTTTTATAACGTGTGTAAAGCCACCCCTGGCAAGACAGTGATGGAGTGAATGATGAAAGTTTTTCTTCTTCGGGCCCCCCGCCTTGGTGGGAATCGGCCCATGTGTTAAAAAAAAAATTGTTGACAAATTTTTTGGGAAAAAAAAAAAAAAATTTTTTATGAAATTTACAAAGAGAAAATTTTTTCCCCATGGGAATGGGACCAAAAAATTTTTTAATTTTTATTTAAAAAAATTACGGAAATTTCGCTCCCCCGAAATTAGCGATCTTTGGGAAAAACATACTCATCTTTTGATTTTCCCGACTTTTTAGCCCCATTTTCGGCCAATTTTATTGTCCATTCGACAAAAATCAGTTAATTTTCCCTTTTTAAAATCCTTTTTTCTATCCCAATTTTAGTACAAAAAACTGCCCCTTTACCGATTTCAAAATACCCAAATAAAATGGTCGAAAATTTTTTAAATTTTTCCAAATTTTAGCAAAATTTAAAAAAAAATGGCCCCAATTTTTAAAATTGGGCTAGAAAAAAAACAATGCAGACTTCTTTGGGAAATTAAATAAATATCTTTTGTTCATTAGTTTATGCTCCAGGGCCTCTTTATATTACTCTTTCCTTTTTATTTTGATTTTTTTATTCACACAAAAAAATGAAAATTTTTCTGTAATTTAAGACTACTGCATTATTGTAGAAATGGTTAAAATTTTAAAATTTAGACACAAGGAAAAAAATATTAAGTCCCCCGTTGAGGGGTTGTGGGCATGTGGTGGATTTGCTTACTCTTGAACATTGGGTAAAAAACGAACATTTGCATTACTTTTTGCTTTAATTTCAAGATGTTTTTTCCCCGTTTAAATAATCAAAATCATCTCTTTCCCCTGTAAAATGTTTCCCATTCTTTCAAATGAGAAGAAAAAAGGGAAAAAAAACCATAAAAACTATACGAAAATACACTGAAAAGTCGGCATTTTAATCCAAAAACACGGTCGGAGTTTTTTTTCTCTCATTATGCACTGCGTGCAGCAGGTTTTTTTTTAATACAGTGCACACTGACCACACAGACCCATTCTCTCACATGTTGGCCTACCAGCTTTCTCCTGCTTGATTTGAAGCCACTAGAATTATTGAGAATATTTTATTTTATTTATTTATTATCACACTGGCCGATTCCCACCAAGGCAGGGTGGCCCGAAAAAGAAAAACTTTCACCATCATTCACTCCATCACTGTCTTGCCAGAAGGGTGCTTTACACTACAGTTTTTAAACTGCAACATTAACACCCCTCCTTCAGAGTGCAGGCACTGTACTTCCCATCTCCAGGACTCAAGTCCGGCCTGCTGGTTTCCCTGAATCCCTTCATAAATGTTACTTTGCTCACACTCCAACAGCACGTCAAGTATTAAAAACCATTTGTCTCCATTCACTCCTATCAAACACGCTCACGCATGCCTGCTGGAAGTCCAAGCCCCTCGCACACAAAACCTCCTTTACCCCCTCCCTCCAACCCTTCCTAGGCCGACCCCTACCCCGCCTTCCTTCCACTACAGACTGATACACTCTTGAAGTTATTGTTTCGCTCCATTCTCTCTACATGTCCGAACCACCTCAACAACCCTTCCTCAGACCTCTGGACAACAGTTTTGGTAATCCCGCACCTCCTCCTAACTTCCAAACTACGAATTCTCTGCATTATATTCACACCACACATTGCCCTCAGACATGACATCTCCACTGCCTCCAGCCTTCTCCTCGCTGCAACATTCATCACCCATGCTTCACACCCATATAAGAGCGTTGGTAAAACTATACTCTCATACATTCCCCTCTTTGCCTCCAAGGACAAAGTTCTCTGTCTCCACAGACTCCTAAGTGCACCACTCACTCTTTTTCCCTCATCAATTCTATGATTCACCTCATCTTTCATAGACCCATCCGCTGACACGTCCACTCCCAAATATCTGATACGTTCACCTCCTCCATACTCTCTCCCTCCAATCTGATATTCAATCTTTTCATCACCTAATCTTTTTGTTATCCTCATAACCTTACTCTTTCCTGTATTCACCTTTAATTTTCTTCTTTTGCACACCCTACCAAATTCATCCACCAATCTCTGCAGCTTCTCTTCAGAATCTCCCAAGAGCACAGTGTCATCAGCAAAGAGCAGCTGTGACAACTCCCACCCTGTGTGTGATTCTTTATCTTTTAACTCCACGCCTCTTGCCAAGACCCTCGCATTTACTTCTCTTACAACCCCATCTATAAATATATTAAACAACACGGTGACATCACACATCCTTGTCTAAGGCCTACTTTTACTGGGAAAAAATTTCCCTCTTTTCTACATACTCTAACTTGAGCCTCACTATCCTCGTAAAAAACTCTTCACTGCTTTCAGTAACCTACCTCCTACACCATACACTTGCAACATCTGCCACATTGCCCCCTATCCACCCTGTCATACGCCTTTTCCAAATCCATAAATGCCACAAAGACCTCTTTAGCCTTATCTAATATACTGTTCACTTATATGTTTCACTGTAAACACCTGGTCCACACACCCCCTACCTTTCCTAAAGCCTCCTTGTTCATCTGCTATCCTATTCTCCGTCTTACTCTTAATTCTTTCAATTATAACTCTACCATACACTTTACCAGGTACACTCAACAGACTTATCCCCCTATAATTTTTGCACTCTTTTTATCCCTTTGCCTTTTACAAAGGAACTATGCATGCTCTCTGCCAATTCCCTAGGTACCTTACCCTCTTCCATACATTTATTAAATAATTGCACCAACCACTCCAAAACTATATCCCCACCTGCTTTTAACATTTCTATCTTTATCCCATCAATCCCGGCTGCCTTACCCCCTTTCATTTTACCTACTGCCTCACGAACTTCCCCCACACTCACAACTGGCTCTTTCTCACCTATAAGATGTTATTCCTCCTTGCCCTATACACGAAATCACAGCTTCCCTATCTTCATCAACATTTAACAATTCCTCAAAATATTCCCTCCATTTTCCCCAATACCTCTAACTCTCCATTTAATAACTCTCCTCTCCTATTTTTAACTGACAAATCCATTTGTTCTCTAGGCTTCCTTAACTTGTTAATCTCACTCCAAAACTTTTTCTTATTTTCAACAAAATTTGTTGATAACAGCTCACCCACTCTCTCATTTGCTTCTTTTTACATTGCTTCACCACTCTCTTAACTCTCTCTTTTTCTCCATATACTCTTCCCTCCTTGCATACTTCTACTTTGTAAAAACTTCTCATATGCTAACTTTTTCTCCCTTACTACTCTCTTTACATCCTCATTCCACCAATCGCTCCTCTTCCCTCCTGCACCCACTTTCCTGTAACCACAAACTTCTGCTGAACACTCTAACACTACATTTTTAAACCTACCCCATTCCTCTTCGACCCCATTGCCTATGCTCTCATTAGCCCATCTATCCTCCAATAGCTGTTTATATCTTACCCTAACTGCCTCCTCTTTTAGTTTATAAACCTTCACCTCTCTCTTCCCTGATGCTTCTATTTCCTTGTATCCCATTCTACCTTTTACTCTCAGTGTAGCTACAACTAGAAAGTGATCTGATATATCTGGGGCCCCTCGATAAACATGTACATCCTGAAGTCTACTCAACAGTCTTTTATCTACTAATACATAATCCAACAAAACTACTGTCATTTCGCCCTACATCATATCGTGTATACTTATTTACCCTCTTTTCTTAAAATATGTATTACCTATAACTAAACCCTTTCTATACAAGTTCAATCAAAGGGCTCCCATTATCATTTACACCTGGCACCCCAAACTTCCCTACCACACCCTCTCTAAAAGTTTCTCCTACTTTAGCATTCAGGTCCCTACCACAATTACTCTCTCACTTGGTTTCAAAGGCTCTATACATTCACTTAACATTTCCCAAAATCTCTCTCTCTCCTCTGCATTCCTCTCTTCTCCAGGTGGCATACACGCTTATTATGACCCACTTCTCGCATCCAACCTTTACTTTAATCCACATAATTCTCGAATTTACACATTCATATTCTCTTTTCTCCTTCCATAACTGATCATTTAACATTACTGCTACCCCTTCCTTTGCTCTAAACTCTCTCAGATACTCCAGATTTAATCCCATTTATTTCCCCCACTGAAACTCTCCTACCCCCTTCAGCTTTGTTTCGCTTAGAGCCAGGACATCCAACTTCTTTTCATTCATAACATAGCAATCATCTGTTTCTTGTCATCCGCATACATCCACGCACATTTAAACAACCAGTTTTATAAAGTTTTTCTTCTTCTCTTTTTTAGTTTAAATGTATACAGGAGGAAGGGGTTACTAGCCCATTGCTCCCGGCATTTTAGTCGCCTCATACGACACGCATGGCTTACGGAGGAAAGATTCTTTTCCACTTCCCCATTGAGAATATACAAGTCCAAAATATTGGCTAGCAAGAAAGTAGTATATATATGACCAAAACAGTCAAAGGGTTAATTATAATGTCAGATCACTAAACAAACACCATGATGACCTTCAAGAACTTTGTCATTTCTCTAAATATCTGTATGTTTATCATTACTCTCATTGAAACATAGCTAAAACCTAATGTTACATACATCTGGCCTACAATTGTGTTGGTCGTGTAGCCATACATGGCTACACGACCCATACGCAATTGTAGGCTAGACCATTAGAGGTGGAACAGCTATATACTACTCTGACGAACTTGAATGTATAAAATTCTACATGCACAAACCTTAAACATTGGAGCAATCTACAGAGTACCTCACTCCAATATTTACTCATTTAGTGAAAAACTAAGAAACACAATAAGTGAAAAGAGATAAAACACACCCCCGATATCATATGGACTTAACATAAACCTCATCCATGACCATCACCCACAAGTAACTAAATTTATAAAAAATTTGAGCAGCATGTATGGTTTAAAAAAAGTGACCCTGATCAGTCAGATAGACTGGTCCGAACCCTTGACTGGTCCGAACCCTGGACTGGTTTCAAACGGTTTCGTTTTTGCACCACCTAGCAGGTTATTAATAGAATATTCAAGAGGTTGCTAGTAGGAATTGCAGTAAATCAACCATTCAAATCATTATGAAGCTGTGTGTAGTCTGTGGTCAGTCAAACAAACGGGCTTCCACATGCATAAATTGTCATTTCTGTGGAAATTGGTGTCACGCCCCTTGTGCAGATATCCATGAACTAGCTACAAGCAGTATTAAAACAGGGAAGTGTTTTTGGGTATGCCCAAATGAGATAAATCTGTGGACTAAATCACAAGGGTATTAAAAGAGGTCAACATCAAAGCTGCTTTCATAGAAAACCTGGAAGCTTTCTACAAACAGATGGGAACATAAAAGTCCGGGTGAATGGTATACCCTTGATTTCTGGCCATGTAGTCAGAAACTTTAAGGCTGGAGATGATGTCCTGGTAGTCAGTAAATGGGGGCTGATAGTGCTGTCTGGGAGACAGTAATGGGGAAGCTGGAGGTGTTGTCCTGGGAGACAGAAATGGTGAAGCTGGAGGTGCTGTCTGGGAGACAGTAATGGTGAAGCGGGAGTTTGCGTTCCTGGGAGACATTTAATGGGGAAGCTGGAGATGCTGTCCTGGGAGACAGTAATGGTGAAGCGGGAGATTTTGTCCAGGTAGTGGGGGAATTATACGCAGGAAGGAATACATATGAATGGACCTCATAGGGGGACAGGAGCCTAGTAGGGAAACAAGTGTAGTCAAAGATAAGATAAAAACCCAATATTGCAAACTAGAAATACCGCAGGAAATAGCAAACAAGAGGACTCCACTAGCATAGTGAGGATATATTACCAAAAAAAAATGGTGGGAGCTCCATTGTTGGTGCTAGGGGAGGATAGAAGTAAGACAGGGAAACATGCACCAACAGGGAATACGTCACAGAAACCCCAAGGCAAAGGGAAAACCAAGCCTGTGCACATACTATGCACTCGGTATCTGCTGGCATGGGAAAATCTGGGAAAACAGATGGGACGTGAAAACTATGACCACCCTAGGAAATTGCCATGCCCATATGACAACAGGAAATGCAAACTCCTTCCTGTAAGCTTTTTCACCTGAACTGTGTCCCTCTTCAGTACGGGAAAAGGGACTGTGCTATACTTAAATTGCCAGGCATACCATCAAAAGGGGGACAAAAAGATACAAAACATCCAGGCCAGGGGAAAAAACCTGGGTAGCCACAGCCACTCAAGAGGGAGAGGTTTTTTAGTCCCAGGAAGGAAAAAAAAACTGGCAGGAAATGGCAAAAAATCGTACAACCAAATCCAGTCATTCCTGAAGTTAAACCCCTCGGGCCCCCATTAATCCACAAACTTTCCTCAAAAAAAATAGTAATTAAACAGAAAATCCCTTCCATTTACAGGGCAAAGAATAACAACCAAAAAATCTTATCTGATGCTTAGGGAGAAACCGGTTTTCAGAGAAATAAAGGATCAACTTAGCAACAAATTTTAGGATTCAAATCGCAAGTGAAGAACTAAAGGGGGGGGCCAAAATTTGAAATCGAAAGAAACCAAGAAATTCCTCTTTTATGAATTTTCAAAATCGAAAACCCAAAACCGCCCATATTGGCCCCTCCTTAACATAGATTCCACACGGGAAAATGACAACATGGAAAATTAGCTCCTCACCAACATTGCTCGATTTACAAGGGCCCTAACAATGGAGGAAATCAAATAATTTTTAATAAACCACAAAATTTGATAACCAACCATCCGATTTTAATCCTCTCAAAATCTTAACGGGCATAATGACCATGCCAAAAAACCTGCCCCACCAACTAAAAAGGGAATCTGGAAAAAAATCAAAGAAAACAAAAACTAATCACAACTTTTCACCCTTATGGGGAGGAGCATGGACACGGGGCTCCCAATTAACTAAAAAAAAACAGGGCCCAATTACCCATCTACCAAAAGGGGGAAGTAAAGCAACAACCCCAAAACCTACAGTACCATAGCACTAACACCATTATAAAATTTTTAAAAAAAAGGGGGTAAGAAACAAGATCACCACGCATCTAGAAACCCATCAGTTACAAAACCCCAGGGCAACATGGGTTTAGAAAGGTCGCTCCTGTCTGTCTCAACTATTGGACCACTACGACAAGGTCCTAAATGCACTAGAAGACAAAAAGAATGCAGATGTAATATATACAGACTTTGCAAAAGCCTTCGACAAGTGTGACCATGGCGTAATAGCGCACAAAATACGTGCTAAGGAAAAACAGGAAAAGTCGGTCGATGGATCTTTTAATTTCCCTCACTAAAAGAACACAGAGAGTAGTCGTCAACAGAGTAAAGTCCGAGGGAGCTACGGTGAAAAGCTCTGTTCCACAAGGCACAGTACTCGCTCCCATCTTGTTCCTCATCCTTATATCCGACATAAAACAAGGATGTCAGCCACAGCACCGTGTCTTTTCCCTTTTCAGATGACACCCGAATCTGCATGACAGTGTCTTCCATTGCAGACACTGCAAAGCTCCAGGCAGACATCAACCAAATCTTTCAGTGGGCTGCAGAAAACAATATGAAGTTCAACGATGAGAATTTTAATTATCGATATGGTAAACATGAGGGGAAAATTTAAAACTTCATCAGAGTACAAAACAAATTCTGGCCACAAAATAGAGCGAAACACCAACGTCAAAGACCTGGGAGTGATCAGTCGGAGGATCTCACGTTCAAGGACCATAACATTGTATCAATCGCATCTGCTAGAAAATGACAGGATGGATAATGAGAACCTTCAAAACTAGGGAGGTCAAGCCCATGATGACACTTTCAGGTCACTTGTTCTATCTAGGCTGGAATATTGCTGCACACTAACAGCACCTTTCAAGGCAGGTGAAATTGCCGACCTAGAAAATGTACAGAGAACTTTCACGGCGCGCATAATGGAGATAAAACACCTCAATTATTGGGAGCGCTTGAGGGTTCCTAAACCTGTATTCCCTGGAACGCAGGAGGGAGAGATACATGATTATATACACCTGGAAAATCTAGAGGGACTAGTACCGAACTTGCACACGAAAATCACCCATACGAAAAAAAAGACTTGGCAGACGATGCACCATCCCCCCAATGAAAAGCAGGGGTGTCACTAGCACGTTAAGAGACCATACAATAAGTGTCAGGGGCCCGAGACTGTTCAACTGCCTCCCAGCACACATAAGGGGGATTACCAACAGACCCCTGGCAGTCTTCAAGCTGGCACTGGACAAGCACCTAAAGTCAGTTCCGGATCAGCCGGGCTGTGGCTCGTATGTTGGTTTGCGTGCAGCCAGCAGCAACAGCCTGGTTGATCAGGCTCTGATCCACCAGGAGGCCTGGTCTCAGACCGGGCCGCGGGGGCGTTGACCCCCGGAACTCTCTCCAGGTAAACTCCAGGTAAGCTGCTCACTTCTGCCAACAATAACAAAACTGACAAGAATCTCTTGAGACAAATGCCTCTTTACTAGAGCATATCTGGACAAACACTATATACCCATTAAAAGTAGGAATAATCACAGATAACACCACTGACCACAGTCCTATCTTTCTCATAAACAATGTATGTAAATTGTCTCAGGACACAACTATGATCACCTTCCAATTACATAATGAGTCATTTGTTAATAACTTTATTACAGCATTAAGTAACATCGACTGGCAAAATGAGTTAGCAGTCAATCTTGATATTGATGAATGCATTAATATTTTTTTACAAAAAAAAAAATGATACTGCCAACAAGCTTAACCCCTTGACTGTCGCAACCCCCAATCTTGAGGTGTCTCCTGGTGTCGCAAAATTTAAAAAAATATATACGTACTTGACGTGCTGTTGGAGTGTGAGCAAAGTAACATTTATGAAGGGGTTCAGGGAAACCGGCAGGCCAGACTTGAGTCCTGGAGATGTGAAGTACAGTGCCTGCACTCTGAAGGAGGGGTGTTAATGCTGCAGTTTAAAAACTGTAGTGTAAAGCACCCTTCTGGCAAGACAGTGATGGAGTGAATGATGGTGAAAGTTTTTCTTTTTCGGGCCACCCTGCCTTGGTGGGAATCGGCCAGTGTGATAATAAAATAATAAAATAATATATATTTTTTCTTATGAAATGATAATCTTTTCCCGATTGTAATGACACCAAAAAAAAAAACAAAATTTGATGGAAAACTGACGGAATTACACTCTCACGAAGTTAGCAACCCCGGTGATATTTACTATTCGACGATTTCGCCCACTTTGAGCCCTATTTTTGGCTAATTCCATTGTTCCAGTCTACCAAAGTCATAGCTATTTCTTTAAAATTCCATTTTTTCTATCGATTGAGTACAAGAAACTCCCCATTTACCGATTTCAACTACCCAATAATGTGGTCAAAAATTTGCAATTTGGCCAATTTTACGAAAATTAAAAAATATGACAATTTCAAAATAAGGTACAGAATGAACAGTGCAGACATTCCTGGATCTAAAATAACATTTTCTTCGTTCATCAGTCACATCTCCAGGCCCCTCTGATATTACTCTTGCTTTCTATTTTGAATTTTTATTCAAACAAAAAATAGAAGATTTACTATTATGCAGACTACTGCAATACTGTAATAACTGTTTAAATAACATCAACCCATTCATGACTGCATATTAGAATGGCTAGTTGGACATTTATTGGGCAATAACATCATTTGTTTACTTTTGAACATCGGCAAAAATAAAACTTTTCCCTTAATTTAAGCTCCATTTCCAGGTCCTTTTTATAGTAAAATCAATCAAAATCACCTCTATTTCTATAATATGTTTCCCATTCTATCAAATGAGACCAAAAAAACGAGAATACAACCATAAATACTATATGAAAATAGACCACAAACTCGACATTTTAATTAAAAAAACGGTTGGAATTTTTTTCTCATTATGCACTGCGTGCTCTAGGATTTTTTTTATATGGTGCACACTGACCACACAGACCCATTCTCTCACATGTGGGTCTACCAACTTTCTCCTGCTTGATTTGAAGCCGCTAGACTTCATGAGTATATATATGTCAAACACGGTACCTCGTAAGACGTATATATACGACCGAAAAGTCAAAAGTTTAATGTCTTCTCTACCATTAGAAAAAAGCTAGTAAACAAAATCCCAAACTCAGACATTCAACCAAAAGACTATTTCACTGACAACTACCAAAATACTCTATTTTTAGCCCCAACAAACTCTACCGAAATCTCGCTTATCATCAAAACACTAAAGAACAAGACAGGAGACCTAAATAACTTACCACCACTCATGTATAAAAAAGCTTCTCATGTGTTGTCAACAATTATTGCAATTCTCTTTAACAAATCCATTGAATCTTTCTCCTTCCCATTCATACTCAACCCTTTCAGGGTCCGTGCCATAGTTCTTTGGCTTTGAGTTGTAGATCCAAACCGTAGAACTACACCAAAATTCTAGCAGCCTCAAATTTAGCATGAGAAGGCTGGCAGGCCTACATCTAAGAGAATGGGTAATGGGTCTGTGTGGTGAGTGTGCGCACTATAGAAAAAATTTAGACACCCATATGGCATTGTAGGAACGCTGCCAAAGTTGCTTTGTTCACCATGTCTGTGGGCAAGGAAGCTCTCACTCCCCAAGTGAATCCTGACTCTCCTCTTCCAAACTTGTAGTTCAAACACTGATGGAAGTGGATCTTAAGAGGAATTAGAGTGGACCTTCAGGTAACGGCATTAATCCATTCCAGAAAGCCTTTAACCAATTTGGACATTAACCGAATTAATTTTCCCCATAAGAAATACACCTACCATCTGACTTACAACCGAGTTTGGTTCCGAGAAACTGGTTGTAAGTCGAAATGGACGTAAGTCAAACTTTACTACTGAATGTCAACATCACATTTTTGTAATGACTTTATTTAATTGTTTTATTTTGGTATTTCATGTTTTACTTTACTTTTTATGTTGTTAGTACTGTATTTTATACTGTAAGGTTTAGGATAAACACTGTGTACAACACAAATAGCTGTTTTTTTCCCAGAAATTTGGCATAAAAAACACGGTCATGAGTCGAGTGGTCGTAAGTCGAGCAGGTCATAAGTTGGATGGTAGGTGTACTGTAAAGGAAATCTAATTAACCCATTCAAGACACCCAAAAGTATTAAACAAAATAATTTTGCATACATGAAATATACATTTCCCTATACAGAAACCAATGAAACATGCGCAATAAACAATACTGAAATGACACTCACCTTTATTGTGGACTTATTTATGAGTGATGAGACAGGAGGAGGGGAGAGGATGTAGGTGTACTATTGTTTGGAAGGGGAATCCCCTTCCATAAAGACTTCAGGTAACAAGTCCTTTTCTGGGGTTACCTCGCTTTGTTTTTTAATGCATTAAGACCACGGAGAGCATTGGATCCCTGCCGTGAAAAAAATCTTCTGAAGAGCTCTGTTCGGCGTCTTTTTTAAATTTCCAAAAAAGGAACAAAAGGGTGTCTTGTACATTTTCCCAAATACGGCTTACAACACTGTGTCAGGATAATGTTCACCCAAAATGCTTGCACCTTTTGACCACATTGTACAAATCTCCTAATTTTTGATAAAGGGGAAACTTCCTTAAACTTCTTCCCCCCACCTCTGAGGCAAATTCCTGAGCTGTGATTTGCTGCGGTTCACCTGAAGCTCTTGGCTCTGTATGAACTCCATGGGCCCCTCCCCCCCAAACCTTCCAAATATCTCCCGGGATATGACTAATAAACTTACCCGAATACTGAAAAAAACCTATTTCATTCATTTTTGGAAAAAAACTGCAATGATCTGATAACATAACAATAAAAGGATCATTATCACAAGACCACAAAGGGAAAATTTCCTGGGTATCTACCTTACAGTACCCTTTAATTTTCCGGACACACATACAACAAACCCCAAAAAAATCCCAAGACTGTAAGCATACTATAAAGATAATACTACTTTCCCCCAACACTCCCCGGGGGACTGCCCAACACTCAATACCATACTTACATATGGAATTTGTCGGGGATCACAACATCCAACACTAAAACCCTCACAACCCAGCAAAAGCAGCATAAAAATGACAATGCTTTCCCCACCCCACCAATACCCACCAATTTTAAAAAATTCTAAATCTGCTCACTTTTAAAAACATCCATACTTATTCATTGCCTACTACATACACAGAACAATACCGCAAAAAAACCCCCGACTCAAACTTTCCCCTCGCCAACTTAAACGGGACACAGACCACAACACACGAACAGATTCTTTTTTGATATACCCGTGTCCTTTCACACTATGAAAAAACTTATGCACAAAAAGGGGGCCCAAAAATATGGAATTCTTACCAAAATATTAAAAGAAAACCCAGTCGAAAATCTTTTAAGATTTCTCAAAAGCCATTTAAATCACCTTAGACAAATGCAAATTTCAAACCACATACCACCTATGCTCCCCCACTAACTTTAACAATCACTTTTTAACCCCTTATCCCTTGTTGACAGGAAAATTTAATTGAAACCCTTGTTTTCCCCAATAAGCATTTTTGACATGGAATATTCTTTTTGTCTTAACAAAAATTTAATTCCTTTTTAATAATCTACGTTCAACTATGAAATAATTCTGTCCCACGTACAACATGCCAAAAACCAGATTAATAGTCTGTAAGCCCAATAATGTTAAATTTTTCCCATAATGCCTAGGCATAATAGAGTTCTCTTGCATTGCAATCCACTAGGGAAATAAAAAAAACTCAATGTATGTCCCGCAAAGACATAAAATAAATAAATAAATAAAAAGTAAATCCTTGCCACTAACCCCCAACCCCCTGGGCTTCCCAATGACAAAGATTCCACAACGTATAGGGTCCTCGGGTTAACCCCTAAACCCCTTTAAATCCCCTCTTACAAAAACGGGCCCCAATTTTCTCCAAGCAAGTTCAAAATCCTTAAGTCCTCCCCCAAGACTTGCCCCATAAGGGGTTTTTGCAACGAGGGTAGTGAATTGATCTTACAGAACCTCTTAGCATCAATTTATGCCCGAGGGGCACTTCAAAACACTTTCAAACACTGTTTTGTGTTCATTTGAAATGACCTGCGGTCCAAAACTGGAGGAAAGGGGTGGTATAGGGGGCAAAAAAATTCATTTTAAAGAAGCCAAATCCCCACAATTTGCTCTTCAAGTTGTGAGGAGAGCAGGGGCATTGTCAATTACCAGGAGGCACTTGAGTAACAATTTATTTTTCAGGAGGTATTTTTGCACACTGGGGACAAACACGTCATAGAACCAATCAAGAAAAATGACCCTGGTGACCAATGCCTTACAGTTTGCTCTCCACATAGTAGGTTGGTAGACAACAACCACCCAGGGAGGTACAACCGTCCTGCCAGGTGACTGTGAAACAGAAACCTGTAAACTGTTTTACATGATTGTAGGATTGCTAGTATCTTTTTTCTGTCTCATAAACACCCTGGATAACAGATATATCTTGCTACTTCTACTTACACTAACGTCACACTACACAGGCACACACATCGTTTATATACAAACACACATCTAGGTTTTTCTTCTTTCTTAATAGTTCTTTTCTTGTTTTTTCCTCTATTGTCCGTGGGGAAGTGGAAAAGAATCTTTCCTCCATAAGCCATTTGTGTCGTATGAGGCGACTAAAATGCCGGGAGCAATGGGCTGGTAACCCCTTTTTCTGTAAACATTTACTGAAAATGAGAAGAAAAGCTTCATAAAACTGGGATGCTTGAATGTGCGTGGATGCAGTGCGGATGATAAAAAACAATTGATTGCTGATGTTATGAATGAAAAGAAGTTGGATGTCCTGACCCTAAGCGAAACAAAGCTGAAAAGGGTAAATGGAGTTTACCTGGAGAGAGTTCCGGGGGTCAACGCCCCCGCAGCCCGGCCTGTGACCAGGCCTCCTGGTGGATCAGAGCCTGATCAACCAGGCTGTTACTGCTGGCTGCACGCAAACCAACGTACGAGCCACAGCCCGGCTGGTCAGGAACCGACTTTAGGTGCTTGTCCAGTGCCAGCTTGAAGACTGCCAGGGGTTTGTTGTAATCCCCCTTATGTATGCTGGGAGGCAGTTGAACAGTCTCGGGCCCCTGACACTTATTGTATGGTCTCTTAACGTGCTAGTGATACCCCTGCTTTTCATTGGGGGGATGTTGCATCGTCTGCCAAGTCTTTTGCTTTCGTAGTGAGTGATTTTCGTGTGCAAGTTCAGTACTAGTCCCTCTAGGATTTTCCAGGTGTATATAATCATGTATCTCTCCCGCCTGCATTCCAGGGAATACAGGTTTAGGAACCTCAAGCACTCCCAGTAATTGAGGTGTTTTATCTCCGTTATGCGCGCCGTGAAGGTTCTCTGTACATTTTCTACGTCAGCAATTTCACCTGCCTTGAAAGGTGCTGTTAGTGTGCAGCAATATTCCAGCCTAGATAGAACAAGTGACCTGAAGAGTGTCATCATGGGCTTGGCCTCCCTAGTTTTGAAGGTTCTCATTATCCATCCTGTCATTTTTCTAGCAGATGCGATTGATACAATGTTATGGTCCTTGAAGGTGAGATCCTCCGACATGATCACTCCCAGGTCTTTGACGATGGTGTTTCACTCTATTTTGTGGCCAGAATTTGTTTTGTACTCTGATGAAGATTTAATTTCCTCGTGTTTACCAAATCTGAGTAATTGAAATTTCTCATCGTTGAACTTCATATTGTTTTCTGCAGCCCACTGAAAGATTTGGTTGATGTCCGTCTGGAGCCTTGCAGTGTCTGCAATGGAAGACACTGTCATGCAGATTCAAGTGTCATCTGCAAAGGAAGACACGGTGCTGTGGCTGACATCCTTGTCTATGTCGGATATGAGGATTAGGAACAAGATGGGAGCGAGTACTGTGCCTTGTGGAACAGAGCTTTTCACCATAGCTACCTCAGACTCTACTCTGATGAAGGCTACTCTCTGTGTTCTGTTAGTGAGGAAATTATAGATCCATCGACTGACTTTTCCTGTTATTCCTTTAGCATGCATTTTGTGCGCTATTACGCCATGGTCACACTTGTCGAAGGCTTTAGCAAAGTCTGTATATATTACATCTGCATTCTTTTTGTCTTCCAGTGCATCTAGGACCTTGTCATAGTGATCCAATAGATGAGACAGACAGGAGCGACCTGTTCTAAACCCGTTGCCCTGGGTTGTGTAACTGATGGGTTTCTAGATAGGTGGTGATCTTCCTTCTTAGGACCCTTTCAAAGATTTTTATGACATGGGATGTTAGTGCTATCGGTCTGTAGTTCTTTGCTGTTGCTACACTGCCTCGTTTGTGGAGTGGGGCTATGTCTGTTGTTTTTAGTAACTGTGGGATGACCCCCGTGTCTATGCTCCCTCTCCATAGGATGGAAAAGGCTCGTGATAGGGGCTTCTTGCAGTTCTTGATGAACACAGAGTTCCATGAGTCTGGCCCTGGGGCAGAGTGCATGGGCATGTCATTTATCACCTGTTCGAAGTGATTTGGTGTCAGGATAACATCGGATAGGCTTGTGTTAACCAAATTCTGTGGCTCTCTCATAAAAAATTCATTTTGATCTTCGACTCTCAGTCTGGTTAGCGGCTTGCTAAAAACTCAGTCATATTGGGACTTGAGTAGCTCACTCATTTCCTTGCTGTCATCTGTGTAGGACCCATCTTGTTTAAGTAGGGGCCCAATACTGGACGTTGTTCTCGACTTTGATTTGGCATAGGAGAAGAAATACTTTGGGTTTCTTTCGATTTCATTTATGGCTTTTAGTTCTTCCCGCGATTCCTGACTCCTATAAGATTTCTTAAGCTTAAGTTCGATGCTTGCTATTTCTCTGACCAGTGTCTCCCTACGCATTTCAGATATATTGATCTCTTTTAGCCGCTCTGTTATTCTTTTCCGTCGCCTGTAAAGGGAGCGCCTGTCTCTTTCTATTTTACATCTACTCCTCCTTTTTCTTAGAGGAATAAGCCTTGTGCATACATCGAGTGCCACCAAGTTAATCTGTTCTAGGCATAAGTTGGGGTCTGTGTTGCTTAGTATATCTTCCCAGCTTATATAGTTTAGGATTTGGTTTACTTGGTTCCACTTCATGTTTTTGTTATTGAAGTTGAATTTGGTGAATGCTCCCTCGTGACTAATCTCATTATGTCGGTCTGGGGCTCCATGCATACATGTCTGAACCTCAATTATGTTGTGATCTGAGTATATTGTTTTTGATATGGTGACATTTTGTATCAGATCATCATTGTTAGTGAAGATGAGGTCTAGTGTATTCTCCAGTCTAGTAGGCTCTATTATTTGCTGGTTTAAATTGAATTTTGCGCAGAGATTTAAAAGCTCATATGAGTGTGAGTTTTCATCAGAGCTGCCTCCTGGTGTTATTACTGCAACAATATTATTTGCTATATTCCTCCATTTTAGGTGCCTTAAGTTGAAATCCCCCAGGAGCAAGATGTTGGGTGCAGGAGCTGGAAGATTTTCCAGACAGTGGTCAATTTTTAACAGCTGTTCCTGGAATTGCTGGTATGTTGCATCTGGAGACTTGTAGACTACCAGAATGACTAGGTTTTGGTTCTCGACCTTTACTGCTAAAACTTCCACTACAAATCATCCCAGCTGTAATGGGAGGATTGAGCGCCAGCATTCGGTTCTCAAGTCCATTTTAAGGAAACTTTGCTCCCTTAAAAAAAAAGGGAAATGGCATTGTTACCTCCCCCTGGCTTTGTTTCCCCATGGGGGAAAGTTCCCATTGACTTTTTTGGGGTTTCACCTTTTAAACTTCCCCCTATGGTAGACGGCAAGAGGCCTTTTTCCCAAAATCCTTCAAAAACTAATGGACAAACGAGCCCCGTAAAGGCTGGGGTTAAAACCCCCTTCTTTTTCAGTTTCCCCTTTGCCCTTTTAGACCCAAATTTGAGGAAAAACCTTGACAATTTTCAAAAACCCTTAAGTTTGTCAATGGACCATTACAAAACCAAATTTTTGATTCCAAAAGTAAAGAGGAAAATTTTTAAAGTGGGGAAAAAGTTCGGGTTTATTTTTTGCCTATCAAGCCCAAAATAAATTATTAGTAGCAGGGAAAAAGGCCCATAAAAGGGGTTTTAAAAAATTTGGGGGGAAGGGGGTTAAATTCCCCTCATAGAAGTAAGGGGGAAAACCTAACTTTATCATACCCAATTACCCTTAAGAAATTCCCAAAAAAAAATTGGGGTTAACTCCCCTGAAAAAAACTTTGTTTTTGGTTTTTCCAACAAACTTGATAAAAAAACTGAGGGGTGTAAGGGGGTGGGGAAATTGACCCTCCAACTTTTTAGACTATGACAGAGAATACAGGGACTTGGGGGCCCTCTGACCACTCGGGTGCTAAAAAACCCTTTAATATTAATGGGGTTTTTTGGATGACCAAAAAGAAACGTAAAATACTTCAATTTTGTGAGTAACTTCTCAGACGTTTTTACTGATATTCCAGGTGTAAACCTCCACGGAAAGTTTCATAAGATTGACTTAGCCCATGGATAAACCTTTTAAAAAACAAAAATTTTATACCCATTTTCCGTTCACCTTGGGGATGCATTTGCCCCGCGGGGTAAAAAAAAATTTTTTTAAAACTAAAGATCTTTGAAATTAAAGTATCTTCATTTTGGGTTCACCATTAGTGGGGGTTTAAATAAAGGAGGAAAATTTCCCGATAAGACTTGCTATTGATTTTAAAGGGCTTTTAATTTGCTAAACTCGGTGGGATGCGAGCCTAGGCCCCTTTTAAAAATTTTTGCTGTTTCAGGCCCCCTTCTGAAAACTGTCATTAGGGACCAAATTTTTTAAAAAGAAAAATTTTTTTTTTTTAAAGGTTTTGGGGGGTTTTTTTGGGGAGGGGGGGGGGGGTCCAAAAAAATTTTTTGGGGGAATGGGATTTTCCGAGATTTAGACCCGGAAGTTTGCGAAAATGAGGGGTTTTTGGGCAAACGGGGGACGCCGCTAAACCCCGGGGAAAAACTTTATTTTTCTTGTTTGGGTTTTTTTGGGGGGGTTTTTTTTCCTTTTTTTTTTTCACTTTACCAGGGGGTGCCTATAAGACCAATTTTGGGTTTGAATTGTTTTTTTAAAAAATTTTTAGATCTTTTGATAAAAAACCCACAAACAAAAAAAAAAAAAGGGACAAAAAGAAAAAAAAAAAAAAAAAACCTCCCCCCCCTTCCCCTCCCCTTCCCCCTTTCTCCCCCCCCCTTTCTCCCCCCTTTCCTCCTTCTCCCCCCTTCTTTCTTCCCCCCTTTCCTTCCCCTTTCCCCCTCCCTCCTCCTTCTCCTCCTCCTTTTTACCCCTCCTCCCCCTTTTCCCTCCCCCTTCCCCTCCCCTTTCCCTTCCCCCCTCCTCTCCCCCTCCTCCTCCTTTTTTTTCTCCTCCTTTTTTCCCCCTCCTCCCCCCTTTTCCCCCTTTCCCTCCTCCTCCCCTTCCCCCTTTCTTTATCCCTTGCCCTTTGTTTTCGAGTGTGTGGGCTTATAATTGTTTTGAGTCAGAAGTCGGCAGCTGCAAAGTGACATTTTTCTCATTACCCCACCCCCCCTCCCGCCTGTAAAAACCCCAAGGGGGGTGGGATGCTGTTTCCCCCTCCTCCATTCTATCTAATACCCTTTTCTCCCCCCATTCTAAATCTTTAAAATTTTGTTCTCTTTCTATCTGTCTGCCTATCTCTGTCTTACAGGTACACAAAAATACAAGTATACATAGTGTAAATTACCTAGTTTTAACCCAAGAAATCCAGACAAAGTGCTATACTCTGCTTTAAGATGTGAGTAAAAGTGATGACACAGTCTTGTGGCTCTCTCTGAGACAGAGAGCTAGTGGACAGACAGGGGGCTTGACAGACAGACAAATAGACAGACAGAAATTTTGTGTACCAGCAAAACAAAGAGGGCGATGGTCATGCAATATTTCCTTATCAGCTCTACCCTCGTTTACTCTCATCAAGTCAGCTCTTATCAGATGTTATCTCCCCTTATCTTGTCACTGTTTATGGGGTGGGGCTTTTTTTTTTTTTTGCTTCAAGGGAACAATATTATTACATCTTCTTCTTCTCTTCCTTTCCCCCTCCCTCCTCCTCCTCCTTCTCCTCCTCCTCCTCCTCCTCCTCTTCCTCCCCTCCTCCTCCTCCTCCTCTTCCTCCCCTCCTCCTCCTCCATTGCTTTTGGTCTCAAACTCCTCCAAATCATGAAATTGATCTTCACTGACACTTCCATCTGTGTTAGAGCATCACTTGGGAAGAGAAGAGTCCCAGATTTGCTGGGGAATCACATATTTCTTACCGCTAAACATGCTGAAAAAGGACAACTGAAATGGCATTCCCACAATGCACCACTGGCTCCCCGATTTTTTTTATATGGTGCACACTGACCATGGAGACCCATTCTCTCACATGTGGGCCTACCAGCTTTCTCCTGCTTGATTTGAAGCTGCTAGAATTTCTGCGTATAAATACGTCAGAAACATTGGCTCGTAAGACGTATTTATACGTCGGAAACAGTCAAAGGGTTAATAGATAGCGATCTACACAAATTTTATGACGCTTCCTTCTTTTCAGAAATTGATATTGCGCAGGCATATAATCAAGTAATGTTAGACCCTTCTTCTAAGCAGTACACCGCTTTTCCTACCCACCAAGGACTGATGCAGTATAGAACTATGCCCTTCGGTTTGGTAACTGCCTGTGCTACCTACATGAGACTGATGAGAAAGGTCTTGGGTAATATGCCAAATGTTTCAGGTTATTTTGATAACATTTACGTAATGACATCGACGTGGAGCAAGCATATCCAAACATTAACATCAGTTTTACGTAGGTTACGCTCACATGGCCTCACTGCCAAGCAGAAGAAATGCTTCCTTTGGTATAACAAGATTAGATATCTCAGACTGATCCTTGCTAATAACTCTTTGCAGCCTCTCCCCAGTAAGATCAAAGCTTTATTAGAATTTAAATTCCCCAAAACCAAGAAGCTCATGTGTAGCTTTCTTGGTTCTGCAAATTTTTATGCACAGTTTATCCCGAACCTTACTGATCTTACAGGCATACTATCCGACTTCCTTAAAAAATCTGTGAAGAAACCTCTTGAACTTTCTGATGTAGCTCGGGAAAAGTTTAATGAGATTAAAAATATCTTCTCGAAAGACCCTATACAGTGGACCCCCGCATAACGATGGCATCACATAGCGATTAATCCGCATACCGCTTACTTTAATCGCAAAAATTTTGCCGCGCATACCGATTAAAAACCCGCTCACCAATTTTCGTCCGAGACGCGTCCAATGTGCGCCCTCAGCCAGCCTCACATGTGCCGCCCATGCCATTGTTTACCAGCCAGCCTCCGCGGTAACATCCAAGCATACACTCGGAATATTTCGTATTATTACAGTGTTTTCGGTGCTGTTTCTGGAAAATAAGTGACCATGGGCCCCAAGAAAGCTTCTAGTACCAACCGTACACCAATAAGGGTGAGAATTCCAATAGAAATAAAGAAAGAGATCATTGATAAGTATGAAAGTGGAGTGCGTATCGCCGACTAGTCAAGTTGTACAAGAAACCCCAATCAACCATCGCTACTATTGTGGGCACCAGAAAGACAATCAAGGAAGCTGTTCTTGCCAAAGGTTTAACTGTGTTTTCGAAACAAAGATCGCAAGTGATGGAAGATGTTGAGAGACTCTTATTGGTGTGGATAAATGAAAAACAGCTAGCAGGAGATAGCGTCTCTCAAGCGATCATATGTGAAAAGGCTAGGAAGTTGCATGAGGATTTAATTAAAAAAATGCCTGCAACTAGTGATGATGTGAGTGAATTTAAGGCCAGCAAAGGTTGGGTTTGAGAGATTTAAGAAGCGTAGTGGCATCCATAGTGTGATAAGGCATGGTGAGGCTGCCAGTTCGGACCACAAAGCGGCTGAAAAATATGTGCAGGAATTCAAGGAGTACATAGACAGTGAAGGACTGAAACCGAACAAGTGTTTAATTGTGATGAAACAGGCCTGTTCTGGAAGAAATGCCAAGCAGGACCTACATTACTCAGGAGGAAAAGGCACTCCCAGGACATAAGCCTATGAAAGACAGGCTTACTTTGTTGATGTGTGCCAATGCTAGTGGTGATTGCAAAGTTAAGCCTTTATTTAGTGTATCACTCTAAAAATCCCAGAGCGTTCAGGCAAAAGAATGTCCTCAAGGATAATTTGTGTGTGCTGTGGAGGGCAAACAGTAAGGCATGGGTCACTAGGGACTTTTTTCTATAACTGGTTACACCATGCATTTGCCCCCAATGTGAAAGATTACCTAACTGAAAAGAATTAGACCTTAAGTCCCTCCTGGTGTTAGACAATGCCCCTGGTCATTCTACAGACGTGGCAGAGTGACTTTATGGGGGCATGAGCTTCATTAAGGTGAAGTTTTTGCCTCCTAATACCACTCCTCTCCTGCAGCCCATGGACCAGCAGGTTATTGCAAACTTCAAAAAACTGTACACAAAAGCTCTGTTTGAAAGGTGCTTTGTAGTGACCTCAGAAACTCAACTGACTCTAAGAGAGTTTTTGGAGAGAGCACTTTAATATCCTCAATTGTGTTAAACCTTATAGGTAAGGCTTGGGAGGGAGTGACTAAGAAGACATTGAACTCTGCTTGGAAGAAACTGTGGCCAGAATGTGTAGACAAAAGGGATTTTGAAGGGTTTGAGGCTAACCTGAGAGGATTATTCCAGTTGAGGAATCCATTGTGGCATTGGGAAAGTCCTTGGGGTTGGAGGTTAGTGGGGAGGATGTGGAAGAAATTGGTGGAGGAGGACAATGAAGAACTAACCACTGATGAGCTGATAGATCAACTTCAACAGCAAGAGGCCAGACCTGAGGAAACTGGTTCAGAGGAGGGGGAGAGAGAAATTGAAGAAGTTGCCTACTACAAAGATAAAGGAAATCTGTGCAAAGTGGCTTGAAGTGCAAACCTTCATGGATGAAAATCTCCCTCACACAGCTATTGCAAGCCGTGCTGGTGATTATTACACTGACAATGTTGTGAAACACTTTAGGGAAGTGATAAAGGAACGAGAGGTACAGGCCACTATGGACAGATATGTTGTGCGAAAGAAGTCCAGTGACTCTGAAGCTGGTCCTAGTGGCATTAAAAGAAGAAGGGAAGTAACCCCAGAAAAGGACTTGCCACCTCAAGTCTTAATGGAAGGGGATTCCCCTTCTAAACACTAACACTCTCTCTCCCCTCCTCCCATCCCATCAATCATCACCAGATCTTCAATAAAAGTAAGTGTCATGTAAGTGTGCATGCCTTTTTCAGTTTGTGTGTATTAAAATTAACATTTCATGTGGTAAAAAAATTTTTTTTTCATACTTTTGGGTGTCTTGCACGGATTAATTTTATTTCCATTATTTCTTATGGGGAAAATTCATTCACATAGCGATTATTTCGCATAACAATTACCCCTCTTGCACGGATTAAAATCGTTATGCGGGGATCCACTGTACTTAAGATTCCAGATATTAATAAAACATTTTGTTTAAGAACTGATGCCTCCAATACTGACTTAAGTGCGGTGTTACTACAATACCATGATGGTACTCCCTTCCCTGTATGCTTCCTAAGCCGGAAACTCCTTCCCGCAGAAACGAGATACTCCACAATAGAAAAGGAATGTTTGGCCCTTGTGTGGGATATCTCCAAGCTTAAATTTTATTTACTGGGAAAAGAATTCATTTTAGAGACGAATCACAAACCTTTGATATACCTAGAAACTTTTAAGGGAACCAACAGTCGCCTCTTGAGGTGGACATTAGCTCTCCAAGCATTTAAGTTCCATATTGTGTATATCAATGGTTCATCCAATTATTTCTCTGACTGGTTAAGTCGTGACAGTCAGTAGAAGATTTGTTGCCTTATGCGACATCCCCATTTTAGAACTTTTTCCTCGCCTATTCATCTTATACTCCTTGACTATAAGTCTTGGTATGGGAGAGTGTGAGGGAAATGTTCAACAGACAGGAGTAGCGAGCGAGTATATGGTAACGATAGTTTGATTGCCGGCTGCTTGTTAAGGTAGGGTCAGTATAGCTCCCACTATCCCCTCCCCCCCTTTTTCCCCCACCCCGAAAGGTGACGTGTGGGGCTCAGACCAAACAGTATTCACTCGACTCACAGCTCCCAGTACAACTGTAAGTACAAGCCTGCTCCTATTCTAGTGGACTTATTGGTTGAAAGCTTCACTTTTTACCAATAATAAATTTAGTCCTTTCAGTCTTGTTCTCTATGTTAAATGTTTTAATAATCACCACGTCTTTTAGGTATTGTACTTATCATGGAGAGTGATTTCTTAAGCAGTGGGTAACCTGTCTCTCTTTCCAGCTTGGAATGACAGATTGGGTCACCTGCCAACCAACGAGAAGTATTGAAGGAGACGGGCTGAAACAGCCCAAGAGACATCACTCTCCATCTACCTGTTTATATGTACGACATCGCAGGACATAACCCGTCATCTTTGCATTGGTAATGAACCTGCGTTCCTGTCATCTGGACTGACTATTCAAGGCTATAGACCCTGTGAAGAACTGGCCGTTGGGTTGTCACCAACACCTGTGACCCCCCCACACAACATCAACCAGACACCCCAGTTTACTTGTACATATTAGCGTTGAATTCTAAGGTCATTTTTTCATTTCATTTTTCATTTTTCTTTCAAATAGGATACACCTTCATGTTTCACTGTTTTATATTTGCATTAATAAATAATAAAGTGTTTATCTTTGTGAATTATTATTTCTTTTTCAATTCATTAATTTTCCTGATGAGGAACCAGCCTTGGTAATACTGATTGAAGTTGTTACAGGGCTGAGTAAGCCTTCACAATTAATATAATTTTTATATTCTGATGATTACAATTTATAATAGTTCTTGTGATTTTATAGCCAATCTTTTTTCTGACACTAATACTATGTACTGAAATAGTACTCAAATTTTAACAGTCACTCTGACAGGTGAACATTTTTACCTGTCCTGGTCATTTACTATTGTCCAGAAATATATACAAAGTATTTATAGGTCCCAGCAATGTTTTAGACACACTGGAGTATGAACCTCCTGAAGCATAGTGTTATGACAATGGACAGAATGTGCCCTTCTGGGGGGACCTTGCCTTTATACATTTTTACTCTTGCTCATAAACATATCTTTGTATGTTTGTCTATCAGTCTGACTGCCTGTCTATCTATCCATCTGCCTATCTGTCTATATGTACATCTATCTTTCTATATGTACATCTCTCTATCTCTCTGTCTGCCTAGCTCTGCTTATCTGTCTGTCCAGTTCAGCTTATCTTTCTGTCTGCCTGCGTGAGTCTGTCTTTCCATCTGCTTGTCTCTGTCTCAGGGAGTGGCCAGTAAACCTGTTGGTTTGTGGTGTATGTGCCGCTCCCTGATTACTGAGCAAGTGACACTGCTATTATCTGCATAATGTTTATTTGTGTCTTGTACACCTACCATCTGACTTACGACCTGCTCGACTTATGACGACTCGACTTACGACCATGTTTTTTATGCCAAATTTCTGGGAAATAAACAAGTGTTTGTGTTGTACACAGTGTTTATCCTAAACCTTACAGTATAAAATACAGTACTAACAGCATAAAAAGTAAAGTGAAACATGAAATACCAAAATAAAACAATAAAGTCATTAAAAAAATGTTATGTTGATATTCAGTAGTAAAGTTCAACTTACGACCATTTCGACTTACGACCAGTTTCTCGGAACCGAACTCGGTCGTAACTCGGATGGTAGGTGTATCTATAACACTGTATAACACTTGGCCTAGAATTTTTGGGTTATCCTAGGAAATTTACATTATGTATAATAACTGTATTTATGAGTACATGTGAGAGATAGAGACACAAATAGGCAGTAATATAGACAGATAGAGATATAGACAGACAGATATAGACAAATAGACAGAGATACAGACAGATATATAGACATAGATATAGATAGACAGCTATATAGACAGATACACAGACACAGCCAAAGCCAGCCAGCTAGCCAGCCAAATACATAAGAACATAAGAAAGAAGCAACACTGCAGCAGGCCTACTGGCCCATGCAAAGCAGGTCCATGTCACCCCCACTTAGACCAATGACCCCCCCTAGTTAGGTCACATCCACTGAAAGAAGGAGCACAACATTTCGCCCAGTAGCACAAGCTAGTCAGGCCCAACTCACACCCACCAACACCCAGTAATGCATTTATTTAATCTATTTTTACGTTCCTCTTAAAATGTGAGTGTTAATATGACATGACATCTGTGAATCACTGGTTTTTGTCACGCTATTTGCCCTAGGTGGTGCTCAGTTGAACTGGTGCTCCCACAAGGTACTAAGTGGTCCCCATTTTTTTTCATAGTGCGCACACTGAGTGCACAGACCCATTCTTTCATTTCTAGGCGACTCAGGCCTATTGCACCAAATTTGAAGGAATGAAAAATGAAACGTTGGTCTACGTTTGGAGCCCACCACATGTGACCGTATATCTACGTGTGGACAGTTTAAGGGTTAAAGTCTTGCACATATTTTCAGCCACTTTTTTGTCAGATCTGGCAGCCTCACCATGCCTTATCACACTCTGTATGCCACTACACTTCTTAAATCTCTCAAACTAGCCTTTACTGGCAACTGCCTTGCCTTTTCACATATAATTGAAACACTATCTCCTGATAATTGTTTCTCGTTGATCCACACCAACAACAGTCTCTGCAATCTTCGAGTATTTGCAATCTCTGTTTAGTAAACACATTTGCACCTTTCACAACAGCATCTTCCTTGATTGCCTTTTTGTTGGCCAAGATAGTAGCAATGGTTGTAAGGGGTTTGTTATACAACTTGGCCAGCTTGGAGACACACACTCCACCTTTGTATTTTGTGATGATCTCTTTCTTGAATTCAATAGTATTTCTCACCCTCTTTACCACAAGGGTGGCATTAAAAGCTTTCTTTGGGCCCATGGTGGTTTATATAGCAGTTACAAGCATTAAAAACAATGGAATGCAAAATGTATCGTATGTACGCATGGAATCGTCCTTACTGGCATGTTCTTTGTCATTAACTGAGCCAATATTTTGATGCAAAAACGTGTCATTATTTGATTTTTACATTATCCGATGATGTCGTTAACTGGGGATCCACTGTATCAGAGTACATATCAAATATGCAATAAATTTAAAACATGAAATTTTGGAAAGTTTACGGACATAATGGAGAGATGTGGTGATCACTGAGAATGTAAACAAGCTGGGAGGCACGAGGTGATCATATGAATCCAGGTTAGAAGGGGGGGGGCCTTATAGTGAGTTTCAGTCTTAATTTTTAATATTTGTTTTAGCGAAATGCCATAAAGTGGGGTCCATACAGTGGTACCCCAATGTTTCGAACTTTCTTCATTCCAGAAGGCTGTTCAAGTGCCATTACCGAACAAATTTATTCCCATAAGGAATAATGTAAATTTGATTAGTCTGTTTCACACCCACAAAAATACACTTACAAAAGCACTTACAATAATACATTTACATAACTGGATGAGTTAGGAGCAGTTCAAAACTCAGGGTACCACTGTACCTTCAGTGATATACTGTAATGAGGAAGAATCGACACCATGCCTAACCCTTCTAGGGTAGGGTAGGTGCCCGAGCCCGAGCCTTTAGCTCATAAGACTGTCATTCCCATTAGCCCCCTTGTGGCGGGGATGGCAGACCAGAGAGGCCTAGCTTGTGGCTAGGCCTGGGGACAGTTAGTCCCAAAGATGAGGAGGTACTTGTGCCTCCTCCCATGGGAGACTTAGGTCTCAGACACTCCCTAAAGAGGGAGCCAAGGCCGGGCCACCACTTGGACAAGGCCCGGGCCGGGAGAATACCGGCTAATCTTTAACTAACTAACTAATGTAATGAGGAATGATCTTTGATCTGTGCATGTCAGGTGAAGAATACTCAGTAAACCCTCCACATAATGGACCTCAATACAATGGATTTATTATTACAGTAATACAGTCTCTCCTCACTTAACGACGGAGTTCCATTCCTAAGACAACGTCATTAAACGAATTTGTTGCTAAGTAAGGAGCATTCTATAATGGTAGTGAGTTTGTGTCAACAATCTTTGATATTGTTTTAATGTCACCTTTGCACCATTTATAACATTTCTGGAATATTTTTCAATGTTCATGCAGTAGTGTACTGCATACTGAAATAAACAGAATAGAGGGAATCAGCTCTAATATACATTATTTAGGTATAAATACTGACCAGAGAGCCTGTCGTCAGTCTGAGGCATCGGTAAATGAGTATGTCACTAAGTGAGGTGAGGCTGTAGTTAAAATTTGCTGGGTAAATTGTACTTTTAACTGCTATATTTTCAATGTTTATGCAACATACTTGCAAACTGTGTGAGCAGCGCTATATTAAATGCAAATGGCAAGTCAAAGATCCTTTATAGATGCAGTGCCTGTTAGTTTAAGTAATATATATAAATTATTCTTGGTCTCCATGATAGTGTGTTCTAAGAAAAAACTGAAAAATAGACTAAAAATTACCAAAAACAAGACGGTGATTCAACCTTGACCAGGATCCTAGTTAACATGTAGGTGAAAATCAATTACAACTGAAATTATTAAAGTGGCAAATAAAGTAAAGCAGCTCAAACTAACCCATTCAAAATTGCAAACAAGTACTGTCCAGAATACCTTGCTACAAATTATGTCAAATTTAGAATGACAAGTTACAATCTTACTAGGGGATGTGAATGTAACTGCTGGTGGCCAGGCCTCAACCACCATTTATTATACAGTGATAAAGGAGTAGCATGAATTGCTTGCTCATGCAGAAGTCAGTTTTAGTATACAAATTAAGATTATAGTTTATGACAGCTACTAGACTGATCCATTAGAAGCTTAATTGTATAACTGAATTATCTGTACTCTAATAATCCCATATTCTTTTAGATTTGCATAAGATTTAGAATAACTACAGAGTCTTATTCATAAGTCTAGAGTTTACCTGGAGTTTACCTGGAAAGAGTTCCAGGGGTCAATGCCCCCGTGGCCTGGTCTGTGACCAGGCCTCCTGGTGGATCAGAGCCTGATCAACCAGGCTGTTGCTGCTGGCTGCACGCAAACCAACGTACGAGCCACAGCCTGGCTGGTCAGGAATCGACTTTAGGTGCTTGTCCAGTGCCAGCTTGAAGATTGCCAGGGGTCTGTTGATAATCCCCCTTATGTATGCTGGGAGGCAGTTGAACAGTCTCGGGCCCCTGACACTTATTGTATGGTCTCTTAACGTGCTAGTGACACCCCTGCTTTTCATTGGGGGGATGTTGCATCGTCTGCCAAGTCTTTTGCTTTCGTAGTGAGTGATTTTCGTGTGCAAGTTCGGTACTAGTCCCTCTAGGATTTTCCAGGTGTATATAGTCATGGATCTCTCCTGCCTGCATTCCAGGGAATACAGGTTCAAAAACCTCAAGCGCTCCCAGTAATTGAGGTGTTTTATCTCCGTTATGCACGCCGTGAAGCTTCTCTGTACATTTTCTAGGTCAGCAATTTCACCTGCCTTGAAAGGTGCTGTTAGTGTGCAGCAATATTCCAGCCTAGATAGAACAAGTGACCTGAAGAGTGTCATCATGGGCTTGGCCTCCCTAGTTTTGAAGGTTCTCATTATCCATCCTGTCATTTTTCTAGCACATGCGATCAATACAATGTTATGGTCCTTGAAGGTGAGATCCTCCGACATGATCACTCCCAGGTCTTTGACGTTGGTGTTTCGCTCTATTTTGTGGCCAGAATTTGTTTTGTACTCTGATGAAGATTTAATTTCCTCGTGTTTACCATATCTGAGTAATTGAAATTTCTCATCGTTGAACTTCATATTGTTTTCTGAAGCCCACTGAAAGATTTGGTTGATGTCGGCCTGGAGCCTTGCAGTGTCTGCAATGGAAGACACTGTCATGCAGATTCAGGTGTCATCTGCAAAGGAAGACATGGTGCTGTGGCTGAGATCCTTGTCTATGTCAGATATGAGGATGAGGAACAAGATGGGAGCGAGTACTGTGCCTTGTGGAACAGAGCTTTTCACCGTAGCTGCATCGGACTTTACTCTGTTGACGACTACTCTCTGTGTTCTGTTAGTGAGGAAATTATAGATCCATCGACCGGCTTTTCCTGTTATCCCTTTAGCACGCATTTTGTGCGCTATTACGCCATGGTCACACTTGTTGAAGGCTTTTGCAAAGTCTGTACATATTACATCTGCATTCTTTTTATCTTCTAGTGCATTTAGGACCTTGTCGTAGTGATCCAATAGTTGAGACAGACAGTAGCGACCTGTTCTAAACCAATGTTGCCCTGGGTTGTGTAACTGATGGGTTTCTAGATGGGTGGTGATCTTGCTTTTTAGGACCCTTTCAAAGATTTTTATGATATGGGATGTTAGTGCTATCGGTCTGTAGTTCTTTGCTGTTGCTTTACTGCCCCCTTTGTGGAGTGGGGCTATGTCTGTTATTTTTAGTAACTGTGGGATGACCCCCGTGTCCATGCTCCCTCTCCATAGGATGGAAAAGGCTCGTGATAGGGGCTTCTTGCAGTTCTTGATAAACACGGAGTTCCATGAGTCTGGCCCTGGGGCAGAGTGCATGGGCATGTCATTTATCGCCTGTTCGAAGTTTTGATCTTCGACTCTCAGTCTGGTTAGCGGCTTGCTAAAAACTGAGTCATATTGGGACTTGAGTAGCTCACTCATTTCCTTTCTGTCATCTGTGTAGGACCCATCTTGTTTAAGTAGGGGCCCAATACTGGAAGTTGTTCTCGACTTTGATTTGGCATAGGAGAAGAAATACTTTGGGTTTCTTTCGATTTCATTCATGGCTTTTAGTTCTTCCCGCGATTCCTGACTCCTATAAGATTCCTTTAGCTTGAGTTCGATGCTTGCTATTTCTCTGACCAGTGTCTCCCTACGCATTTCAGATATATTGACCTCTTTTAGCCGCTCTGTTATTCTTTTCCATCGCCTGTAAAGGGAGCGCCTGTCTCTTTCCATTTTACATCTAATCCTCCTTTTTCTTAGAGGAATAAGCCTTGTGCATACATCGAGTGCCACCAAGTTAATCTGTTCTAGGCATACGTTGGGGTCTGTGTTGCTTAGTATATCTTCCCAGCTTATATCGGTTGGGACTTGGTTTACTTGGTCCCACTTTATGTTTTTGTTATTGAAGTTGAATTTGGTGAATACTCCCTCGTGACTAGTCTCATTATGTCGGTCTGGGGCTCTGCACATACATGTCTGAACCTCAATTTTGTTGTCATCTTAGTATATTGTTTTTGATATGGTGACATTTCTTATCAGATCATCATTGTTAGTGAAGATGAGGTCTAATGTATTCTCCAGTCTAGTAGGCTCTATTATTTGCTGGTTTAAATTGAATTTTGTGCAGAGATTTAAAAGCTCGTGTGAGTGTGAGTTTTCATCAGAGGTGCCTCCTGGTGTTATTACTGCAACAATATTATTTGCTATATTCCTCCATTTTAGGTGCCTTAAGTTGAAAAATCCCAGGAGCAAGATGTTGGGTGCAGGAGCTGGAAGATTTTCCAGACAGTGGTAAATTTTTAACAGCTGTTCCTGGAATTGCTGGTATGTTGCATCCAGAGGCTTGTAGACTACCACAATGACTAGGTTTTGGTTCTCGACCTTTACTGCTAAAACTTCCACTACATCATTTGAGGCATTTACCAGTTCTGTGCAAACAAGTGACTCTGCAATGTACAGGCCAACCCCCTCCCCCCTTTTGCCTGTTCACTCTGTCACATCTGTATAGGTTGTAACCTGGGATCCATATTTCGTTGTCCAAGTGATCCTTTATGTGGGTCTCAGTGAAAGCCGCGAACATTGCCTTTGCCTCTGCAAGCAGTCCACGGATGAAAGGTATTTTGTTGTTTGTTGCTGGCTTTAGACCCTGTATATTTGCAAAGAAGAATGTCTTCGGATTGGTGGTATTGTTGGTACTTGGGGGGGACGATTTTTCCTGCATTAGTATCTGTATCTGTTGGTTTGGAGTGGAGGCCATCGACTGTGGTTCCACTCCAGGAATGACTGGATTTGGTGTACGATTTCTGCCATTTCCTGCCAGTTTTTTTTCCTTAATGGCACTAAAAAACCTCTCCCTCTTGAGTGGCTGTGGCTACCCAGGTTTTCCCATGGCCTGGATGTTTTGTATCTTTTTGTACCCTTTAGATGGTGTGCCTGGCAATTTAAGTTGTAGCACAGTCTTTCCTGTACTGAAGAGGTACACATTTCAGGGTGAAAAAGCTTACAGGAAGGGAGTTTGCATTTTCCTGTTGTCATATGGGCATGGCATTTTCTAGGGTGGTCATAGTTGCACGTCCCATCTGTTTTTCCAGATTTCCCATGTCTGCAGATACCAAGTGCATAGTATGTGCACAGGCTTGGTTTCCGTTTGCCTTGGGTTTCTGTGACTGTATTCCCTGTTGGTGCATGTTTCCCTGTCTTATTCCTATCCTCCCTAGCACCAACAATGGATCTCCCACCAGTTGTTTTTGGTAATATATCCTCACTATAGCTAGTGGAGTCCTCTTGTTTGCTATTTCCTGTGGTATTTCTAGTTTGCAATATTGGTTTTATCTTATCTTTGACTACACTTGTTTCCCCACTATGGCTCCTGTCCCCTATGAGGTCATTTATATGTATTCCTTCCTGCGTATAATTCCCGACTACCTGGACAAAATCTCCAGCTTCACCATTACTGTCTCCCAGGACAGCACCTCCAGCTTCACCATTACTGTCTCCCAGGACAGCACTATCAGCCCCACATTTACTGACTACCAGGACATCACCTCCAGCCTTACAGTTTCTGACTACATGGCCAGTATCAAGGGCAGTACCATTCAGCCCAGACTTTTTATGTTCCCATCTGTTGTAGAAAGCTTCCAGGTTGTCTATGAAAGCAGCTTTGATGTTATCCTCTTTTAATACCCTTGTGATTTTAGTCCACAGATTTTCCTCATTTGGGCATACCCAAAAACACTTCCCTGTTTTTATACTGCTTGTAGCTAGTTCTTGGATATCTGCACAAGGGGCGTGACACCAATTTCCACAAAAATGACAATTTATCCATGTGGAAGCCCGTTTGTTTGATTGACTGCAGACTATACAGAGCTTCATAATGATTTGAGTGGTTGATTTACTGTAATTTTACTAGCAACCTCTTGAATACTCTATTAATAACCTCCTTAAATGAAGCTCTAGCTATTTGTGTTTCTATTTCTAACTAATTGGACAGCTTACCATGTACGTTCCTGATTTATATTTATTGTTTGTGTTTGATAAGGGCACCTACAACCCCATCCGTTTACAGTCTGCTTTATTGTCCAACGAAACCGTTTGAAACCAGTCAAGGGTTCGGACCACCAAGGGTTCGGACCAGTCGAGGGTTCGGACCAGTTGATGTGATCTGATCAGTGGGTCACTTATTTAAAACATACAAGTCGGTGATTTGGGCTAACACATGAAGGATCTACTTGAAATTATCTACCCGAGTAATATGTGATTTGATTGATACAAAAGTATAACTTGCGTGTTGAAGAGCCGGTGATTTCTGGCAGCTCCTACAGTGACGAACGGTTGAGCCTCAACCCTTGTTTATCAATCGCTGTATCTAGCTTTTCTAGTTTTTTTTTTTTCGTCTCCACCACAATAAATGCTGTATTATCACTATAGTTGACTGGTGGAAATTTTGGAGGAAGGACGCTTTTTCTGTAGTAATAATTGCTTCTCGTTGTGTATATTGCAACCGCTGGTAACTACAGGTTATATGAAATTCACAGTATACGTCTGGTATTTCAAGAAAAAAGAAACTAATGAAAGTCACTCCACTCCACTAAGTACCATTATAATACTTGTTAGTTGCTACTACAACACTGTATTCTGCTATTCACTGGTATCACTAGATTATATGCGAGTACACTAGCAGGCCAGGAAGATTATTAAAACAGCTGACCACTGTGGTAAGATTCTGGCGACTTCTGGCACCTGCCTCTATAGGCTTATCACTTCATTTACAAATTCACCTGTTTTCAAATGACACTTTAGCCTTTATCATCTATATACTAGGGAGCCACTGTAGTATACACTATACACTATGTATACACAAAGTTATCAGGGAGACTTTCTTTCCTCTGACAAAGAAAAGTTCTATTATTATTATTTTGCACACGGAACACAGGCCTATGATTCCCCTCTGGCAGTAAACTCTGCTAGGTAGTGCACACTAATTCTCCTTTTTTGACTCAATCTAGTTGTAGATTCAATATAACTCTTATATTATTTTACTCAGAAAATCTAGTTTGCAAAATTACTCTCATCCTATGATTACAGGCACAGATCCTGATGTAAACTTTTTACTAAATGAAATACACGAATTTAACAGTAACTGTAATTACTATACAGCAGACCAAGCAAAAACATTACTAAGTGCAAACAATAACATAACCATCTTTAACTACAATATCAGATCCTTGAGCAAACATTATGATGACCTCACAGCATTACTCAGTTTCCTTCATTCCAAAATATCAATCATCACACTCACAGAAACCTGGCTTAAGCCTGATATTGCAGATGTCTATACCATTCCTGGCTATATGGCCATACGCAACTGTAGAACAGACCAGCAAGGGGGAGGAACAGCTATATACTACTCAAATCAACTCAACTGCATCAATAAATCTTGCACAAGGGATGAACATGGCAAATATATCATAGCCAAATTCAAATCAAAAGTCCTGCAAAAACCCCTCACAGTTATAAATGGTTGCAGCAACAGCAGCGACCACCAAGCTCCGTACTTTTCTCCAACTATCAGAGCCACCAATGCTCCTATGATGACCTAGTTACAAGGAAAACTGCACTACCCAACATAGCACCCAGAATGACCAAAGATTACCAACAGTGAAACCTACAAATCGAAAATAATAGAGATCAAAGGAAGACTGCCCTCAAACCCAAAGCAACACCCCGCTGCCAGCCGAACAACGTAACCCTAAGCGTTGTATAACTACAACTTCTTCTTAACTACAACAATTCCTGTAGTATTATGAGGTGCAATCTCAGAGGAAACAGCACCAAGGCCAGCAAGAAAACACCAAAAAATCAACTATTCAACAAGTGTAGCCAGGAGGAAGCTGGCCCAGCTACCACCCCTCTCACCACTGCTCAGGGCAACACCACAACAATAACAACAAACATGGCTGCCCCCAGCCCATCCACCCCTCTCTTCCCCAGATTCAACCTACCAAGTAGTCTCTCAGGTATGGCCAACGATCCAGATACCCTAAAGTCATGCATCTCCACCTTAGTTATTGAAAATATGAATCTTCGAGTGACGCTAACAAAACAAGACACCAGGATGACACAACTCAAGAACAAAATCCTCAGTCTTGAACGAAAGTTATCAACACCAGGAATGACTAACTATAGCAAAACCATCCAAACAGTCATTGATAGCCATACAGAATAAATAATATCTCTTAATACAAAGGTTGAAGAAGCAGTAAAAGAATGGAAGAACAACTTAGATAACCAGTTCAGCGACTACTTTGCTCTCCAAGAAGATAAAACTGAGCAAGATAAACTATCAGACGCAGTAATAGTTAACAGTCCACTTTTTCCCAGTGATATGAACCAAATGAACAGTAAAGAAATTATTCTCCAGATCATAAAGGACCAAACAAAAGTTACAGTACCAGAGTCAGAAATAAAGGAACCCAGGTTACTAGGATCCCATGGTAGAAAAAGTGTTATGCTTAGATTCCACTCATATGACAGGAAAAAAGACTTAATAATTGCATCTATTAAAATAAAGAAAGAGGTATACATGAACGAGTCTTACCAAAAAATGTCAGAACCTCCTGTATAGAGTCAGAAAACTTAAGCGGGAGAATAATGGCACAATACACCAATGCTTCACAAGGGATGGGAAAATTCTAGTTAGGAAAATAAATGTAGGTCAACTGTACACCATCACGAATGAGAATGATCTATCACAATTTCTCAGGGATACTAATCTTACAGAGAATAGCTAAACAATGTCCAACCTAAAAGCCTACATAGTGTAGTGTATGTTTTGCTCCATTATTGTTCAAATTTCATAGTACAATCTCTTAGAAATTAAATAATCAACTATCTCATTATGTGATTTTACTAGTAAGCATAAGTCACCATATGTAATTTTCTTATTTACTATTGTTTGCTTAAATATTAGCTGAATTGATACTTTCTCTGTTCATATTACTACCTCATATTTTTTTAAATACTATTAATTGCTATTACTTACTAAAATTAATAAATAATTATCATTTTTACTATCAGTACAATTTACTCTTAACATTTTTGACATCATTTAATTACCGTTACTTGTCTAATTACCATAACCTGTTTTAATACCACATTTACTATCTTAAAGTAACTAAAAAGGCACAATACCGTGACTGGAACGATACACAAATAACCTGCACATAAAAGAGAGAAGAAGCTTATGACGACGTTTCGGTCCGACTTGGACCATTTACAAAGTCACACTAACCAGAGGTGGAGCAGGATGGCTATATATAGGCAGGAAGAGGTGGTGGTAGTAGTAGTAGTGGTACAAGAATGGTGTATAATACCGACAAGATGATATTAAGACACATGCGCAACACCCGGGCATCCCTATCTTACACGTTTCGCCATCCAGCCAGCCACAGGATGGCGAAACGTCCACAACAAAGACAACCAGACGCCCCACATGAGTCTCAATTTCATCAGTAGAAGTAGTAGTAGTAGTAGCAGTAGAAGAGGTAGTGGTAGTGGTAGAAGTGGGGAATAAGAAGGACGGGCCAGTCAAATGCAAAGGAAGGGGAGCACTGTAAGAGAGCTAGGTGCCCACAGAGGGAAAGCAAGCGCACAAAGGTGCGTGAAAGGGGAAGTGGTGAAATAAATGAAGAAGGAACAGAAACACGAGACAGAAGAGAGAAAGACAACCCAGAGGAGAAAAGGAAAGAGGAAAGGGGAAGAGGAAGAAGAAGAAAATGAAAAAGAAAAAATGAGGAGTCAGGTTAAGTCACGGGTGTTCTGAAGTTTGGAGCATTTTACAATGTAGTGGGAGAGGAAGGCATCATCTACAGAGACGAAGCCAGGGCTAAGATTCATACAAGGAAAGTTGTGTATTAGAGAGGATTCAACAAGACGGCGACTGTTCGAGTTGGAAGTAGGGAAGACAGTTTTAGCAGAAGACCAGTCAATAGGATGGCTAAGATCTCTGACGTGACAGAAAAGAGCATTGTTAGTGTCGGCAAGCCTAACACTATTTTTGTGCTCCCTAAGTCTGTCAGAAAGAGATCGACCAGTTTCTCCGAAGTATTGAAGAGGACAGGAGGAGCAAGAAATAGAGTAGACACCAGGAACATCTGCTCCTCCTGTCCTCTTCAATACTTCGGAGAAACTGGTCGATCTCTTTCTGACAGACTTAGGGAGCACAAAAATAGTGTTAGGCTTGCCGACACTAACAATGCTCTTTTCTGTCACGTCAGAGATCTTAGCCATCCTATTGACTGGTCTTCTGCTAAAACTGTCTTCCCTACTTCCAACTCGAACAGTCGCCGTCTTGTTGAATCCTCTCTAATACACAACTTTCCTTGTATGAATCTTAGCCCTGGCTTCGTCTCTGTAGATGCCTTCCTCTCCCACTACATTGTAAAATGCTCCATACTTCAGAACACCCGTGACTTAACCTGACTCCCCATTTTTTCTTTTTCTTTTTCTTCTTCTTCCTCTTTGGTATTGGGCCCTTACTTAAACAAGATGGGTCCTACACAGATGACAGCAAGGAAATGAGTGAGCTACTCAAGTCCCAATATGACTCAGTTTTTAGCAAGCCACTAACCAGACTGAGAGTCGAAGATCAAAATGAATTTTTTATGAGAGAGCCACAGAATTTGGTTAACACAAGCCTATTTGATGTTATCCTGATGCCAAATGACTTCGAACAGGCGATAAATGACATGCCCATGCACTCTGCCCCAGGGCCAGACTCATGGAACTCCGTGTTCATCAAGAACTGCAAGAAGCCCCTATCACGAGCCTTTACCATCCTATGGAGAAGGAGCATGGACATGGGGGTCATCCCACAGCTACTAAAAACAACAGACATAGCCCCACTCCACAAAGGGGGCAGTAAAGCAACAGCAAAGAAAAACAGACCGATAGCACTAACATCCCATATCATAAAAATCTTTGAAAGAGTCCTAAGAAGCAAGTTCACCACCCATCTAGAAACCCATCAGTTACACAACCCAGGGCAACATGGGTTTAGAACAGGTCACTCCTGTCTGTCTCAACTATTGAATCACTACGACAAGGTCCTAGATGCAGTAGAAGACAAAAAGAATGCAGATGTAATATATACAGACTTTGCAAAAGCCTTCAACAAGTGTGACCATGGCGTAATCGAGCACAAAATGCGTGCTAAAGGAATAACAGGAAAAGTCGCTAGATGGATCTATAATTTCCACACTAACAGAACACAGAGAGTAGTAGTCAACAGAGTAAAGTCCGAGGCAGGCACGGTGAAAAGCTCTGTTCCACAAGGCACAGTACTCGCTCCCATCTTGTTCCTCATCCTCATATCTGACATAGACAAGGATGTCAGCCACAGCACCGTGTCTTCCTTTGCAGATGACACCAGAATCTGCATGACAGTGTCTTCCATTGCAGACACTGCAAGGCTCCAGGCGGACATCAACCAAATCTTTCAGTGGGCTGCAGAAAACAATATGAAGTTCAACGATGAGAAATTTCAATTACTCAGATATGGTAAACACGAGGACATTAAATCTTCATCAGAGTACAAAACAAATTCTAGCCACAAAATAGAGCGAAACACCAACGTCAAAGACCTGGGAGTGATCATGTCGGAGGATCTCACCTTCAAGGACCATAACATTGTATCAATCGCATCTGCTAGAAAAATGACAGGATGGATAATGAGAACCTTCAAAACTAGGGATGCCAAGTCCATGATGACACTCTTCAGGTCACTTGTTCTATCTAGATTGGAATATTGCTGCACACTAACAGCACCTTTCAAGGCAGGTGAAATTGCTGACCTAGAAAATGTACAGAGAACCTTCACGGCACGCATAACGGAGATAAAACACCTCAATTACTGGGAGAGCTTGAGGTTCCTGAACGTGTATTCCCTGGAATGCAGGCGGGAGAGATACATGATTATATTCACCTGGAAAATCCTAGAGGGACTAGTACCGAACTTGCACACGAAAATCACTCACTACGAAAGCAAAAGACTTGGCAGACGATGCACCATCCCCCCAATGAAAAGCAGGGGTGTCACTAGCACGTTAAGAGACCATACAATAAGTGTCAGGGGCCCGAGACTGTTCAACTGCCTCCCAGCATACATAAGGGGGATTACCAACAGACCCCTGGCAGTCTTCAAGCTGGCACTGGACAAGCACCTAAAGTCAGTACCTGATCAGCCGGGCTGTGGCTCGTACGTTGGTTTGCGTGCAGCCAGCAGTAACAGCCTGGTTGATCAGGCTCTGATCCACCAGGAGGCTTGTCACAGACCGGGCCGTGGGGGCGCTGACCCCGGAAACTCTCTCCAGGTAAACTCCAGGTCCCCTTTCCTCTTTCCTTTTCTCCTCTGGGTTGTCTTTCTTCTGTCTCGTGTTTCTGTTCCTTCTTCATTTATTTCACCACTTCCCCTTTCATGCACCTCTGTGCACTTGCTCTCCCTCTGTGGGCACCTAGCTCTCTTACAGTGCTCCCCTTCCTTTGCATTTAACTGGCCTGTCCTTCTTATTCCCCACTTCTACAACTACCACTACCTCTTCTACTGCTACTACTACTACTTCTACTGATGAAATTGAGACACATGTGCGGCATCTGGTTGTCTTTGTTGTGGATGTTTCACCATCCAGTGGCTGGCTGGATGGCGAAACGTCTACGATAGGGATGCCCGGGTGTTGCGCATGTGTCTTAATTTCATCTTGTTGGTATTATACACCATTCTTGTACCACTACTACTACTACTACCACCACCTCTTCCTGCCTATATATAGCCGTCCTGCTCCACCTCTGGTTAGTGTGACTTTGTAAATGGTCCAAGTCGGACCGAAACGTCGTCGTAAGCTTCTCTCTTTTATGTGCGGGTTATTTGTGTAACTATCTTAGAGTACTCTTAAATACCTTGTACTGCCAAATAACCTCTAGTATAACTACCAGTGCAATACTGAATCCAAATAACTGTTCTTAAAATTTAATACTTGAAATAAACATTACTTTTTCACTTTTTTTTTTTTTTTTGCTAATTAATCTTTTTTTTGTAATCATTATTACTTACTAAAATTTTATTAAACACCATATTTACTACCAGTCAATTTTATTTTGTAAATTAACCATTATTTTATACTTTTCATAACATTTTGTTGCCAAATTTTCAAGTTTGTATATTCAACTCCAACCTTTATATTATCCTTTGTACCTGTGTACCTGTCTACCATCTTACTATCATATTATAACCAAGTGATTGCCATTGTTATTTTTTTTACTTATTACTCTTTTGGTACTTTAATTTGTGAATTTTATTTTGTCAATTTAAATCTAGTTATACTCTTGATCTTGTTAACAACCTATATCAGACCATAGTGCAATTGCAAGTACCATTTTAATTTGTATTTTTATATATAAGTTTATACCTAGTTGTACTTTAGCTCATTCTAGCTCAATACATAGACAATACTAAATTCATTATATTAGACCATAGTGCAATTACAAGAGTGAGTCTGGTGCCACTTGTAATTTGTTTTTTTTTATAGTATTAGTTTATACCTAGCTGTACTTTAGCTCATTCTAGCACAACACATAGACAATATCAATTTCATTATGTTTATTAGTGACTATACTCTATATGACCAAAGTGCTTTAGCGGTATACTTATCCAAACCTCCCACCACTACAGAAATCAGTATTAGAACTCACAACATAATACAGGATGTAAACAACCACTATTTAAACCTAAAAGATGAATGATCACGTTGACCCTGTTCTAAACCTCCATAATCTGACACACAATCAAATCTTATTGGAAAGTAACTGCCTTTATTACACAGCATCACAAGCCAGCACTATCCTGAACACTGCTCAAAGTCTATCAGTTCTTAACTACAACATCAGGTCCTTAAGCACCCACTTGATGACCTCCTGGCACTCCTTTGAGTCACTAAAGGACACCCTTCTCCTACATTATCTTACTGAGGACCTGGCTTAAGCAGGTCCAGTTGTTATCTACTCACTACCAGGATACCAGCAATCCCACACAACTGAGACCATACCAAGTTGGGGGTGGTTCCTGCAATCTATTACTCTAACCAACCATCTTGTATTAGCACTAAATTGCTTTAGTGATGAATAAGGTGAATACATTTTGCCTAATTTTACCTGTAAAAATCTTCGAGATGCCTCTAACAAATCGGTGCATATACCGGATAACCCCACACAAACATCCCAAACTTCAGTGAGAATTCTGAAGTCATTAATAACAAACAGACAAATGAACAAGCACCACCTTTCTTTAGGATGGGGGACTTCAATATCAACTTGGCCTACCAGATTGATTCAGATGTAACTGATTTCATCAAAATATGGACAACACACTCCTATACCAACAATAACTTAACCAACCAGGCTGACTGAGACAAGTGCAACCTAATAGACCACTATCGGACCATTCCTAGCCCCCTTAAATCAGGGATCATCATATGTTTGTCCGTCGATTTCGACGAAGACCATTTAGTCATCCTCGGGTCGAAGGGGGGGGTTGGGGGTACACAGTGGACTTGTCAGGCAATCCGCGCCGAAACGTTCTCTGGCAAGTGTGAAACAGGGAAGGGTTGGTGGCATCGGGGGTCTGATGGCTCTGGTCTTCCTCGCTGCCTGCGCTCTCAGCTAGTGAGATTTGCTGGCCTCGCAGGATGTTGCCCTTTCTGGGGCACATGCTCGCAGTCATTTTCTGTTCCTGAGTTATCAGCTCCACATGGTGTGGTTGATGTTGAAGCTTTCAGAGCAGTCTTAAGGGTGTCCTTATAGGCTTCTTTTGGCCTCTTGAGAGCGCTTTCCATTTGCTGCAGTTGCCAAATAAGGTTTCTTTGGCAGCGGTGGTTGGCATGCAAGCAATGTGACCTCCCAGCAAAGCTGTGTCTGCATTAGGATGGTGTTGTAGGTGCTAGGCAGGCAGGCTTAGTCAGCACTTCTGTGTCTGGGGATCTTAACTTGCCATTTGATGCCAAGAATTTTTTGAGCGGTGTGGTGTGAAGTGGTTCAACTTTCTGGCGTGACGTTTTGTAGACAGTCCAGGTTTCGCAGCCATAGAGGAAGTGTGTTTGGTGAGGGACTATGGCTCTGTAACCTTGATTTGGTGCCTTGTGGTTGATGCCTCTTCGGTTCATACATTTTTTGGGGAGCCCTGCCGAAAGGTGGCACAGGCTTTGGCAGGTCTGGCATTCACACTATCCGATGCCATCGTTTCTGGAAAGGGTACTGCCGAGGTAGGTGAATTGTCTACGGGCATTCAGTCGCTGCCAGTGATGGTGATGTTTGGTCAACATCGTCTTCCCAGATCAGGCTGTGTGCATCACTTCAGTCTTCGTTGTTACGTGAATGTCAGCCCGAAGTTGTTGCAGGCATCAGGGGAACTTGTTCAACACTGTGTGCATGGTGGCTTCTGAGCAGCATTGAGGGTGCAGTCATCCGGCAATAGCTGGGTCATTGATGGTGTTGCAGCCTTGGTTTTTGCTTGAAGCCTCCTGAGGTTGAAGGACAGACCATCTGTACGTTACCTGATGCTGATTCCTGTGTCTGTGTCCCTGAATGCGTCTGTAAGCATGGCTGAGAACATCCAAGCGCTGAACAGGGTGGGAGCAAGCATGCGCCTTGTTTACTCCATTTGAGTCTGGGAAGATTTAGAAGTCTCTCCGTTGTCTTGGGGACTTGGCCAGCTTCCATCATGGAAGTTGGCGTACGATGAGCGATAAAATGTCTTTGGGCAGCCGTTACCTTTGCCATGATTCTCCAAAGGCCCTCTCTACTAATGATGTCGAAGGCCTTGGTCAATGATGTAGTTGGAGTACCAAGACGGAGTTCTGTTCCTGACATTTCTCCTGTAGCTGTCTTAGCAGCGAACACCATGTCGATAGTCCCGCAATCTTTTCCGGAAGCCTCACTGGCTTTCAGGTCGGAGTCCTTGCTATAGATGTTTCATTGAGCCGATTGAGTAGACTCTAGCCCAGGGTTTTGCCTCTGCGGATGGAGAGCAGGGAGATACGCGGGGTTGTCGCATGCCTGGGCAGTTTTCCTTTTCATTTGTAGAGATGCACGATGGAAGCATCTTTAAAGTCCTGAGGAACTGGTCTCGTACTGCATACAAGCTGGAAGAGTTGGTGAAGTTTCTTACCAGTGCCATTTCCGCTTCTTGTAGACTTCAGCTGGGATGGCGTCAGACCCAGGAGCTTTGCCACTAGACAGTTGACAAATTGCTTGCTGAGTCTCCTCCAAAGTGGGGATGGCATTCAGCATCTCGTTAGTCGGAATCTGAGGTAGACGTTCGATGGCTTCATCATTCATGGTGGATGGATGGTTCAGCACGCTGTCAAAATGTTCTGCCCATCTCTCTAGAATTTTCTCCTTGTCTGTGAGCAGCGTTGACCCATCTGCGCTGAGGAGTGGTGATGTGCATCTTGCTTCGCTGTGGACTTTGGGTCATTGATGTGGACCATGTAGGCCTTTCGTTTCTCTTCCAGCAGCTGCTGGATTTCTGTGCAATGTTCGTCGAACCAGTCCTTGTGCTTCCTGGTGACGGTTCCTAGACACTCCATGGCTGTGCTGTACACTGTATCACGGAGTGCAATCCATGCTGCTTTGAGCCCAACCTTCCTCTTCAAAAACATTAGTAAACCACAACTTGAATACAACAAAGATTCATTTAGACTCCATAATGAGGCCTCAATAAGGAATTTCACAGCAGACCTAGAGACTGTTGACAGGCCTACAGAATTCTCCAATGCCAATGGTATTGACGATTGGACAGATATTTTTCTTAACAAAATGCTTAGACTATACAACAAACATTATCCTATAAATTGAAACAGATCACGAAGAATGGCATTGGTTGCCATGGCCTATCCAGAGCATTCTGAAATCCATTGATAGAAACTATCAATAGAAAAGCAAAATATAGACAGGGCTAATTACACAAAGATATTCTTCAACAATATTCAACAGTTCTCCACCAAATTCATAAGAAAGCCAAACAACGTTACTCTCAGTAGGGATTCACTGACAAAGAGGGGGAGATATAAAAAAGACCTGGAAACACTTTTCCCAGATTCTGGGGACCACTAACTGAAAAACAAAAACAAGAATATTGTTCTAACTAAACCTCATGAAACACCACTGCATCCCACTGATACAGCTAACAAGATAAACGACTCTTCTCAAACATAGGATCTATCTCGCCGTAAAATCCCATACCAATGCCCGTGCTGGGACTACCTAGTGGGAATTTCCCAAATTCTTCTATTTGTACCAACTGAGCCCACAGAGTCACCACAATCATAAAGTCACTTAAATAACTCGGGGAATCTGTTCATGTCCACATTATTGTACAAGCGAGCGGCCCATGTCCTTTTGCATGCAATTACATTACTTTTTAGCAAGTCACTAGAAACTAGCACTTTCTTGGGACATACTCAAGACAGCAAGGGTTCCACCAATACTAATGGTGGTGGACCTTACGATGTAAACAACTATAGGCCAAATCATCAAACTACCATTGCTATCCAAAATCTTTGAGGAAAACTCGTGCACAGGGAGACTATTTTCATTTATAATGCCACAAAACATACTCAACCCCTGCCAATTTGGATTCAGGAGAAATAAAAGCACTTTGATTGCAATTTTAAAAATGCTAGACCTGCCTTACACAGCATTGGAAAATAAGGAAAATCCACTAGGAATTTTTATTGACCTAAGAAAAGCTTTTGACACTGTAGACCATGGCATTCCTACTCCACAAACTTGACCACTTATGGTACGAGAGGCCATGCACTTGCATATTTTAAATCCTACCATTGTAATAGGTATCAGTATGTTGCCATTAAAGACATAGCCTCATCAATACAGCCACTTGATATGGGAGTTCCACAGGGGAAGTGTCTGGGACCTGCTCTTACTCATTTACATCAATGATCTTCCAAACATATCCCAACACCTGAAACCATTCTTTTGCTGACCGAACGATTATGTATTCTCCCACCCTAATCTTGCCATTAAACACCCAATGTTAAAGAGGAGATGCTCAAAATATATGACTTGGATGGACAGCCATTAAAAACTTACAACTTAACACTGACAAAACCTACTATATTATGTTTGGTAGCAGAGCAGGTGTTGCACAACTTAACATTAAGATTGGACAAAAACACTCTAATTTGCCAAACACATATTGAGGGCAAATTCCTTGGCCTATACCTCGACAACAACCTATATTTCAGCACCCACATCCACAAAACAAATAAAAGTATCCAAAAACTGTGGGGATCCTCTCCAGATACGATACTACGTGCCGCAAATGCCCTTGTACACACTATACAGTCACTTATATATCCCTTACCTCACCTATTCATCTGTGCTTGGGGTTCAACTGCGCAAACACCTAAAGCCCATAATAACCCACAAAAAGCGCAGTAAGAATAATCAATAAATCAATCCCTAGCAACACACCCCCCACTCTTCATAGCTTAAACTTACTCCCTGTTCAGAACATCACACTTACTACTGTGCAGTCTATATCTACAGGACCTAAAAATTCAAATATTAAACCTTGGCCCTAAATGCTTTCTTGATAGTTGTGACAGGATCCACAGGCATAACACCAGACACTAAACATCTCTAGCTTATTCCCCGTGTATCGACTAAAACCTTCAAAAATTCAAATGTATTTCAAAGGCCCTAAAATCTGAACACCTACCGGAAACATAGACTGCAGGAACACATTCATCACTTTCAAAAAACACAGTTGGAAAACCTCTTATCTCCCTAATCCACCCGACAAACTCTCTAATGATAACCACCTGGAGGTTCACAATTACCACTCACTCACCAACTGACTATAAACCCAGAAATACTAATCTTAGTATTAAAATAATAAACACTAACTAGTCATCAGTTTGCCTATGATACTCAATATAGACCTTTTATTGTGCCAAAACTCGAGATTCACATTGCTAAACTCACAATTATTGATGTAGCCACTTAGCCTTAATACTATAATCTGTAAGGATTAATGTTAAGAATAAATCTAAGTCTGCTCGAAATGCCTAGCCATGCTAGGTGTCCTGTGGCCCCTCTGTAATTAGTATTTTATAACATGTAAACCAAACAATACCCAAAACCTGTAAACCCCACTTGTAAACCTTATAGTGAATAAACTTGAATTTGAATTGAATTTGAAAATATACAGAGCGCCACAGTTAAAACATTTACACTTTTAGTGAAAAATTTAGTTAGGAAACATATTAGATGCACACATGAATAAAGCCACCTATATTACAAGAGATGTCAACATAAAACTACTACAGACCAGAGCCCACAAGTACCGAATTCACTAACACAAATGGTAACTCCCTGTTGCTACCAACAATAACTAACCTACAAGATATCACCGAGACAAGCATTCTCCTTAATAGACCACATCTGGAAAAACACCATATCCTTTTAAATCAGCATAATCACAGAAAACACTGAAAGACTCAGGCAAGTCACAGGGGCGTTAGAAGTTCATAGAGTCGTTCAGGAAGTGAATAGCTAGGCAAGTGAAGTAGTGGAGGCAGGAACCATACATAGTTTTAAAGGAAGAGGTATGACAAAGTCAGGATGCAGAGAGGGAGAGAACCGAGTAGCGATCAGTGAAGGGCAGGGCCAGGTGCTGTGAGTCTCGACCCTGCAAACCACAATTCAGGTGTGTACAAGTAGGTGATAGTGAGACCCACTACCCAACCTTCCTCATAACTAATCTGGGGCCAACTGCCACAAGACACACTAAAGTAACCTTCAGACTACATAACGAGACAGCAGTAAAACTTTATGGCAGCAGTCGAATAACATCGATTGCAAAATGACGCTTGAAACAATACAGATATGAATGAATGTATCAAATATTTTTCTAAAAAAACCAAGTCCTCTATAACAAACATTGCCCTAAAAAACTAAACAGATCACCGCCAAAGAGACTGAATAAATCTCTGCTACACCATAGGAATCCTCAAAATCCATTAAACACATAGCACAAATATGAAAAAAGAGTATAAATGGGGTCAAAACACGTAGAGAACAGTCTCTAAACATTACTCGTCTGCATTACCAGCCTGATAAGAAGATCTAAAAATTGTATTATGAAAAATAGTTAAATAACATCAAAGATGATATGAAAAAAACCTGGAAAACTCTATCTGAAGTCTTGGGTAAAATAAAAATGTTATCAAAGACAAAACAATCTAATTAACAAAATCCGATGTACCCCACCACACTTACAGAAACGCAAACAGACTCAACGTTTTTCTTCTCCTCAATAGGTAAAATTTAAGCAAATAAAATACCAAGCGTATAACACCCGTCCATCGACTACCTCATAGGTACCTACCCAAATACACTATTCCTAGCTCCAACCGACCCCATAGAAGTTTTCGCTCATCATAAGCACCCTTAAAAAACAGGCAGGAGACATAAACAGCTTGCCTGCTTTTATAGATCAAAAAGGCGTTCTCAAGTATGTCATCAATTATTGCAACGCTCTTTAACAAATCCTTTTTGAATCAGCTACTTCCCAAAAATCCTCAAAATAGCGAGGGTCACTCCGATCCACAAAGGAGGTGACCAAGCTGACTTGAATAACTATACACCAATATCTAACTCACCACTGCACTCTAAATTCTTTGAAAAATTAATTCATAGACGGATCTATTCCTACCTCATCTCATACAACATATTAAACCCTTGTCAGTTTGGATTCAGGAATAATAAAAGCATGAATGATGCTATCATACACATGCTAGAACTAATATACACCGCACTCGAAAAGAAAGAAGTCCCGCTGGGAATTTTCATTGATTTACGAAAAGTCGGTCGATGGATCTATAATTTCCTCACTAACAGAACACAGAGAGTAGTCGTCAACAGAGTAAAGTCCGAGGCAGCTACGGTGAAAAGCTCTGTTCCACAAGGCACAGTACTAGCTCCCATCTTGTTTCTCATCCTCATATCCGACATAGACAAGGATGTCAGCCACAGCACCGTGTCTTCCTTTGCAGATGACACCCGAATCTGCATGACAGTGTCTTCCATTGCAGACACTGCAAGGCTCCAGGCGGACATCAACCAAATCTTTCAGTGGACTGCAGAAAACAATATGAAGTTCATCGATTGAGAAATTTCCAATTACTTCAGATATGAGTAAACATGAGGGAAAATTAAATCATCATCAGAGTACAAAACAAATTCTGGCCACGAAATAGAGCTCGAAAACACCAACGTCAAAGACCTGGGAGTGATTTTGTCGGAGGATCTCACCTCTTCAAGGACCATAACATTGTATCAAACAATCTGCTAGAAAAAAGACAGGAGGGAATGAGAACCTTCAAAACTAGGGAGGCCAAGCCCATGATGAACACTCTTCAGGTCACTTGTTAATTAATCTAGGCTGGAATATTGCTTGCACTCTAACAGCACCTTTCACGGCAGGTGAATTGCCGAACTAGAAAATGTACAGAGAACTTTCACGGCGCGCATAACGAGATAAAACACCTCACGTACCTGGGAGCGCTTGAGGTTTCGAAACCTGTATTCCCTGGACCGCAGGAAGGAGGGAGAGATAACCTGATTATATAAACCTGGAAAATCCTAGGGGAACTAGTACCGAATTGCACACGAAAATCACTCACTACGGAAAGCAAAAGACTTGCAGACGATGCCCATCCCCCCAATGAAAAAAGCAGGGGTGTCACTAGCCACGTTAGAGACCATACACAATCCCCTGTGTCAGGGGCCCGAGCCTTGTTTCAACTGCTCCCAGCCTACACATAAGTGGGGAGTACCAACGCCCCCTGGCAGTCTTCAGCAGGCACTGGACAAGCACCTAAAGTCGTCCTGAAAGCCGGGCTGTGCTCGTACGTTGGTTTGCGTGCAGCCAGCAGCAACAGCCTGGTTGAATCAGGCGCTGATCCACCAGGAGGCTGGTAAGGACGGGCCGCGGGGGCGTTGACCCCCGAAACTCTCTCCAGGTAAACTCCAGGTATACATAAGAACATAAGAAAGGAGGAACACTGCAGCAGGCCTGTTGGCCCATACTAGGCAGTCCTTTACAATTCATCCAAAAACAAAAACCATTTGCCAACTCAATTTCAATGCTACCCAATAAATAAGCTCTGAGTGCAAGTCCCACTCAAATTCCAACCTCTCCCACATGTACTTATCCAACCTAAATTTGGAAACTACCAAAGTCCTTTAGCCTCAATAACCCAACTAGGTAGAACTGTTCCATCATTTACCAAAAACTACCCTTTTTCCAGCCCAATACTTTCCTATGTCATTTCAAATCTAAACTTATCAAATTTAAATCCATTACTGCGGGTTCTCTCTTGGAGAGAATATCTCAAGACCTGTTAATTCCCCTTTATTAATACCTATCTTCCACTTATTTACCCACTTCGATCATGTCCTCCCCTCATTCTTCGTCTAACATGTGAATGTAACTTAAAGAGTCTTCAATCTTTCTTCATAAGGAAGATTTCTAATGCTATGTATTAATTTAGTCATCCTACGCTGAATGTTTTTCTAATGAATTTATGGTCCAACATTCAACTTCATTATGTGTAGTGAGTAACTATACTCTATCTGACCAAATTACTCTAGCTATTTACTATCCACAACTTCCCACACTACAGATATAAGTACTAGAATCAAACTAACTCAGGATATAAATAACCATAATTTAAACCTAGAAGATGATTGATCACGTTGACCCTGATCTAAACCTCCATATCTGAACCCAATCAAAACCTATTGGAACGTAAACTGCCTTTATACACCGCATCACAAGCCAGCACTATCTAAACAATGCTAAAAAGCACTATCAGTACTTAACTCAACATAGGGGGGATCCTTAAGCAAACACTATGATGACTCTGGCACTCCTTAAATCACTAAGACCACCCTTCTCCTGCATTATTCTTACTGAGGACCTGGGTTAAGCAGGACACAATAGATATCTACCCTTACAGGATACACAGCAATTCACAACTGCAGGACCAAAACCAAGTTGGGGGTGGTATTGCAATCTATTTACTCGAACCAATTATCTTGTATTAGCACCACTTGCTTTAGTGATGAATATGGGGAATACAATTTTGCTAATTTTACTGTAAAAAACCTTAAGACACCTATAACAATCGGTGCCATTTACCAGACACCTCACACAAACATCCCAAATTTCAGTGAGAAATTAAAGTCACTAATAACAAACAGACAAATGAATAAGCACCACCTTCTCTTAGCTGGAGACTTCAACATCAACCTTGGCTTACTAGATGATCAGCCTGTAACTGATTTCATCAACAATATGAACAACACACTTCTCATACCAACAATAACTAAACCAACCAGGCTCACTGAGACAAGTGCAACCATAATAGACCATATATGGACCACTATACTAGCCCCCCTTAAATCAGGAATAATCACAGATAGCACTACAGACCACTACCCTACCTTCCTCCTGACAAACATTAATAAACCACCACTTGAATACAACAAAGTCTCATTTAGACTTCATGACGAGGCCTCAATAAGGAAGTTCACAACTGACCTAGAGATTGTTCACTGGCTTACAGAATTCTCCAAGGCCAATGGTATTGATGACTGGACAGACATTTTTCTTAACAAATTACTTAGACTATACAACAAACATTGTCCTATAAAAACGAAACAGATCACAAACAAACGGCTTGGTTGCCCATGGCTAACCAGCACCATTCTGAAATCCATTGACAAGAAACACCAATATGAAAAGCAATATAGACAGGGCTTAATACACAAAGATATTCTTAAACACTATTCATCAGTTCTCACCAAAGTAATAAAGAAAGCCAAACAACTATACTACTCCAGTAGATTCACAGATGCTAGAGGAGATACAAAAAAAAAACCTGGAAAACACTCTCTCAGATTCTAGGGACCCACAAACTGAAAAAAACCAAGAATATTGTCCTAAACTAAACCTAATGAAACACCACTACATCCCACTGACACAGCTAACAAGATAAACGACTTCTTCTCAACCATAGGATCTAATCTCGCCAATAAAATCCCACATACTAAATGCCCATGCGCAGACTACCTAGAATGGGAATTTTCCCAATTCCTTCTAATCTGCACCAACTGAGCCCTCGGAAGTCACGAGATTATAAAGTCACTTAAAAACAACTCAGGGAATCTGTCTAATGTCCCACCATTACTGTACAAGCGAGCGGCCCATATCCTTTCGCATGCTAATTCATTACTTTTTAAACAAGTCACTAGAAACTAGCACCTTCCCGAAACTACTCAAGATGGCAAGGGTTACACCAATACATAAAGGTGGTGACCCTACAGACTTAAACAACTATAGGCCCATATCAAACTTACCATTGCTATCCAAAATCTTTGAGAAACTCGTGCACAGGAGACTATATTCATTTATAATGCCACAAAACATACTCAACCCCTGCCAATTTGGATTCAGGAAAAATAAAAGCACTAATGATGCAATTATAAAAATGCTAGACCTGCCTTACACAGCATTGGAAAATAAGGAAAATCCACTAGGAATTTTTATTGACCTAAGAAAAGCATTTGACACAGTAGACCATGGCATCCTACTCCACAAACTTGACCACTATGGTAAAAGAGGCCATGCGCTTGCATATTTTAAATCCTACCATTGTAATAGATATCAGTATGTTGCCATTAAAGACATAGCCTCATCAATACAGCCACTTGATATGGGAGTTCCACAGGGAAGTGTCCTTGGACCCCTGCTCTTACTCATTTACATCAATGATCTTCCAAACATATCCCAACACCTGAAACCCATTCTCTTTGCTGACGACACGACTTATGTCATCTCCCACCCTAATCTTGCCACCCTCAACACCAATGTTAAAGAGGAGCTGCTCAAAATATCGACTTGGATGACAGCCAATAAACTTACACTTAACACTGACAAAACCTACTATATTATGTTTGGTAGCAGAGCAGGTGTTGCACAACTTAACATTAAGATTGACAACACCCTAATTGCCAGACATAATGAGGGCAAATTCCTTGGCCTATACCTCGACAACAACCTAAATTTCAGCACCCACATCCAACACATAACAAAAAAAGTATCCAAAACGGTGGGGATCCTCTCCAAGATACGATACTACGTGCCGCAAACTGCCCTTTACACACTATACCATTCACTTATATATCCATACCTCACCTATTCTATCTGTGCTTGGGGTTCAACTGCAGCAACACACCTAAAGCCAATAATAACCCAACAAAAAGCCGCAGTAAGAATAATCAATAAATCAAATCCCTAGCAACACACCCCCCACTCTTCATAGCTCTAAACTTACTCCCTGTTCAGAACATCCACACTTACTACTGTGCAGTCTATATCTACAGGACCTAAAATTCCAATATTAACCTTGACCTGAAATGCTTTCTTGATAGTTGTGACAGGATCCACAGGCATAACACCAGACACAAACATCTCTATGACATTCCCCATTTTCGACTAAACCTTCACAAAAATTCAATGTATTTCAAAGGCCCTAAAATCTGGAACACCCTACCTGAAAACACTAGAACTGCAGACACATTCATCACTTTCAAAACTACAGTTGGAAAACATCTTATCTCCCTAATCCACCCCGACAACTATCTACATGATAACCACCTGGAGGTTCACAATTACACTCACTCACCCACTGACTATAAACCCAGAAATACTAATCTTAGTCTTAAAATAATAAACCCTAAATAGTCATAAGTTTGCCTATGATACTCCAATATAGACACTTTGTATTGTGCCAAAACAAAAGCATTCACATTGCTAAACTCACAAATAATGATGTAGCCACTTAGCCTTAATACCATAATCTGTAAGGATTTAATGTTAAGAATTAATCTAAGTCTGCTAGAAATTCCTAGCCAGGCTAGGTATTATAGTGACCCCCTCTGTAATTAGCATTTTATAACATGTAAACCACACAATACCCAAAACCTGTAAACCCCACATTGTAACCCTTATAGAGAATAAACTTGAATTTGAATTTGAATTTGAAAATATACAGAGCGCCACAGTCAAACATTTACCACTTTAGTGAAAAATTAGGAAACATGATTACTGATGCACACATGAATAAAGACCACCTACTACTTACAAGAGATTTCAACATAAACATACTACACGCCCAGGGCCCACAAGTAACCGAATTCACTAACACAATGAGTAACTACCTGTTGCTACCAACAATAACTAAACCTACAAGAATCACCGAGACAAGCATCTCCTTAATAGACCACATCTGGACAAACACAATATCCCTTTTAAAATCAGGCATAATCACAGAAAACACTGAAGACTCAGACAAGTCACAGGGGCGTTAGGAAATCATAGAGTCGTCAGGAAGTGGAATAGCCTAGCAAGTGAAGTAGTGGAGGCAGGAACCATACATAGTTTTAAGAAGAGGTATGACAAAGCTCAGGAAGCAGAGAGGGAGAGGACCTAGTAGCGATCAGTGAAGAGGCAGGGCCAGGAGCTGAGTCTCGACCCCTGCAACCACAATTAGGTGAGTACAATTAGGTGAGTAGGTGAGACCACTACCCAACCTTCCTCATAACTAATCTGGGCAAACTGCCACAAGACACCACTAAAGTAACCTTCAGACTACATAACGAGACAGCAGTAAACTTTATGGCAGCAGTGAATAACATCGATTGGCAAAATGAGCTTGAAACATATACAGATATGAATGAATGTATAAATAATTTTCTAAAAAAAACCAAAGCCTCTATAACAAACATTGCCCTAAAAAACTAAACAGATCACAGCAAAGAGACTGAATAATCTCTGGCTAACACCAAGAATCCTCAAATCCATTAACACATAGCACAAATATGAAAAAGAGTATAAAATGGGTCAAATAACTTGAGAACAGTCTAAACATTACTCGTCTGCACTTACCAGCCTGATAAGAAGATCTAAAAAATTGTATTATGAAAATAGATTAAATAACATCAAAGGTGATATGAAAAAACCTGGAAAACTCTATCTGAAATTCTTGGAAATAAAAAGTTATCCAAAAACAAAACAATCAAATTAACAAAATCAGATGAACCCCCACTCACACTTACAGAAACAGCAAACAGACTCAACGTTTTCTTCTCCTCAATAGGTAAAAATTTAGCAAATAAAATACCAAGCGTAAACACCCGTCTATCAGACTAACTCATAGGTACCTACCCAAATATACTATTCCTAGCTCCAACCGACCCCATAGAAGTTACGCTCATCATAAGCACCCTTAAAAAACAGGCAGGAGACATAAACAGCTTGCCTGCTTTTATATACAAAAAGGCTTCTCAAGCATTGTCACCAATTATTGCAACGCTCTTTAACAAATCCATTGAATCAGCTACCTTCCCAAAAATCCTCAAAATAGCGAGGGTCACTCCGATCCACAAAGGAGGTGACCAAGCTTACTTGAATAACTATACACCAATATCTAACTCACCACTGCACTCTAAATTCTTTGAAAAATTAATTCATAGACGGATCTATTCCTACCTCATCTCATACAACATATTAAACCCTTGTCAGTTTGGATTCAGGAATAATAAAAGCACGAATGATGCTATCATACACATGTTAGAACTAATATACACTGCACTCGAAAAGAAAGAAGTCCCGCTGGGAATTTTCATTGATTTACGAAAAGCTTTCGATACATAAGAACATAAGAAAGGAGGAACACTGCAGCAGGCCTGTTGGCCCATACTAGGCATGTCCTTTACAATTCATCCCACAAACAAACATTTGACCAACTCAATTTTCAATGCTACCCAATAAATAAGCTCTGATGTGCAAGTCCCACTCAAATCCAACCTCTCCCACTCATGTACTTATCCAACCTAAATTTGAAACTACCCAAAGTCCTAGCCTCAATAACCCAACTAGGTAGACTGTTCCACTCATCAACTACCCTATTTCCAAACCAATACTTTCCTATGTCCTTTCTAAATCTAAACTTATCAAATTTAAATCCATTACTGCGGGTTCTCTCTTGGAGAGATATCCTCAAGACCTTGTTAATATCCCCTTTATTAATACCTATCTTCCACTTATACACTTCGATCAGGTCTCCCCTCATTCTTCGTCTAACAAGTGAATGTAACTTAAAGAGTCTTCAATCTTTCTTCATAAGGAAGATTTCTAATGCTATGTATTAATTTAGTCATCCTACGCTGAATGTTTTCTAACGAATTTATGTCCAACATCAACTTCATTATGTGTAGTAGTAACTATACTCTATATGACCAAAATACTCTAGCTATATACTTATCCAAACTTCCCACCACTACAGATATAAGTACTAGAACTCAACACATAACTCAGGATATAAATAACCATAATTTAAACCTAGAAGATGATTGATCACGTTGACCCTGATCTAAACCTCCATAATCTGACACCCAATCAAAACCTATTGGAAAGTAACTGCCTTTATTACACAGCATCACAAGCCAGCACTATCCTAAACAATGCTAAAAGCCTATCAGTACTTAACTACAACATCAGGTCCTTAAGCAAACACTATGATGACCTCCTGGCACTCCTTAAATCACTAAAGACACCCTTCTCCTTTGCATTTTTCTTACTGAGACCTGGCTTAAGCAGGACACAATAATATCTACCCTCTACCAGGATACACAGCAATTCACAACTGCAGACCAAACCAAGTTGGGGGTGGTATTGCAATCTATTACTCGAACCAATTATCTTGTATTAGCACCATTTTGTTTTTAGTGATGAATATGGGGAATACAATTTTGCTAATTTTACTGAAAAAAAACCTTAAGACACCTATAACAATTGGTGCCATTTACCAGACCCTTCACACAAAAAACCCAAATTTTCAGTGAGAAATTAAAGTCACTAATAACAAAAGACAAAATGAATAAGCACCACCTTCTCTTAGCGGGAGACTTCAACATCAACCTTGGCTTACTAGATGATCAGCCTGAACTGATTTCATCAACAATATGAACAACACACTTCTCATACCAACAATAACAAAACCAAACCCCAGGCTCACGAGACAAGTGCAACCATAATAGACCACATTGGACCAATATACTAGCCCCTCTTAAATCAGGAATAATTTCACAGATAGCACTACAGACCACTACCCTACCTTCCTCCTGACAAACATTAATAAACCACCACTTGAATACAACAAAGTCTCATTTAGACTTCATGACGAGGCCTCAATAAGGAAGTTCACAACTGACCTAGAGATTGTTCACTGGCTACAGAATTCTCCCAAGGCCAATGGTATTGATGACGGGCCCAGACATTTTTCTTAACAAATTACTTAGACTATACAACAAACATTGTCCTAAAAAAAACGAAACAGATCACAAACAAACGGCTTGGTTGCCCATGGCTAACCAGCACCATTCTAAAAATCCATTGACAAGAAACACCAATATAAAAGCAATATGGGACAGGGCTTAATACACAAAAATTTTCTTAAACACTATTCATCATTTTCTCACCAAAGTAATAAAGAAACCCAAAACCCAACTATACTACTCCAGTAGATTCACAGATTCTAGAGGAGACAAAAAAAAAAAAAACCTGGAAAACACTCTCTCAGATTCCAGGGACCCACAAACTGAAAAAAACCAAAGAATATTGTCCTAACTAAACCTAATGAAACACCACTACATCCCACTAAACACAGCTAACAAGATAAACGACTTCTTCTCAACCATGAGATCTAATCTCGCCAATAAAATCCCACATACTAATGCCCATGCCGCGACTACCTAGATGGGAATTCCCAATTCCTTCTATCTTGCACCAACTGGGGCCCTCGGAAGTCACCGAGATTTTAAAGTCACTTAAAAACAATTTCGGGGAAAATCTGTCAAAATGTCCCACCATTACTGTACAAGCGAGCGGCCCATACCCTTTTTCGCATGCTATTTCATTACTTTTTAACAAGTCCACTAGAAACTAGCACCTTCCCGAAACTACTCAAGATGGCAAGGGTTACACCAATACATAAAGGTGGTGACCCTACAGATTTTAAACAACTATAGGCCAATATCAAACTTACCATTGCTATCCAAAATCTTTGAGAAACTCGTGCACGGGAGACTATATTCAATTTATAACAGCACAAAACATACTCAACCCCTGCCAATTTGGATTTAGGAAAAATAAAAGCACTAATGACGCAATCAAAAAAAATGCTAGATCTGCTTTACACAGCTTTGGAAAATAAGGAATATCCACTGGGAAATTTTTTATTGACCTAAGAAAAGCTTTTGACACAGTACACCACGACATCCTCCCTCCACAAACTTGACCATTACGGTAAAAGAGGCCATGCGCTTGCTTATTTCATATCTTACCTTACTAATAGGTATCAGTATGTTACCATTAAAGACACAGCATCAACAACAAGGCCACTTGATACTGAGTTCCGCAGGGAATGTCCTTGGTCCCCTGCTTTTTCCTCATATACATCAATGATCTTCCATACATATCCCAACACCTGAAACCCATCCTCTTTGCTGACGACACGACTTATGTCATCTCTCACCCTAATCTTGCCACCCTCAACACCATTGTTAACGAGGAGCTGATCAAAATATCGACTTGGATGACAGCCAATAAACTTACGCTTAACCCACTGACAAAACCTACTATATTATGTTTGGTAGCAGAGCAGGAGATCCCACAAATTAACATTAAGATCGACAACACTCTAATTACCAGACATAATGAGGGCAAATTCCTAGGCCTATACCTTGACAACAACCTGGAATTTCAAAACCCCATATCCAACACATAACCAAAAGTATCCAAAACAGTGGGATCCCCCCAAGATACATACAAACGTGCGGGCAAAATGCCTTCTCACACTATACCACTCACTCATTTATCCATACCTCACCTATGCTATTTGTGCTTGGGGATCAACTGCAGCAACACACTAAAGCCAATAATAACCAACAAAAAGCTGCAGTAAGAATAATCACTAAATCCCATCCCTGGCAACACACCCCCCCCACCCCTTCATAGATCTAAACTTACTCCCTGTCAGTACATCCACACTTACAACTGTGCAATCTCATCTACGGGACCTTAAACTCCAATATCAACCTTGACCTAAAATGCTTTCTTGCCCAGTTGTGACAGAACCCACAGGCATAACACCCAGACACAAACATCTCTACGACATTCCCCATGCCAACTAAACCTTTACAAAAATTCAATGAATGTCAAAGGCACTAAAATCTGGAACACCCTACCAGAGAACCTAGAACTGCAGGGCACATTCATCACCTTCAAAACTACCATTAGAAAACATCTTATCTCCCTGATACACCCCATCAACTAACTACACGAATACCACCTGGGGTTCACACTTACACTCACTCACCCATTTAACATAAACAGAAATATTAACTCAATCTTAAAATAATGAATCCTATGATACTCCAATACTGAAACTATGTACTGTGCCAAAACAAAAGCATTCACATTGCTAAACTCACAAACTAGTATTTAGTCACTTAGCCATAATACCAACTTACTCATAATTTGTAATATTTTAAAAAAAGAATTAAACTAAGTTCTGCCCCAAAATGCCTAGCCATGCTAGGCATTCTAGTGGTACACTCTGTAAACATTAAATTTTAAATACATGTTAAACCACACAACAACCAAATTCTGTACATTCAACATTGTAATCTTTATAGAGAATAAACTTTGAATTTGAATTTGAATTTGAATTCTGTAATATGGAGACCAAGAACTGAGCTGCATAATCTAGGTTAGGGCCTTTCTAATGATGCATAAAGCTTTCAGTATGAAACCCCTGGGCTTCTGTTGCTTACACTTCTTGATATAAATCCCAGAAATCTATTTGCCTTATTACTATGCTTAGGCATTTGCTGTCCTTGGTTTAAGGTTGCTGCTCACCATAACTCCCAAGTCCTTTTTGCAGTCTGTATGGCTAAGTTCTAATCATTTAACTTTTTAAGTACTAGGGTTTATGGGCACTCCCAAGCTTTTATAACCTTGCATTTATCTACATTGAACTGCAATCTGCCACTTTTCTGACCAAGAGCAAGTTTGTTTAAATCCTCCTGAAGTTCCATAACACCTACGTTTGAATCAATTATCCTACCTATCTTTGTGTCATCGGGGGAATTTGCTCATATCACTAGTAATTCCCTCATCAAGATCATTGAAATTATTATAAACAACAACGGGCCAAGACTGACCCCTGTGGAACGCCACTTGTTACAGATCCCCACTCGGATTTAACCCCATTTATGTACACTCTCTGCTTCCCGTCAGGGAGCCATGACTCGATCCACGAGAGCACCCTTCCCCCAATGCCATGAGCTGGCCACTTTCTTTAACAGTCTATGGTGCGGAACTCTATCAAAAGCCTTTCTAAAATCTAAGTAAATAATATCAAATTCTTTATTGTGGTCAACAGCCTCAAAAGCTTTACTGAAGAAAGTTTTAAAAAATTAGTAGACAAGACCGGCCCTCTTGTGAATCCATGCTGAGTATCATTAATCAAGCTATGCTTATCGAGATGGCTTCTTATAATCTCAGCTATAATTGACTCTAGTAATTTGCCTACAATTGAGGTCAGGCTTATTGGGCGGTAATTTATGATAACGACTTGTTCCCTGTTTTTAAAAATAGAATTACATAGCCATCTTCCACATATCAGACACTACACCTGTTTGAAGAGATAATTAAAATATTAGTTAATGGTTTTCACAGAGTTCCATTTTGCATTCCTTAAGAACCCTTGAAAAACCCCATCAGGACCCGGCGACTTATTTTGCTTCAGTCTGTCTATCTGCTTCACAACCATTTCACTAGTGACTGTGAGTTACAAATTTTTTCTTCTTCTAGCCCACTATAAAAATTAATTACTGAATATTGTTAGTGTCTTCCCGTGTAAAAACTGAGAGAAAATAATTTTTAAAAATCGAGCACATTTCATTCTCTTTTTCAGTAAGGTGCCCATACATATATTTTGGGGACCTATCTTATCTCTAACTTTTGTTCTATAGACCTGGAAAAAACTTTTTGGGGTTAGTTTTAGAATTCCTAGCAACTTTAATTTCATAGTCCCTTTAGCTTTTTTTTATCCCCTTTTTAATGTCCCCTTAAATTTCACATACTGATTCATAAGATGACCCACACCTCTTTTGATACACCTATAAATTCCTTTCTTATGCCCTAGTAGATTTTTTGACCTATTATTCATCCATTTTGGGTCATTTCTATTTGATCTAATTTCTTTACCTGGAGTTTACCTGGAGAGAGTTCCGGGGGGCAACGCCCTCGCGGGGGCCCCGGGGCTGTGACCAGGCCTCCTGGTGGAATCAGAGCCTGATCAACCAGGCTGTTGCTGCTGGGCCCGCACGCAAACCAACGTACGAGCCACAGCCCAGCTGATCAGGAACTGACTTTTAGGTGCTTGTCCAGTTTCCAGCTTGAAGACTGCCAGGGGGCTGTTGGAAATCCCCCCTTTTGTGGCTGGAGGCAGTTGAACAGTCTCGGGCCCCTGACACTTATTTTATGGTCTCTTAACGTGCTAGTGACACCCCTGCTTTTCATTGGGGGGATGGTGCATCGTCTGCCAAGTCTTTTGCTTTCGTAGTGAGTAATTTTCGTGTGCAAGTTCGGTACTAGTCCCTCTAGGATTTTCCAGGTGTGTATAATCATGTATCTCTCTCTCCTGCGTTCCAGGGAATACAGGTTTAGGAACCTCAAGCGCTCCCAGTAATTGAGGTGTTTTATCTCCGTTATGCGCGCCGTGAAAGTTCTCTGTACATTTTCTAGGTCGGCAATTTCACCTGCCTTGAAAGGTGCTGTTAGTGTGCAGCAATATTCCAGCCTAGATAATGGGATAAACGTTCTTTGAGCAGCATGTATAGTGTTCAGAAAACTGTCATATTGATATCTCACTTCGTTACCCCAGTCAACAGATGATAAGTGTTCTCTAAGCCCATCGTAATCTGCTAAGCGAAAATCTGGGACTGTTACTGAGTTATCGCTACTATCGTACTTCCATTCAATGCTAAATGTAATTGATTTGTGGTCGCTAGCACCCAGTTCCTCTGAAATTTCTAAATTATTAACAAGGGATTCATTGTTTGCCATAACTAAGTCAAGCAGGTTATTTCCCCTTGTAGGTTCTGTGACAAACTGCTTCAAAAAACAATCCTGAACTACTTCTAAGAAGTCGTATGATTCTAAATTCACAGTCAAGAAATTCCAATCAATATGACTAAAGTTAAAGTCTCCTAGAATTACTACATTATCGTGCCTTGTGGCCTTAACAATTTCCTCCCATAGCAGTCTCCCTTGGTCCCTATCTAAGTTTGGGGGACGGTACATCACTCCTAAACTCAGTTTTTCATGCCCCTCTGAAAATTCTATCCAAACAGACTCTGTATGTGTTACTTCAGACTTAATACCCGTTTTTATGCAACAGTTCAAGCGATCTCAGACATACAATGCCACCCCACCCCCTTCCCGATACTTCTATCTACTTGGAACAATTTAAAACCCTGAATATGACATTCCGCAGGCATGTCCTGACTTTTTAAATTAAACCACGTCTCAGTTAAGGCAAATACATCAATGTTACCTCCACTAGCAACTAATCTCAACTCGTCCATCTTATTCCTAGCACTACGGCAATTAGCATAATAAACATTGAAAGACTCTCCTTTCTCTTTACCCTTCCTGCTCATTTCTGTTTTTCTACTAAACCTTTTTACTGTCCTTATCACCCAAAGTCCCTGGCTTTTTCAATATCTACCTCGTTCTGCTTATTACTATTTCCCCTAGAACTCGTAATATTACTACACTGGGACTTCACTGTTTTCCCCTTCCATAACCCCAATACCACACTTTTCCCTATTTAAAGCCCAAACGCTCCCTCCCTGAAAGTTGCCAGTGCTCCATTTCTCTTTTTTTTGGTCCCCTTTACCAGAAACCCAAATATACCAGTAAAATGATCCAAACCAACCGTCTCTCCCGGGGGGAATCACTTTTCCTGTTTTCATATTTTTTGCGGACCACGCAGTATTCAAAAAACCCCCCTCACTTTGGGTACTGGGGGTTTTAGTTAGCCCTTACGAGAGAGAGAAAGGGAGGCAGGCCCACGGCTGTTTTTGGGCGTTTCCCCCACTTTTTTCCTTAATAAAAACGTATTCCAGCCTACTGGTATTTTTTTAAAACCCTACCCCAGGGGTTCAAACCCCCACTTTGAAAAATTGGGGGGCAATGGGTGGGAGCAAAAAAATTTAAAGTTTTTTTAAGGTTTTTTCAAGACGTTAAAAAAGCCCTTTTTTTGTGAGTACCCGGCGTGCCCAAAGGTGAACCGTAGTAGCCCCCAAACCCCTCCTCCTCACCTCCACCCTGACCTCCCCCTGCAAGCTTTGGCAGCTGTTTTTCAACTTCCTGGCTTGGGTTCGTGGGGCTAATTGTTTTAAATTTCCCCGGGGGGTTTTGACCCGGATTTTGAAAATTAAACCCCAGTCAGAAACCCAACGGGGGGAAATTTGAACCCCAAAGTCGCCTATATCCAGCCTTTTTCTCCTTTTCATCCCCCTGCTCCTTCTTGCTGGTGCATCATTCCCCGTCTTCCAGTCACCCCTTTCTCGTGGGAAAAGCCATTTCACCCAACCCCGCTTCTCCCCCAAAGCTGAGGGGAGAAAAAGTAAGCCCACCCCAAGGGTTTCCTCTGAAGTTTTTGCCCCTCATATATCGCTTTGTGCCCCTGTTGGATGTAAGAGGGGAATTTCACCTTTCCCCTGTGGCTAGATTTGGCTTATCAAGCCCCCCTTTCCGGGGAAAGGGGTGCGCCCCCAAGCGCCAGCGGGGAGTCCCCACCTCACCCATCGCCACCCCCAACTCCCCCCTTCCCCACCCCCCCCGGGCCCCCCAAACCCACCACCCCCCCACCTAAATTTCCCTGGGTTTTTTTTCCCACCCTTTCCCGGGGTTTCCCAATACGGGTTTTTTCCCCTCACAAAATTTGGTCAAAGATTTTTAGTTGAGAGCCAACGAAAAAGGGCCATTTATGGAGTTCCCCGGGAAAAAAACCCCGCATTTTTTTAAACGCAGTGTGAGTGTAGGAAGTGTGGAGGGGGTAGTCATCCCCCGCCGGGAAAATTTCCCCTGAAAACTCGCCAATTTCCTTCCCCGCTATTTTGGGACTTCTTTGACAATTTTCTGTTTAGAGACATTTTTTTGGGATTTAAAGACTTTTGGGCGTGGGGTAAAGACATTTATAGTGAATTTCTTGTGAAATTTTAAACCCCTTGTGTTTTTCTTTTGTGGGCTCAGGGGTTTTTTTTGACTCGTTATTTTTGAAAAATTTTTTCGTGTTATCCCCCAAATTCTCATTTTTTTTTATCTGTTTTTTTTTTTAGCTCCTCCCCTGTCTGTAGTAAAAAAATTTTTTGGGGGTATGAAAACCAGTAAATCACTCTGGGGTGAAGTGATTCATTTTTTTTTTTTGTATTTTTCATATTGATTCTCCATTTATTTGTCATGTATTTTCTTTCCATTTTATTCACCCCATTTAAAAAATTTTTACCCAAATTTTTTTCTATTTTTGGGCCTTTTTTCGTATCCCAGCAGTGTCCCCCCATTCCTTTAAATTTTTTTTCGCAGATTTTGTGTCCCAAATTATTTTTCCCAGAAAAATTTTTTGGGGGGGTTATCAGCCCCACGCAAAAATTTTGTTGTAAAAAATATACTAAAAAATGAATACGGGGATTATGGGTTTTTGTCCCCCTGCCCTGAAAGTTTTTGTGTGCCCCCCCACTTGAAGTGTTACACTTGCCTAAACCATTGGTAAGTTTTTATACTTCCGGGTTTTTTTTTCCTTTTGTTTTTTTTTATTCATTTTTTTATTTTCCCTTTTTGAAAAAAATTCACTCTTGAGGGAAAATTTTCAATTTTTTTTTTTAAACGTAAAGTGTTTTTTTTAAACTCTGAGAAAATTTTTGTTTTGTCAAATTTTTAAAATTTAAGATTTTTTAAAGTGTTCAATCAGTTTTTTCTTCATATTTTTATTTCATTTTTTTTAACCTGGTTTTTCCCAGTGAGACTTTTATTTTTCCCAGGGGATTTTTTCCTAAAACCTTATTTTGTTGCACTTGTTCTGCGGGAAAATTATTTTTTTTTCCCAACTTTTTCTGCATAAATTTATTTTTTTTTGAAACTTGTTCTGCGTGAATTTTTTTGTTGCATTTGTTCTGCAGGGGAATTTTTTTTCTTTTATTAAAATTTTTTCTGCATTATTTTTTCCCCTCATTTCCTTTATTGCATTTTTGTTTTTTTTTTTTAAATTAAATTTTCCGGGATGTTTTTTCTTTGCATTTTTTTTAAATTTTTGTTTATGCATTTTTTAGAAAAAAATTTAAATTTCCCCATTTAAAAATTTTTTGAAAATTTTTTTTTAAAATTTTTTTTAAATTGTTTTTAAAATTTAAAATTAAAGTTTTAATTTTCCCTTTATTAGCAAAGTAAAAAAACCAAAGCTCATTTTGCTTTTAAAATTCAGTTTTTCCAAAAAAAAATTTTTTTACTTTTATTTTTAAATGAAAATTTTTTTTTTTTGGGGCCAACAGTTTTTTTCCCCACATTGATTTTGGGCCCCCTTTTCCTTTTCCTTTGAAAAGGGTGTATCTTGGGGACATTTTTTTTTTAATTTTGCAGAATTTTTTAAGGGTTTATTTTTTTTTTCCTTTTTTTAACCCTTTCCCTGTTCTTTTTCCCCTTTTTTTTTTTTTGCCTTATTTTCCTTTGGTAAGTTCCCTGGGGTTTTTTTCCCCCAGTCACTTTTGGAAATGTTCCCCTTTAGGGATAAATCCCAGTCAAAGTAAAATATAAAATCAGTCCACAGTCCCAAACCTTTTCCCTTTTAACTGACTAAAAGACAATCCCCTACCCCTTGAGAAATTGTTTTTGGGTTTCCACAGCTTGTATCTAAAGTTTTTTTAAAATTGCTGCAAAATGGAATTAAAAGATTAATTTTCCTATAGATCCGGGGAATTAACTTTTTTAAACGTAGCCGAGCGGCCCAAAAGGAAACAGTAATTTTGGTCACTCCTTTTGGACTCCCCCCCAAAATACCCCTTTAACGCAGGAAATATTTGGGGTTTTTCAGATTTTTGACCCCAAGGGCTGTTGACAGTAATCAGTGCATTGCAAAAAGTTTTTTTCGAGTAACTTCCCGTTTTTTAAGTTTTGTAAGTGAAGTTTATAGTGATACCTTTTTGTCCCCCCTGTGTGCGACTCGATTGGAAAAACAGCATTGGTTTCACCGGGGTTCATTTCTTTTCTCCTGTTTTCTTTCAGTTTGAAAATTGTAAAATTCCCTTTTCCCCCTTTCTCTATTTCGTGTTTTAACATTTAATTTTTTTCAAAGGGGGAGTCATCCACTCCCCCAGTGTTTTTTCATTCCTCCAGTAAGAAAGAAAACCCAAACCCTTGGGGTTCTGGTGATTTGATTCCGCCCAGGAAGATCTTACTCCCGACTGTGAAGCCACCCGGCCCCCATCAGTGACTTTGTCATTTAACCCCCCAAAAATTAAATGTTAAACCCAACAGCCGAGTTTTTGGGGCCCCCTACAGAAGGGGTTTTACCCCCCGTTTGTAATTCCCCCGTCCCCCTAGTGAAAAGTACCTTACAGTAGTTCACCCAGTACCAGGGGTTGCACAACCCCGGTTGGGGGGGTCTTCAGTAAAAAAAAAAGCCCCGGGTTGAAATATTTTGGCCTGTAAAAGGCCCAAATGATATTTTTTGAAAATTAAAAAAGGGGTGTCTGCATTTCAAAAATAAAGGTAATTTCTAATGGCCCCCAACCAATTTCCCGGGGTTTTCCAAAATACTAGCGAACCATGGGAAAGATTGCACTAGAATTTGTTTTTAAATAAAATTTTCCCAAAGTTTTCCCCCCAGGGGAAAAAAATACCCGTGGGGTTATGGTTAGCCCTTTCCCAGATATTGTTGGTTAGTTCCTATTGCAGAAAACTGTCGAGACAGTAAACTAAAGCGTTTTAAAAAAACGCATTATCTGGGAGGCAACCACCCCCAAATCCCCTTAAATAAAAGATTTAAAGGAGGTGAATTCTGTAAGAGAATTTTGAAAAAATTTTTGTAATTGTACAAGATTTTCTAAAACCCCCCCATTGTTCCCCATCATCCTGCCCCGCCAAAGGGTTAGGGAAAAAAACCAATAAAAAAGTACTTTATTTTTTAGAGCCCCTTTCATCCCAAAAAGTGAAAAATTGGGATGAAGTTATACCTGATTTTCAAATGTGGCTTAAAATTTTTTACAATGTTTTCTAAAGGTGACACTCCACATTTTTGCATTTTGGGGTGTAAAATAAACGTTTGCCTTAAAGAGTTTTTATTTCTATTTCCCAAAAACCCCAAAAACAAAACCCCGGGTGATTTCATTTGCAACCCCCGTACCAGCTTAAACTCAAAATTTTTTTAAAAAGAATCCGTTGGGAAAAAAATTTATAAAAAAACAGCAAATTTACAAAAAGTCGCAAAAAACCCCGAGCAAAACCATCCAAAATCAAAGTAGGTTTTGAGAGTTTTGCTGACCCCAATTTTTAAAAAAACGTCCCGCAATGCCCCAAAACTTGGTTTAAAAATTTTTTTTGGTTCCCCTTTTTGAGTAAATTGAACAATACTTGGGGAATAAATATAAGGTTTGAGGGAAAATTTGTACTTGGGCAAAATATAAAGAATCACATTTAGATCATATGAAAATTAGTATGGAAAGAAAATTTATGTTCCAAACCCCGACTAATTTTGAAAAGACTCTTTTACAAACCTCCTGAAACCTGTATCTTTTCCTCTGATACTCCCGGGGGGACGAACAACCTGAATGTCGTTTATACCCCAAGTTCCAAAGACAGGTTTTTGAGAAATCCCCCCCAAATATCAATTTTTAACCTTTCCCAATTTCCCGATTTTTCCTCAAATACGCATGAGTTAGCCAATGCAAAAGTTTGAAACCTCCCAGAGATGAAAACCCCCTTTTGCATTGCAATCTCCCCCCCTAAACAGGTTGGGGTTAAATTTTAAATAACCCCGTTTAGGGTGATAAATTACAGTAACACTTTTCAGTATTCCCAAAAATTTTTTTTTTTTTTTTGGGGTTTACGTTTTTTCTTCGAATTCTGAAAGTAAAAAGTTAGATTTTTTTGGGGCACCGAAATTTGCCTTTTTTGTTTTAAAAATTCTTTTCTTTTTATAATTCTTCCTCAGAATCCATAGATCCCAGGAAAAAACAGATTTGATCGATCAAATTTTTTTTTTTTCACTTCTATTGTGTAATCTCAACGTTGAGTTTCATTCGATGAGTTTCATTTGATGAGTTTCATTTGATGAGTTGTGCTATATTATACCTTGTATTGCATTACAGTTTCAGTTACATAAGCTTCCATTCCAATGTTCTACTTATGTATGTTATAATGTTCAATTGTTGTGTACTTTGACATTGTATAGAATCAGCCCAAGCCGTATACCTGCCATCTCTAGTTTGTATTAGTTGTATGTTGGGATGACATACGTTAGCATTGCCGAGCTCTCAGTAGTAGTACCAGTTACCAGTAACCAGTGTACCAGTAGATGACTCACTACCAACCGTCTCTGCGTGAATCACTGTCTGTATTCATATTGTTGCTGACCACAGCATGGGTACTGGGGTTAGTTAGTCTTATGAGAGAGAGCAAGGAGGCAGGCCACGGCTGTTTGGGCGCTTCCCACATTATCCGTAATATACGTACTTCCAGCCTACGTGAGTATTTCTTTACCCTATCCACGTGTTCGAACCCCACATGATACCACCCCAGACCTAGATAATTGAACCCCATCCCTGGCATACATGTCATTTCTGCCATAGAAGAGGTCCCAGTTGTCAATGAATGTTACCGCATTTTCCTTACAGTAGTTGTCCAGCCAGCAATTGACACCAATTGCCCTGGACAACCATTCATTTCCAACTCCTCTCCTTGGCAAAATACCACATATGACAGGGTTCCCACACTTACTCCTAATTATTTCTATTGCTGACCTATACCTGCTAATCAGGTCTTCACTCCTACGTCTGCCAACATCGTTGCCTCCAGCACTGAGACAGATAATAGGATTGCTCCCATTACCTCTCATGATGTCATACAGATGGCTAACAATATCCTCCATCCCAGCCCCAGGAAAGCAAACTCTCTGTCTCCTACTCCTGTCCTTCAAGCAGAACACCCTATCCATATACCTAACTTGGCTATCCCCAACAACAACAATATTCTTACCTTCCTTAATGTTGTTCGTCGTGACGTTCCCAGTAGTCGACTCACATTCGTCAGGTAGCACTGAGAATGTATTAGATGTTTCCAAAACAGTTTCCACGGCAGTCTCTTTCTTCTTCATCATTTCTATCTTTCCATTCGTCTTCTTGATCGTCAACTTCGTTTCCTGCTGTCTAGCCACTGACCAGTTTCCCTTCTTGACCTGAGGACTCAAAACAGGAGGACTACTACGAATCTTCTTGTTTTCCTCGGTCAGTCGCCGAATCTCCAACTTCGCTATCCTCAATTCTTCCTTAAGCTGTTGGTAAAGTTGCTCAATGGAGGGCATCTTGCTTCAATTCGTAGAGAGCGCGCAAACAGGTCTTCACAGAGCTAAGTATACGTCAACACTGCGCAAAAGCCAACTCAATCAGGAGCTACTGCGCAGCACGTCCGCACGGCCCAATAGCGATGCGAACAGTCGACCATGAACTGCTGTACTCCAAATTAACGCACTATGGTATCAGAGGCCACTCCCTCAACTACCTAAAATCATACCTTTGTAACAGAACTCAATATGTGTATGCAAATGATGCAAACTTTTCCACCCAACCAATCACAGTAGGAGTCCCACAAGGAAGCATCCTTGGACCACTCCTCTTCCTCATCTACATCAATGATCTACCAAATGCATTACAGCTACTCAAACCCATATTATTTGCAGATGACACTACATATGTCTTTTCCCATCCAAAGACAGTCATACTAGCAAACAAAGTCAATGCCGAATTGCAGAAAATATTTGCCTGGATGACAACTAATAAACTTTCCTTGAATATTGATAAAACCCATTTCATTCAGTTTGGAAACAAAGCTGCAAATAATTTCCCAAATTTAAAAAAACGAAAAAAGGATCATCAACAAAAATTTACAGAAGGGAAAATTTTTTAGGTATCCCCTTGAAGTAGCCTTAATTTTCCCGGGAACCCCACACAACAAATCCCCCAAAAAAAATCCTAAACTGTAGGATTTCTATCAAAAATAAGGGACTATGTTCCAAAAATCAGCTTCCCCCGGCACTGTACCATACACTAAAATACCTTTTCTTAAATGGGGAAATTTTTTGGGATGGGGATCAACAAACCCCAAAACCCCCAAAACCCCCTTTTAAACCCCTTTAAAAGCAGCAGTAAAAAATGGGTAATGAATTCCCACTCCCCCAGGGATTTCTCCACCAATTTTCAAAAGTCCCCGAATCCGGCCCCCATTAAGAACACCTTTTTATTTATGTGCCTAATGCCAAAACACAAACAATACACACAAATATAAAAACCCCCCACCCCAAACTTCTTCCCCCCAACTTTTAAAAGGGGGCACATGACCAAACACAGAACAGATCCTTTTTTATATACTTCGTGTCCCCTATCCCCAAAAAAAGTTTAAAAAAAAAATATACCCTATAAAAGGGGCATAAAATTTTGGGAAATTTTTTTACCAAATAAAATTAAATAACCCCCGCCCGAAAATCAGTTGTTTTAAAACTTTTCAAAAGCCACTTAATTTTCCCTTTGACTAAATGTTTAAAAATTCAAAACCAAAAATACTAACCCCATTTTACCCCACCCCAAAACTTTAACAAATTCCCCCTTTTACCCTCTTATTTCCCTTGTCGACAGGAAATTTAACCATTTTTCACAAAAAACATTTTTAAATTATTAATATATTTCCCTTTTTCTTTTACAAATTTTTTAAATTCCCCTTTTAATTAATAACCCATGTTCTTTATGAAATTTAAATTTCTGTCCTATTGTTTCAACATGATAAAAAACCCTTGGGTTTTAATAGTCCCGTAAAACCCAATAATATTAAGTTTGGGGGATAATGCCTTTGGGAAATAAAGGTTCTCTTTGTACGGGAACCCCAAAATTTGAAAATTAAAAACTTCCAAAGTTTCGGTTTTTCAAAGGGCATAAAATAAATAAAAAAAAAAAAAAAATTTTTGACCATTAATTATCCCTTTGATTACGAAATGTTAAAGTTAGTCAAAAAAACGAATTCATCTCAAATGGAGCAATATAAGGTAGGGGGTTTTGTGTCAACCATCTTTGATATTGTTGAAAATGTCCCCTTTTGCCCCATTTTTAATATTTCTGGATTTTTTAAATTTTTCACAGTAGTGTTTTGATATTTTTAAAAGGAATAAGGAAATCGCTCTAACATACTTTCAGGTAGGGGACACGGGTCAGAGATCCATCATAATCCACGTTGTCGGTAAATGAGCACATCGCTAAGGGGAGAGGTGTACTCTACCCTTTTTTCAATACATACAACTTATGAAATCAGGGAAAATAATTATACAATATTTTATTTTGTTTAGTTTTTTCCAATAATCAGAATGTTGGGGGCTGGGTTTTGGGTTGGGTAGGTCAAACCAACTACTAAGTAGAGATTTTGGCAGAAAGTGAAAGATAAGCCCAGAGAGAAGCAGGGGGCAGTGGCACAAAAAGGGGAACCTGATCAACATCTGGGGTCCCAGCATTAAACATTTTACCGAAGATATCAGAAACATTCTAGAACAAGTGTAAACCCTTTCAAGGGGAAATGGACATTACTTCCCAGATGCCAGATCACCACTTGATGGAATGGGGGGCATGAGCTCCAGACCCCAACACATTTTTTACCGGGCAAACACCAACGAGCCCCCACCACCATCAGCAATTTGCCCTTTTAGCCCTATTTTTTTGCCAAATTTCCAGTGCACAAAATCGACAAAAATCATAACTATTTCACTAAATCCTTTATTTCTATCGAATGACACAAGAAACCACCCTTTACCGATTTCAACAACCAAAAAAGGGGTCAAATTTAGAAATTTTGCCAATTCCATACAAATTTCAAAAGATGCCAATTCTGAACGGGGGTCTAGAATAAACAAGAAAAGACTTCCGGCACTAAAATACCAAGTTCTCTGTTCTTGTCACATCCCCAGGCCCCTTTTATATTTTTTGGTTTCCCCCCAGTTTGAATTTTTATTTTTAAAAAAAAAAATAAAGATTACTGTTATCAACTACGAATTGTGTAGAAAGGTATAATAAATCACACACTTTAAAAGAATATGACTCACCATTTGACGTGATTGGGCCTTTAGATGAATTGTTTATTTTTGAACTTGGTAAAAATAAAAAAATTCTCTACTTTCAGCTCAATTTCAAGTATGTTTCATCGTAAAACCACAAAATCATCTCATTTTCTGTAATGTTTTCCATTCTAAAAATGAGACCAGGAAAACTAGTAAAAACAATAAATCCCATATAAAATACATTGCAAAGTCCTGTTTTAATCCAAAAACATGGCGAAGTTTTTTTATTATGCACTGTGTGCTGCAGGATTTTTTTTATATGTGCACATGAGACAAAGACACATTCTTTCATATGAAGCCTCCCAGCTTTCTTCACAGATTTGAGGGTGTAAATTTTGGGCAAATATAGTACTAAAAAACCCTGGGGCGTAAGCCTTTTACTATAGGCTGAAAACCGAAAGGATTAATATTTTAGCAAAAAATCCCATTTTTTTAATAAAGCAACCTAAATATTAAATGAACTGTTTTTCCTGTTACATTAAAAATGTATCAAATGAATCTATGTGACATGTAAATTATTATTACTAAAAAAAAGTAACTGTTACTAAATTACCCTCTTTTTAAATATAATGTAAATAACTCAGTTTACCTTGGGGTAAATTTTTTCAGTTTTTTAAATGGGGGGGTTAGCCCCCCCCAAGTCCCCCCAAAAAATAGTGGCCCACTAGGGACGTTGTTAATTTCCTTTTTGGGTCCTAAAATCTTGCCCCCCCGGGTCCACCCAACCAGTCAAAAAAACACCCAGGTACCTACTTGCTAGGTAAAGGGGGACAAGGTGTAGGAAACCCCTTTTAAAGTTTCCACCTTCCAGGCCAGGGGTCCCCCTTATTCCCATTACCTTGTTTATTGGATTTTGTTTTTTTACCATTAACTTTTAGATTTTTTAAAGGTTTAAATTATAAGATATTACAAGGAGCACAATTAAGCACTTTTAGTTTTTTGGGTTTTCTCCCGGGGGTTAAGTACTGTTACTATGTATGAAATTTTTGTGTTACTCTGGTTTAATTAAGTTACTATGTATGATAATTTTTTTGTTACTCTGGTGGTTAAAACAGTTACTATGTATGTAATTTTTTGTTTTCTCTTGTGGTTAATTTCATGTTACTATGTATGATAATTTGTTTTAAAGGGATTTTTGGTACTTGTACCTAAAAAAACTTACAACTTATTGGGGTTTTTCTTGGTTAAAAAATGAACCTTTTAATGAAAGTTCACCCAAAAAATTGTTTTTTATGTAACAAAACCCTTAAAACTTACAACTTAAAAAACCCCTGCTTCGCCTCACCACCAACCCCTCTGCTGCTGCCTACCACCAAAAACCTGTGCTCCGCCTGACCCCTAACACCTGCTCTGTTGCCTACCACCTATCACCTGCGCCTGCGCGCCTCCCCTCACCTCCTAAAAACCCCTGCTGCTGCCTCCCACCTAACACCTGCGGTGCGCCCGACCATAACACCCCGCTGTGCTGCCTCCCACCTAACCCTGCTGCTGCGCCCCCATGCCCCAACCCCCTGCCCTGCCTCACCACCTAACACCGCTGCGCGCTTACCCCTAAAATCGCTGCTGCTCCTCACCCCCTAAACCTGCTGCAGCCCCACCCCCTAACACCCGCTGCTCCTGCTGCCTCCCACCCAACACCTGCTGCTGCTGCCCCACCCCTAACACCCCTGTCTGCCTCACCACCTAAACCTGTCGCGCCTCACCACCTAAAACCCCGCTGCTTTCCCGACCCCCAACACCTGCCCGGCTGCCTCACCACCTAACACCTCTTTGCGCCTCACCGCCTAACACCGTTGCTGCTCTTCCCGCCTAACACCTCCCGTTGCTGCCCTCACCACTTTAAAACCTGCTGCTGCTGCAAACCACCTAACCCGCCGCTGCTGCCCAACCCCTAACACCCGCCCCTGCTGCCTCGCCACCTAACACCTGCTCGCGCCTCGCCACCTAACACATCCCGCTGCTGCCTCACCAATAAAACCCGTCGCTGCGCCTCGCCCCCAACACCGCTGTTGCTGCCCCGCCACCTAAAACATGCTGCTGCTGCTTCACCACCTAACACCTGCTTTTCTGCTCCTCACCACCTAACCCTGCTCTGTCTCAAACCCTCTAACACCCCCGCTGCCAAACCCCCAAAAAACCCTTTCCCGACCACCTAACATTGCTCCTTTTCCGAACACCAACACCCCTGCCCCTGACCCAACACCGAGCAGATAACATCAATACCTGAGCACTAAACCTGACACATCAACCCTAAGCAACTAACACAGCCAACACCAGCAGCTAACCAACACCTGGGCAGCTAACACGTCAACACGTAACCTAACCAGTCAATACCTGAGCACTAACACATCAACACCTAGCAGGAACAAGTCGACACCTGAGCAGCTAACAGAGTTAAAAACCTGAGCAGCTAACAGTCAACCCTGAGCAGGGAAAAACATCAACACCTAGCAGGGAACACGTCAACACCCAGCAGGTAACAGTCAACACCGAGCAGGTAAGACTCAAAACCTGACATAAAACAGCAACACCTGAGCAGGTAAGACAGCAACACCGAGCGGTAAGACAGTCAACCCTCAGCAGGCAAAACAGCAAACCGAGCAGGTACAGTCAACACCTGAGCAGGTAAGACAGTCAACACCTGACAGGTAAACACAACACCTGGCAGGTAAGCATAACACCGACAGGAAACAGTCAACACCTGGCGGTAAACATCAACACCTGAGCGGTTAGACAGTCAACACCTGGCAGGAAGACAGTCAACAAAACACAATATGATCATTCTGGCGCCTTAAAACACAATTTCATGGTCAAACCTCTTATGTATCATCAGCACATGAATGTTATATTGTAAAAAAGGTAGGGGTTCTCACCTGTGTTAACCCACAGGGGTTTTCTCACCGGTTAACACCACAGGTGTTCCACCTTGTTAGACACCACAGTTGTTACTCGCCTTGTTAGACACCACAGGTGTTTTACCTGTGTTTTGACACCACAGGGGTTACTCCCCCGTGTAGACACCACAGTTGTTACACACCTGTGTTAGACACCACAGGTTTTACTCACCTGTTTAACACCCAGTTGTTACTCACCGGTGTTAGACACCACAGGGTACTACCTGGTTAGACACCACAGGTGTTTTTCACCTGTGTTAGACACCACAGTTGTTATCACCTGTGTTAGACACCCCAAAAGGGGTTTCTCACCTGTGTTAGACACCACAGGTTTACTCGCCGTGTTAACACCCCAGGTGTTTTTCCCCTGTTTTAGACACCACAGGGGTTACTCACCTGTGTTTGACACCAATTGTTACTCACGTGTTAGACACCCCAGGGGTTTACTCACCCTTTTTAGACACCCCCAGGTGTTACTCCCTGTGTTGACACCACAGGGTTACTCACCTTGTTAGACACCACAAACACTGTTTATTGTTCACTTTATCACACTCACCCACCAACAACACAAGTTGTTGTTGTTGTTGTTGTTTATAGGGGCCCCTGACCGTGTAGCGTATTGAACCCTACTTCCGCCCTCCCAAAACCAACCTTACCAAAGTGGAAGGGTGTTACAAAACAACCCGCACATATAAGACAGGAGCTTACAGACGTTTTCTGTGGGTCGCCCTGCCTGACCTCGGTGGAGTTGGTTGTGCACGGCACCCCTCTGCGAATCTCAAGACTTTAGAACGCGATACGGAGGTTTTGGAGGGGTTCAGAGTGGATCGCTCAGTGTTAGAGTGACTCCTTCTCCCCGACCTGTGTTGTTTACGCAGGGTTTTCGCGCCTTGTACGTGGACCACGCTTTTTGAGACCCACGAAACGAATGCTGGGATTTTTCCCTGTGAGGTCCATGTTATTTTTACGCATGGTTTCTCCAGGAAATTTCGTGACAAAAGTGCTTTTCTTTAAAGGGACATTCTGCGTGATTTTGGGGTTCTGTTTTAGTTTACGCACACCCCACCCCATTTATACGTGTGCTACCTGGCAACATAATTCGTGGGCGTTCTTTGCGGGGCTGCCGGCCATCGCAATGCAGGGGAAACTTTTGTGACTAAGTGCTTTTTTTTTTAAGACTTCTGCGTGGTTGTGTTATTTTAAAACGCACAATTGCAAAAATTCTTGTCTTGCTTTTCGTGTAAATTCGTCGTGGTTTTGTAGCGGGGGGCGGGGGAACCAGCCAGTGTGCTTGTTGGCACGGGTTTAAAAGCTCGCCAGGTCCCTGGTGCTGTGTTAGTTTAGGCATAGAAACCTTGTTTTGCCCGCCCATTCTTTGCAATTGTGGTCTTTTATGTGTTTTGCTAAGTGTTTTGGGGAAAAATTTTAATTTGTAACCTAGGTTTTTCACAATACGATACCAGTGAGTGACGTGATACTCGTTGTGAACATTTGGGGAAAACCCACTGCGTTTTTTAATAGGTTTTGGGGAAACTGTGGCACACGCTACAGCCTCTTTTGGGGGCGGCTGTACGGCCATGTCATCTCGGGAAACCCCAAAGAGGAAAAGGGGCCCATGTCATCATGCGACCAAACCTGTCAGGGCGACGTGGAGGAAAGTGGAAGGGCCAGCGAAGAAACCCAAGGAAAAAGGGGGCATTGCGGGGGCCTGCCACAGAAGCCCCCTCAGCGGGATCCCAGTTTGCTTCCCCAGAGGGCCCGGGGGGAACGATGAGGACAGCCAAAAGGCCCAAACCCCAAGCCCGGCCCACGGGTGGCCCCCCCCAACATATGGGGCCCAGGGGAAAGTAAACCCGGGGACCCTCCTCCTCGGGCAGATGGCACCAGGAACAACCAACCCAGACAAAAGCCTACGGGGCAAAGAGGAGAACGGATGGAACAGGGGCGCTAAAGCCCTCAGAAACCGTGCTGCAAGGAAACCCAAAACTGGGGCCCTTCAACAATTTCTTTACCCCTCACTAGGGACAGGGTTTTGAAAAACCCTGGAGGCGCCCTTTGCCTTCCATCAAGCTCAGTTTGGGAAAATCAAAACCCCAGGGGAGAGTCGGGGAACCCGGGCCGATGAGGACACATACAAAATCAAACTGAAGGCAATGGCTGCAGAGAATCCGGGGGAATAAGGGAGCCCCTTTGGCTCAAGAAAAGATGCACAAGGGGGTTGTGCCCCACGTCCCTTTACCCTTTAACCACCCAGAGCGATTCCTCGATGCAATAAACATTGTAAGGCAGAGAGGCTGCCCACCGGGACCAACAAGTTTTCCAACAGGGAATATGTTGTTTCCACCACCGAGGGCCCCAAACCATCCAAAATTTCGCACGGGGGGTGTGGGGGCGGTTCAAGATTCGGCCAAAATGTAAAAGGGCCCCTACAATGTACAACTGCCAGGGTTTAAACCATATGCGGCTCCCCTCCCAAAAACAGTGAAGAAGTGTGGAGTCTGCAGCAAGCAGCCCCAAACCCCAAGGATTGCTTTGCTTGCTCAAGCAGCCCCCCCCCGAGACCCCCCCCCAAAACCCAAGGGGGCGCCAACTGAAAGCAAGAAACCCCAACGCATGGAACCAGGGCTGTCCTTTTCAGGGTTTAAAAGCGGGGGGAAAAAACAGGTGCGACGCGGAGGGGCCCCTGCGGCGAAGCCCACCCCCCCCCAACCCCCCCCCGGTAAACCCCCAACAGAAAACAGGGGGGGACACGAAAATGCCCCCTCTCCACCCCCCAAAACCCAGGGGAACTATCACACCGGCCAATCGCGGAGCAGTACGGGCCCCCTTTTGCGGCGGCCACACCCCTACAGCAGGGGGTTTCCCCAAAGCCCCGGGGGGAGCAACAGAGGAGCCCAGTTGCACCGAAAGGGGGAAACAAGGGGAGGGGCAAGTCTAAAACCCTTTCAGCAGAAACGGAAAAAGGGAAAACAAAACCCAAAGCCCGGCTCAGGGACGCGGCTAAAGGGAGTGGGGCTACTCAGCCCAGAAGGACACCAGAAAGGGGGACTTCCCGTCCGAGTCATTTCCCCACCCGATTGAGCGGGGAAAAAGGCCGCGGCACCCAGTCAGTTTTGGCACGAAAACCCACGGAGACCTGCGCGACCTGGGTTCAGCAGCAGCAACAATGGCGGGAGGGGGCCCAAAAACCCTCAGGCCGCAGCCAAGGAACCCCTTTGCCCCCCCAGAGGGGGGGGAACCTCGCAGGTTCACATTGTCACCTTTAATAAAGCTTGTGGAAAGAGGTGTACCCCATGCTACCCCCCATCAATGAAGGACAGGCGGTCTGCAAGGAGCTCTGACTACCGTGTAAAAGCTTTGGCTCTCCTGGAGAGGGTTCGCTCAGCAGCCTAAAATCCCCTTTCCACCCAGGTCTTCACCCCCGAGGAAAGGGTTTAGAACACAAAAGGGTTTGTTCCGGAGGGACCGTGGCCGAACAGGGGAGAGGGGGGCCGACGGGTCGCCCGGCAGTCCCAAAAAAATTTTCCCCAGGGGAAAACATCTGTGGTCTGAGGCAGAAAAACCCCAACCTGTACCCAGGCGGCAGTCCGGGATGAATAGATGTGTTTCTTTTCCCAAGAAACCCTTTTTAAAGCCCCCACCCCCCCCCAAACAGCCACCCCATCCGGGTTCTCTGCATACCTGCAGCGTGGTGGGCCCCCCGCCAGGGGCCCGAAATCTATGTGGGGAAATTTGCATCCCCCATTTCGATGGGTCACGGGCCCCCTTCAACTGGGGTTTGAAGGGGTGGAGGTGCAAGCTGTCACGCTGAAAAATCCCCATTGGACCCTAAACTATTTACAATGTGCCCGGAGCACAGGGTTTTTAATCTCAAACCTCTCGGAGGTTGCAGCTCTGCCCATATCTCCCCAAAGGGGCGTGCCGTGGGGGGGGGGACACCCAACGCCCATCATGAGTTCTCCACTCTGTCCCCCCATACCAATAAAAGGGGCAGGCACTTGGCGGTGTGCTAGATGATTTTCCCTGACGTCGTCCTCCTCAACAATGGGGAGCCGAAAAACCCCACGGCGGAAAAACCCCGACGGGAAGGGTCACTCTCCTTACGGAGACTGCAGCCTGGAGGGGGGGGAAAATCCCCCCACTTCTCACCATTTACCACTTCGCGATCGTCACCACGCGGGCGCTCCCCCAGACATCCCATACACCCCGCCCCCACGGTGGAATTTCAAAAAAGGGGGAAAGGGCCGTGCTTCCGGATTTTTCATACAGAAAATGGTGGGAGACAAAATTTTCTCTCTGAAAATCCTGATGGGGCTGCCCAAAAAACCTCCGGGCTGCCGTCCCCATGCGGCTGAGGGGGCCACCCAAACTTACCAAGGCTGGAGGTCCCATCAAGCGGGACGGGTTTGGTTTTTACGCCCGGGACAGTCAAGGAGCAAAAACCCCCGTGTCAACTGTCCCCGCAGGCTCCCCAAGAGGAAAACCCTACTGCTTGACACCCTTCGGCTGCTAAAAGGGGGGTTTGCGGCACGCTGCCACTTTCCCCCAAACAGAGCCCGGGCCTGGCAAAGTGGTTCAAAAAGGGTTTGTGCCTCCTTCGGCCAGGGCCACTACCCGTTTTTGAGTCTGGGCGGAAAATAGGTATGGGTCCCGGGGAAAAAGGCAGAGGAACAGCGGGGTGCTCCCCCATGCCCCGGCGGTTTGAAGCAGAGAGGTTGGTCGACCTTTTCACTTCCGGGGCCCCAGCAACGCAGCCTGCCAACAAGATGTCCCAGAACCTCCGGTGCCCTTTCCCCCGGGACAGGACTGCCAGGCTACGGGCTGCATGCGCGAACCGACGACCCGATGAAAGACTTCAGGGGACCGGGATTTAAAGGCCCCCTTTCGGGACATACAGGGGACACCCCCCCCGGGCCAGGAGGGCATCCCCTCCCAGTATGATCGCGGGGGCGGGCCCCTCTGGAATGATGCACTTTGGGGGTTAATCAAGGGTCCTGGAGGGCGGGAAACCCCCCCCCCTTCGGGGAAAGGGGGGCCATCTTTCCCCCCCACCCCCAAGGGCCCAGGGGACCCGGGAAGAAATGGGGGCCCATCTCTTCCCCCTGCTGTCTGCCCAAAAGACGGCTGAGGGGATGATCCTTGGCGGCCCTTCGGGGGAAAGTTTGGGCCCCGGAAAAACCCCGGGTACTTTATAGGGTTTTCAACGAGGAGGGGGGCACAGGAAAAGCATCACCCCCCCTTGCAGGATTATGTAAAAACAAGAGCCCAAAAATTGGGTTGTCTTCCTGGACCTCGAAAAAGGGCCTTTGAGCTTCCCACCCACCACCCCACCCTTTGGGACCCCCCTTGAAGGCAGGGGCGTGAAGGGAAGGCTCCTTCCCTGGATCTTTCTTTCCTCGGGGGAGGTGGGGCCACAAAGTGCTTTTTCCAGGGACAAGTGTCCACCCTCGGCCCCCTTTGGAAAAAGGGGCACCCGCGGGGGAGGGGTCCTCACCCCCGTCTCTTCAATGCCCGGGATGCATGAGCGGGTGCGGGCTGCCATTCTTTTAGGGCCCCCAGCTGCTCGGGTACGCTGAGTTCTTGCCCTCATCCCCCGGAGATGGGGTTTTTTTTTGAGGGCATAGAGCCCAACGGGGCCCTTAACCTCCTCCCCAACCGCCTCCCGGTCGTCTCGGCCCCCAAGGTCTCAGCGGGAAAAACCCAAAGGGGCCATGATCCTGCAGGGCCAAAATGTCCCGGAGGGGAGACTGCAGAGTCAGGATTTCAATCTGGGACGGGGTCAGTGCTACCTTTACCGGGGGTTTTGCACATCGAAAATGGGGCTCCCCTTTTTCGGTTCAGGGGAGTACGTCAAAAAAAACGGACCATGCAACGGGCCCACCGCCATGCGGGCCCTCCCCCAGCCCTAGGTCGGGGGCCCACCCGTGACATTCTCCGTTTTTTTTGTGCAGGCGGTGCGCTCTTTTTCATGGGACTAGGGGGCACTTACCTTGCCCATGCCCGCCCAACGCACCTTCGAAGACTAAACGTCGTAAAAAATTTATTTGCCAGCTCGGTTTCATTTTGGGGGCGCCGGGGTTGGCCCAACACTGGGGCCCCTAAATTTCATGAGGCTCAATTGCAGCCGCCTACGCGCCCAGAATCCCCCTTTTTGTGGCAGCCAGGAGGGTGGCCAATACGTAAAAAACTCCCCGGTGGGGGGGGAAACTGCTGCAACACTCCTTGAAGGGCCCAACAGGGGGGGACCTCGGGGAGTCTCCGGGCCCGGCTGGGGGTTGGGGGTCACGGCTGTTTGTAGAAAAGAAAATTTCCCCCATGGCGTTATGGTCGCCCAAAGGGCTGTGAGGGCCCTGTGGCGGGGTACTCTTTTTACTCCCCCCCGGGGGCACCGAAGCGGGTTGTGATCCAAAATCCAAGACCTCCCAGTTAGCAAGCGTCACTGTCCACAACACGTGCTGCACAATGGGCTGCAGTGAGTATTCCCAGAAGCGGGGCACCCTGGGTGCGCAGAAATATTACCCCGATGGCTCCCGGGACCCAAGAGGCGGCCGCAAAGGTCCCGGGGGTTTGCCCCATGCCCTCGGGACGGCTGGATGGCGTCCCCAAGATCACTGCACAATTTCCAGGCAGAACCCCCATCCCATCCAGAGGGCCCTGAAAAACACGCACCCCTGGATAAATCGGCGACCCCCAGTCATTCATGTGGCTCCAGAGGGGCCGTTTCCAGGCCTTTCATGCCAGGGGGGCCAGGGAAAAACTCCGGTAATTACTGCCATCGGGAAGGGGACCTGCAAAACATTGGGAGCAGGGACAGCAAGAAAACTATCAACTGGATACCGGCCACATCGCCCCTCGCTGGGAATATGGGGAAAGATCGAGCGGCGAATTTCCCGGGCAACCCTGAGGCCCACCCATTTCCCCCAAACCTTTGCTATCGGGCCGAAGGCAGGTGGATCTGTGGGAAGCTGTGAAAAACCGGGCACCCGCTACCAGGGCCAGGCACATGGGGGGGCCCGGATCTGGTATGAAGGGCGCCCCGGGGGGAAAAGGCCCCCGCCGAGCTTGCGGGGGCTAGACAGGATTTGGAGGTTGGGGTCCCCCGGGCGCGACTTGGCTCCCCAAATGCCAGAAGATCATTGACGCGTGGGGAGAGGGCGCTGCCCCATTGCAAACCAGATGGTCCCGGTCCACTAGTGACTACCCCCTGATGTCCAGCGAGGGGTTGCCCCTCCGAGAAGGCACTTCCCAATGGTGCAGGGGGACCCAAACCGAGAAGACCCCACAGCCCGGCTGGTGTACCTGCCCCAAAAAGCCCTGGGGAAACTTCACCCCCCTCCTGGCTGCCCCCCCCACCACCCGATGACCCCGCCACATACAACTACGAGTCCCCACTACGTCCATCTATAACCTCTCCTACTCTTCCTTCTTTCACCCCCCAAACCTTTTCTCCCCCCCTTTTTAAAAAAAAAAAAAAAAAAAAAAAAAAAAAAAAAAAAAAACCCAAATGGAGCCTGTCCCGTTTTTCTAGGAAAAAGGTTGAATCCCCTGGGAACCCCTGCCCCACTACCAACTTTTGGGAGGGGCTACAAGTGCCTAAAGGGACCCTTGACCTTGCGATGCCTCCCAAAGAGAAAGAAAGAAGACCCTCCCCATTTTGGGGGGGGTCAGTGCAAAATAAAAAGAAAAAAAGTTACCCTCCAAAACCCGGGGGGCCAAGAGAGAAGTTTGAGAATGAAGAAAACGATCGACACCCCCGCCCCCGGGGGGCACCGCCGGGTCCCCCATCTGGAGAAACCCGGGCCGGAAAAAAATAAAGGCAAAACTTTAATGAATTGAAAGAAGACGTTTTTTGTCCGAATTAGACCATTTACAAAAATCACCCCTGAAAAAAAGGAAAAGAAGGAGGGGGTATATATAGACCAAAAAGACAGGGGGGGAACAAGAGACGAGTGGAGGGGCGTAGTAGTAGGGGTCAGTCAAAACCCCCCCCCCCCCCCCAAAGAAAACCCAAAGGAGGAAAAAAGGGGGAAAAAGGGGAAAAGGAAGAGGAAGATGGGGGGAAAAAAAAATCAGGTTTTAAATCAAAGTTGTGTTTAAGTTTGCAAAATTTTTTGAGTAAGGGAAAGGAAAAACATCTACAGAGACAAAGCCAGGGTAAGATTCATACAAGGAAAAATTGTGTAAAAAGGGGGGATTCAAAAAGGCGGGGGTACTGTGAAAGTTAGAAGTAGGGCAGGGTAGTTTTAAAACGATGATCAGTCAAAAGGATGACGGGGATCTCTGACATGACAGAAAAGAACCAAAATTGGTGTCGTCAGGGGGCCGCAGCCGCAGCAAGCAGCAAACAAGGTGCTCCTACATCTTGCCGTCCCCTGGGCCTATCCGAACTCCCTTGATGGCCCCAAGGGTTTGGGAAAAATACTGCTGCAACAATTGCAAGGAACCTATAGTGACCAAAAAAAACTGACGGTTTGACGACAACGAAAAAGGGGCCCAAATATGACAAAAAAGGGACTGGGCATTCAAAATACCCGACCCGCTGCCAGACCCTGAACCAGGGCATGAGACGTTTTTTTCCCCTACAAAAGAAATAAAATGACCTCCTATCAACTGCACCAGTGTTTTAAAAGGGGAAGAAAAACATGGCAGAAACCCGATCAACTAAATCCCAAGGAAAAAGACCGGTCTGTAGGACTTTTTTCTTTTGGCCAAAAGAGGGAAAAAAATTGAGCATTTTAAAAATGGCTGACCGGCTCCAAACAGCCGCTACTGCCCGGGCGTACAACTAGCGAAGTGAAAAATTTTCATCTTTACTGGGCGTTATTGTTTCAGTACATTTCCCATCTTTTACCCCCATCATATCACCTGTACCGTGCTAAAAGAGGGGGGAAACACAGGGGGACATCGTTTAAATCAACAGTAAAAAAATCCAAGGTTATAGGTTTGGATATCCCTCGTGCCCGTCGTTTAGAAAGAAGTGAAAAGTTATAAGTCAAGGTTAAGTTATAGTAGCTGACCTATATTCAGCTGACCAGTGTACAGTGAGGAATCATAGCAAAAAAACGCCCAAAATAAACTATAAAATCAAGGAAAGTCAGGTTGTAGGTGGCGTTTTTCCCCTCAGTGTTTTTAAAAAAAGGGGTGAGTCAGCAAAACAGGTTTAGGGGGACAACACCACCCCACAAACCCCCCATAAAAGGAACTGGGGGGGATTTGGAAAGGAAAAAAACCCGGGAAAAAAAATTGGGGGCAGTGAAGAGGGTTTTGAAGAGGGAAAAATTACTAGTTAAATTTAGTGGTATTGCTAAAGGGAGATTTCTAAGTGTACTAGGGGAAAAAAAAAAGAGAAATTAAAAATTATTGTATATGAGTTTAAAGAGGAAGGGGTGAAAATTTGGGAGGTTAGGGGGGGACAGGCTGCCATTTAAATTTTATTTATATTTCTTCTTCAATTCCCTTTAAGAAAGTAATCAGTCATGGGGGCTGGAAAAGATGAAAGGAGTAACAGGGGCCTGGACAGTTAAAAAGCCCAACAGTTGCCATCCCACCAGAAAAGTAAATGTCACTATCGCCCCAAGGTTTTGGCAAAAACCGCCCTACCTAAAAAAAAAACAGTTTGGGAAAACAGCCTTATTGTGCCTCTTAAGTGGGTTTTTATCCAAATTTAAACCAGGACCTCAAACTATTTGTGCCTCTGCACAATAATGAAGGGAAAAAATGACGGGTTAGTAGCTAGGAATGATAACCTTAACTCCATTTGTAATGCTACATAGGTCAATGTGAGACAATACAAACCAAATTTTTATCTCAAACACTACCAAAAAAGGTGCTACACTGTACTAAAGTTTTTCATGAAAAAAAGAAAAAAAGGGACCCTTTTGGGAAAAAGTGTAAGGGGTGGGTGCATGATGGATGTATGTACAATTTTTAGCAACGGGGTGCCAGAATTCTTTTGTGTGTAGAAAAAAATGCACTTTGGCACAGTTTTCCCCTTTTGCAGTGATGACATTGATTTTTTTTTTTTTTAACCTTTAAATTTTAATACCCAAAAGAACCCCTTGCCATATATTGATGAAATTTTGATTGTTTTATGAAAAAAGGGCCCTTACTTTATTCATTTTCAATTTTCAAGATCAAATTCTTTCCCAAATTGGCGGAATTTGGTTCTAGCCCAACAAAATTAGGGCGGAAATTTTAACATCTCTGAAAACTTGTTGGATGATTTCGGTTTACTGGCGACGAGGTCAAAATAGATGGGTTTCCCAAAATAAAAAGCTTAGATAGGAAAGGGAAAAGGGGGGTGGAGTATGTCCCACATTAGAAATTTACCCTTTGCTTTTCAAACCCCAAAACCCGATTTAAATAACAATTAAAAATGGAAAATTTTATGGTTTGAAGGTGCCCTTCCCAAGACCAAACCCCTCTTAGTAGGAACTAGTTACCGCCCCCCCTACCCCCCGGACCAGTTCTTAGAAGGGCTTTTCCCGAGTCTTTTCCGGAGTTGAAAAACAATTGCGGGACAATAATACTGGGGGGATTTTAAAAAATTTTTTTTTCAGCAGGGAAAAAAAACGGGGATGGGGAAAAGGTAAAAAGCAAATTCTAGGATTAAATAGTTTCCTTTAACTAATTAAAAACTCCAAAAACCCCGGGTCACCAGTTTTCAGCCACCCCAATTGACCAATTTCTTTGTAACCGCTCTGGGGGAACATTAGTCAGGGCAGGCCGGGCAAATTTCCACAGGTCTTAGTGGGTCATTTCATCATTTTCTGCACCCGGGGAAAAAAACTAGGGATAGGATAGGCCTAACAGGAAAAATAAAAATGAGGTCAACTAGAAAAAAGTTAAAAAAAACTGGTTTAAAAAGGTACACCAAAATTTTGGGTGGACAGAAGATAAAAAAGTTGCACGGACGTAAAAGATGCCTGGGAAAAAAATTTAAAACAATGTTTACTACCATCCCTTTATAATATTTTCACCAGTTAAAGAGGTTAGGGTTAAAAAGAAGAACTGAAACCCCGGATGAAAAACTGAGATATTAGATTTTTATGAAAATTTGAGACCAAGGGTGCTAAAAAGATTTTTAAAACAAACGACAGGATTTTTGCAGCACTAAATGAAATTCCCAAAAATGAGGAAAAAAAGAGTACAGAGATTATAAAAGGAGAAAGGGGAAAGCACTACTGCTCAAAAAAAATTTAAGAGTATAAAACTAACCCCAGAAAGCTCTGGCAAAAAACCCCAAAACAGTTGGGGGATAGCCAAAAGCCAGTAGATAGGTCTAACATAGTACTCAATATGATAATGAGGGATGCCACCCAAACATCTAAGGTTTGGAAAATGTTTAAAATTTATACTACACATCTTTTGCCCTCAACATAGAAGTAAAAATACCAGCTGCATCAAATACCTTTAAAACAGACTTGATTTAAATTTCAAAAAATATATACCCAAAAAAGGGGGGAACCCCAAACGGGTTTTCAATAGTTAAATGTATCTCAGACTTTTTCAAAAAAAAATAAGCAGGGTTTTTAAAACCCCAAATAAGGGGCACCCGGCCCCGATAAATCCGTTAAGTTCCTAAAAAAAGGGGCTTCTGAAAATGTCAATCCCCATTGCTCCAAAAATAATAAATCTATCAAAACACCCCTTTGTACAGTACCTGAGGGGTTCAAAGAGGCCAGAGTAAATCCATCTTCAAAGAAAAATGTAGGTCTGAAAGTAAGCAACTATAGGCCTGTTAGTTTTATCAGTATAATATCTAAAATTTTTAGGAGGGGGGTTGTAAATTTTCAAGTAGTTTTGTCCTTAAAAGACAAAAAACAATTTTCCATAGCTATCAATCGGGGGGTTTAGAAGATCCTACTTTAAACCCACACCTCCCCTTTTTAACTGATGGATTACCCGAGAAAAGAAATGTCAAAGGGGAAACCCCATAGGCATGGGAACCTTTAGACCTCAAAAAAGGGCCTTTGATTTCTGGGAACCACAAAATATTATGTAATAAAATTCAAGCTATTGGTATAGGTTCTTTTAGATGGGTTTTAAATCCTACCTTAGCAACCCGGAGAAAATAGGGCAAAACAACCCAAAAAAGGGAAACAGGGCCCCCCGCCGATAAAAATGTGGAGTTCCCCAAGGTAGTATTCTGGGTCCCTTATTAAATTTTTATGTTATGTCAAAGAATGCCTATCAGTGTCAAAATGCAAACCCCATGTAAAGCAGATGACAGTGCCTTTTGTTAGTGTCAGGTAAAAAAACCCCAAAATATTTCTAATGTTTTAACACTGGAAAATGGAGTCCTGCAACAAAAGGTTAGTAGAAAAAAAAACTATTTATTACCCCTTGGGAAAAAAAGAAAGGGCCCTTCTCTTTTTGGGACGAAACATAAACTGAGAAGGGTAAATAATTTTAATGTTCAAAGTTTAAGGGGAGCCCTTTACTTTGGTTTTTATCAGTAAAAATATTTGGGGAAACCCCCTTTTACCCCTGCAAAGTCAGGAGAATTGAAGGAACAGTTTTTAGTAAAAAAAAGCGAAAACCCGAAATGAAAATTCCTGTATTTGACAAGCACAGTGTTTTACCTATGAGGCTCGCAGGACCCTAAAAAGGGGCTTGCCCCCTTTTAAAAATGCCATATGGATTACGCTTGCCCCTTTTTTGGTACTCTGCCCCTTTACAAAAAAAAATGGAAAAATTTGACGCAAAAACACCAGAACAAAAAACGTTTAAAATTCATCCTGGGGCTGGGGCCAAGAAAAAAACATGTAGGCCAGGGGAAAAATTACAGCAGGGATATGTGAATGTTGAAGACAGAGTTAAAAAAAATGAAGCTTTAAAACATGTTTTAAAAATTGCTCACAAACAAAGTCCCGAAATCTTGCTGTCAATTTTGTTCAAGGGTTTGGGAAACCCCCAAACAAACATAGTTAGGGGGAAAAGAGCCAACCCTTTTTAGTACCCACAGGGCAGTGGCCAAAGGGTTTTAAAAAACCTTTTATTGTACGCCCAAAAAAGGAATGGAACAGGGCTTCCCGCACATGGGCAAACCCGTCATAGCGTGAAAAACCCGGGTTTAAGAAAAGGGGCCAAAAGGTGTCTGATTGGGAAAGTTTGCTTTTCAGGGAAAAGGGGGGGGGAATGATTTTCTATTTTTTTTGCTAACCCTAGTGTAAATTTTACCTTTTTTCCTTTTTAAAAGACCCTCGGGAAATTTTAGATGTTTAATGCCTTGGGTAGCAGGTAGTCATTTTAGTATGATAATAAGATGTTATCTTCATTGTAGGGAAAAATAAGAAAATATTTTTTTTAAACCTTTTTACTTTTAATAATAAGGTAAAAGGACCCCAATGGAAATAAGTCCCCTCTGGCTGACTTTTTTGGGTTATCCCAGGTTCTTCACATATGCTGCTTGTATGAAAAAATTTATTAACTGTATTTGTGTATACCCGAAAAAAACTTAATTACTTACTTACTTCTGTCAAAAATTAAAACCCAAATTTTGTGGGTCCCCCAGTCAGTCAGAAAGAGATCGGCCCGTTTCTCCAAAGGGACTGAAGAGGACAGGGGGAACAAGAAAAAGAATAGACATAGGAAAACCTAAAAGAGGTGTCTACTCTATTTTTGTTCCTCCTGTTTCCCTTTTAGTTTTTTCGTAGAAAAAACTGTTTCATCTCTTTTTTTGGGAGAATTAAGAAGCACAAAAATTTGTGTTAGGGGTTTTTCGACCAAACAATGCTCTTTTCTCTCATGTCAGAATCACAGTCACCCATTGACCGGTCTTCTGTCCCAAAATTTTTTACCCTTAAAATAACTTTCAGTCGCCCTTTGGTCGAATCCTCCCCCTTTTTCAACCCTTTTTCCCCCCTTTCCCCCTTTCCCTTTTCCCCCCTTTCTCCTTTTTCGTTTTTTCTGCCCTTTGGGGATTTTACCCGACTCCCCTATACTACTACCTCCACTTCCTCTCTTGTTCCCCTCCCTGTCTGCTGGCCTATATATACTCCCCCCTTCTTCCTTTTGTTAGTATGACTTTATAAATGATCCAAAATCGGACTCAAAAAGTGTATTTCCTGGGTTTACCAAAGGGGAAAAGAGTTCCGGGGGTTTAAACGCCCCCGCGGCCCGGTCTGTGACCAGGGCCCCCTGGGGGATCAGAGGGGCCCCGATCAACAAGGTGTTGCCCGTTTGGCCCGCCAAAGCAAAAAACCCAAAGTAGGCCACAGCCCGGGTGCCGGAACTGACTTTAGGTGCTTGTCCCGTGGGCCCGGGGTTTTTGTTGGTAATCCCCCCTTTTGTGTGCTGGGGGGCAGGGTTTAACAGTCTGGGCCCCCGACAAATTATTGTATGGTCTTTTTTAAAAGGGGTAGTGACACCCCCCCTTTTCATTGGGGGGATGGTGCTTTGTTGCCAAAAGTTTTTTTGCTTTCCCTAGTGAGTGATTCTGTGTGAAGTTCGGTTTCTAGTCCCTCTAGGGAAAATTTTTCCGGTGTATTAATTTTGTTTTCTCTCCCTCCCGGTTCCGGGGGAAAACAGGTTTTGGAAACCCCAAGCGCCCCCAATAATTGAGGTGTTTTATCCCGTTATGCGAGCCGTTTAAAATTCTTATAAAAATTTTTTAGGTCGGCCCAAATTTACCTGCCTTGAAAGGGGCTGTTTTGGGGTGCGCAATATTCCAGCCTAGTTTGAACAATGCCCGAAGAGTGTCATCATGGGCTTTTGGGCCCCCCTAGTTTTGAAGGTTTCTTATCCATTCCCGTTTTTTTTTCTAGCGATGCGATTGATACCCTTTTTATGGTCCTTGAAGGTGAGATCCTCCCCAAATTCACTTCCCCGGTTTTGACCCTTGGTGTTTCGCTCTATTTTGTGGCCAAAAATTTTTTTTTGTACTTTTGAGAAGATTTAAATTTTCCTTTATGTTTACCTTTTTCTGAGTAATTGAAAAATTTTTCCCCCTGTTGAACTTCATATTGTTTTCTGCCCGCCCCCTTTAAAGATTCGGTTGTTGTCCGCCTGGAGGGTTTGCAGTTTCTGCAATGGAAGAAAAACTGTCCCTGCAGATTCGGGGTTTTCATCTGCAAAGGGAAAGGGGGCACGGGGCCCGTGGATTTACATCCTTTTTCTATGTCGGATAAAGAGGATGATTTAACAAGATGGGGCGAGTACTGTGCCTTGTGGAACAGAGCTTTTCACGTAGGGTGCCTCGGACTTTACCTTTTTGACGAATACTCTCTGTGTTTGGTTTGTGAGGAAAATTTTTTAGATTTCCCTTTGACCGACTTTTCCTGGGTTTTTCCTTTAGCACGCCTTTTTTGCGCTATTTCGCCATGGTCACACTTGTTTGAAGGGGTTTTGCAAAGTCTGTATTATTACATCTGCATTCTTTTTGTCTTCTAGTGCTTTTTGGGGGCCTTTTTCGTAGTGGGTTTCCAAAAGTTGAGACAGACAAGAGCCCACCTTTTTCTAAAACCCCTGTTGCCCTGGGTTGTGTAATGATGGGGTTTTTAGATGGGTGGGATCTTGTTTTTGGATCCTTTTCCCAAAAATTTTTATGATATGGGATGTTTTGTGCCCATTGGTCTGTAGTTCTTTGCTGTTGTTTCTGGCCCCCCTTTTTGGGTGGGGGTTTGGGCTGTTGTTTTTAGTAACTGTGGGACGACCCCCCTGTCCATGCTCCCTCCCAAAGGGTGGAAAAGGCTGTGATTTGGGGCTTCTTGCAATTTTTTGATGAAAAACAGGTTTTCCTGAGTTTGGGCCCTGAGGCAGAGTGATGGGATGTCTTTTATCCCCTGTTCAAAGTATTTGGCGTGGGGGTTAACTCGGTAGGTTGTGTTCATCAAATTTTGGGTCTCTCATAAAAAAATTTAAATTTTTTCTTGTTTTAGTCTGGTTTTTGCGGGTTTCTAAAAAAATGAGCTATTGGGAATGAGTAGTTCACTCATTTTCCCTTTCTGTGATCCCTTGTAGGACCCTTTGTTTAAGTGGGGCCCAATACGGAGTTGTTCTGATTTTGATTTTTGGATAGGGAAGAAAATTCTTTGGGTTTCTTTTTGATTTCATTTATGGTTTTAGTTCTTCCCCCGTTCCTGCTCCTAAAAGGGTTTTTTTGCTTTAAATTCGATGTTGCTATTTTTTGACCCGGTTTTCCCAGCATTTCGATTATTGACCTTTTTAGCCGCTTGTTATTCTTTCCGTGCCTGTAAAGGGGCGCCGTCTCTTTTGTTTACATCTCTCCCCCTTTTTTTAGAGGAATAAGCCTTGTGCTACATCAGTGCCCCCGAGTTTTAAATTTTTCTAGGCATAAGTTGGGGTTGTGCTGTTTAGTATATCTTCCAGCTTATTCGGTTAGGACTGGTTTACTTAGTCCCACTTTATGTTTTTGTATTGAAAATTGAATTTGGGAATGCTCCCCCCGTGACTAATTATTATGTCGGTCTGGGGCTCCCCGATACATGACTGAAAATCAATTATGTTGTGATTGGTATATTGTTTTTGATTGGTAACATTTCTTTTCGATCATATTGTTTTCCCTGGTGTGAGTCATTTTTGGGTTTTTTCCCCAAACATGGGTATTGTGCCTTTTTTTTTTATTTATGGAAGGATGTTGACAAATTGCTGGTATTATTGTTCTAATGCTCCCCGAAGCAGCAAGAATGTGCGGAACTGACTAAAATTGTGGTCGGAGGGTCAAAACTCCCATTTTCCTCCAAACAGAACACAGTGAGTGTAGCAACAGAGTAAGTCTGTGGCGCTAGGGTGAAAAGCTCTGTTCACAAGGCACAGTACTCACTCCCCTCTTGTTTCTCATCCCCATTTCTGACAAAACAAGGTCGTCAGCCCAGCACCGTGTTTCCTTTGCAGTGGCACCCGAATCGCATGAAGGTTTCCCTTTAGACAGCAAGGCTCCCGGCGGGGGCATCAAACCAAAATTTTTTCAGTAGGTGCAGAAAAACAATAGAAGTTCAAAGATAGAAAATTTTAAATTTCTCCAGTATGGTAAAAAATGAGGAAATTTAAAAATTCATCAGGTACAAAAAAAATTTGGCCAAAAATAGAGCGAAACCCAACGTCAAAAACCTGAGAGTGTCATGTGGAGGATCTCACTTCAAGGGGCCATAACTTGTGTGTCGAAACTGCGAAAAAAAAGCAGGGGTAATGAGAACCTTCAAAAATTGGGGTGCCAAGCCCAGATGACACTCTTCAGGCACTTTTTTATCTAGGGTGGAAAATTGCTTCACCTAACGCCCTTTCAAGGAGGTGAAATTTTCTGCCTGAAAAAGTACAGAGACTTCGGGCGCTCTAAAAGGAGTAAAAAACCTAAAATTCTGGGAGTGGGTTTTAGGGTTTCCCGAACCTGTATTCCTGGAATGAGGCAGGAGGATGCAGGATTTATGCACCCCGGAAAATCCCAGAGGGATGTACCGAACTTGCACACGAAAATATCACTACAAAGCAAAAGACTTGGGGACGGAAATCCCCCAAATGAAAAGCAGGGGGGTCATGCACTTTGGACCATCAAAAAGTGTCAGGGGCCCCAGACTGTTTAAATGCCTCCAAGCATCATAAGGGGGATTTCCCAAAAGACCCCCGGCAGTCTTCAAGGGCATGGAAAAAGACCTAAAATCGGTACTGACCCGCGGGCTGTGGCTCGACGTTGGTTTGCGTGCAGCCCGCAGTAAAAAGCCCGGTTTTATCAGGCTTGATCTACCAGGAGGCCCCGGTCAAGCAAGGCCCCGGGGGCGTTGACCCCCCGGGAAATCTCCCAGGTAAACTCCAGGTAATGAGGGAGGGAGTGTTTTTAAAAAGGGGCCCTTGGACCCCCTCCCGCGCAGCCCATAAAAAAAAAGAAAAAAGTATGGAAACTGAGTTAATAATAGGAAAATCTTAACTCTTGGCAACACAATGGTACAAGAAAACAATATAATCAACGATCCCACAAGGAATTTTGTTATTTATATTATGTATGGCGTTAGTTCGTAGCTCTCCCCGTTTTTTTTTTTCTTTTTTTTTTTTTTTCTGTTTTCATTTTCATTCTAAACTAACTGACGATTTACATCATTTTGAGAGTGAGGGAGGTTTATGTAGTCTGGTTTGGTAGGTAAGACACATATAGAAAGGTGGAGGTTTATTAGTCTGGTTGGAGGTAAGATACATATTTCGAGTGAGTGGAGGTTATATGTAGTCTGCTTGGGGAGGTAAAAAAATATGAGGTGAGTGGAGGTTTTTAGTAGTTGGTTGGTAGGTAAGACAATTTTGAGAATGGTGGGGGTTTATGTAGTTGGGTTTGGGAGGTAAGTACTATTTCGGTGAGTGGGGTTATATGTAGTCTGCTTTGGGAGGTAAGAACATATGAGAGTGAGTGGAGGTTAAAAAGTAGTTGGTTTGGGAGGTAAAACACTTGCGGTGAGTGGGGTTAAAAGTGTTGGTTTGGGAGGTAAGAAAAATTTTGCGATTGAGTGGGGGTTAAATGTAGTCTGGTTGGTAGGTAAGACACATATGCGAGTGAGTGGAGGTTTTAAAAGTAGTTGGTTGGTAGGAAGATCTAGGCAAATTTATTCTGGAACGTTTTAGAAAAAGTTGCCTAATGTTGCCCATGTGTCTTACCTACCAATCTGTCGGTATTGTATACCATTTTGATAATCACTCTGTCAGACATTGCAACACAATGGCATGTTGGTACAGAAAACACGTTGGGCAACTTTTTCGAGTGAGAATTGTTGGATCTGAGAGCGACGTGTCCTTTCAGTGGCTACATTCTCACTACTACTGCTATGCACCTCTCCTAGTTAGTTAATATCTTAATTATGCACCCCATACCCATCCTGTGGGTGGTAGTCACCCCATACTAATCCTGTGGGCGATAGTCACTCCATACCCATCCTGTGGGCGGTGGTCAAAACATACCCATCCTGTGACCGGTAGTCACCACATACCCATCCTGTGGGCGGTGGTCAAAACATACCCATCCTGTGACCGGTAGTCACCACATACCCATCCTGTGGGCGGTAGTCAAAAGATTACAGAGGTACATAATTGGTCCAGGGACTGGACTCCAAAGTTTTGATAGCTGAGCAAGTTACAAAGGTAATGAACTAGATCTGGTCATAATCATGACCAAGTTACAAAGGTAATGAGCTCCAGGTAGAGTTGGTCACACTCATGAATAATTGCAAAGGTAATGAATAATAAACACATTAATCATGAGAATTTACAAAGGTAATGAGCTCCAGGTAGAGCTGGTCAAATCATGACAAGTTTCAAAGGTTAATGAATGATAAACACGTTATCACATGATTACAATCATAGACAAATTACAGGGGTAATGAGCAGTTAACAAACATAGCAGGGAATTCATCCATTGCCCCAACAACGATGTTGCTAGGTGCCTGTCTCTCCTCGGCAGACAGCCATTGCAAACAGCAGCAAGTTGCCCCGGGATCTGCTGCTTGCACGAGCACCACGACCCTCCCCAAGAGGTCCAAGAAAGGGGGCCCCCTTCGCCCGGGGGCCCTTTGGGCAGTAGCGTCCGGGGGGCGCCAAATTGTTGGGTCCCGGGGCCCCGTGACGGGGGGGGAACGCCCGCCCTTTGGCCCCTGCGTTGGGGAAAAAGGGCCCGGGAAATTTTTCCCTTTCCGCCCCTCCCTATTGAAACCCCCGACCCCCCCCCTTGGGGGGGGTTCCCATTTTTGGGGCGGTTTTCCCCCCACCTTGGGGTGGAAAAAACAACCTCGGACGGGGTAAAAACCCTCCGGGGCTGGCAAAAATCCCCCGGCCGGTGCCCCCCCCCCCTGTGGGGGTGCAAAAGAACGAGGCCTTTGGTCCGGGACCCCCCCGGGGGGGAGGGAAAAAGCGGTTAAACCCAGCCCCGGGGCCCCCCGGTGGAGGGGAATTTAGAAAATTGCAAAAAAAAAAAAACCTTAACTGGTTTCGGAGGTTCGGTTAAGCTGGTAAAAATCTAAACATTTCGGTTAATGATTGTAAAACCTTTGAACTTTGCAAAACAGATTTGGGGCAGTTAACAAAAAAAAGGGGGACTTTCCCCCCAAAAAGGTTTTGGGGAACCGCCCCCGGAGAACAGCCCATTCAAAAGGAATTGGGGTTGGTTGAAAGGCACCAGATCCCCAAGGCCAAACCCAGGGCCCCTTTAAGCCCAAGGGGTTGTAGGGCCTACCCCGGGGGGCCCAAGGGGTTGAAGGGGGGTTCGGTAGGGGTTTTTGGCTTGAGGACGGCCCCTGCCTTCCCACCACTTCCCGGGGGGCCCCCCCCCCCGGGTCCCGTAAAAGCCCTTTTGGCCCGGCCTAAGGGGGAGGGGTTGGGGGGGGGGAGATTAAAAATGGGGGGGGGAACCGGGGTGGCTTTGGGGGGAGGGGGGGTGAGGCGAGGGGGATGCTCCCCCCCTCCCCCCCCCCGGGGGGAGGGGGGGAGGGGCTACCCGATAAAAAAAAAACCCCTTAAAAAACCCCAAAATTAAATTTACGTGAAAAAGGAGGGTGGTCGGGGGTTGGCCCAAGCATTCCCTTTTTTTTAAAGAGGGAGGGTTTTTAAGGGGGATCTTTTTGGGAGTCCCAAAACCCGGTTAGGTTGGGGAAATTGCAATACCTTTTTTTCCCCCCCGCCGAAGGAAGGGGGGGGATTTTGGGGAGAAAAAATAAAAAAACCTGGGGGGGGGTTTAAACCCGGAAAGGGGGCAAAAAATTTTTGGGATTTGGGGGCGCCTAAGGTTTTTTTCCCCCCCCCCCCTTTTTTAAGGTTTCTTTCCCGTTTTTTTCTGGGGCCCTTTGATAAATTTTAGGTCTTGAAAAGACCCGCGACCCCAAGTTTTTTTGCATTTTTTCGCCTTTGTGTGGTGGAAATTTTTTTTTTTTTTTTAAATTTTCCCTCATTTCCCTTTTGGTTTGTTTTTTCCTGTTGCATTTGTTTTTGCGCCAGGGGTTTTGGTTGGCGGGGAGGGGGGTGCGGGCAAGGAAGGCATTCTGGGCGGGGGTTTTCCCCGGAAGCCCCGGGTGTTGGGCAAACCCTTGCATGGAAAGGGGGGGGAACAAGTGGGGGGGGGGTTTGCCTTTGGAAAAATTTTTCGCGGCCCCCCCTTAAAAACCCAACCTTTTTGGCATTTGCGGGGGGTTTGCCCACCCAAACTTTTTTTTTTTAGCACAAGGCCCACCAGGCCTTTGGGAAGGCAAAAATTTGGAAAAGCTTTTTTTTTTTTTTTGGATTAGGCCCGGGGGGTAGTTGGGCAACAAGGGACCTCCCACCCTGGGGTGTGGATGGGACAGAGGGTGGGTCTTGTTTTTGGATTTCGGTTGAGGTTTTTTCCCTTTGGGTAAGCAATTTTTTTTTTGGGGGGGGGGTTTTGGGAAAAACCGTAGACTGCCATGCCCTCCCCCAAAGGATTTAGGACTGTTTGGGTTTTGTATTTTTGGGGGAAATAGGGGGGGCCCCGGGGGAGGGATGGGAGAATGGCCGTTCAAAGTTTTTTGGCGCAGATAAATCAGGGCTTTTTTTTCCCAAATTTGTGGCCCCTTAAAAAAATTTTTTTTGATTCTCGGGTTGGGGTTAAAAAAATGAAGTTTTTTGGGGATTTGGTTTAAAAAATTTTTTTTTTTAAATTTTTTTATTTTAATTTTTTTAAAAAAAAAAAAAATTTTTTTTTTTTGGGTTTTTTTTTTTTTTTTTAAAAAAAAAAACCCCCCCGGCATTCCTTGTTGTATTGTGTGGCCCTCTTGTTTAAGTGGGGGCCCCAATACGGGTTGTTTCGATTTGATTTGATAAGAAAAGAAATACTTTGGTTTTTTTTTCGTTTTATTTATGGCTTTTGTTCTTCCCCGTTCCTGATTCTATAGATTCATTTAGAGTTGTTTCATTGTTTCATTCCCTGGAAAAAATGCTTTAAAAGAGAGGGATACACCTCAAAAATTTTAAGGGTGATGGACTGATTAATCGTCTTCAAGTATCTTTGGGTTTTCAACTTTTTTTGTACTGATGAAGAAGCCTACTTTTTGGCGAACGTTTCGAAATAAAGATACCTAAAATGTTGCATAGTGTTTACCTAACAAGATTCATTTAGCTTAAGTTTGATGTTTGCTATTTCTTGACCAGTCTCCCTCGATTGCGATATATTGGCCTCTGTTATTCTTTTCCATCGCCTGTAAATGGAGGGCCCGTTCTTTCTATTTTACTCTACTCCCCCTTTTTTTTTTAAAAATATGCCCTTTAGCTAATCGAGTGCCACGGTTAATCTGTTCTAGGCATAAGTTGGGGTTGTGTTGCTTGTTATTTCCCGGTTATATATTTAGGGCTTGGTTTACTTGGGCCCACTTTATGTTTTGTTGTTGAATTTAAAATTTTGGGAAAAGGGTCCCCCGTGACTGATCCCATTTGTCGGTCTTGGGGGTCCGTATACATGTTTGGGGAACCCCATTATATTTGATCCGATATTTGCTTTTGATTTGGTGACATTTCGTATCAGATCATAATTGTTGTGAAGTGGGTCCCGGTATTCTCCAATCTAGTGGCTCTATTTTTGCTGGTTTAAATTGAATTTTGTGCAGAGATTTTAAAAGCTCTTTCTGAGCTGCCTCCCGGTGTTATACGCAACAACTTATTTGCTATATTCCTCCATCTTAGGGCCTTAAGTTGAAATCCCCCAGGGCAAGATGTTGGGGGCGGGCTGGGAAAGGTTTTTTTAAAAAAGTGGTCAAATTTTTTTTTAGCGTTCCTGGAATTGTTGGGAGTTGCTCCGGAGGCTTGAGATACCACAATGACTAGGTTTTTGGTTCTGATCTTTATTGTGGAAAAATTTTTTAATTTCCGAAAATAAGTGTAAAAAAGTGTTTAAGTGTTGATTTGGGTCAAAATGTTTTGTATTTTGAATGGAAAACCCCTGGGTTTCCGTGCACCTCGAGTGTGTGGGGGGGTTTGGCGAGCTGGGGCTCGAGGAGGCGGCAGTGTTTTGAAAGTGTGAGGAAGTGTGAAAATGGGGCGGAAAATTTGGCGTTACGGCAGCCTAAGTATTTAAAGTAGGCCCACTTCCCAAAAGGAAGTGTCGTAAAATGTTCCTGGTGAGGGGTGAGGGGAAGTGATTTTCGTGACCCCCCGTAATAAAGTGGTAAAATGAGTGGACAATACTAGGGGCCCGGGGGTGATGGGGGGCACCGCATGGAATGTGTCCGGGAAAAATTTCCCCTGGTTAAACCTCATCATCGGTCTCAGATCTTAATGGGTGACCCCTAATGTGTATAATAATTATGAGCGTTAAAGTCTTGGGGAAATTTTAATGTAATCAGTGATAATAAAATTACGTTTAAAGGGAAAGCGGGAGGAAAATAAAACGCTTGCTCCCAAGTGAACGTTTGGGTTCTCGTCCCGGGATAGCGAAGTTTTTGGAATCGACTTTTAAAATGGGGGAAAAACCCAAGGATACCTCGTCCTGCTGGAATAAGAACCATGTCGGTGTAGCGGATATCGAAAAGAGATGGGAATGGGGGAAATAGGGGGCAAACAATCACCCCCAAATTAAACAACTTTCTAGTTTAGCAGACTGATATGGGAAGTTGGGATGTTTTAAAAGGTGGTTTTGGGGACCAGCGCACTTAATTAGTAGCGCCCGTAATTGAGGGGGGTACCCAATTTTACTGGGATTGGATAGACATGGATAAAAAATTTTTTAGGGTCGAGGGGGCCCCTGCGTGACCCGAGGTGGTTAAGTTTTTAATGTCTAACGGGTGACTACGGTAAACAAATGTTGTTTTCTCCCCAAAGGGGATTCTCTTTGATGTAAAGTTGAGGTATTTTTAAGTAATCACCCCCATAAAATTTTCCTTTTTTGCCCGTGGTCCCTTTCCGAACGGATGCAAAACGTGGGAAAAAAAATTGATTAATTACTTAATAATTAAGTGACTGATTGAGAAAGTGGGTATAGGGTACAAAATTTAATGGGTGTGGGGTGGGGATAATTTGCCCAATTTTTTACTAGCCAGGGGGGCTGGATTTATACAAGAGAAAAGGCAAGAATTACTTCACAAGGGTCTACTTAAGTTGTATAATTGGTGTTTTTAATTCCCCAAAAGGGTGGGTCTGGGGAAAATTTAGTGGGTGGCAAGTCCATGGGTCCAAAGAAAAGAAAGCGTCACTAAAGCTGGAAGGGTCATGTTACAAAATCATACAAGTGTATGGAGTTAATGAGACTGAACGGTAAACCCTGATAAATTAAGTTACACCTAGTCCCTTAAAAAGTAGTATGAGTCATATAAATTGTGGTTAAGGACGTGAGAGCTTTTCTTCTGGTGAATTGTGCAGATGATGCTGAAAGGGAGAGGCTGCTGGATCAAATTAGGAAGTGGGAGGAAACATTGTGCCTGCAAAACAAAGGCTTTAGAGAAGGAAAAGGGTGTAACAATGTTTTTGGTAAAACCTAGTAAGGAAAATCAGGGGTGTTTACCAAAAACTCCCAGAAAAACATCCCCGTATTTAATCGGGAAAAAATTGGGGGGAAAGTTTTGGTCTATCTTTAAAGCAGTGTACATGTGGGTGTCTTGCAAGTGTTCTAATTTGAATTTAAAGGGAAAAGAAAGGGGGAAAAGGGAATGGCATGTTCTCATACAGCTTCCCAAATGTAGATGCTCCTTAGTGGGGCGTTGATTGTTGGAGGTCACTACGGTAACTTGGAGCAAAGTAGGTGGATCTGTAGCAAATTTGGCTAGCTTAAAAGATCCAGTTCACAACCGCAAAGTTTACACAATTTGGATCAAACTAGAAGCACTTTTAAGATTGAAAAAATATGTTTGGAGGGAGCAGAGGGGTTGTTGAGTCCCTTGTTTCGAATAAATTGAACCACAAGCGTAAGGGGCTATTAAAGATATCCAAGGGTTATTCGATTTGGGAAGAAATAAGAGTGGGCTGCAGGGCTAATTGCCCAAAAACTGCAGCCCCAGCCAACCCATTACCTCTAGGAATACACATCTACAGACCCCAGTGCCCCTGTAAAGTTCCAAAAAGGAAATTTACCCCAAACATCAATAATCATGTCCCCTATAAACGGGGTTAGTGGGCACAATCAAGCGCAGGGCCAGTAATAGTGGTTCCCACATCAAAGACAAGGGGAAAGGGAAGTACCCAATAAGGGTACCCCAGTGTAAGGGTGGGCAAAGAAAGGAGAGATTGTATCTTCTGAAGGTATCATTTCTCTAAGAACTTAATCCCTTAATTCATGGGATGTTAAAGGGGAAAAGGGTTGGAAGAGCTTGCTGATGTATCAGGTGTCTGGGAAAAATCATAATGTAAGGGATTGGCGCTACTTGCACAATTGTTATCAGGTAACAAGGGGGGAACACCATTGCTATGTGTAAGGGGGACTAACCTAATGATGGTAACAAAATTTACGATAGTGAAAATCCCCGGTCAACAGTGCCAATGAAGGATTGAGTAAGGCGGTAATGAGGGCCCTAGCTGAGGTAGCTTTACCTGTTTTTGGTGGGGGTGATTAATGAAAAAACGGGTTAAACCAAAATGTTACAGCATTACTAGTTTAGGGATCAAACTACCCTCATAAAACGTAAATTTCCATAATGGGATGAAGGTACAAAATGGGGATCCTGCTTATTAAATTTCGGCTTTCTCCGAATAAGAAGGCCCAGTCATAGACACTTTTATGTAACTGCAGATGGGCAATGAGAGAAAAGTATTTAAAGCCGTAATTTTGGATAGGCTCCCGAGAAAAAATTTACAATAGGGTTGGTAAAGTATGAAAGACTTTCAAGTTTAAAGGGAAATTTGGCATTTGGTTAAATAAAGATTCTTGGGGGGGCAAAAGTATTTTGATTTGGGAGTGACCATTATGCCCCCTTTGAAAGGGTAGACAAAGAAATGCGGAGTACCCTTTAAGGCCCGAGGAGGTCAGTGATGTAGGGAGGCTTCCTCGTACTGATAATGAAGGGGCTGGGGGAAAGCCATAAATACAGTTCGGTGTGTCTTCTCAAAAAAAAAAATATCCCCCCATTTAAAAATTTTAATAAAAGATGAAGTTAAACCTGTGTATAAATTTTGGGAATTGGACAGCATAGGGATCAATGAAAATGAAGAAATCCAGATGATTCCTTTACTCAAGAACAATACCAGAAGGATGTTAAATTTGATCTGGAAAAAACGGGTGAGATTTCCCCGGGGAAGTGAACCTTCCAGCCCTTACCAATAATTACCGGGTGACGTATGGAAAATTAAAGGTCAGCCCCTTTGAACGAGAAAGACCCCAGAACTGTTGATGCTTAGAGATATTTAATGGCAGTTAAATAAAATTATAGGGAGGTACCCCCCGAGAAACCCCAAAATTTATGGTCACTATTTGCCACTCACGGAGTGAAAAGGATTCTAAAACCCCCTCTGAGGATTGTGTTAAAATTTTAGTGCCCGGAGTAAATAAATGTACCTAGTTTGAATGACTGTTTGTGACAGGTCCCGGTCGTTGAGAAAAAATGGGAGACAATTTTTAAAAATTCAGGGTTAAAAATTAGGCTTTACGGCGGAATAAGTAAAGCTTTCCTGAGAGGGGGTCTGCAGGAAGCTGACAGGTTGCACTAGGTTTTTGGCCGAGAAAACCCAGTGACCCACTTTGTCCCCCGAAGATTTTTGCTTCAGGAGTGTATTGTTTGGTTTTACCCCGTCCTTTTCCTAATCCAGGCAATGATAAATGCAACCTTAAATGTACAGTGGTCCATGAGTGGGGTAAGGGTAAACAATTTTATGTGGAAATTTCCTGGGGGGTGAGTTACTGAAGAGGAACTAATGAGCATATTGAAGGGGTAAAGAAATAATGCAAGGGGCAAATTTTTGCCCTGAGGGTGGAACAGTAATTGTCCCGTTTAGGGCTCAAAAAAAGAAACCCTGGAGTTGAAGTGTCTAAAAATGTAATTGCTGGGATGATAGGGGGCACGGGGGGAGAGAGACTTGTTATCGTTTAAAATCTAATAACTAAGCATGCCCAAAAAATTAACCCGAAATTTACTTGGGAAGTTTTAAAAAGTTCGATCAGTAGGTTAGTGTCCCACTTACATAAGAGGAAAACTGTTGATACAAGAAGCAATAGGAAAGCTTAAGTGTTGCTTGGGATGAAACACCCTACTGAGGTATTTGTGAAAGGTGGGAAGAATAATACGAGTGAATATGTAAATTACAGTTGTTGGAGTTCCACGTAATGTGGCCAGTCAAGATGGAGAAAATGTACTCCACATTTTTTGCGATGCTTCGAAATTAGCATATGGAGCAGTCGCTTACCTTTAATGTAATAGTGCCATTTCTCTTGTTATGTCTAAGGCTAAGGTGGCTCCAATCAAATCACGTACCTTACCTCAGTTGGAATTAACGGCCATTGATGAAGGTGTCAAATTAGCCAATTATATAAGAAATAAATTGTGAGAGATAAATATCAGCGACACCATAATTTGGTCTGATAACGAGGTATCCTTACAATGGATTCGTAATGGTAACAGTAAGATTGTGTATGTACAAAACAGAGTCGCTGAAATCAATCAAATGCAGGAGAAATATAACAGTTTGGGTCAGCATATGTTAACCTTTAATCACATTCCTGGTGACGAGAATCCGGCTGACTTCTTGTCTCGAGGCTTGACTTATGAAAAATTTGTGAGTGCTTTGTCGTGGTTTAAAGGGCCAAGTTGGCTGGTGGACAAAATTAACTGGCCGGTGCAAAAGGCACATATTGCTCCTGTCGAAATTATGGTGAGCACCGCTCCAGTCAGTAGTCCCTCCTTAGCCATTGACACGAATAGGTATTCTTCCTTACCGAAGCTGATTAGAGTGACAAGGTTAGTGTTTAAATTTATAAGTAAGATGAATATCTCATATAATTTTCCCCATCCCCTGAAATACTGGCTACAGAGGGTACAAGAAGAAACCTACAGGGATGAGATTAAATTAATGATGGACGGAAAAATTGTGAAAGACTCAATAATAGAAAAGCTGGGGCTGTATTTAGAGGATGATGTAATTAGGTGCAGAGGCAGGTTACAAAATGCTAAATTGGGGGAATATGCTAAACACCCTATCTTGCTTCCCAAAACTCATCACCTGACAACCTTGATTGTCTTTAATGCCCATAATAACGTGATGCACGGTGGGGTACAGGATACCTTAAACTGTATTCGGGAAACCTTCTGGATTCCACAAGGGCGGCAAAGTGTAAAAAGGGTTATCAAGTCGTGTGTAATATGTCGCCGGGTGGATGCCAGAACCTACATGTACCCAGGTCCTCCACCATTGCCCAAGGAACGCGTGCAGTTGGTAAAACCATTTGAAGTGACCGGAGTGGACTATAGTGGGCCAATCATTTTAACAGGTACTTCAGATGGTGTTCCCTTGAATGTGTATGTATGTCTATATACTTGTACAGCTACTAGGGCTGTTCATCAAGAAGTGGCTCAGGACTTGTCTGCAGAACAGTTCATACAGCTGTTCCGGAAATTTGCAGCTAGGAGATCCTGTCCAAGATTGATGATCTCAGATAATGCCACAAATTTTGTAGCGGGTGCTCAACACTTGAGGGAATTAAATAAGAGTGATGATGTACAGTCTTTGTTGACCCAGCAAGGGTGTGTCTAGAAATTTATTACTCCCAGAGCCCCTTGGCAGGGAGGACTGTACGAAAGAATGATAGGTACAGTGAAAAGATGTCTTCATAAGGTGCTACACAGGAAGAGAATTAATTTGGAGGAATTCCGTGCAGTGTTGGTGGAGGCAGAGAATCGGGTAAACAATCGCCCTCTGTCATACATGAGCGACACTCCTGACACGGAGATCCTGACTCCCTCTCACATAATATGTGGACGAAGGTTAGAAGCTGCACCTATCTATAGAGATAATCCCAGAGGGAAGTGATGAGGATTACAATAACGTGACCGTGTTGAGTGATAAGTTCAAGATGTTAAATAAGGTAATTACTCATTGGTCCGATGTGTGGCATAAAGAATATCTTCTTACACTACGTGAACACTTTTATGGTGCGCCAGAGGCAGTAAACCGACAGAACATTCAACCAGGTGACATTGAGTTAATTGATACTGAACAACATCGAACATTGTGGCCTCTGGGCAAGGTAGTTACATTATACCCAGATGCACAAGGTGTTGTCAGAAACGTCAAAGTGTTGTGTCGTGGTCAGGAAAGTTTGCGTACCATTAATAAATTAATTCCCTTAGAATTAAATGGTGTTCAATCCAGTGCAGATGGAAATCTAAGGGAAAGTGACACGAGTGATATTGAAGACGCTGACCGAGTAATGCAAGAAGAAATTGTAGTAAGACCCACTAGGAAAACAGCAGCACAATCCAGAGAGGGCTGGAATCGTCTCCTGGAGGAAGACGCAATTTAAGTCGTCTAACAACGACTTCCGCCCGGCTGCAGTGTGGAAAATATTTTAATTTTCCGAAACTATAGGGCCTAATAGGTGTTTAATGTGTCGATATGGGTCAAAAATGTATTTGAAAATAGGATAGAACCAGGAGTTCCCTTTGCGCATGAACCCTGTGGGTTCTGTCCCAAGAAATATGTAGGCGAGACAGGCAGAGATCTTGCAGTCCGCCTGAATGAGCATCGAAATGCCTCTAACAGAGACGATGTAAGGTACGCCTGAGTCCTCCACAGAGACTCCACGGGGCATTTGATGAACTTGGATGAGGCACAACTCGTTCTCACCGAACCAGACCTCAGACGCCGACGGTGCCTAGAAGCCTCACTAATCGCCGTCACCGACACTATAGAGCGCAACACTGGAAACTACAAAATTTCAAAAACATTGGCATACATGATACTTAAGCAGCACCAACCCAACAACACAGGAGTCACATGATTTCATCGTCTACCCGTCCTCATCATAGGTAGAGGTTGTTTTGATAAGGACTGCCTCGCATGGGCCAGTAGGCCTTCTACAGTGTTCCTCCATTCTTATGTTCTTATGACATTCCTCAGGTCACGTGCGTCACACCTCATTCTCCGCCTATGTATATAATGTCTTTCTACCTCTGTATGTTAGAAGTGATCAAGGTCCCAGGACCGAAACGTTTTCTAATAAATATGTCATAGTGTTTGCTCACGTGTCTTTCTAAACCAACTTGTCGGTATTTATTACCAAGGTTTATACCAAGTAATAAGTAAGTAAGTTTATTCAGGTATACACAAATACAGTTACATAGAATTATCATACATAGCAGCACATGTGTAGAGAACCTGGGATAACCCAAAAAAGTCAGACAGAGTGACTTATTTCCATTGGGGTCTTTTTACCCTATTATTATAATATAAAGGTTATAATATTTTCTTATTATTCTCTAATGAAGATAACATAATATTATAATAAAAAGACTATCTACTACACGAGGGTCATTAAGACTATCTACAATACGAGGGTCATTACTAGGAATAAGGAAAAATTTACACGTATGTTAGCTAAAAAATAGAAAATCATTCCCCTCCCTTTCTGTAGCTACATTCATCAGACACCTTTTGGCACTCTTCTTGAACTGGTTCATGCTATGACTGGCTTTGACATGTGCAGGTAGTCTGTTCCATTCCTTTATTGCTGTACAATAAAAGGTGTTTGAAGCCTGGCCAATGACTGTGGGTACTACAAAGTTGTGCTCTCTCCCCCTAGTACTATGATTGCTTTGGTTCCCAACCTTGACAAAATTGACAGCAAGTTATTCTGGACACTGGGTACTGGGGGGACATTTTTTCCGGCACTAATATTTGTATCTGTTGATTTGGAGTGGAGGCCATCGACTGTGATTCCACTCCATAAATGACTAGATTTGGTGTACAATTTCTGCCATTTCCTGCCAGTTTTTTTTCCTTCCTGGCACTAAAAAACTTCTCCCTCTTGAGTGGCTGTGGTTACCCAGGTTTTTCCATGGCCTGGATGTTTTGCATCTTTTTGTCCCTTTAAATGGTGTGCCTGGCAATTTAAGTTATGGCACAGTCTTTCCTTCACTGAAGAGGGACACATTTCAGGGTGAAAAAGCTTACAGGACAGGAGTTTGCATTTTCCTGTTGTCATATGGGCACGGTATTTTCTAGGGTGGTCAAAGTTGCACGTCCCATCTGTTTTTCCAGATTTCCCATGCCTGCAGATACCAAGTGCATAGTATGTGGACAGGCTCGGTTTCCATTTGCCTTGGGTTTCTATGACTGTATTCCCTGTTGGTGCATGTTTACCTGTCTCATTCCTATCCCTACTAGTACTAACAATGGAGCTCTCACCAGTTGTTTCTGGTAATATATCCTCACAATTACTAGTGGAGTCTCCTTGTTTGCTATCTCCTGTGGTATTACTAGTTTGTAATATTGGTTTTATCTTGTCCTTGACTACACTTGCTTCCCCACTACAGCTCCTCTCTCCCTCGAGGCCACTAATATGCATTTCACCTTGCATACAGTTACTGTCTACCAGGACAGCACCTCCAGCCTTACACTTCCTGACTACATGGCCAGTACCTCTAGTCATACAGTTACTGTCAGCCAGGACATCATCCACACCAAGGGAGATAGCACCATCCAGCCCAGATTTTTTATTTTCCCATCTGTTATAGAATGCTTCCAGGTTTTCTATGAAGGCCGCTTTGATGTTATCCTCTTTTAATACCAATGTGATTTTATTCCACAGATTAATCTCATTTGGGTATACCCAAAAACACTTCCCTGATTTAATACCTTTTGTAGATAATTCTTGGATATCTGCACAGGGGGCGTGACACCTAATTTCCACAAAGGCTGCATAAAATCCATTTGGAAGCTCGTTTGTTTGTTTGATTGCAGACTACACAGGATTTCATAATGTGATTTTTAGTGGTTGATTTACTGTGATTCCACTTATGACCTCTTGAATATTCTACTAATAACCTCCTTAAAGTGAAGATCTGGCTATTTGTATTTCTCTTTCTATATGTACTTGTATATTTGGACAAGCTTGCCGCTCTAAGATAGTTGTGTTTGATAATGGGTCGCCTAAAATCACGTCTGTGTAAAGTCCTTTTAATTGTCCAACGAATCCGATTTGAAACGGGTCAAAGGTTTCAGAAACTAGTCAAGTGTTTGGAACCAGTCAGATCTGATCAGTTTATATCACTTATTAAAAATATACTGGTCGTGATTTGGGCTAACAACATGAAGGGACTACTGAAATATATTTAACCCGAGTAATATGTGATAGATTGATACAAAAGTAAACTTGCGTGTTGAGAACCCGTGATTGTTGGCAGCACCTACAATGATGAACGGACGAGACCTCAGCCCTTATTTAACAGGCCTAAGGTTCATAGATCACTGGTATTTAGCTTTTCTAGATTTTTTCCCATCTCCACCACAACAAAAGCCTATGTTATCGCCTAAAGTGACTGGTGAAGATTACTAGAGGAAGGTTGCTTTTAACTGGAGTAATATTTCCTGCTTTTTCTTGTGTATATTGCAACAGCTGCTAATCTGCAGGTTATATGAATTTCACTGTAATACGTACTAACATTATACACTGTTTATCAATTTCTACAGACTGTACACTTCTCCATATTTTCCTCAAGAATTGCACCTCTTTCGTAATCAACGTAATGTCTTACTCTCTGTATCACTAATTATAAGTCAGGTACACCAGTCAGACCTGCGTGGGAGTGTTCAGACGACTGCTCTGGCAACTGTTTACTAACATGAACGTGCCTCTGGTGGCCTAAACAACTTCAGTTTAAATTTCACCTATATCATTTTATTATCCATATAACAGATACCACGGGGTGTACCAACACTGCAACACTATGGTATAACACCAATTATCAGGGAGACTGTCTAAACTCAGATAAAAAGATCTTAATAATATTTTTCACTGGCATGGCTAGGCCTAAGTTCCCCTCTGAAGAGTATGGTTGATGTTTTGTTATTTTACATTGATTCTCCTTTTTTGACTCAGTAAGTTTATATTCTGCAAGAATACTTCCAAGCGCAGCATGGATATATCTTATAAGTTCACTGGCTCATTTTAAAGTTCCATGCACGCAAGAGAATTTAGATTTTTAGATTTTGCCACTGAAGTGGCTAGTTTATTGTGCACCCCATATCCATCCTGTGGACGGTAGCGCGAGAGCATCAGGATACACACAAGCCTAGGAACTAGTCCGCCAAAGGGGTTAACAGGAATACAAATGGATTTATATCTACCCTATCTATAGTTCAACATATCTGTTTACAAGCAAATTTAGGAAATTTGCTTAGGTACACTGGTATCTTTATTTCTAATTTAAGAACACTTGACATTCACATAGGTTATTAACTGTCTTCCTCATGTATCCTCAATAAGTGGACAATTAACACATAGTGATTTCAATTGAGTGACCATATTCCTGAATCCAATATATTTTACATTTAGTTTGATCACATCATCTGTGATTCTCCAAACTGAAACGCACCAGAATACTTGTAACCAAAGCTAAGCCTTGGCCACTACAACATCATTCCAGTCTGTTCACATGCAAGTTGCTCCATAAACATACTTATCTACTTCAATTGATCACAAAGTGGGTTATAGATCTAACTCATGCTTCTAACTGCATTCCTATAACAATCATTTTCATTATTACTTCTCCCTAATATTATTCCTAATGCTATACCACATTTATACCAAAGTTATATTCTACCATTCCTCTCTCCTTCTTGGATACTCTCTTGCTAACTTATATCAACTTATATCATCAGGAGTAATCCAATGTGTGATGTGGATCCATAGCAATTGAGTTGCAAGAGAGACCGGAAAAACACGAAAAAAAAACACGGCGGCATGGCGCTCGACCAATTTTGTAGCGAAACCCGGCTGGACTATTATTAGATGCATACGGAGGGCACAATAAATAAAATGTCCCCACCGTAAGGATTTTTTGGTAGAACTGCCTGAATATAAAGGCTGATTCAACGTGGACTTTCTATATAAATTTTTCCCCCATGCCGCATGATCTATAAATGGAATGAAATTGACAATTAGAAATACCCAAAAGAACACTAGTTTTTAGATAATCCTGCAGGGCTGAATTTAATTCCCCTCATTAATGTGGCTCACCAGAGGCCTGCTAAAAACTCTAAACAAGAGGATATTCAACCAGCGCATTAAGAAGTGAATCTGACGAATTAGGATTAAAGTTCCTGTTTAGTCGATGCAATACAGAAAACCCCCATACTCCACAGGCGACAATAAGAATGATTTACCGGTCTCTGAAGACCACTTAGAAAATGTAATAAAGTAAGAATTATCATTCAAGCTCCTAAAGGACGATACATAAGTCTTAACTAATAAGGATAAGAAGGTTCCTTTTAGAGATGAGGACGGTTTTCTTTGGAGATAGAAAAAATGATAATGACTCTATTTCAAAGGTAAACTTGTTAGTGGGCGCCATAGTCCGATTGCCTTAATACGGTATTTTAACTAGCACGAGATAATCTGCTTGGTGAGGACATTTAGGAACAAGTAAGACCGATAAGAAGATTTCGGAAATATTTTTACTGGACGTCAGATGATGACTTATATTGTTGACAAACTACGGAAATCCCATGTTATGACAAAATAATTAGGCAAACACGAACGGCGCACATTCTTGCGTCGTGCCCATTTACTTCGCAAGAGAAAAGTCTGAAGAACCATTTTGCATGATTTAGTTTATTGATTGTGTGTAGTACAGTTGCCCCCCACACAAAAAGGGGTAAACCAGTACATCTTCACTATCATAGATATGGCAAATGCGTATCCTGATGCTATTCCCAATGTCCAAAATTAATTCCAGAAATACAGTTCTGAGCTTTGATGCCTTCTCTTTGCAAAAACAATAGACGAAACCATGGAAAATTTCAATCTACAATGTTCCAATTTTATGTACAAAAGGTTTAAAAAGAGGCCATGGTCACAAATTATGAGTAAGAGAGATACTGTCTACAGCATATCAATCCCCAGTCACAAAGCAGGCTAGAAACATTCCCACCATAACATTATAGTAAAAAAGATCTGTCTACAGAATATCATCCCCAGTCACAAGCAGTGCTAAAACATTCCACCAAACATTATGAGTAAGAGAGATGCGTCTACAGCATATCTCCCCAGCCAAAGCATGGCTAGAAAAGATCCACCAAACATTATGAGTAAGCCAGATATGTCTTCAGCATATCATCCCCAATCACATGCAGTGCTAGAAAGATTCCCACCAAACACTTAAAATCTACTTTACAGGCTTACTGTGAGCAATAATCTCTCGTGAATGTGATGAAGGTTTACCCTTTCTCTCTTTGGCCCTCCACGAAGCTGAACAGGAAAAGTAAATAAATACAGTCCAATTACTGGCATATTACGAGATTCTTGATAGGAAGAGAGGACCTCTTCATCCAGTCCTCTGCTTTGGAAAGATCATCTTCACCAAATTGAAAGCTTAGCAGCTGTTAAACCTGAACCGAAGCTTAAGCCCAAATGAAGAAATCGAAATGACCAAAAAGCTAAACCACCTTTTCGTTCTCTCCTAATGAATTAGTGTTAATTAAATACTTAATTCCATGGTCAATCGTTAAAACCTCGATATTTTGGCCTAATGATATAGTAGTGCAAAGCAAATGAAAGTGAATATCTGGTTGTGAGCCAGAAAAACGTCACAAGAAAATTAAGAGGTCTCATATAGATCACTTTAAGAAGTACGAGTGTAACCCTTTCCCTACTAATATCACCACAATTCAACCTCATCCACTGAAATTAGGATGATACAGAAGAGGAAGTAAGATAATTTCGATTTCAAAAATCAGAAATTTTGAAAACAATCTAGACCTTTTCCTTGAATTCTTCCAACCCCCCAAATCTCAAATAGAAGAGTAATCACTAAATATAACTCCATCTTCCAAGATATCCCTAACTCTTGTACCCTGGGTTTTTCATGATATTAAATTTGTTAGAAGCCAGTCCTGATTAAAGCAATCCCCTTCCTAAGGTCCTCCCCTGCTAAGCAAGAATTAATTTCAGCAAGAGATAAACACCTACAGGAACATAATTTGATAGAACCCAGTTGGACAACTTTGGATTCTCCCTTATTTGGTCCTCAAGCCCGATGGTACCGTTTGCCTATGCGATGGATTATTGTAAAGTAAAATTCAGTCACCAAGCTGGATGGGTTTCATTACTCAGGATTAACGATCTAATTGATGCTGTGGCTGATGCCAACCTTTGTGACCAGATTAATTATTGAGAAGGGTATTACCAGGTGCTGTTGAAATCCTATGGCACAAGAGATTTCCAGTTTGTAGTTAAGAATGGACTATTTACATATAAAGTAATGGAATTTAGGCTTGTGTAATGCCGCCTTCCACCACTTTCACAGAGAAATAAAACATTTTAGTCTAACCCTTAGAATGTGTAGAGTCCATCTTGGACGACCTGGTGGTTTTTAGTGATGACTGGCAATACTCGTTAAGAAAGATTGGAGTACCAGCTGAAAGTGTAGCAGAATACAATTTCACTGTACATTTACAAAAATATGACTGTAAATCCCAGATTAAATGTCTCAGTTTTAAAATAGGGAGGGGACTAGTAGCCCCCGACCAATTAAAAGGTACAAGCTTTTTATTAAATTTCCCAATGCCTCAAGGACAGGAAAGCTTTCCAATCTGTATTAGGGGATTGTACTTTACTACAGGCGTTTATTTTGCCAAACATTGCTCAAGTTGCCTCCCCCCTCTACTAGATTAACCTTTTCCTAATATAAATTTAAACTGGGACGAGATTTGAGAGCAGCTTTTAAAATTTTTTAAAACGTTTCCTTTCCTCCTGCTCCAGTATATGCAAGCACCCAATTTTCCAAGTTCCTTTCACACTCCACGTTGACGCCAGCGATGCAGTAATCGGTGTTGTGTTATTATTACACTCTTTTACAAAATCATAATTAATTCTGCATCCAAAATGTTATTTTTCCTATAAATTGAAAGAATATCAAGAATCTTATTCCAACCATAGAAAAGAACCCCTGGCTTTAATCTTGCCCTTGGAAAACACTTTGACGTATACCTTGGTTATAACTCCTCAATGTGATAAATATTTACCACAAGTAAGATAGGGACAAATGGCCCACATTAAGAGTAACTTTGTCATATCACTGACAGAGATAAGGATACGTGTGAAATTCTATATACCCCCTACTTCCTCTCAGTTTTCACCAAGGAATATACTATCGATATTCCTGGAAATAATAGATTATTAGCACAGAATGATTAAAAAACTATGTACGATTGCAGTAACTAGTGACAATGGTCCTACAGACAAATAGAGAAACTAAAACCTAACAAATCCCCATTCCTGATTAACTGTTTGCAAGGGGCATAGTTGCCTGATAAGTGGAAAATGGCAGAATGTAATAGCCTATTTACAATGCAGGTGACAGGTCCTTGGCTTCAAACTATAGACCAATAAGCCTGACCTCCATAGTGGGAAAATTTATGGAATCAATAATTGCCGAAGCAATTCGTAGCCATCTTGACAGGCACAGATTGATTAATGAATCTCAAAACGGTTTTACAAAGGGGCGTTCCTGTCTCACGAATTTACTAACTTTTTTCACTAAGGTGTTTAAGGAGGTAAATCATGGTAAAGAATAATGATGGATGTGGGTTAAGGCTAGAGCGAGTAGCAGGAGAAGCCAATGAATAGATCTGGTCACCATAATCTAGTTTCGATAAAATGAGGGCTGAATGTAGACGAAGCAGAGTTCGACGATCAGCTCCCCAGGAAAGATGAGCAAGGATTTTAAGAATGTTCAGCCGACTGTGACAAGTTGCCTTCACAGAGGTAATGTGACTTTTTCAGGATAATCTACAGTCAAAGAGAAGGCCTAGAACCCTTTCTCCATCATGATTCATTGATACAGGAGGCCATAGAGGTACAATGGGATGACGGAAATGACAGTGTCTAGTTGAAAGTAATTTGGTGAGTTTTGGTACTGGAAATTTAAACCCATTCATGATGGCTCAATTGAAACCACGGTGACCAACAATAGGCTATAGTACACACCTTCTGCATCAAAGCAATCGAAGTCCATCAACATTGAGAGATGACTCAAATATTTTGATGGAAGACTAGAGCCAAATCATTTATAAGCAAATAGACAAAGTTTTTGTGCACAAAACACTCCCTGAGGGACACCTTCATCAAGGACGAAGCCACGAGATCACATTATTGACTCGAACACGGAAATGTCATGTCAGTTAAAAAGTTCTTAGAAGGGCGGTAGATTGCCCTTGTAGGCCTAAGAGTAGGTTTTTGGCCAAAATATTATACTTCCAATTTTTGTCATATGCCATCTCTCAAGGTCAAAAAATAATGCAACAACTGAAGGCTATTTCGCAAATCATTACAACATACAAATCCAAACGCAGTAATGGGTTCTATGCAGAACGCGCCGTTATGAAAGCCATACTGACGAGTGGAAGACTGTTTGTGTCTCTTAAATACCACATTAAACGTCTAATTAACCAGATTTCCACACTTGGCAAACTGCACTGGTATAGAGCGATGGACGATGTGGGAGACTATAATGTCCCCAACATTACCAGGTTGGCCGGAAAGGGAGAAACATGGCAGATTTCCACAGCTTTGTGGAAGAACACCTTGTGAACCAAATAAGATTGAAAAGGCTAAGATGACTGCAAGGGCTGACTGATTGTAAATGTTGCAACATATGAGAATATAATGTTGTCAGGCCCAGCTGTCGATGCTCGGCAAGCTGAGAGTGTTTCCTCTGGTTCCTGAGGGTAAAAGGCAAATTATACCGTATCTTCTCTGAGAGTAGAAAAGTCCAAGGAGCTAACTCTTCCGGCAGACTTTGAGGACAGAAACGAGGGTCAAGATGGAGCCCCAGAGAAATTCTGACCAGATGATTGTCAATTTCAATGCATCATCTAGTAGGGTTTGCTATATCAACACCAGCAACCTGCAGAACAGGAGCCGGTCCGGAGAAAATTTACCATTCAATTTCTAAACTTTTTTCCAGACTGCACTCATAGAGAAGCAGAGGTGATGATAGGAGACATAACTCACCGAGCAAGGTGTTTAGTGTCACGGATGACCGGTGATAGTGTCGCATGCTTCAGTTTAAAAACAAGAAGTCTCTCAGTGGTTCTATTATATCCGTGCCTTGCCCCCACAACAGCATTTTTCAATGTACTGCACGATCGGCAGGATGCGCCACCAAGGCCATGCCTTTCTGAAATACCTCCCTGCCCTAGGTTGGGTAAAGAATGAGACCGCTGGTTTAAAACAACTGAGGTCGTGAGAAGAGGTTTGTAAAAGCTCATCAGATGTAGGACGAAGAAGGACCTCACTGAAAACTGTTGTTTTGAGAGTAAATGTAGCCAAATTTGCCTGATCAAATTGCAAGCGTGGGTTACAAAGAGATGTGAATATGAAGGGGAAGTAAAGAATGAATGGCAAAATGATTGCTGTCATGTAAAATCTTGAAGAACCGACCAGGTGAAGTCTATTGCTGCGGAGGAAGAGCAGCCTGAGTGAATCGATTCAAGAGAGATATTAGTACGGAAGGATCCAAATGGGTGTCATTACTCTAATTAAAACATGGAGATGGGTGGGAAGCAAGACAACCTCTAGCTGAATGCCACGAGAATCACATATGAAGCTCACTACCTGATTACCGCCCTAAGGCTGGTATATTCCACTGTAATAGGCCATGATTGGCAATGATAAAGATACTTGAAATCCCACAGGTAAGGGTTCATCTATTGGCGACCAGAGGGGTTGAAAAAGTTCACATGCAGAGGCAAGCGGAAAAACGTTCAAGCATAAAGGAAGGATGCGGTGTGAAGGAGTTTCGCAATCGAGGAAGGGAGAGAGAAGGAACAGAGGGTGGATTACAGTTTCCATTGAAGTTTGGTCTCTGCAACATATTCAGAATTGCTCAAGTTGTTTCAGAATCCAGAGACTCGTATGGGAGGCAATTACTAGAGATGGTAGGGGGAGGATGAGTAAAGATTGGAACTGTAATGGACTGTACCAAGTAGGGGGGGCGACAAGTGTGGGAGGGAACTGTAGAACGAAGCATGGGAAGGGGACAGAAGAGGCCAAGAAACCTGAGGAGGGTTGTGCAGAGAGGAAGAAACTTGAGATGGTACAGGGGATGCAGGTATAGTAAGAGGGGAAGGAGAACCTGCTACACTTGTAACAGAGCCAGTGAGAGGGAGAGAACACGGAAACAGCACAGGGAAGGGTAAAATAGGATGTGGAAGAAGGCGAAGGAGGGGTTAGAGGAACCTTTTTTGACTTCGAGAAGTAAGAAGGGACGATTGGGAGGAGGTGTCGACGAGATCTCGGTCGAAACTGAGGCTTGTGAGGAGAACACGAGAAGGAGGAACAGACTGAGGCGTTAAGATAGGGACGTCTGAGCCTAGGACAGCAACAGAATTAGAACAGGAGTGACTAAAGAGAGGTAACCACAGAGAGGGCGCAGCAGGTGGGTCCCCAGAAGTGGAGGGACGTTTTGAAAAACGGGAATAAATAAACACGAGGTAGTTCCTCTCATGGAGACGGTAGTATGAGAAACTGCCATGAGGCCACAAGGAGACCTCTGCCTCTTGAGGTAACGATTCCTTCCCACTCATTTAATTAGACTTGGAAACCGGCGAGAGTATGAAGGTTGAGCACCCTGACAATTAAGGCAAGAGGGAAGGTCGAATGCAAGACATATTAGAATGGTTCCATCGGCAACACAGACTGGGCCATTCCGGCTATAGATCTGCAATATTTCACAGGAATGGGCCAAATCGCCAGCAATTTCTCACTATCTGGCGTGTAGGGCTCACCTTTCGAACTTGTAACCGATGTCCTGCTACATAAACTGAGAATGGGAGTTCGCGGCGTCAAAAGTTAAACGAGCCACATTGCTAGGGTATTGTCTCTGCCTACGGGCAGGAAGAACATAAGTGTCTAACCTTGAGGATTGGGAGATCTTGGAGTTCCAGCTGTTCAAGAATTCATTGCCACATGTCTGGAAATTTCGTTGAACTATGGTATGGGCAGAATGATGGCACCACTACAAGAATTGAGGGAATGATTGTTTTCATAGTGACAGGAACATTATCTATATGGGAAAGAAGAAAAGATCATGAGCTTTGGTAGCATTCTGTAAAGTGAAGATATGCATTCCACTCATAAGAGCATGAAAAGAAATATCTTTACCAACATGGCGTAGGAGTGCCTCGCCAATACTGAGGTCGGAAAGATAGGTGGTAGAGGAAGTCGGTCATAAAGTGAAGAATTTAGTCCATTGTGCATTCTGAAACTGAGCATGGAAAGGGAGTGCAGGACGTGTCGATCTTTTCTGTAAGAAAACGAGAAGGTGGAGAAGTATCATCACAGCTAATTGCCGTTGGCATTTAGGCGTGGACCAGAGTGGTCCAAGTGGAACGGGCTGGCAATTCGAAAATTGCCGCACCGTAAAGGGAGAGGCCGGAAGCAAGTCAAAGGGGAGCTGAGGTCAATAAATCGAAGGAGTTACTCGAGACCTCAGTTCCTGAAGCGGGTGAGGAAACAGCACCGGCAAGAGGTACAGAGGCATGAGGAGTGTCCGAAGATGGTCAGAACGGTGTGCAGTATCAAGAAGGGGCCCGGGGGTAGCAGTTCATGAATTGGGTTCTCCATGTTTAGGTTACTTCTTTCTTTTGTTTTTTAAGAAAAAAAAAGAAGAAAAGAAATAAAAAATAAAAAAAATAAAAAAAAGGGGGGACCGGGGAAGGATAGTTCCTTGGAGGAATGAAGGGCCAAAATCTCCCTCCGTGCCAACGAGGACCTCAGCACTCCAAGTAGCATAGATACAGCATGGAACCCATGCCATACTCTCTAACCATCATGCCAGTAAACCAGCAATCCGGGATAGCAACCTCGCATCTGCCGAGTTACCTCGTGGACAAAAGAGAGGGTGGCCGGATATCCACCACAAAGCATACGTCCTTCGGCCACCATCCCCGGAATCCAAAAGGTGACATCCAGAGATACACCTGTCGCCCAAGAGACGCCCAAAGCCACCCTCCGGATTCCAGAGAGGGAAATGGGGGCATCCCCGGGCAATCCAGATTCCACGGCAAACACCCCCACTGCCAAGAACCTCAACTGAATGGGATGGAGCCCGGTACCCTTTCCCCTACCTGGGAAAACTTAGCGTGTCTGGGGAAAAAAAAACCCCAAATGCCAAAATGGAAGGGCAAAAGGAGGGGTGGGGAGGGGGAGGAGGGGGAAAAGGAAAAAGGGGAGGATGAGGAGAATGGGAGAGGGAAGGGGAAATTAGGTTCTGTCTGAGGAAGGAGACCAACAGGTCTAATTCCTCAGACCAAGAGCCTCTTCACCACGCCAAGGAGCCCCCCTTGAAGAGGTGCCATAGCATAAGGGAACCTTTTGCCTCTTTGAGGCAACGAATTTCCCACTCATTCCCAAGTAGACCTGGCAATACGAGAGTACGAAGGGTGATCCTCATGACAATTAAAGCAAGAGGGGGGTCGACTGCAAGACAAATTAGAATGGTCCATTGGCACCACGACTGGCATTCGGCTATAGATCTGCAATATTTTGCTGGTGGCCAAATCGCCAGCAATTTCTACACTTTTGCGGTGTAGGGATCACCTTTCAAACTGGTAACCGATGTCCTGCACATAAACAGAGGATGGAGTTCACGACTATCAAAAGTTAAACAAGCCACTTTAAACAAGGGTATAGTCTCTCCCCGGGTGGGCAGGAAGAACATTAGTGTCTACCTTAAGAATTGGGAGATCTTGGAGGTCCAGCTGCTCGAGAATGTAAATTGCCACATGTCTGGAAATTCTGTTGGACTGTGGTATAAGGCAGAATAACAGTATCACAACAGAATTGAGGGTATGATGTTTTTCGAAAGTATGGAAATATTTTTTGATATGTGAAAGAAGAGAAAGATCATGAGTTTGGGGTAGCATTCTGGACTGTGATGATACACATACCCTTTTAAGAGCATGAAAGAAAATATCTCTACCAATATGACGCAGGAGTGCTTTGCCAATACTGTGGTGGGAAAGATTGGCAGTAGAAGAAGTCGGTCTTAAAGTAAAGAATTTAGTCCATTGTGTTGTCCAAAACTTAGTGTGGAGGAGGGAGTGCATGACGTGTCGGTCTTTTCCGAGTAGAATGGGAAGGTAACGAAGTAATGTCATCGGGAGATTGTCATTGGCATTTAGAACTGAGACCAATTAGTCTGACATGGGACAGGAGGCGATTCGAAAATTGCTACACTGTAGAGGGAGAGGCCAGAAGCATATTAAAGAGAGAGCAGAGGTCAGACAAATAAAAGGATCAGTCGAAAACCTGGCACCTGAAGCAGGTGATGAAACAGCACCAGCAAGAGGTACAGGGTCTTAGGAGTGTCAAAGAGTGGCCAAAAGGTTAGGCAAGGTTAGAACAGGGTGCAGTAGCAATAAGGGGCCTGGAGGCAGTGGGGTCATGGATTGGGGACTCCATGGTTGGTTACTTCTTTCTTTTTTGTTTTTAAGAAAAATAAAAAAGAAGAAAAGAAAAAAAAAAAAAAGAATAAAAAAAGGGGGGACCGGGGAGGGATAGTTCCTAGGAGGAATGAAAGGACCAGAAATCTCCCTCTGTGCCAAGAGGACCTCAGCATCACAAGTAGTGCAGATGCAGCATGGAACCCATGCCAAAACCCAAACCCTTCATGCCAGTAAACTAGCAATCCGGATAGCAACCTCACATCCGCCGAGCTACCTCGGTGGACAAAAGAGAGGGCAGCTGGAATCTGCCACAAAGCAAACTCCATCGGCCAACTCCCCCGGAATCCGAAAGGGCTCCTGAGAAAACACCCATCGCCCAAAAGACACCCAAAGCCACCCTCCGGGATACCAGAGAGGGATCGAGACATCCCCAGGTGATCCAGATTCCACAACAAACTACGCCACCCACCAAGAACCTCAACAAATGGGATGGACCCCGGTACCCTTTCCCCTACCTAGGAACTAGTGTGCCTGTGGGAAAATTCCAAAGGTCAAAAAAAGGAAGGGCAAAAGGGAGGAGTGGGGAGTAGGAGGGGGAGGAGGAGAAAGGAAAAGGGGGAAGATGGGGAGGATTTGATAGGGAAAGGGGGGGATTGGGGGGAATTAGGTTCAGTCTGGGGAAGGAGATCAACAGGTCTAATTCCTCATACCAAGAGCCTCTTCACCACGCCAAGGAGCCCCCTTTTTGAAGAGGGGATGAGTGGAAGAAACCCCCGAGTGCAGTTATAGAGGCTAAAAAAATTTTGTATTTTTAAAAATAGGTTAGATAAATACATGAGTGGGTGGGGGTGGGGTGAGTTGAACCTGACTAGCTTGTGCTACTAGGCCTGATGCCTTGCTTCTTTCCTTAAGGGGGAAGTGACCTGACTAGGGGGGTAAATTGGGGTAATTGGGAGGAACATGGAACCTGCTTTGCATGGGTCAGTAGGCCTGTTGCAGTATTCCTTATTTCTTATGTTCTTATCATTGTCCTACTACATACACAGAACACTATACTCTAATGTAACCCTCCCCCCCAAACTCCCCCTTTGACAACCATAACAGAACACAACCATAATACAAGACACAGCTCACTCTTCGATATCCTCAAATGCCCCATCTCTCCCATCAAAAATGCAATCCCATGTAAAAGGCCCCAAAGATCTGGAATTCATTGCCAGAACAGACTAAAGGCCTCTGTCTGCAAATCATTTAAGGCCCTAATAAGAAATCTTTTCGTCTCTCAGCCATTGAGTAGAGAGGACGTGTTCTACGCTGCTGCCCTCTATAGCTGTTCGGTGGCAGTTCCATTTTCTCAACATGGCACAGGCAGGCAGACGCCGCATCACACTGTGTGTTTGGAATTAACTCGTGGGGCAGTGATTGGACCATCAAGGGCGATTTTATTGCCAGCGATAATTCGAGACACCTATGGTATCCCCCAACGAGGATTTGTGCGGTGTAGCGATGAATGGTGTGACAAGAATCTTTGTAAAGTTTTGCTCAGCTCATTTTTTACGGGGCATCGCCCGACAAATATCAGGAGGTTAATCTAGGGGTTTTAACCAGGCTGTGTCCTGTGAAGCTAAAACGATGTATCCCACATTATACATGGGTAAAAGTCAGAAACGTACCCTTTGAGGCTGAGTGACTGACATACGTGCTGCCCTGGGTAATTATGGCACCAACACATGGCTACAGAAAGGAGGTGGTCTGAGGCCATATAAAGGGAAATACCTGGGGGAATTTTTTCAGAAAAAAATGACATTACGACATCCAATCCCTTCATATGTGATCCTGCAAGACTTCAGGACTCAGGATTTGTGACTTATGCAGGCAACGCCGCACTTGTATTTTGTGTGGAGCATACGATCATTTGGCAGTGCAGTTGAAAGGAGACGAGGTGTCAAGTTGAACAACAGAGCAAGGTGTAAAGGGAAGATGTTTCATGAAGCGCCTCTGCAAACTTCAGATTGTCTTGGAGCAAAGAGGTTGAGAGGTCTATGTACAAGGTGTGTGCTACACTCCCGGAAGTGTCGCCTCCTTTGGAGGTGGACCCACAGGTGGGAATGGCTTCGCGAGAAGAGCAGGCCAATGACGTGGAGAAATCCATTGTCTCTGTGTTAGACGAATTATTTTTTGGAGGACAGCATAGTCCTGTGACGGCACCATCCCCAGACTGGGAGAGGCTGCAATGGCGGGCGTGGAACACGACGTGCAGCTGGTAGTTTAACGCCACTGACGCCTTGCTGAAACAAACGGTGGAGGTGGAAATCCATCAGGATTGCACTGTGGAAGAAAGAAATGCAGGTGGAAAGTGTAACGTGAAAGCACTCTGTTACACTTTCAGATTCCCCATGATGTGTTAACGCCAGCTCAAAGATCAGGGGAAAAAGTCATGGCGGATGTAGCACAGAGAGGGTCCTGTGCACCCAAAGCTCAGGGGTTGACCAGGGGTGCTTCAAAAGGGGGGGAAGGGAAAATTGGAACAAAAAATCTAGTGAAAAACATTCAGTGTCGAAAGGAAAACCCCCATTGTCCATTTTAAGTGCCTCACAATAAATATTTAAAGGTTTGCGAACTGTACAAAGTGTGTATGGTTACGGAATTATTGGGGTGTAATAATGTGGACGTTGTGTACGTACAGGAACTCAATCATAAATGTGGCAGCGAATTGCGGATAGAAGGGTATAATGTGTATGTAGAAATGCTACTTGGTTGAAAGGTGGGGTAGCCATCATGATTAGGGAGACTAGCCCGTTTGTTGTGAGATGTAGTGAAGGGGGGAAGGGGGGATAATAAGGGTGGAGGGACTATGGGGACGGGTTGAAGGTGGCATTTGTGTGTGTGTATGGTCCAGCCGAAATGAAGGCGTGTAAAAGCTATTTTGTGAAAGAAGTGTTTTTATTATTTTAGGTCACTTCCTGAAGTAGCTATTGTTGGCAGGGACTGGAATTGCATGATCCAGCATAAAGGATGTAGAGCCTCGGGGAAGGGGGGATACTTTTAGGGGGAACATCAAAATGGTATAAAAAAACCGACAGGTTGTTTAGGTAAGACACATATAGCAACAGTTTGGTATCTTTATTTCGAAAAGTTTCGCCTACACAGTAGGCCCTTTTTCAGTCGGGGTACAGAAAAGTTTTATAGAAGCAGAAGAGACTGAAGACGATGTAAACAGTCATCACCCTTAAAGTTTGAGGTGGTCAGTCCCTCAGTCTGGAGAAGAAACATATTTCCTAACATACTTTTTAGGTGTATTGGGGGATTTAATGTCAGGGGTGGGATTAATGGACGTGGTGGGGGAGGGGGGGGTTGAGCATACCTTTGTATGTCGTGGATATGCGACGCACTTGATAGAGTGTATGTGCCGCGCACCGTCGTAGTTTTAAAAGTGTGCGTAAACATTGATGTAGTTTTTTCTGATCATAGAGGGTTCTCGTGGACACAGGGTGGGAGGGTTTACCTAAGAGGGTCGTAGTTATTGGAAATTGAATTTAAATTGTTAAAAGGGGAAGGGGAATAGAAAATCTTTTGAGTCTTTTTGGGGGGGTTTGTTAGCGGGGGCTCCTGGGAAATGGTGAATGGTTTAGGTGGTGAGGATATGGGTGGCAAGAAAGTATCCGGGAATTTATGTTTGGCTTGGGCGGGAAAGTACGTAATCAACTTGTTTTAAAGGGCTTCATGGGTATTTTGAAGGACAGTTACGCTATTGTTATGTGGGTCATGGTGCGAGATACCCTGTAAGGAATAGGGATTAAAGCAACGTATAAAGGGGTTTGTATAATGAGCGATTTGATGGTGCCATGGGGGCTGGAGGTTTGGAGGGTTCTCTAGTGGGATTGGCCTTCAACGTGTGTGTTTTTAAAGGGAACAGTGGCAGAGGAGGGCACCAAAGGGAATGATGGGGTTTAAAAGTGCATAAAGGGGGGGGAAGGTTATCTTTAAGGCCAAGTGTTTGGAACGACAGAGGGCATGAGCGGGTATATAATGCTTGGTTTAGAAATTACATGTCTACCATTTATTTATTTATTTTTTTATTTTTTTAATTTATTTATTCCAATTTGGCACACATACAGAGGTACAAAAAAATAGATAAGAGCAGCATGCCAAAGCACTTATTTCTATGCATAGCATTACGGGCTGGCTAAAATTAACTTAAGATTTAACTAAGGCAATGATTATTATTATTATTATAATCAAAAAAAGCGCAAGCCACAAGGACTATACAGCGCTGCTACTAAGCAATGATGAAATCAGTGATAAAACATTAATGTAAACGGAAATACTATAAAGCACAAGTGAGTATTACAAAGACAGGTAAATATGGCCAATTCGGGAATTGGTAACAATGTGCATGAAGCTTAGTACTCAAAAAAGAGAAGCATTGGAAGGGCCATTACAAAGAGTGAGATATGGCAGGCTCTGGCAGGTGAGCTAAGGTAAAGCCCCGTTTGATGGGCTGCTGATTGAATTCTATAAGATAATTGGACGTGATAAGGGTGTTTCTAGTTTTGTTATTTAACCCTCTAAGACTGACGGGTTATGGGAGAATTGCAACGGAACCGGGAGTGGATGGTTTTGGTGAAAAGGGATCCATCAACTAATATGACTATAGGCCATTTCGCTATGTGTGGTGAATTACGAGTTTTTGCGAGGTTATTTGGGGGAAAAGACTTTAAAAAGTAATAGAAAAAGTTATAGAAGGGACAATATGGATACCAGGCAGGTCATGTTCGTTTGGGCATGGGAGATTCGAAGACATAGAAAGACAGATGGTGGGAAGGGGGGATTTCACTTTAAAATTGGGCCACTGCATATGATAGTGTGAAAGAAGTGCATTATGGCAGTTCATGCTCTGGCAGAGGTTTTGGGGATGAAATCATCACTTGGGCTCAGACCTAATATAAGGGGCGATATGCTGTGCAGGTCAATGGTCGGTTAGGCGACCGTTCAGATGGGTGGGGATTGGGGGCAAGGCTGTCCCCATAAAATCACAAATTATTGTTTGCGTGTTTGCATGAATCCTTTTTATCGGTGGTGCGGCTAGTTTTTTTGGGGAGTTTGGGGTTAATAGAGAGATGGGTGGACTGGTATTGTGGGTTATTGGGTGATACTACAGTCTTGTAGGAGATGAAGTAACTTATGCAAGTGGAGGGAATCGTAAATATTTGGTGAAGCAAATGGAAATGAGAATTAATGCTAAAAGACTAAAGTTCTGGCAGTGGAAATTTGGGATCAAATAACGGGGTATAGAGGTAGGTGGATGTGGTCGACCAACTTAAAATATGTGGGTTTTGTGTGCTGTGAGCCATGATAGCACGTAGGTGACTCAGTGTGGGTTGTTGATAGTGTATTAAAACGAATTAGAGGTTTGAGTCTGCACATCTAACGTTGCCCCAACGATAATCGTGACAACGTGCTTTATATTAGTAAATTTATGCATTGGCTGCAATGTTCCATTATTTTCATCAAGAGTTAACGAAATTGTTTGGGATAGGGTATTTGTTTTATTTGAGGATCAGCTGTGAAATGGTTTTAAACAAGGGGTAACACTCTGCCATTGGCATGATAGAGTTTTCCCCACGAGAGGTGGGGAAACGGAGAATGTGAGGAAAAGTTCAGTAGAAAGGGGTAAACAATATAGTAACAATAGTTTCATTACCGGCTACTAAATTTTTAAAGGTGGGGAAGTCACCCCCCGCCTTCTTCCCCCTCCAAAAATGATAGTTTCATTGCCGGCTACTATTTTTAAAGGGAGGGGAAGTCCCCGCTCCCCGTTTTTTTTCCCGCCTTATCTCCCCCACCCCAAAGTGATAGTTTGTTGCTGGGCTTGTTAAGAGGATCAGTCTAGCTCCGCTACCTTTCCCCTCCCCCCTTCCCCCCCCCCCCCCCCCAAAGGGACTTAGGGCTCGGTCAAAAAAAAATCACTCGACCACAGCCCCAACACTACTGTAAGTACAGCCTGCCCTTTTATTCATGGGTTTATTGGGTTTTAAAAACTTCACTTTTTTACCAAAAATGAACTTAGTCCTTTCATCTTGCCTGATGACTGTTTTTAATAATCACCCCTCTTTTGAGTAATGTACTCTGCCATGGAAGTGATTATTAAGCGTGGTAACCTTCTATCTTTTCAGCTTGGTGCATGAGGGTCACCTGTCAATCAACGAGAAGAACTGGAAGACTGACTAACGTCCCGAGACTTCCCCAATTTGCATTTAAGTACCTGTGCACCTGAATGAAAAAGCAGGACGTAACCACCACATCATTGCAGCGTAAAGAACCTGCTTCCTGTCATCGGATACTACTCACGGCATTAATCTGTGAAGAACTAGCCAGAGTGGTGGTCACCAACACCTGCGAACCCCCCCCCCATCACGAGCAACGCTACGATTTCAACAAGCATTCACAAACACCAGACTCCCAAGTGTTAAATTAGCGTTGAATCAGTTATCATATAATATTTTTTTCCTTTTTCAATTTTCTTTAATGTAGGATTAATATTCTGATTTAAGTGTTTTATATTTTATATCTTCTACATAATAATGTTTAGTTTGTCTGTATTATTTCTATTATCCTATTCACTAATTTTCCTGAGGAGGACCAGCTGGGTAATACTGTCGAAGTTGTTCAGGGCTGAGTAAGCCTTTCACAAGCTGGCAACCGTGCCTGGATCAACTACTGAACAAGATTCAACTCCCTCTCGAATCTAACCATTGAGCCATCCCCCACTTCAACGCCGCCTACCACCAGACGGTTACCACCACCATGAGTAATCATTCTCTATGGTAGGACTACAGTACAGGTATTTAAAAAGATTTGGTGAATTGTTATAGTCTCAATTTAGTTAAGTCAAGTCAGTCAGGATATAAAATTTAATTCTGTCACCTAATTGTATGTGAGCTTGAAACACTTAGGAGGATATGACTCTAGGACCCGGATTTCCAGTAACAACTTGTTCATTGACTCTTCATTATATCAGGGAACTGTCATAGACACTCTTGATTTGTTGGGTGGAAGATTGGATGGCCAAGGACCCCAATTCTACATACTGTTGCTCGGAGCCGCAATAGAACCCTCATTTTATCGTTAATACATATTGTTTAATTGAAGCAGGGATCGACCCTCTGGTTTATACACTTTGAGCGGAGCAGGAATTTACCCTCTGATTTATCTTTATACCCGTTTCATTTCCCCTGATAGTTTAAGTTATTCTTGCAAGGATGGATGAATACACAGTTTTTTGATGATGCTGGAAGTATGTTAGGAATATCAGGGAAAAATTTAGAATCTTTCATTAGTGCTAAGATACCAGAAAGACTTGAAAGAGAGAGATGAGAGAGAAGAAAGACAGTAAAAAGGAAAGGAAGAGAAAAAGAGAGAGAGCGAATCGAAAGAGAAGACAAAAAGGAGCGTGATAGACTTGATCGTGAGGAGAGAGCAAGAGTATGTGAGGAACAGGTTAAATTAAAGGAACTTGAAGAAAGAGCAAAGGACAGAGAATATGAGTTAAGGGAGAGAGAAAAGGATCGCGAGCACAAACAAACCTCGCCTTGAATTAAGAGAATAAAAGCAACCTTTTCTCACAACAGCAATTAGATGAAGGAGTAATGGAACAACGTGCAGCTAGTGCACATATTCCAACACCTAATGTAAAAGGTGCCATTCTTCCTTCTGAGGTTGACCTTTCATCACCAAAGATGGATATAAGTGTTTCAGATCCTCTTCCTGTAGAGCCGGAGAGCCCTCAAATTCAGATGAGACAATGTCCTCGTGAGAATCAGTGGGATTAAAAACCAGTGATGCTACTCTCCGAAAACCGAGGTAGTAGATCACCGGTTCACTTGTTAGATGAAATGAAGATATCACCTTCAGAACCAAAAATGTCTTGAACTGGTCTCAGACCAAAGCCCATACTTCCCCTACTGTCCATCCATTGATTTTTCCTGACTTTAAGCCTTTTAGATATATCTGAAGGACTCCTTGCCAAATTACTTCGTAATTGCCATCTCTTCAAGAAATGCCAATAAGGCCGCTAAACAAAATCAAGTGAGCCAAAGGAAAACTTTTCATAGAATTTTTGAATATACAAAGGTATCTTGTAACAAGTCAGTATTCCAAATTAAATTCAGATGAGAGAGACTATTCCAACAATTGTTCCAAGTCAATGCAGAGAGATTGTTTTTAAACTGGCTCATGACCTGCCAGTGGCCGGACATTTCTCGCATCGTAAAAACTTTAAATAAAATTAGGGAAACCTATTTTGGCCTAAAATGTCCACAGATGTCACTAGTTTTTTTTCTTATTGCAGATCGTGTAAAGTAATTGGCCAACTGTCATCCTCCCGAGGTACCAGGCGAGTACCTATGGTCAAAATGCCAAATTTTACATGTACCATTTGAAAGAGTAGCTATTGACATCGTTTGGTCCTTTTATCTCCCTTCATTTGGGGACCTAGATATATATTAACATTAGTTGTTTATGCTTCGAGTTCCCTGAAGCCGTTCCCTATAAAGACCAACTACTACAGAGGTGGCTGAAGCCCTTTTGTCCTCTTCTCCAGAGTGGGCATCCTAGAAAATTTTGTCCGTGACCGGGAGACACCATGCACACTACTAATGCAACATCTATACCAACTTACTGGGAATGAGCCTCTCTTTAAAAATACAGAGCAACCAACACCCTATCAGCCCAGCTGTAATGGGAGGATTTGAGCATCAGCATTCGATTCTCAAGATCCATTTAAGGAAACTTGCTACCTTAAACCTAAGGAGTGGCATCATTACCTACCCTGTGCTTTGTTTGCCATGAGGGAAGTTCCCAGTGACTCTTTGGGGTTTTTTCACCTTTGAACTTCTCTATGGTAAGACAGGCCAGAGCCCATTGTCCATCCTATCATGACTTAGGGAACTAATGAGGAGGTAAATGCTGAGGTTCAGTCATCTTACCAGTTTTCTCCTTGACCTTAGATCCAAACTTGAGGAGAAACTCGACATAGTTTCGAAAAACCTAAGCATGAACAATGGACCAGTACAAAACCTATTTTGATTCCAAAATCAGAGGAAAGTTTTTAAGTAGAATTGAAGTTCTTGTACTTTTGCCGATTAAGGGGTCCCCAAAAAAAACAAAAAACAAATTTATCGGGTTTTTTTTTTTAGTAGCATGGAAAGGTCCATATAAAGTAATAAAAATGTGTGGAAGTTGACTGCCCCATAGAAGTCAAGGGAAACCTAAGCTTTAATCATATCACATCCTTAAGAAATATTTACCGAAAAATTCGGTTAAACTGCCCTTAATAACTTTGACTTAGTTTTTTCACACGGAACTTGTAAGACAACTGAAGAATGTAAAGTGTGCGTACTTGAAACCTCTAACTTAGACTATGCTGAAGAACTACATGACTTGGTACTCTTGACCATCATGCAACCAACTAATATTTAATGAAATCTAGGATGACATAAGAGACAGAACTACTTCAATGTGTCGTCCTTTTCCGACGTCCTTTACTGATATTCCAGAGTTACCTCCACGGTAGTCCAAAAGGTTGACTTAATGACAGACAAATCCTATCAAACGAAAGTTATACCCATTCCAGTTCACCTTAGGATGCATTTGACCGAGAGGTAGACAAATTAATTAAAACTAAAGATCATTGAACCTTCAATATCTTCAATTGTTCACCAGTAGTCATGGTTAAGAAGGGAGGATAATTCCATATAGACTTGCTATTGACTTCAAATGCCCTTAATGCTATAACTCGGTGGATGCTGAGCCTATGCCCTTAATAGATAAGATCTACACAAATTTTATGACTCTTCCTTCTTTTCAAGATTGATATTTCGCAGCATATCATCAGTAAAGTAAGATCCTCTCTAAGCAGTCACCGCTTTCCTACACACAATAAAAAATAATAACACAAGGACTGAGGCAATAAAGAACATGCCCATCGGTTGGTAACTGCCTGTGCTACCTACATAGACCTGATTGAAAAGGTCCTTGGGTAATATGCCAAATGTATTCAGTTTATTTTGATAACATTTAAGTATGGACATCTACTGGGACGACATATCCAAACAATAACAACAGTTTTTGCGTAGGTTACGATCACATGCTCACTGCCAAGCCTAAGAATGCTTTCCTTGGGTTAACAAGATTAGATATCTTGGACTGATACTTTACTAATAACTCCTCTGCAGCCTCTCCCCAGTAAGATCAAAGCTTAATTAAAATTAAATTCCCCAAACCAAGAAGCTCATGCGTAGCTTTCTTGGTTCTGTAAATTTTATGCACGGTTTATCCCGAATCTTGCTGATCTTACAGGCATCTTATCGGACCTTACCTTAAAAGTCTGTAAGGACCCTCTTGGAACTTTCCGAGTAGCTCGGGAAAAGTTTATAGGAGATTAAAAGTAACTTTTCGAAAGACCCCTATACTTAAGATTCCAGATATTAATAAACCATTTTGTTTTGAAACTGATGCCTCAATTTATTATTTATTTATTTATTTAAAAATTTGAGCACACATACAGAGGTACAAAAAATACAGATAAGAGCAGCATGTCCAAAGCCACTTAAACTATGCATAGCATTACGGGCTGGCTTAAATAACTTAAGATTAAAAATAGAAAAAAAAAAAAAAAAAAAAAAAAAGAACTAAGCATGATGACATCAGTGATAAACCTTTATGTAATACAGATAACTATAAAGCACAAGTGATATTACAAAGACAGGTCCATATGGTTGTATGCATTTTGTACATTCAGTAGATGGAGTATTCTGTATAATAGTGTATTAAAAATAATAAAGTTAGATTGGGTTTTAGGTTTAACATTTATGTGATATAATTGTGAGAACATTAAAATGTAGGAGGGGGGGGGGGGGGAAGGGGGGGGGGCAATTTATAAGTTTTCATTATTTCAGTATTTATTTGGTTTTGGGTGAGAGTTGATCTTTTGAGAAGATACTTGAATTTATAAACAGGTAGTGTTTCTTTATAATTTACAGGTAATGAGTTCCCAGAGTTAGGCATTTTATGTCATTGAGTTTTTGCATAGTGTGAGATGGACCACGAGGAAACACAAGAGTGATTCTGTGCCTGTGGTTTATGGTCCAAGTGTTCTTTGAGGTTGGCAGGAGATGTTTGAGGGGAGGGTTAATATCAAGTTAAGTGTTCTATGTATAGTAATAGGTGCAGTAAAAATATGAATGTTTTTGTATGTGAGTTAGGTTTTAGTGTATGAATATTGGTGGAGTGTGCTGCCTATAGTGAGAAATTGTTATCATTCTAACTGCAGCCTTTGTTGGGTAATTAGTGGTTCTGAGATGGTTACTTGTTGTTGAGCCCCATGCACAAATTCCCTAGGTGAGATAGGTTAAATAAGAGAGTGATATAGGGCCAGGAGGCTGACTGTGGAGCATAGCACCGTATCTCTTCGATAGTATGCCCTACAGTCTTGAAATTTTCTATAGAAATTTGTATGTATATGTGTATGAAATTTGAGTCTTAATATCAAGTGATTCCTAAGATTTTTCCCTCTGTTAGCTTTGTGATAGTATTCCGTTTATCATTATGTTAAGGAGGGCCATCTGTAGCTCTGTTACCGAAAATAAATGAAGTAGGTTTCTGTCAATGTTTATTGTAAGATTGTTATCCTCATCCAGGTAGATATTTCTGTAATTCGTATTTTACAGTTTGGCTAGCGTGACTGGCTCGGGTGAGAAGAAGACGTATGTAGTGTCATCTGCAAATAGTGTGGGTTTGAGTAATTGCGAAGCATATGGTAGGTCATTTAGTAATAGGAGAAAGAGAAGAGGGCCAAGGCACTTCCCTGGGACACCAACTGTAATTGGATTGTGCAGAAGAGTTTTTGCCCCATTTGGCAATGCACATATTGAGGCTTCTTTGCTGAGGTATGACTTGAGGTAGTTGAGGGAGTGCCCCTTAAACCATAGTGTGACACTTTTACGTGGAGCAATGTCATGGTTCACTGGTATCAAAACTTTAGGTAAGTCCAATGAAGATCCCCCAGTGGACTTCTTTTTCTCTATATGCAGTGTATATCTGTTCTAGCATGTGTATAATAAGCATCATTAGTATTTTATTGGCCTGAAATCCAAATTAGGCAGGGGTTTTGATATGTTTTGGAGATAAGGTAGGAGTTAATTCGTTTATGAATTAAATTTTTTTTCGAAGATTTTTGAGAGAGGTTAAGTTGGAATATTGGCCTATAGTTATCCAACTCTGTGTTGTCTCCTCCTTTTGGATCGGGGTGAACCCTTGCTATTTTGAGTACTGTAGGGAAGTGGAGATTCATGGTTGTTAAAGAGTGTTGGCAAGATTGGTGATAGCACTTGTGACACTTTTTTGTATATAAAGGGTGGTAAGGTATTTAAATCTCCTGCCTTGTTTTTTAGTCGTGTTGATAATCAGGGAGACTTCGTAGGGGTAAGTCGGAGTAGGAACAAGTGTGTTCGGGTAGTTGCCAGTGAGTAGTCATTTGTGGGTATCTGAGCTGGGATTTTATTGGCAGGTTTTATCCTATAGTGAGAAGAAGTCATTGAGTCTGTTTGCTGTTCTTTGTGGAGTTGGGGTTCAACTGATTTTGCTAATTTATTTCGCTATTTCGTGATATCTTATTTGTTCCTAGAATTTCTGATAGGGTTTTCCAGGTCTTTTTTATATCACCTCGTAAGTTGGATAATCTGTTCTCAATAATACAATTTTTTGCCCTTCTTATCAGGCTGGTATAGAATTGACGAGTAAACGTTTTGTTTTTGTCCCTCTGTTATGTGACCCATTCTGTTTACTGTTTTTCATATTGGTGTTTTGTATTTATGGATTTGAGAATGCTGGGTGTTAACCAGACTGTTTCAGTCTCTTAGCTGTCATCAGTTTTTAGTTTTTTTAGGGCAGCGCTTGTTTTATAGAGGTATTGGGTCTTTTTTAGAAAATTATTAATACATTCGTCAATATCTGTATAGATTTCTAGCTCAGTGTGCCATCAATGTTGCTACTGCTGTTGTGAAGTTATTAATGGCTGCCTCATTGTGAAGTCCTGAAGGTGACTTAGTATGTCCCTTGGGGTATTTTTACCAAGATTTGTTTATGAGAAAAGTAGGGTAGTGGTCTGTGGTAATATCTGTAATTATGCTGATTTTAAAGGGATATGTGTTGTTCCCAGATGTGTCAAGTAGGGAAACACTAGTCTCATGTAACTCTGTAGGTTTTTTGTTACTGTTGGAGATAAAAAAAACAACATACAGTTACTCATGTGTTTTAATTCAGTAACGGTGGGACCTGGTCTTGCAGAGATTATATTGAAGCACACTGAGAGTAGTAAGTGAACTTTGATCATGCTGCATCAGTTATCATACTTCCAAGTTTTGACTAAATTGGCTAATGTTTGATGTGGAACTCTGTAAATGTTTATCAAATGTGAGAGGTATTTGTAGGTATTTGGATTTGAATTTGGCTATTATATATTCCCCAAGTTCATCCCTTGTGCAAGTATTAGTTGAACATTCATTGGTCTGAGTCGTATAGGCTGTGCCACCCCCTTGTTGGTCCTGGCCTACAGTTGTGTATGCTGTAGTACCAGGAATGGCATAGACATCTGTACTATCAGGCTTTAGCCAGGTTTCCTTAGGTTTAATGATGGAAATTGGCATGTAAGGAAATTAGTAATGCTATGAGGTCAGCGTAATGCTTGCTTAAAGATCTGATATAGTAGTTAAAGATAGTTAAGTTGTTTGTTGGCACTGAGAAGTGCCTTTGATTGTTCGCAGTGTAGTAAATACAGTAACTTTTTGATCATATAAGTCATTAAATAAGAGGTTGGAACAGATCATGCTTTAAATCATAGATTTTGTAGTGACTCTATAGTTTAGAACTAAGTATAAAACAAAGAAAATAGTCTTAAGCAAAAAAGAGCACCTAATTATTAACAAATGTAAAAATAATGAGCTAAGGTATTTTTTTTTTTTTTTTTTTTTTTTTGTTTTTTTTTTTTTTAAGCTAAAATAAAGGAGACAATATAAAAGGGACTATTACAATAAAGTGATAATCAAATAATGGAGCTTGGGAAATGATAGTAGGTAGTACTCATAAAAGGTATCTTTTACAGTTAGGAATTAAGTAAAAATAATAATATAAAAGGGACTAATGTAAGTTGTGGTGGAACAAAAAAGTGGTAATCAAATAAATGAGCTTTGGAATATAATGGCAAAATTGGAACTTTATTCTACTTTAGCACCTGAAGAATAGCACCTTGATTATTTTAACAATTGTGAATGTATAAACTAGGTAGTATAAAAGCTAAAAATAAAGGAGAAAATAAATAAGGGACTAAAATTAAGTAAAGGTAATCAAAGTTACATGACAGTGGTCACTAAGAAATAATATTGGTTAGGAGTAAGAAACTGATTTGATAATATTAAATAAATTGGAGCAGTTTATTGCACAATAAAGTAAAAACAATGAGGTAGTTGGAACTAGCTAGCAAAAGATAGTTTTGGTACTTGCAAAAAGTATTGGAATATTACACTAATTGCATACACAATGAAAAGTTGACTAAAAAAACAAGTAGTGATAACAAAATTAAATGGACAGGTAAAGACTAATGAATATTATTAAATTTGGCGTAAGATTTACCTTGTAATTTAAAATTTATGAGCAATTAATAGCAGTAAGAAAGAAGTATAGAGTATTGGAGGTATTATCAATAGCAGTGATGAAAAATAATAAAAATAATGTTACAATATAACTGTAACTAACACTATATGCACCACACTATATATGTATTAAAGGGCCCTTATCTTATAATCTGTTTACAGAAATGTCAGCTTTTCTAAGGATAGGTAGAGAAATGTGTTCATTGTGAGATAGTAGATTGTTGTCCTGTTGATGTTTTTCCGACCTATGTATTTTCCCATCTCTCGTGAAACACTGATGTATTTTGTTTTTCCTGTTTTAAGTTTTCTCACCTGAACAGAAGGTTTTTGACGTTTTTTTTGTTTAGAACACTCATTTATGTACACTCCTTTTTCATTGTAATTGCTGATTAATTAGGTCCTGATCATTTATCGAATGAATTGAAGTCGGATCATTATACTGTGTTTACTTCCTGGTTTTCCTAGCAAACGTTATTTTCTTTGATTTCATTGTTTTTGCACGATGACTGTACGTGGTTCTGTTTATCCTGATAGCAAGTTTCTTTGCACTGTGCTTTGTTATGTCACTAGAAAGTGTGGACTGTTTATTATACTGCTTCAGACAACTATCTTGTTCAGTTTTGTCGTCTTGGAAATCAAGGTATCATTTTAGTCGAGTGTGCATGTTCTGATTCCAAGTCCTTGATTGCTTCTTCAACCTCATATTTATTGTTGTTATTTGCTCAGTGTGACTGGCTATAGCTGCTTTTCGAGTATATTCTGTGTCAACACTTCCCGAGTAATCTTCTCTTCAAGGTTTGGATCCTTATTCTCGAGGTTGGTTATCTTGGATTCTCGTCGCACGAGTGTTGCTTTGATATCTTTGATTTCATTTTCCTAGAGCAACGAATGTATCCTTGATATTGTCAGGAATAATCATACCTGAGTTATCATGGGTGAATCCTTTGAAGGGAGTGGAGTTGGAGGGGAGTCAGCCATGTTTGTTGGTTGTTGTTTCCCTGGGTGGCGGCGGTGAGGGGGGTTGATGAACACTGCGCCTGCGGGGTAACAAGTGTGAATTTCTAGGTCCTTGCTGTTATTCCCTTTTATAACTGTGTTTTTCTTCTGCGATATCCTTTCATAGTATCACAGAAGTAGATAATGTGTAGCAAAGGAGGCGAAGGCTTGTTTTTCTCGGAGCTAGGGTTAGTGATTTGTTCTGGCGAGCAGAGGCAGTGTTTTGGGTTACAGGCTTCTTCCTTAGATCTTCTAATTTTGTCAGAATTGGGTTACATTCTTAGTATTCTTGGGTCATGTTGTGGTCTACGTGGGTTCATGTAGTTGAACTTTCACTTTAGGCCATCACAAGTTTTGTTGAGCGATGTTTTTTTGAGAAAGAAGAGCTGGTAGGATACCGTTGCTGCCGCTGCCGCTGCCGCTGCCGCTGCTGCGGCCGCAATACTGGCTTAGGTGCGGTGTTACTACAATACCATGATGGTACTCCCTTCCCTGTATGCTTCCTAAGCCGGAAACTCCTTCCCGCAGAAACAAGATACTCCACAATAGAAAAGGAATGTTTAGCCCTTGTGTGGGGTATCTCCAAACTTAAATTTTATTAAATAACAAAAAGGCACAATACCGTGACTGGAACGATACACAAATAACCCGCACATAAAAGACAGAAGCTTACGACGACGTTTCGGTCCGACTTGGACCATTGACAAAGCACACTAACAGAGGAGGAGCAGGACGGCTATATATAGGCAGGAAGAGGTGGAGGTAGTAGTAGTGGTAGTAGTAGTAGTAGTAGTAGTAGTACAAGAATTGTATATAATACCGACAGGATGAAATGACACACGCACAACACCCGGGCATCCCCACCGTAGACGTTTCGTCATCCAGCCAGCCACTGGATGGCGAAACGTCCACAACAAAGACAACCAGACGCCGCACATGTGTCTAATTTCATCCGTAGATGTAGTAGAAGAAGAGGTAGTAGTAGTGGTAGTGGTAGAAGTGGGAAATAAGGAAGACGAGCCAGTCAAATACAAAGGAAGGGGAGCACTGCAAGAGAGCTAGAAACCCACAGAGGGAGAGCAAGCGCACCGAGGTGCGTGAAAGGGGAAGTGGTGAAATAAAATAAAGAAGGAACAGAAACACGAGACAGGAGAGAGAAGACAACCCAGAGGAGAAAGGAGAGAAGAAAGGGGAAGAGGAAGAAGAAAAAGAAGAAAAAAAAAAAAAAAAAAAAAAAAAAAAAAATGAGGATTCAGGTTAAGTCACGGGTGTCTGAAGTTGGAGCATTTTACAATGTAGTGGGAGAGGAAGGCATCTACAGAGACGAAGCCGGGGCTAAGGTTCATACAAGGAAAGTTGTGTATTAGAGAGGATTCAACTAAACGGCGACTGTTCGAGTTGGAAGTAGGGAAGACAGTTTTAGCAGAAGACCAGTCAATAGGATGGCTATGATCTCTGACGTGACAGAAAAGAGCATTGTTAGTGTCGGCAAGCCTAACACTATTTTTGTGCTCCCTAAGTCTGTCAGAAAGAGATCGACCAGTTTCTCCAAAGTATTGAAGAGGACAGGAGGAGCAAGAAATAGAGTAGACACCAGGAACATCTGTGGAGGGAGGAGAGGTATGAACGAGATTAGTGCGAAGAGTGTTAGTCTGGCGGAAGGTAAGCTTACCTTCCGCCAGACTAACACTATTCGCACTAATCTCGTTCATACCTCTCCTCCTCCACAGATGTTCCTGGTGTCTACTCTATTTCTTGCTCCTCCTGTCCTCTTCAATACTTTGGAGAAACTGGTCGATCTCTTTCTGACAGACTTAGGGAGCACAAAAATAGTGTTAGGCTTGCCGACACTAACAATGCTCTTTTCTGTCACGTCAGAGATCATAGCCATCCTATTGACTGGTCTTCTGCTAAAACTGTCTTCCCTACTTCCAACTCGAACAGTCGCCGTTTAGTTGAATCCTCTCTAATACACAACTTTCCTTGTATGAACCTTAGCCCTGCTTCGTCTCTGTAGATGCCTTCCTCTCCCACTACATTGTAAAATGCTCCAAACTTCAGAACACCCGTGACTTAACCTGAATCCTCATTTTTTTTTTTTTTTTCTTCTTCTTCTTTTTCTTCTTCCTCTTCCCCTTTCCTCTCTCCTTTTCTCCTCTGGGTTGTCTTTCTCTCTCCTGTCTCGTGTTTCTGTTCCTTCTTTATTTTATTTCACCACTTCCCCTTTCACGCACCTCGGTGCGCTTGCTCTCCCTCTGTGGGTTTCTAGCTCTCTTGCAGTGCTCCCCTTCCTTTGTATTTGACTGGCTCGTCTTCCTTATTTCCCACTTCTACCACTACCACTACTACTACCTCTTCTTCTACTACATCTACGGATGAAATTAGACACATGTGCGGCGTCTGGTTGTCTTTGTTGTGGACGTTTCGCCATCCAGTGGCTGGCTGGATGGCGAAACGTCTATGGTGGGGATGCCCGGGTGTTGTGCGTGTCTCATTTCATCCTGTCGGTATTATATACAATTCTTGTACTACTACTACTACTACTACTACTACTACCACTACTACTACCTCCACCTCTTCCTGCCTATATATAGCCGTCCTGCTCCTCCTCTGTTAGTGTGACTTTGTCAATGGTCCAAGTCGGACCGAAATGTCGTCGTAAGCTTCTGTCTTTTATGTGCAGGTTATTTGTGTTAAATTTTATTTGCTGGGAAAAGAATTCATTTTAGAAACGGACCACAAACCTTTGATATACCTAGAAACTTTTAAGGGAACCAACACTCGCCTCTTGAGGTGGACATTGGCACTCCAGGCTTTTAAGTTCCATATTGTGTATATCAATGGTTCATCCAATTATTTCTCTGACTGGTTAAGTAGTGACAGTCAGTAGAAGATTTGTTGCCTTACGCGACTTCCACATGTTAGAACTTTTTCCTCGCCTATTCTTCTTATACTCCTTGACTATAAGTCTTGGTATAGGGGAGTGTGAGGGAAAAGTTCAGTAGATAGGAGTAGTAATATAGTAACAATAGTTTCATTACTGGCTACTAGTTAAGGTAGGGTAAGTCACGCTCCCGTTTTTCGGGCCTTTTCTCCCCCACCCCTAAAGTGATAGTTTGATTGCTGGCTGCTTGTTAACGTAGGGTCAGTCTACCTCCCGCTATCCCTTCCCCTCCCTCTTCCCCCCCCCTTGAAAGGTGACTTATGGGGCTCTGGTCAAACAGTAAATCACTCGACTCGCAGCTCCCAACACTACTTTAAGTACATGCCTGCCTTGTATTCTAGTGGATTTATTGGTTAAAAGCTTTACTTTTGACCAATAATAAACTTAGTCCTTTCAGTCTTGCTCTGAGTTGACTGTTGTAATAATCACCACGTCTTTTGAGTAATGTACACTGCCATGGAGAGTGATTATTTAAGCAGTGGGTAACCTGTCTATCTTTTCAGCTTGGATGACAGTGAGGGTCACCTGTCAATCAACGAGAAGAACAGGAGAAGGACTAACGTCCAGAGACTTCTCCATTTTGCATTTTAGTACCTGTGCACCTGTATGAAATTGTAGGACGTAACCCCACATCATTGCAGCGGTAAAAAACCTGCTTTCCTGTTATCGGGATACTACTCACGGCGTTAATCTGTGAAGAACTAGCCAGTGGTGGTCACCAACACCTGCGACCCCCCCCCCCCATCATCAGCAACGGCTACGATTTCAACAAGCAGTGTCACCAACACCAGACACCCAAGTGTTAAATTAGCGTTGAATTCAGTTATCATTTATATTTTTCCTTTTTCATTTTCTTTAATGTAGGATTAATATTTCATATTTAAGTGTTTTATATTTTATATTTTCTACATAATAAAGTGTTTATGTTTGTCTGTTATTATTTCTTTTTCTATTCACTAATTTTCCTGAGGAGGAGTCAGCCTGGGTAATACTGTCTGAAGTTGTTACAGGGCTGAGTAAGCCTTCACATTGAGAAAGTGCACGAGGACATAAAACGGTGGTGGACTGGGAAGGATTTACGAGTAGGGGAGGCGATGCTGCGAATTTTGATGGTGGCGAGAAATCCAGATAGAATTAAGCTGCGTGTAATCTAGAGAGTAGGGGGGAGGGGGTTGGAGGTAGCGGCTGTGGAAGGAGCATACACGATGTATGCCTGGCGCGACATATGGGAACGTCTCCAGAAGTTGTGCATCAGGCCGGGGGTATGCGAGGTAATGTATAGATTTTTACATGGGATTTTGCCGTCAGGGACTGTCTTATTCAATCGCAAGCTCCGGGAAGGAGGGGAATGTCGAGCGTGTGGTGAATTGGAATCCATTTTTCATGTAGAGTATTTTTGTGAACGCATCGGAAGGGTCAGGGAATGGTTAGGGCGGGTTATTTGTTTTATAGGGGGGGTTGGGTTGCAGGTGTTGAGATTGTTAAGTTTAGACATTAATGGGGTGGGTGTGCAGGTTAAAAATACGGTGGCATATATAGTGACTGATTTTGTGTACACTTCATGGGCAATGAGAGAAGTAGGTGAGGGTGAAAGGATTAAAGTGTTAGCAGCTACTTTTTATAGAACTAAATGTCGCAATAAGGAAGTATATGGAAGGGGATGGAACACAGAGTTTACGGAGAGTTACCGGGATTTTCGGCTGCTTGACTTATGGAATTTGTAGGTTAATGGGATGCAATGGGCTAGCCTCCCTTCCAGTGGTGTGTGGTGGTGATTGGGTACGTAAATGTGAAGTACGCATGAATATAGGATGGTATGAAGGAAGAGTGTGTGAGGTGAAGAATAGTTCAACGCTTACAAGTCATCATTGTATTAAGTTAATGTGTTATACCCTGGTATAATAGGGTTAGTGATGAACACAAACATTGACATTCATATGCAGGTGTGTGAGTGTAATACGTGTATTGTTAAGCGGGAATATACTTTCATGTATGCGCATGCATTACACTTGTGTGTGAGGGCATGTATGATCAGACCCAGGAAATGGGTGACAGGGTATGGTGTATTAGTCATATAATACTTACAAGGTGCATCATTGGATTTGTATATTCCAAATGTCTGAGCGTGACAATAGCTTATCATATATGGCAAGTGTAGTACCTGTTAAGGTAAATGTTTCAAAGATGTATTTGCAGTTTCATATTAGTGTCATGTAGGTAATGTTTTTTTTCAAGTGTTTTCTAATTTGCATATGTAAAGAGTGCCAATTGTGAATGACCGACATAAGACTGAGCACATTTATACCCCACGGGGTGGTTAGAGTGAGCACAGATATGTCTGGATGTTACACAATCAAAGCTTAGATTGAATGCTCAGTGTATCAGCGTGAGTTGTGAATGGAGCTGTGTTGTATGTCAAGGTAAATGAGTACATACACTATTAATCTTGTTATCACATGTGTATGCATACTTTAGTATGTGTATAATATATCAGTGTCATAATTGTGAGGCGTGTATTGTGCACATTTTACAGGTCGACAAGGGGTTTTTCATTTAAGCAGGCAGGAGTGCAGGTGTACTGAGTGGTACTGTGATTGGTTTTGATTCTTTTTTATTCACTCTCGGGCGTGGGTGAATTGGTAACGTAATTATGGACAGCGCTGTGCTGTTAAGATGTATCATCGTTGAGAGACAGTAAATTGGGTGGTGGAATCATTACTGAAAGTTGTGACTGATCTCTTGTTATGTGTGTGCCAGTTTATCTATAATGAGAGTTTGGAAAACATAAATAACATGAAACGTGAGGCACTAATGCATACGGTAGGTCTAGGGTTCTTTGCACACAGTCTAATAATGTACATGGTATGAATTTTGTAGATATATGTTGAGAAGGCCATTGGTGAAATGCCTATGATTTTAAACTGATGGAAGATAGAGGTATGGGTGTGTGTGGGAAACAAGCAGGTTGCAACACTAGGGTTGGAAACAGTAAATGTATAAAAGGCATTCAGCATGAAGTTATAAATAAAGACAATAGAACAGGTCAGAAAACAAAGGGGGACAGCAGAGGGCAGCAAGGGACTAGCTCCCTTAAGGTTTACTATACTAATAGCAGGAGTGTTAGAAATAAGATAGATGAGCTAAGATTAATTGCAAGTGCAGGAAACATAGATATTATTGCTATAACAGAGACCTGGCTCAATCTGAAAGATAGAGAGATGCCATCTGAATGTCACATACAAGGCTATAAATTATTCCACACTGACAGGGTCAACAGGAAAGGTGGTGGAGTAGCGATGTATGTCAGAGACAATTTAAATTGTTGTGTTAGACAAGATATTAAATTAGAAGCGTCAGCCACTGAATCTGTTTGGTTACAGCTTCTCGAGGGCCGAGAAAAACTAATTTTGGGTGTGATTTACAGGGCCCCAAATCTTGATAGGGAGTGCAGTAAACTTCTATGGGACGAAATTCGTAAGGCATCTACATACGAAAATGTTGTGCTAATGGGAGATTTCAACTATAGACAGATTGATTGGAGCAATTTGACAGGAAATTTAGAGTCGGGTGACTTTCTTGATACGATCCAGGATTGTTTTTTAAAACAGTTTGTGACAGAGCCAACTAGGGGAAATAACCTCCTTGACTTGGTTCTTGCCAGTAGGGAAACACTAATTAATAATCTTGAGGTTAATGATGAGCTTGGGGAGAGTGATCACAAATCACTCAGTTTTAACATATCATGGAATTCCCCTAATAATGGCAATCAAGTCTCCGTCCCTGACTTTCGCTTGGCTGATTTCATAGGACTGAAAAATTACTTAGGTGGGCTGAACTGGAATGACCTGACTAGGGGTCAGGTAGGTGGTGATGGTTGCCGATATGATGCTTTCCAGGGCATAGTTCTAGCTGCTCAGTCAAATTATGTTCCAAATAGGGAAATCAGATCAAACAAAAATGATCCTAAATGGATGAACAATAGATTAAAAATATCTGATTGGTCAAAAGAGAGGCATATATAGGCAAATCAAAAGAGGAGAGGGGCAATTAAGAAATCGATATATTCAGTTAAAGAGAGAAATAAAAAAGGGAATTAGAAAAGCAAAAAGAGATTATGAGGTTTAAAGTTGCAAGAGAATCGAAGACTAACCCAAAAGGATTCTTTCAGGTATACAGAAGTAAGATCAGGGACAAGATAGGCCCACTCAAAAGTTCCTCGGGTCAGCTCACTGACAGTGATAAGGAAATGTGTAGAATTTTTAACACATACTTCCTCTCAGTTTTTACACAGGAGGATACCAGTGATATTCCAGTAATGATAAATTATGTAGAACAGGACGATAATAAACTGTGCACTATTAGGGTCACAAGTGACATGGTCCTTAGGCAAATAGATAAATTAAAACCTAACAAATCCCCAGGCCCTGATGAACTGTATGCAAGGGTTCTAAAGGAATGTAAAGAGGAGCTTAGCACACCTTTGGCTAATCTTTTCAACATATCACTACAAACTGGCATGGTGCCAGATAAGTGGAAAATGGCAAATGTGATACCTATTTTCAAAACAGGTGACAGGTCCTTAGCTTCGAACTATAGACCAATAAGCCTAACCTCCATAGTGGGAAAATTTATGGAATCAATAATTGCCGAGGCAGTTCGTAGCCACCTTGAAAAGCATAAATTAATCAACGAATCTCAGCATGGTTTTACAAAGGGACGTTCCTGCCTTACGAATTTATTAACTTTTTTCACTAAGGTATTTGAGGAGGTAGATCATGGTAACGAATATGATATTGTGTATATGGACTTCAGTAAGGCTTTTGACAGGGTCCCACATCAGAGACTATTGAGGAAAATTAAAGCACATGGAATAGGAGGAGAAATTTTTTCCTGGATAGAGGCATGGTTGACAAATAGGCAGCAGAGAGTTTGCATAAATGGGGAGAAATCAGAGTGGGGAAGCGTCACGAGCGGTGTTCCACAGGGGTCAGTGTTGGGCCCCCTGCTGTTCACAATCTACATAAACGACATAGATGAGGGCATAAAGAGCGACATCGGCAAGTTTGCCGATGACACCAAAATAGGCCGTCGAATTCATTCTGACGAGGACATTCGAGCACTCCAGGAAGATTTGAATAGACTGATGCAGTGGTCGGAGAAGTGGCAGATGCAGTTTAATATAGACAAATGCAAAGTTCTAAATGTTGGACAGGACAATAACCATGCCACATATAAACTAAATAATGTAGATCTTAATATTACGGATTGCGAAAAAGATTTAGGAGTTCTGGTTAGCAGTAATCTGAAACCAAGACAACAGTGCATAAGTGTTCGCAATAAAGCTAATAGAATCCTTGGCTTCATATCAAGAAGCATAAATAATAGGAGTCCTCAGGTTGTTCTTCAACTCTATACATCCTTGGTTAGGCCTCATTTAGATTATGCTGCACAGTTTTGGTCACCGTATTACAGAATGGATATAAATTCTCTGGAAAATGTACAAAGGAGGATGACAAAGATGATCCCATGTATCAGAAACCTTCCCTATGAGGATAGACTAAGGGCCTGAAACTGCACTCTCTAGAAAGACGTAGAATTAGGGGGGATATGATTGAGGTTTATAAGTGGAAGACAGGAATAAATAAAGGGGATGTAAATAGTGTGCTGATAATATCTAGCCTAGACAGGACTCGCAGCAATGGTTTTAAGTTGGAAAAATTCAGATTCAGGAGGGATATAGGAAAGTACTGGTTTGGTAATAGAGTTGTGGATGAGTGGAACAAACTCCCAAGTACCGTTATAGAGGCCAGAACGTTGTGTAGCTTTAAAAATAGGTTGGATAAATACATGAGTAGATGTGGGTGGGTGTGAGTTAGACCTGATAGCTTGTGCTAACGGGTCGGTTGCCGTGTTCCTCCCTTGAGTCAATGTGACCTGACCTGACTAGGTTGGGTGCATTGGCTTAAGCCGGTAGGGACTTGGACCTGCCTCGCATGGGCCAGTAGGCCTTCTGCAGTGTTCCTTCGTTCTTATGTTCTTATGTTCTTATGTGAAATCTTGTGTTCCATTATATAACTTAGGATAGTGATATAATAACACGGGGGAGGGGAACAGTTTGTGTACGTACACAGTTGAATTTCCAATGTATTCTAACAAGGGAATTATGAATTTATGTGGAAGAACTGATACCATATTCTTTTATTTATTTCATGTATTGTACTGTATTAAATAAAATATAAAAAAAAAATAATAAATCACCTCATCACCCAAAATTAACCAGACAAACCATATGTAACCACTACCACTTTCTCAAAAACTATCATATTGTGCTGATGAATACTCAGCCACTTACTACTTCAAAATCACAATGTCTGTTCTTTTCATTGTTTTAAATAGTAGAAGATTTTAATACAGTATATCACAATGTAAATTGTTCCATTGTAATACCAATTTTCATTGCTATAAATAGTACTAAACTGCAATACACCTGGAGTTTACCTGGAGAGAGTTCGGGGGTCAACGCCCCCGCAGCCCGGTCTGTGACCAGGCCTCCTGGTGGATCAGCGCCTGATCAACCAGGCTGTTGCTGCTGGCTGCACGCAAACCAACGTACGAGCCACAGCCCGGCTGATCAGGAACTGACTTTAGGTGCTTGTCCAGTGCCAGCTTGAAGACTGCCAGGGGTCTGTTGGTAATCCCCCTTATGTGTGCTGGGAGGCAGTTGAACAGTCTCGGGTCCCTGACACTTATTGTATGGTCTCTTAACGTGCTAGTGACACCCCTGCTTTTCATTGGGGGGATGTTGCATCGTCTGCCAAGTCTTTTGCTTTCGTAGTGAGTGATTTTCGTGTTCAAGTTCGGTACTAGTCCCTCTAGGATTTTCCAGGTGTATATAATCATGTATCTCTCCCTCCTGCGTTCCAGGGAATACAGGTTTAGGAACCTCAAGCACTCCCAGTAATTGAGGTGTTTTATCTCCGTTATGCGTGCCGTGAAAGTTCTCTGTACACTTTCTAGGTCGGCAATTTCACCTGCCTTGAAAGGTGCTGTTAGTGTGCACCAATATTCCAGCCTAGAAAGAACAAGTGACCTGAAGAGTGTCATCATCGGCTTGGCCTCCCTAGTTTTGAAGGTTCTCATTATCCATCCTGTCATTTTTCTAGCAGATGCGATTGATACAATTTTATGGTCCTTGAAGGTGAGATCCTCCGACATAATCACTCCCAGGTCTTTGACGTTGGTGTTTCGCTCTATTTTGTGGCCAGAATTTGTTTTGTACTCTGATGAAGATTTAATTTCCTCATGTTTACCATATCTGAGTAATTGAAATTTCTCATCGTTGAACTTCATATTGTTTTCTGCAGCCCACTGAAAGATTTGGTTGATGTCCGCCTGGAGCCTTGCAGTGTCTGCAATGGAAGACACTGTCATGCAGATTCAGGTGTCATCTGCAAAGGAAGACACGGTGCTGTGGCTGACATCCTTGTCTATGTCGGATATGAGGATGAGGAACAAGATGGGAGCGAGTACTGTGCCTTGTGGAACAGAGCTTTTCACCGTAGCTGCCTCGGACTTTACTCTGTTGATGACTACTCTCTGTGTTCTGTTAGTGAGGAAATTATAGATCCATCGACCGACTTTTCCTGTTATTCCTTTAGCATGCATTTTGTGCGCTATTACGCCATGGTCACACTTGTCGAAGGCTTTTGCAAAGTCTGTATATATTACATCTGCATTCTTTTTGTCTTCCAGTGCATTTAGGACCTTGTCGTAGTGATCCAATAGTTGAGACAGACAGTAGCGACCTGTTCTAAACCCACGTTGCCCTGGGTTGTGTAAATGATGGGTTTCTAGATGGGTGGTGATCTTGCTTCTTAGGACCCTTTCAAAGATTTTTATGATATGGGATGTTAGTGCTATTGGTCTGTAGTTGCTTTACTGCCCCCTTTGTGGAGTGGGGCTATGTCTGTTGTTTTTAGTAACTGTGGGACGACCCCCGTGTCCATGCTCCCTCTCCATAGGGTGGAAAAGGCTCGTGATAGGGGCTTCTTGCAGTTCTTGATGAACACAGAGTTCCATGAGTCTGGCCCTGGGGCAGAGTGCATGGGCATGTCATTTATCGCCTGTTCGAAGTCATTTGGCGTCAGGATAACATTGGATAGGCTTGTGTTAATCAAATTTTTATGGCTCTCTCATAAAAAATTCATTTTGATCTTCGACTCTCAGTCTGGTTAGCGGCTTGCTAAAAACTGAGTCATATTGGGACTTGAGTAGCTCACTCATTTCCTTGCTGTCATCTGTGTAGGACCCATCTTGTTTAAGTAGGGGCCCAATACTATACGTTGTTCTCGATTTTGATTTGGCATAGGAGAAGAAATACTTTGGGTTTCTTTCGATTTCATTTATGGCTTTTATTCTTCCGCGTTTCCCTGACCCCTTTAAAGGATTTTTAGTTTTTAAGTTCGATGCTGCATTTCTCTGCCGGGTTCTCCTACGCATTCAATTAACTCTTTACTTCCCCCCCATCTCCCACACATCCCCATCCCCTTTCCCCACTTTTACCCCCTTTTCCCTCCAGCCCTACGAAGACTGTTTTACATATATCGCTTCACCTCGGCCCAGTCTAAAGCCCCACTCCCTCGCGCACATTCAACACCCACACTTCCTTGCTCAGCCATGCTCTCCAAACCCCAACATAACGTAGAGCAGTCTCCTGATTCTTGTACATCCTGTGTTTCAAGGATACACTTCCGCTATACCCAAATTACTGTAAACCAGCAAATTAACTATTACACCCCTTGCTGTAATGTGACATCTCCCGCCGTAAGCCCCTTAATCCTACTCACTACTTTTCCACCCCCCCTTTTCTAAATTTTACCTGCCTAGCCTCCTGCGCTTTTTCGCCATGTATAAAATTCCACAAATCTTCAAATTATCCACCCTCCCCACCAAACTCCCCCCCCAAAAGCCCCCCCCAAACCCAAGCCCCCCCACCTCCAGTAAACACGATTTCGCCCTTTTACTCTCATTCCCGACACCTCCCAAAAATCCCCAACACCCTACCCACTGTACGCAATCCCTCCACCCCTTCTATCAGGATAGTGGTATCATCCACATACCCCACAATGCCTGAGCACCCTTCCCTCTCCCCATTTAATGCTCCCCCCCCCCTCAACGAGCCCATAAAAACGGTTTGTGCATGCATGCAAACAGAATTTGTGAAAAGAGGGCACCCCTGTCATAATCCCCTCTCCATTTTAACCAGCCTTCTCAATCTGCCATTAACTTGGACCCGTACCATAGCCGCTGTGTATAGCATATCAACCCACCTCGCCACTCCCAGTCCAAACCCCAGACGCAACAAACAAGCCCTCAAAAATTTTCTATTCACACAGTCACATGCATTCTCCCAATCAATACCCAAAAGTCCTCCCCCCTCGCAACCCCCCAAAAAGTCCCTTATGCGCCCCATGCCCAACTCTCATACTTCGTCCCGGTATACCCATCTGTCCTCTATGTACAACCTCATCAATTACCTTCTTCATCCTATTACCTAATATCTTTGCAAAAATCTTGTAGTCAGAACACCTTAGTGAGATAGCTCTATATGCACTTAAAACACTCCCCACTTGCTTTTTCCGAACCAACACCACCACTCCAATCTTTGTGTCTGACTTGGCTTGCCCTCCCACACCCATACAATTCATGACCCCCAAACCAGACAAGTCTTAATATGCTCCCAATGAACTCTGTAAAAATCATTTGAAATCCCATCGATGCCGGTGCTTTTCCAGTACCATGTTAAAAAATGCCTCCTCACTTCCCCCACATAATCGCTCCTCCACCCTCCATCCCCTCATTCTTTCGCCCAAAACTCACACCCCCCCTCCACCTTCCTCAAAGCATCCCCTTCCCCCCCCTTTCTCCATTTCTCTTGAAACCAGAATTCAGTAATTTTCTCATGCCTTCTGTAGTAGTAAGACCTGCCCCTTTTATGATATCCACCCTATCCTCGCTCACCTCCTAATTGCAAAATAGTTGACTCCTTCTGCCTTCCTAAAAAGTCTTAAACACTTCCCAAAAGGTTTTATCACCCCCACAATACATCTCCAATCCTGCCCTCACTGCACGCATAAAAATCTGTCATTGTGTATCTCCACCAGTCTACCTCTAAGTTGTTCACGGTCACATACTGCTTCCCCACTTCCTCCTCATAACACTCGTTCCCCTACATTCCAAAAAAATTCTGTAACCCATACCTCCACCTGGCCTCTTCCCGTCCCCTATTTTTAAAGAACCCAGCAATACCCGGCTTAGCTCGCTTCTCCCACCATTCCAAGACACACGACCCCACATCCCTTGATCCCCAAAAGAGTGCCACCAATCCCCAAAAGCCTCACCCCACCCTCTCCCCCTTCACAAGTCTCGCATTTAATTTCCAATAATCAGTGTGTATCCTAACCATACCTCCCAACAAGATCCGCAATAAAACCCCCTGTGGTCCGAAAAAAACCCCCCATCGAGGTTCTAACTCCCCGAAAATCGTATTGCCTCCATAGGGATAGAGCCTATCCAGCCGTGCAGCATAACCCCTTTGTACAAAGTATACTCAATCCTCCAACCACCCCTCCCCACTACATCTAAAACTCCCACATCCCCCAACACATTGTGTTTAAAAACCCCCAACACACACCCCACCCCCCTCGGTTCCACATCACCCTGTCGTAGACACAATTCCAATCTCCTCCTATCACAGTAACTAAAGGCAATCCCCTCAAATAAAAAAGTAAAACATCCTCACGAAAGTTGCCTTAACTGCTGCATTTCCTCCACCGGCATGTATACTCCTATAAAAAAAAAACCCTTGTCTCACCCCACTCTCCTCTACCCGCACCACCCTTCCACCCCACCTCCTCCCACCCCAATACACGCAAGGGACTGGTTTCCTTCACAGCCACAGCAACCCCCCTTTTAACCTCACCACCGATCCATCACATACAACTTATATCCCTTCAAGCGCAACTCACATCCAAACTTGTAATTATGCTCCTGTATGAAACATATATCCACATCAAATCTCCTTAAAACCATTCCATCCACACTCTCTTAATCTCAGCTCTCAGGCCGTTAACATTAATGGGGACCACCTTGAATGATTACAATAAAGGCGGCTTTTCCCCGCCGCTTTGAAGGTTGCTCGAAAGACGTGGTTGTTGACTATAGCCACGTTTGTCACTTGGTCTATCCAGACCTCCGTTCCCCCCTTTTTTCCCTTTAACCCTTGCGCACCACAGCCGGTGCCACCACTCCCCAGTAGCTCTAGCCCCGGGCATCCAAGGTTTTTTTCCAATCTCTGCCCTGGCGTAAGCATCTTCCATATCAGACGTCCCAGCTGCTCGCTTACGTGTGCCACCTCCACACGTTGCCTCAGCATCCATGTCCTCCTGGTGCACCTCAACTCCACCGTGTGCTGCTTACTCTCGTTGCACAAGTGTTCTCACACTCCTGTGCAGCTGCTTACCCCCTCCAATACCCTCCCATCCTTCTCCCTTCCTGACTGTCTTCCACCTCCCCCAAGAATCTTTCAAGACCTCATCCAACAGACCATCCTGTTGTAAGTCATTCTGTCAACAGTCGCATCCGTAGATGGTCACTCAGACACAGTTCCCACAGGTAACGTGGCGCACGCTCCCATCTCCGACTCCGCTCTGTCTACTTCTTCACTCCAATTCCAGACGCCTGTCTGGCAGCTTCAACCCGTCCCAGGTGCCAAGGAGAGCAGCTGTCGTTCCACAGTTTTTTGGGGACCTGTTTCCCTCCGTCCCTGCCTTTGATGACATTGGGCCCCCCATATGGTCATAAGACGCGCACAGCCTACATGTCCGACGCTGTCTGCATAATATACATAAACCTGTGTTTGAACTCTTCCATCAGAACGTACGATGGTATAGGTTGTCTCAATGTCATCTTCAATGTGAAAGATCCCTCTGGCAGCCCCATATAAGGCCCATCCTTCCACACTCCCAACTGTGCCGAATGGATCTTGCCATACCTACAGAATACCTCCACAACATCATATTCCAAGGCCTCAAAGGGGACATTTCTCACCTTTACCCACATTACATAGCTTGATACGTCATGTAGGCAGACCTCCACTGCAGAATTAACGGTCATCCTTTTTTCTTGAAACGCGTCGACTATGCTGGCGTAAAACCCAGCACTCTTGAACTTGATGAAGATCCTGGACACTCCATTCACTGCTACACCATACAACTCGTCATTCGGTATGCCGTACACATCGCAGATGATATTTGGTGGCCCGGTGGCCTGGTGGCTAAAGCTCCCGCTTCACACACGGAGGGCCCGGGTTCGATTCCCGGTGGGTGGAAACATTTCGACACGTTTCTTTACACCTGTTGTCCTGTTCACCTAGCAGCAAATAGGTACCTGAGTGTTAGTCGACTGGTGTGGGTCGCATCCTGGGGGACAAGATTAAGGACCCCAATGGAAATAAGTTAGACAGTCCTCGATGACGCACTGACTTTCTTGGGTTATCCTGGGTGGCTAACCCTCCGGGGTTAAAAATCCGAACGAAATCTTATCTTATCTTATCTTATCTCACCTGCATTGTAGAGCTACTCATGGCCCCACGTACCAGCTCCACACAGACAGTATTCACCCTGCGTCCATGTCTGTCCGCCATTTTGACTGCTCAAAACAGGTAAACTGCGCAGAAAATCAACTGAATTGGGAGCGCCTGCGCAGCACGTCCACTCAGCCCGGAAGCGAAGAAGACAGTGGTTAATATGCAAAGTAGTTGTCTTGTCTGTCTTGTAATAACAAAATTTAATGTTTATGATCATCCAGAGAATATGTATATACATGTAAATATAAATAAGTTCAATCAATCAATCAAAGTTTATTCTCTATAAGGATTACAATGTGGGGTTTACAGATTTTGGTTATTGTGTGGTTTACATGTAGCAAAATACTAATTACAGAGGGGGCCACTAGAACACCTAGCATGGCTAGGCATTTCGGGCAAACTTAGATTAGCTTTTAGCCCTAAATTATAACAAATTGTGGAGTAAGTTGACTAAATACTAAGTGACAAATACTAGTTTGTGAGTTTAGTTAGTTTAATATGTTTATTATGCACCCCATACCCATCCTGTGGGCGGTAGTCAAAAGATTACAGAGGTACATAATTGGTCCAGGGACTGGACTCCAAAGTTTTGATAGCTGAGCAAGTTACAGAGGTAATGAACTCACAATTTACAAAGGTAATGAACTCACAATTTACAAAGGTAATGAACTCACAATTTACAAAGGTAATGAACTCCAGGTAAGTCTGGTCACAATCATGACAAGCTACAAAAGTATTTACAGATTACAGAGGTACGTAATGGGTCCAGGGACTGGGCCCCCAAAGTTTTGATAGCTGAACTAGGTACAAAGGTAATGAGCTCACAAGTTACAAAGGTAATGAATTCTGTAGAATGGTTACTTACGTTTATACTTTGGCTACAATCATGAACAAATTATAGAGTAATGAGCAATTCACACTTCCACACCCGGTCACAACTGTAATGAGTTATTGGTGCAAATATTGATTGTTGAGTCACACACACCACACACACACACACACACACACACACACACACACACACACACACACACACACACACACACACACACACACACACACACTTTAGTTTAATATCTTTATGCACCCCATACCCATCCTGTGGGCGGTAGTCAAAAGATTACAAAGGTACATAATGGGTCCAGTGACTGGACCCCAAAGTTATGATAGCTGAACTAGTTACGAAGGTAATGAACTCCAGGTAGATCTGGTCACTAATCATGGCAAGTTACAGAGGTAATGAATCAGCTTCACTCCTATACATGGTTACAGTCATGAACAAATTACAAAGTAATGAACCACTGATACGTCCACACCTGATCACAATTGTAATGAGTTATAAATACAAATATTAAGTGGATCATACACCCACACTAGTGCGCGCGCGCACATACACACACGAGGGCGCACGCACGGACATGTGCACACGAGCGTACAAATATATGCATACACACAAGGACGCACACCCACACACACACACCCACACACACACACCAACACCCACACACACACACCCTCACACACACCCACACACACACCCTCACACACACCCACACACACACACCCACACACACACACACACACACCCACACACGCACACACACACCCACACACGCACACACACACCCACACACGCACACACACACACACACACACGCACACACACACACACACACCCTCACACACACCCGCACACACACCCTCACACACACCCACACACACGCACGCACACACACACACACACACACACACACACACACACACACACACACACACACCCTCACAGTTTAGCAATGTGTTTATGAGTTTAGCAATGTGAATTGTCATATTAGTCTTAAGATAGTCTTAAGTTTGTCAGAAATGTTCGGCAGAACAATGGTCTTTCTGCATGAACACCTAAATGTCACCAATCTCTGTACAAACACTGTATCATGCTTAAATAAAGATTATGATAACATGCGCTTAGTTTACTGTTTAGTATTGAAGCACTTCTCTACGCTCAGGTTGACGATTATGAACAACTTAATCTTTGGCCACCAAGACACTAGCTTAATTTTTATACACTTATTTTGGGGAAAAAATTACATCAACACTGTAAAATACCATAATTTTACTAACACATAAACAGGGGAAATGGCATTATGGAGAGTAAACCTGAAAATGTTGCTATTTGTAAAAGGGAAACTCTCTCTCAATAAAAGGTTTGCTCTGCATGCCGTGTGCTCCAACAGCATATTTCTTTAACACTAGCTGTCTCCTACCAAGGCAAGTTAACCCAAAAAGAAGAAACACCCTCACCATCACTCACTTCATCGCTGCTTTGTCAGAGGCTCATCAAAAACATAGTTCAAAACTGAAAATATCTCAGCCCCCTCCATTAGAGTGCAGTCAATGTACCACTTACCTCCAGGATTCAAGTCTGGCTAACCACATATATTTCATACAAAGATGAGAGAAGCAGTGCATTCTTGTCAACCATAGCACCTCTGGTATTGATAACCTTAACAAGTAATACAACACAGGCTTCAAAGAACTCAATTCCTCACATTTGAACAAGAGAAACAGAAACAAAAAGACTATATAGGCATGGTCAAAGACCGGGTCGTGGGGGCGTTGACGCCCCCGGAACTCTCTCCAGGTAAACTCTCCAGGTATAGATATAATTAAAGTTTGTTAAGTTCTACCATTGTTGTGGGAATATTTCTAATAAATAAATAAACAAAAACAGCGTGACAGTGTCAGCGTGCCTCGTTGTGCTCTGGGTTTTCTGGTGTTTTCACTGTCGCTCTTACGTGCTAGAACTTTAATTTGTGCCATCAATCCTATACGATACATCCCTCTAGCGCCTGGAACCAATCTTGGGCGGAAAACATTATATACTGAGTCAAAAAAGGAGAATTAGTGTGCACTACCTAGCAGAGTTTACTGCCAGAGGGGAATCATAGGCCTGTGTCCTGTGTGAAAAAATAATAATAATTGAACTTTGTGTCAGAGGAAAGAAAGTCTCCCTGAAAACATTGAGTATACATAGTGTATAGTGTATACTACAGTGGCTCCCTAGTATATTGATGGTAAAGGCTAAAGTGTCATTTGAAAACAGGTGAATTTGTAAATGTTGGTGCTAGGGAGGATAGAAGTAAGACAGGGAAACATGCACCAACAGGGAATTCAGTCACAGAAACCCAAGGCAAGCGGAAACCAAGCCTGTGCACATACTATGCACTTGGTATCTGCTGGCATGGGAAATCTGGAAAAACAGATGGGACGTGCAACTATGACCACCCTAGAAAATGCCATGCCCATATGACAACAGGAAAATGCAAACTCCCTTCCTGTAAGCTTTTTCACCCTGAAATGTGTACCTCTTCAGTACAGGAAAGACTGTGCTATAACTTAAATTGCCAGGCATACCATCTAAAGGGGACAAAAGATACAAAACATCCAGCCATGGAAAACCTGGGTAGCCACAGCCACTCAGGAAGGAGAGGTTTTTTAGTGCCAGGAAGGAAAAAAAACTGGCAGGAAATGGCAGAAATCGTACACCAAATCCAGTCATTCCTGGAGTGGAACCACAGTCGATGGCCTCCACTCCAAACCAACAGATACAGATACTAATGCCGGAAAAAAAATCCCCCCCCAGTACCAACAATACCACAAGTCCGATAACATTCTTCTTTGCAAATATACAGGGTCTAAAGCCAGCAACAAACAACAAAATACCTTTCATCCGTGGACTGCCTGCAGAGGCAAAGGCAATGTTCGCGGCTTTCACTGAGACCCACATAAAGGATCACTTAAACAATGAAATATGGATCCCAGGTTACAACCTATACAGATGTGACAGAGTGAACAGGCAAAAGGGGGGGGTTGGCCTGTACATTGCAGAGTCACTTGTTTGCACAGAACTGCTTAATGCCTCAAATGACGTAGTGGAAGTTTTAGCAGTAAAGGTCGAGAACCAAAACCTAGTCATTGTGGTAGTCTACAAGCCTCCGGATGCAACATCCCAGCAATTCCAGGAACAGCTGTTAAAAATTGACCACTGTCTGGAAAATCTTCCAGCTCCTGCACCCAACATCTTGCTCCTGGGGGATTTCAACTTAAGGCACCTAAAATGGAGGAATATAGCAAATAATATTGTTGCAGTAATAACACCAGGAGGCAGCTCTGATGAAAACTCACACTCACACGAGCTTTTAAATCTCTGCACAAAATTAAATTTTAAAACCCGCAAATAATAGAGCCTACTAGACTGGAGAATACACTAGACCTCATATTCACTAACAATGATGATCTGATAAGAAATGTCACCATATCAAAAACAATATACTCAGATCACAACATAATTGAGGTTCAGACATGTATGCGAGGAGCCCCAGACCGACAAAATGAGACTAGTCACGAGGGAGCATTCACCAAATTCAACTTCAATAACAAAAACATAAAGTGGGACCAAGTAAACCAAGTCCTAACCGATATAAGCTGGAAGATATACTAAGCAACACAGACCCAAACTTATGCCTAGAACAGATTAACTCGGTGGCACTCGATGTATGCACAAGGCTTATTCCTCTAAGAAAAAGGAGGAGTAGATGTAAAATAGAAAGAGACAGGCGCTCCCTTACAGGGGACGGAAAAGAATAACAGAGCGGCTAAAAGAGGTCAATATATCTGAAATGCGCAGGGAGACACTGGTCAGAGAAATAGCAAGCATCGAACTTAAGCTAAAAGAATCCTTTAGGAGTCAGGAATCGTGGGAAGAACTAAAAGCTATAAATGAAATCGAAAGAAACCCAAAGTATTTCTTCTCCTATGCCAAATCAAAATCGAGAACAACGCCCATATTGGGCCCCTACTTAAACAAGATGGGTCCTACACAGATGACAGCAAGGAAATGAGTGAGCTACTCAGTCCCAATATGACTCAGTTTTTAGCAAGCCGCTAACCAGACTGAGAGTCGAAGATCAAAATGAATTTTTTATGAGAGAGCCACAAAATTTGATTAACACAAGCCTATCCGATGTTATCCTGACGCCAAATGACTTCGAACAGGCGATAAATGACATGCCCATGCACTCTGCCCCAGGGCCAGACTCATGGAACTCTGTGTTCATCAGAACTGCAAGAAGCCCCTATCACGACCTTTCCATCCTATGGAGAGGGAGCATGGACACGGGGGTCGTCCCTCAGTTACTAAAAACACAGACATAGCCCCACTCCACAAAGGGGCAGTAAAGCAACAGCAAAGAACTACAGACCAATAGCACTAACATCCCATATCATAAAAATCTTTGAAAGGGTCCTAAGAAGCAAGATCACCACCCATCTAGAAACCCATCAGTTACACAACCCAGGGCAACATGGGTTTAGAACAGGTCGCTCCTGTCTGTCTCAGCTACTGGATCACTACGACAAGGTCCTAAATGCACTAGAAGACAAAAAGAATGCAGATGTAATATATAAAAACTTTGCAAAAGCCTTCGACAAGTGTGACCATAGCGTAATAGCGCACAAAATGCGTGCTAAAGGAATAACAGGGAAAAATCGGTCGATGGATCTATAAATTCCTCACTAACAGAACACAGAGAGTAGTCGTCAACAGAGTAAAGTCCGAGGCAGCTACGGTGAAAAGCTCTGTTTCCACAAGGCACAGTACTAGCTCCCATCTTGTTCCTCATCCTCATATCCGACATAGACAAGGATGTCAGCCACAGCACAGTGTTTTCCTTTGCAGATGACACCCGAATCTGCATGACAGTGTCTTCCATTGCAGACACTGCGGGCTCCAGGCGGACATCAACCAAATTTTTTCAGGGGGGCTGCAGAAAACAATAGAATTCAACGATGAGAAATTTCAATTACTCAATAGGAAACTGGGAAATTTAAAATCTTCATCAGATACAAAAAAAATTGGCCACGAAATAGAGCGAAACCCCAACTCAAAGCCCTTTGGGAGTGATTATGTCGGAGATCTCACCTTAAAGGGCCCAAAAACATGTACAATCGCATCTGCTAGAAAAATACAGGAGGGTAAGGAAACCCTTCAAAACTAGGGGGGGGCCAACCCCATGATGCATTTTTCGGGTATTGTTCTATCTAGGCGGAATTTGCTGCACTCTAACAGCCCCTTTTTAAAGGCAGGTGAAATTCCCGCCCTGAAAATGACAGAGAACTTTCACGGCGCCAAAACGGAGAAAAAACACCTAAATTTACGGGAGGCTTGAGTTTCAAAACCTTATTCCTGGAACCAGGAGGGAGATACATGATTATATACACCGGGAAAATCCTAGGGGGGATTCCCGAACTTGCACAAAAAATCACCCTACGAAAGAAAAGATTGGGCAGACATGCACCACCCCCCAAATGAAAGCAGGGGTGTCACTAGCACGTTAAGAGCCATAAAATAATGTCAGGGGCCAACTGCTAAAAACTGCCTCCCAGCACACATAAGGGGATTACCAACCCCCCGGGCATTTTAAAACGGGGCCGGGCAAGCACCAAAGTCAGTTCCTATCACCGGGCTGGGCTCGTAGTTTGGTTTGCTGCAGCCGCAGCAACACCGGGTTTGACAGGCGCTGATCCACCAGGAGCCTGGTACAGACCGGGCCGCGGGGGGGTTGACCCCCGAAACTCTCTCCAGGTAAACCCGGGTTTTTCTGGGGAAAATTTCCCGTAATCCCTTTATAAGTGCTCAAATCACCCACCAGTATGGTTTAAATAGGACCCAGACAATCAATCGACGGTCCCAACTCTGGACTGGGGCCGAACCCTTGACTGGGCCAAACCCTGGACTGGTTTCAAACGGGTTTTGTTTGGGCAAAAAGCAACGTAAACAATGGGTTGAGGCCCTTTTTAAAACACAAACATTAAATATGTCAGGGCTGCACGGTAAGCTTCCAAATACAAAACCGTTAGAAACGAAAACAAATAGCTAGAGCTTCATTTTAAGAGGTTATTAATAAATATCAAATTGCAGTAGAATTGCATAAATTAACCATTCAAACCCTTTGAAGGGGGTGTGTCTTGGTTAGTCAAACAACGGCTTTCCCCAGCATAAAATTGTCATTTTGTGGAAATTGGTGTCACGCCCCTTGTGCAGATATCCAAGAACTAGCTACAAGCAGTATTAAAACAGGGAAGTGTTTTTGGGTATGCCCAAATGAGATAAATCTGTGGACTAAAATCACAAGGGTATTAAAAGAGGTCAACATCAAAGCTGCTTTCATAGAAAACCTGGAAGCTTTCTACAACAGATGGGAACATAAAAAGTCTGGGCTGAATGGTACTGCCCTTGATACTGGCCATGTAGTCAGAAACTGTAAGGCTGGAGATGATGTCCTGGTAGTCAGTAAATGTGGGGCTGATAGTGCTGTCCTGGGAGACAGTAATGGTGAAGCTGGAGATGCTGTCCTGGGAGACAGCAATGATGAAGCTGGAGATGCAGTCCTGGGAGACAGTAATGGTGAAGCTGGAGATGCTGTCCTGGGAGACAGTAATGGTGAAGCTGGAGATGCTGTCCTGGGAGACAGTAATGGTGAAGCTGGAGATTTTGTCCAGGTAGTCGGGAATTATACGCAGGAAGGAATACATATAAATGACCTCATAGGGGACAGGAGCCATAGTAGGGAAACAAGTGTAGTCAAAGATAAGATAAAACCAATATTGCAAACTAGAAATACAGCAGGAAATATCAAACAAGAGGACTCCACTAGCAATAGTGAGGATATATTACCAAAAACAACTGGTGGGAGCTCCATTGTTGGTGCTAGGGAGGATAGAAGTAAGACAGGGAAACATGCACCAACAGCTAATACAGTCACAGAAACCCAAGGCAAACGGAAACGAAGCCTGTGCACATACTATGCACTCGGTATCTGCTGGCATGGGAAATCTGGAAAAACAGATGGGACGTGCAACTATGACCACCCTAGAAAATGCCATGCCCATATGACAACAGGAAAATGCAAACTCCCTTCCTGTAAGCTTTTTCACCCTGAACTGTGTACCTCTTCAGTACAGGAAAGACTGTGCTATAACTTAAATTGCCAGGCATACCATCTAAAGGGGACAAAAAGATACAAAACATCCAGGCCATGGGAAAACCTGGGTAGCCACAGCCACTCAAGAGGGAGAGGTTTTTTAGTGCCAGGAAGGAAAAAAAACTGGCAGGAAATGGCAGAAATCGTACACCAAATCCAGTCATTCCTGGAGTGGAACCACAGTCGATGGCCTCCACTCCAAACCAACAGATACAGATACTAATGCCGGAAAAAAAATCCCCCCCCCCCAGTACCAACAATACCACCAGTCCGATAACATTCTTCTTTGCAAATATACAGGGTCTAAAGCCAGCAACAAACAACAAAATACCTTTCATCCGTGGACTGCTTGCAGAGGCAAAGGCAATGTTCGCGGCTTACACTGAGACCCACATAAAGGATCACTTGGACAACGAAATATGGATCCCAGGTTACAACCTATACAGATGTGACAGAGTGATCAGGCAAAAGGGGGGGGATTGGCCTGTACATTGCAGAGTCACTTGTTTGCACAGAACTGCTAAATGCCTCAAATGATGTAGTGGAAGTTTTAGCAGTAAAGGTCGAGAACCAAAACCTAGTCATTGTGGTAGTCTACAAGCCTCCGGATGCAACATCCCAGCAATTCCAGGAACAGCTGTTAAAAATTGACCACTGTCTGGAAAATCTTCCAGCTCCTGCACCCAACATCTTGCTCCTGGGAGAATTCAACTTAAGGCACCTAAAATGGAGGAATATAGCAAATAATATTGTTGCAGTAATAACACCAGGAGGCAGCTCTGATGAAAATTCACACTCACACGAGCTTTTAAATCTCTGCACAAAATTAAATTTAAACCAGCAAATAATAGAGCCTACTAGACTGGAGAATACACTAGACCTCATCTTCACTAACAATGATGATCTGATAAGAAATGTCACCATATCAAAAACAATATACTCAGATCACAACATAATTGAGGTTCAGACATGTATGCGCGGAGCCCCAGACTGACATGATGAGATTAGTCACGAGGGAGCATTCACCAAATTCAACTTCAATAACAAAAACATAAAGTGGGACCAAGTAAACCAAGTCCTAACCGATATAAGCTGGGAAGATATACTAAGCAACACAGACCCCAACTTATGCCTAGAACAGATTAACTCGGTGGCACTCGATGTATGCACAAGGCTTATTCCTCTAAGAAAAAGGAGGAGTAGATGTAAAATAGAAAGAGACAGGCGCTCCCTTTACAGGCGACGGAAAAGAATAACAGAGCGGCTAAAAGAGGTCAATATATCTGAAATGCGTAGGGAGACACTGGTCAGAGAAATAGCAAGCATCGAACTTAAGCTAAAAGAATCCTTTAGGAGTCAGGAATCGCGGGAAGAACTAAAAGCCATAAATGAAATCGAAAGAAACCCAAAGTATTTCTTCTCCTATGCCAAATCAAAATCGAGAACAACGTCCAGTATTGGGCCACTACTTAAACAAGATGGCTCCTACACAGATGACAGCAAGGAAATGAGTGAGCTACTCACGTCCCAATATGACTCAGTTTTTAGCAAGCCACTAACCAGACTGAGAGTCGAAGATCAAAATGAATTTTTTATGAGAGAGCAACAAAATTTGATTAACACAAGCCTATCCGATGTTATCATGACGCCAAATGACTTCGAACAGGCGATAAATGACATGCCCATGCACTCTGCCCCAGGGCCAGACTCATGGAACTCTGTGTTCATCAAGAACTGCAAGAAGCCCCTATCACGAGCCTTTTCCATCCTATGGAGAGGGAGCATGGACACGGGGGTCGTCCCACAGTTACTAAAAACAACAGACATGGCCCCACTCCACAAAGGGGGCAGTAAAGCAACAGCAAAGAACTACAGACCAATAGCACTAACATCCCATATCATAAAAATCTTTGAAAGGGTCCTAAGAAGCAAGATCACCACCCATCTAGAAACCCATCAGTTACACAACCCAGGGCAACATGGGTTTAGAACAGGTCGCTCCTGTCTGTCTCAACTATTGGATCACTACGACAAGGTCCTAAATGCACTAGAAGACAAAAAGAATGCAGATGTAATATATACAGACTTTGCAAAAGCCTTCGACAGGTGTGACCATGGCGTAATAGCGCACAAAATGCGTGCTAAAGGAATAACAGGAAAAGTCGGTCGATGGATCTATAATTTCCTCACTAACAGAACACAGAGAGTAGTCGTCAACAGAGTAAAGTCCGAGGCAGCTACGGTGAAAAGCTCTGTTCCACAAGGCACAGTACTCGCTCCCATCTTGTTCCTCATCCCTCATATCTGACATAGACAAGGATGTCAGCCACAGCACCGTGTCTTCCTTTGCAGATGACACCCGAATCTGCATGACAGTGTCTTCCATTGCAGACACTGCAAAGCTCCAGGCGGACATCAACCAAATCTTCCAGTGGGCTGCAGAAAACAATATGAAGTTCAACGATGAGAAATTTCAATTACTCAGATATGGTAAACATGAGGAAATTAAATCTTCATCAGAGTACAAAACAAATTCTGGCTACAAAATAGAGCGAAACACCAACGTCAAAGACCTGGGAGTGATCATGTCGGAGGATCTCACCTTCAAGGACCATAACATTGTATCAATCGCATCTGCTAGAAAAATGACAGGATGGATAATGAGAACCTTCAAAACTAGGGATGCCAAGCCATGATGACACTCTTCAGGTCACTTGTTCTATCTAGGCTGGAATATTGCTGCACACTAACAGCACCTTCAAGGCAGGTGAAATTGCCGACCTAGAAAATGTACAGAGAACTTTCACGCGCGGCATAACGGAGATAAAACACCTCAATTACTGGGAGCGCTTGAGGTTCCTAAACCTGTATTCCCTGGAACGCAGGAGGGAGAGATACATGATTATATACACCTGGAAAATCCTAGAGGGACTAGTACCGAACTTGCACACGAAAATCACTCACTACGAAAGCAAAAGACTTGCAGACGATGCACCATCCCCCCAATGAAAAGCAGGGTGTCACTAGCACGTTAAGAGACCATACAATAAGTGTCAGGGGCCCGAGACTGTTCAACTGCCTCCCAGCACACATAAGGGGGATTACCAACAGACCCCTGGCAGTCTTCAAGCTGGCACTGGACGAGCACCTAAAGTCAGTTCCTGATCAGCCGGGCTGTGGCTCGTACGTTGGTTTGCGTGCAGCCAGCAGCAACAGCCTGGTTGATCAGGCTCTGATCCACCAGGAGGCCTGGTCACAGACCGGGCCGCGGGGGCGTTGACCCCCGGAACTCTCTCCAGGTAAACTCCAGGTTAAAAGAATGAATAGGCTTTGATTTATAGTATAGACACTAGTGTTCTGTTACTGCACTTATTTGACTACCACTGTTGTTCACTGAATATTTCACTACTGTTGTTCACTGAATATTTCACTACTGTTGTTCACTGAATATTTCACTACTGTTGTTCACTGAATATTTCACTACTTTTTTTCACTGAATATTTCACTACTGTTGTTCACTGAATATTTCACTACTGTTGTTCACTGAATATTTCATTACTGTTGTTCACTGAATATTTCACTACTGTTGTTCACTGAATATTTCACTACAGTTGTTCACTGAATATTTCACTACCACTGTTGTTCACTGAATATTTCACTACTGTTGTTCACTGAATATTTCACTACTGTTGTTCACTGAATATTTCACTACTTTTTTTCACTGAATATTTCACTACTGTTGTTCACTGAATATTTCACTACTGTTGTTTACTGAATATTTCATTACTGTTGTTCACTGAATATTTCACTACTGTTGTTCACTGAATATTTCATTACTGTTGTTCGCTGAATATTTCATTACTGTTGTTCACTGAATATTTCATTACTGTTGTTCACTGAATATTTCACTACAGTTGTTCACTGAATATTTCATTACTGTTGTTCACTGAATATTTCACTACAGTTGTTCACTGAATATTTCATTACTGTTGTTCACTGAATATTTCACTACTGTTGTTCACTGAATATTTCACTACTGTTGTTCACTGAATATTTCACTACTGTTGTTCACTGAATATTTCATTACTGTTGTTCACTGAATATTTCACAACTGTTGTTCACTGAATATTTCACTACAGTTGTTCACTGAATATTTCACTACTGTTGTTCACTGAATATTTCATTACTGTTGTTCACTGAATATTTCACTACTGTTGTTCACTGAATATTTCACTACAGTTGTTCACTGAATATTTCACTACTGTTGTTCACTGAATATTTCATTACTGTTGTTCACTGAATATTTCACTACTGTTGTTCACTGAATATTTCACTACAGTTGTTCACTGAATATTTCACTGTTGTTCACTGAATATTTCACTACTATTGTTTACTGAATATTTCACTACAGTTGTTCACTGAATATTTCACTGTTGTTCACTGAATATTTCACTACTGTTGTTCACTGAATATTTCACTGTTGTTCACTGAATATTTCACTACTGTTGTTCACTGAATATTTCACTACAGTTCTTCACTGAATATTTCACTGTTGTTCAATGAATATTTCACTGTTGTTCAATGAATATTTCACTGTTGTTCAATGAATATTTCACTACTGTTGTTCACTGAATATTTCACTACAGTTCTTCACTGAATATTTCACTGTTGTTCAATGAATATTTCCCTGTTGTTCAATGAATATTTCACTGTTGTTCAATGAATATTTCAATACTGTTGTTCACTGAATATTTCACTACTGTTGTTCACTAAATATTTCACTGTTGTTCACTGAATATTTCAATACTATTGTTCACTGAATATTTCACTACTGTTGTTCACTAAATATTTCACTGTTGTTCACTGAATATTTCATTACTATTGTTCACTGAATATTTCACTACTGTTGTTCACTGAATATTTCACTACTCTTGTTCACTGAATATTTCACTACTCTTGTTCACTTAATATTTCACTACTCTTGTTCACTGAATATTTCACTACTGTTGTTCACTGAATATTTCACTACTGTTGTTCACTGAATATTTCACTACTGTTGTTCACTTAATATTTCACTACTGTTGTTCACTGAATATTTCACTACTGTTGTTCACTGAATATTTCATTACTATTGTTCACTGAATATTTCACTACTCTTGTTCACTGAATATTTCACTACTGTTGTTCACTTAATATTTCACTACTGTTGTTCACTGAATATTTCACTACTCTTGTTCACTGAATATTTCACTACTGTTGTTCACTGAATATTTCATTACTATTGTTCACTGAATATTTCACTACTGTTGTTCACTAAATATTTCACTGTTGTTCACTGAATATTTCAATACTATTGTTCACTGAATATTTCACTACTGTTGTTCACTAAATATTTCACTGTTGTTCACTGAATATTTCACTACTGTTGTTCACTGAATATTTCACTACTGTTGTTCACTGGACATTTCACTACTCTTGTTCACTGAATATTTCACTGTTGTTCACTGAATATTTCACTGTTGCTCACTGAACATTTCATTACTGTTGTTCACTGAATATTTTATTATTGTTATTCACTGAATATTTCATTACTGTTGTTCACTGAATATTTCACTACTGTTGTTCACTGAATATTTCACTGTAGAAATCTTGGTTACTGAAGTACACAGATTACAGACTTGACCTTACAGTATTTTCCATATAGAGTGGACCCCCGAGTTTCATGATTAATCCATTCCAGAGAGCCTGCAGGAAGTCGAGAATCACAAAACTCGAAACCATTTTCCCCATAAGAAATAATGGAAATAAAATTAATCTTTTCCAGACACCCAAAAATATTAAAATAAAATATATTTTTTAAATTAAATGAAGATTTACATAGTGAAATCAATAACAAATCAAGTACATACATATAAAAAACGATAATATCATTACACTTACCTTTACTGAAGACTTCTGGGTGGATGGAAGACGGGAGGAGGGGATAGGAGGAAGGTGTACACTATTGTTTGGAAGGAGAACTTCCTTCCATTAGGACTTTAGGTAGAAAGTCCTTATCTGGGGTTACTTCCCTTCTTCTTTTAATGCCACTGGGAACAACTTGAGAGTCACTGGACCCCTGTCGCACAAAATATCTGTCCATAGAGATCTTTTTCTTGTGTTTCTTTAAGATTTCCCTGAAGTGGGACACAACACTGTCATTGTACATGTTGCAGATACGGCTTGTTTCACCTTGGTCAGGGAGATACCTTTCAACAAAATTTTGCAACTCATTCCACATTCCACACATGTCCTTAATCACTGAAGAAGGCACCTCATCAACTCCCTCTTCCTCCTCCTCTGAAGCAAGTTCCTTGGCTGAGGTCTGATGCTGTTCTAGTTGAAGCTCTTGCAGTTCGTCAGTGGTTAGCTCTTCCCTGTGGTTATCCACCAACTCTTCCACATCCCCGTCACTCACTTTATTTACCAAAGGGCTTGCACTAGCTTTCCTTGGGTCCATGATGACTTATTTAGCAGTTGCAAGCAAAAAAAGCAATGGATTATTATCAAATGTATTGTATGAACCCGCCGGGTGATGGTCACGTGTTGGTAAACAATGGCACACTGAGGGTGAATGGCGTGGGAGACTTGCTTTGTGTGTGCGGTGATGGGCGGACGGGTACCGGACGGTCACCAAAACACGAATTTTTTCACAAAACTCGAGGCCAAATTTTTCCAAAAAAAACTTGCCGAAGGTCGAATTTCACAAAAGTCGAGGCTGCCAAAGCTCGAGGGTCTACTATATATATATATATATATAGCACTAGAAGCTTTCTTGGGGCCCATGGTGACTTATTTTGCAGAAACAAGCACCAAAAACTGTGATAATATGGAATGTACCGAATGTATTCTTAGATGCGTGAACACTGCCTGGCTTGTAAACACTGGCACAAACACGGGGCAGTTCAGGCCACACGTGGACACGTCTCGTATGAAATGCATCGAATACCGGGTTTTCAATTGGATACTGAGGTGAAATTTTTGCGTTAAAATGCATAGAATACCAGATTTATCGGATACTGATGCCATCGAATACGGGAGGTCCACTGTATATATATATATATATATATAGATATATATATATATATATATATATATATATATATATATATATATATATATATATATATATATATATATATATATATATATATATATATATATATATATATATATATATATATATATATATACAGTGGACCTCCCGTATTCGATGGCATCAGTATCCGATAAATCTGGTATTCTATGCATTTTAACGCAAAAATTTCACCTCAGTATCCAATTGAAAACCCGGTATTTGATGCATTTCATACGAGACGTGTCCACGTGTGGCCTGAACTGCCCCGTTTTTGTGCCAGTGTTTACAAGCCAGGCAGTGTTCACGCATCTAAGAATACATTCGGTACATTCCATATTATCACAGTTTTTGGTGCTTGTTTCTGCAAAATAAGTCACTATGGGCCCCAAGAAAGCTTCTAGTGCCAACCCTTTGAGAAAAAAGGTGTTTATGACTATTGAAATGAAGAAAGAGATAATTGCAAAGTACGAAAGTGGAGTGTGTGTTGGAGCTGGCCAGTGTGTATAGTAAACCCCAATCAACCGTCTCTACTGTAGTGACCAGGAAAAGGGCAATCAAGGAAGCTGTTCTTGCAAAAGGTGCAACTGTGATTATGAAACAGCGACCACAAGTGTTAGAAGATGTTGAGAGACTGTTATTGATGTGGATAAATGAAAAGCAGATAGCAGGATATAGTATTTCTCAAGCGATCATTTGTGAAAAGGCTAGGCAGTTGCATGACGATTTCGTAAAGAAATTGCCTGCAACTATTGATGATGCGAGTGAATTTAAGGCCAGCAAAGGTTGGTTTGAAAGATTTAAGAATCATAGTGGCATACATAGTGTGATTAGGCATTGTGAGGCTGCCAGTTCAGACCAAAAAGCAGCTGAAAAATATGCAAAGGAATTCAAGGAGTACATAGATAATGAAGAATTGAAACCTGAACAAATGTTTAATTGTGACAAAACGGGCCTGTTTTGGAAGAAAATGCAAAGCAGGACCTACATTACTCATGAGGAAAAGGCACTCCCAGGACACAAGCCTATGAAAGACAGGCTTACTCTGTTGATGTGTGCCAATGCTAGTGGTGATTGTAAAGTGAAGACTTTATTGGTGTATTGCTCTGAAACTCCCAGTGTGCTCAGGAAAAACAATGTCCTCAAGGCTAATTTGCGTGTGCTGTGGAGGGAAACAGTAAGGTATGGGTCACTAGGGACTTTTTTTATGACTGGTTACACCATGCATTTGCCTCCACTGTGAAAAATTACCTCCTGGAAAATGAATTGGACCTTAAGTGCCTCCTGGTATTAGAAAATGCTCCTGGTCATCCTTCAGACATGGCAGAGCGACTTTCTTCCGACACGAGCTTCATTAAGGTCAAGCTTTTGCCTCCTAATACCACTCCTCTCCTGCAGCCCATGGACCAGCAGGTCATTTCCATCTTCAAGAAACTGTACACAAAAGCTATGTTTCAAAAGTGATTTGTAGTGGCCACAGAAACTCAACTGACTAAGAGAGTTTTGGAAAGATCACTTTACCATCCTCAACTGAATGACCCATATAGGTAAGGCTTAGGAGGGAATGACTGAGAGGATCTTGAACTCTGCTTGGAAAAAACTGTGGCCAGAACGTGTAGACAAAAGGGATTTTGAGGCTAACCCTGAGAAGTGTATGCCAATTGAGGAATCCATTGTTTCATTGGGGAAGTCCTTGGGGTTGGAGGTTAGTGGGGAGGATATGGAAGAATTGGTGGAGGAGGACAATGATGAACTAACCACTGATGAGCTGCTAGATCATCTTCAACAGCAAGAGGCCAGACCTGAGGAAACTGCTTCAGAGGAGGGGATAGAGAAATTGAGGAAGTTGCCTACTTCAAAGATTAAGGATATGTGTCCAATGTGGCTTAAAGTACAAACCTTTTTTGATGAAAATCACCCTGACACAGCTACTGCAAACCGTGTTGGCAACCTGTACAATGACAATGTTGTGAACCACTTTAGGAAAGTCATAAAGGAACGAGAGGTACAGGCCTCTATTGACAGATATGTTGTGTGACAGAAGTCCAGTGACTCTCAAGCTGGTTCTAGTGGCATTAAAAGAAGAAGGGAAGTAACCCCAGAAAAGGAATTGCTACCTCAAGTCCTAATGGAAGGGGATTCCCCTTCTAAACAGTAACAACTTCGACACTCTCCCCTCCTTCCATCCCATCAATCATCACCAGATCTTCATTAAACTTAAGTGTCAATTATTCTATTGCTATTATTCTATTGTTATTGTAATTATTCTATTGCATTAAACTTAATATTTCATGTGGTAAAATTTTTTTTCATACTTTTGGGTGTCTTGCATGGATTGATTTGATTCCCATTGTTTCTTATGGGAAAATTGATTCGCTTTTCGATAATTTCGGTATTCGATGAGTTCTCAGGAACAGATTAATATCAAATACCAGGGGTCCACTGTATATGTATTGTAGGTAGTAGGTTGGTAGACAGCAACCATCCATGGAGGTACTACCGTCCTGCCAAGTGAGTCTAAAATGAAAGCTTGTAGTTATTTTACATGATGGTAGGATTTCTGGTGTTCTTTTTTCTGCCTCATAAACATGCAAGATTTCAGGTACATCTTGCTACTTCTACTTACACTTAGGTCACACTACACATACATTTACAAGCATATATATACACACCCCTCTGGGTTTTCTTCTGTTTTCTAACTAGTTCTTGTTCTTGTTCAGTTCCTCTTATCTCCATGGGGAAGTGGAACAGAATTCTTCCTCCACAAGCCATGCATGTTGTAAGAGGCGACTAAAATGCTGAGAGCAAGGGGCTAGTAACCTGTTCTTCTGTATATATTACAAAATTTAAAAAAAGGGACTTTCGTTTTTCCTTTTGGGCCACTCTGCCTTGGTGGGATACGGCTGGCACGTTGAAAGAAAGAAGAATATAGAATGGACCCCCGAATTTCGTCTGCATCAAGTTTCATGAAATCCGACTTTCGGCAAATTTTTTCAGAAAAATTTAACCTTGCGGTTCGTGATTGGACTTGTGATTCGGCGACCGTCCGGTACCCATCCGCCCGTCACCATGCATGCAAAGCCAGTCTCTCGCACCATTCACACTTAGTGTGCTATTGTTTACCAGCATTTGACCATCACCCCGCAGGTTCATACAATACATTCCATAATAAACCATTGTTTTTTGTTTACCTGGAGTTTACATGGAGAGAGTTCCGGGGGTCAACGCCCCCGTGGCCCGGTCTGTGACCAGGCCTCCTCGTGGATCACAGGCTGATCAACCAGGCTGTTACTGCTGACTGCATGCAAACCAACATACGAGCCACAGCCTGGCTGGTCAGGTACCAACTTTAGGTGCTTGTCCAGTGCCAGCTTGAAGACTGCCAGGGGTCTATTGATAATCCCCCTTATGTATGCTGGGAGGCAGTTGAACAATCTTGGGCCCCTGACACTTATTGTATGGTCTCTTAACGTACTAGTGATACCTCTGCTTTTCATTGAGGGGATGTTGCATCATCTGCCAAGTGTTTTGCTTTCGTTGTGAGTGATTTTCATGTGCATGTTCAGTACTAGTCCCTCTAGAATTTTCCAGGTGTATATAATCATGTATCTCTCCCGCCTGCATTCCAGGGAATACAGGTTCAGGAACTTCAAGCGCTCCCAGTAATTGAGGTGTTTTATCTCTGTTATGCATGCTGTGAAGGTTCTCTGTACATTTTCTAGATCAGCAGTTTCACCTACCTTGAAAGGTGCTGTTAGTGTGCAGCAATATTCCAGCCTAGATAGAACAAGTGACCTGAAGAGTGTCATCATGGGCTTGGCATCCCTAGATTTGAAGGTTTTCATTATCCATCCTGTCATTTTTCTAGCAGCTGCGATTGATACAATGTTATGGTCCTTGAAGATGAGATCCTCTGACATGATCACTCCCAGGTCTTTTACGTTGGTGTTTCGCTCTATTGTGTGGCTGGAATTTGTTTTGTACTCTGATGAAGTTTTGATTTCCTCGTGTCTTCCATATCCGAGTAATTGAAATTTCTCATCGTTGAACTTCACATAGTTTTCTGCAGCCCATTGAAAGATTTGGTTGATATCTGCCTGGAGCCATGCAGTGTCTGCAATGGAAGACACTGTCATGCAGATTCGGGTGTCATCTACAAAGGAAGACACGGTGCTGTGGCTGACTTCCTTGTCTACGTCAGATATGAGGATGAGAAACAAGATGGGAGCGAGTACTGTGCCTTGTGGAACAGAGCTTTTCACCGTAGCCGCCTCGGACTTTACTGTGTTGACTACTACTCTTTGTGTTCTGTTTGTGAGGAAATTATTGATCCATCTACCAACTTTTCCTGTTATTCCTTTAGCATGCATTTTGTGCGCTATTACGCCATGGTCACACTTGTCGAAGGCTTTTGCAAAGTCTGTATATATTACATCTGCATTCTTTTTGTCGTCTAGGGCATCTAGGACCTTGTCGTAGTGATCCAATAGTTGAGGCAGACAGGAGCGACCTGTTCTAAACCCATGTTGCCCTTGGTTGTGTAATTAATGTGTTTCTAGATAGGTGCCCATCTTGCTTCTTAGGACCCTTTCAAAGATTTTTATGATATAGGATGTTAGTGCTATCGGTCTGAAGTTCTTTGCTATTGCTTTACTGCCCCCTTTGTGGAGTGTGGCTTGTAGTGATACTGGTCCTGTGGGGAGCAGCAGCAGGATAATACTGCACCACCTCTTGGGGCCCTTAACAACAACAACAGTTTGGTGTGTGTCATGGGCGCCAGCACATGGTGTGAGATTCTCTCCTCCTCTATCTATATATATATATATATATATATATATAATATATATATATAATATATATATATATATATTATATATATATATATATATGTATATATATATATATATATATATATATATATATATATATAATATATATAAATATATATATTATATATATATATATATATATATTATATATATATTAGTGATGCAGATTGCATGGTGAGTTTAAATATATGTGGCCTGTAGTTATAACTTTTCTCTTGACATATGCAAGACATCACCATCCCTGTAGAAGCCATTATTAGATGTACTAGTCATTATATTTTGTTGTTGCAGAAGTACTATGAAGATTCTATGTTCAATAAAGCCTAGAGATAAGGCCTGTGTTTCTATCACAATTTATTGAACATAGAATCCTGGGCTACCTGGTGGTGATCCTGCGCTAGACTACATCACAACATGGAGCGTTTACTGAAACCTGAGAGGCTAGACTGTGACCCCAGCTTATCAACGGCTGCTCAGGAATGGAAGCACTGGTTTAAGACTTCGAAAACTTTCTTGGGAGCCCTTCCTAAAGAAGATCTAGATAAACTAAGTCTGCTCATCAATTTTGTGTCACCTAAGATATATGAGGCTATTTCTGAGTGTAATACCTACGAAGATGCTATCAAAACCCTCAAGTCCCAGTATATTAAACCTACAAATGAAATCTTTGCACGCTATCGCCTTGCAACTCGCCGCCAGCAGATTGATGAATCCTTAGAGGAATACTTTCAAGCACTGAAAATTTTAGGTAAGGACTGTCACTTCCAAGCAGTGACAGCTGCTCAGTATTGTGAAGAGTCCATCAGGGATGCTTTTATCAGTGGACTGCAATCACCAATAATAATGCAGCGTTTATTGGAGAATAAAACTCTCGACTTAGCCACTGCCTTTGACCAGGCAAGAGCTCTAGATTCAGCCCAGAAGAATTCTGAAGTATACAGTACCACTCAGCCTTCTCGAGTGGTAAGTGCTGCAATTCCTGACCAAGACTCTTGCAATGAAGTTACTGTGGAACCTGCCTCAGTGACAGCAGCAGCAGGTATGGTGTGTTTCTTTTGTGGTTTTTCAAGACATCCACGTCCAAAGTGTCCTGCTCGTGAAGCAATGTGCCATAAATGCCACAAGAAAGGTCACTTTGCTAAAGTATGTCGTGCTAATCTAGTGCCTCCACACATTCCAGTGATCATGCGACTCTAGCAACAGTGACTTCTGCGGTTACTCCAAATTCACTGTCAAAGGCAGTTGTGAAAGTATTCATCAAAGAAACAGAAGTAGATGGTCTTATTGATAGTGGCAGCTCAGAGAGTTTCATCAACCTTGACTTAGTTAAACGCCACTCCTTGACTGTACATCACTCATCAGGTACCGTTTCCATGGCATCAACATCTCTCTATTCAGACCTTAGGGTTTTGTAAGGTAAATCTCAGAGTTAATGGAAAGGTTTATCAAGATGTACATTTAGCTATTCTGCCACAACTGTGCTCTGATGTTATCCTTGGTCAGGACTTTCAGAAGCTGCATGGTAGTGTCACCTTAACATATGGAGGTGAACTGCCTCCTCTTGTTGTCTGTGGACTTAGCACTTTAAGGGTAGACCCACCAAAGCTGTTTGCAAATCTTACCGAGGATTGCCATCCTATATCAGCTAAGTCACGCCGCTATTCTTATGAGGATCGGATGTTCATTGAGAAAGAAACTCAGAGGCTGCTGAAGGAGGGTATTATAGAACCGAGTGATTCCCCTTGGCGTGCACAGGTTGTTGTTGTTAAGATGGTTATAGGAAACGGAGACTGGCTATCGATTACTCTGAGACAATCAACAAATTTACACTTCTTGATGGGTACCCTCTACCTCGAATTGATGATACAGTGAACAAAATTGCTCAGTACTATGTGTTTAGCACAATTGATCTACAGAGTGCCTATCACCAAGTCCCTATAAGGAATGAAGATAAACCATACACAGCATTTCAGGCTAGTGATGGCCTGTATACAGACTTTGCAAAAGCCTTCGACAAGTGTGACCATGGCATAATAGCGCACAAAATGCGTGCTAAAGGAATAACAGGAAAAGTCGGTCGATGGATCTATAATTTCCTCACTAACAGAACACAGAGAGTAGTCGTCAACAGAGTAAAGTCCGAGGCAGCTACGGTGAAAAGCTCTGTTCCACAAGGCACAGTACTCGCTCCCATCTTGTTCCTCATCCTCATATCTGACATAGACAAGGATGTCAACCACAGCACCGTGTCTTCCTTTGCAGATGACACCCGAATCTGCATAAACAGTGTCTTCCGTTGCAGACACGCAAGGCTCCGGGGCGGACATCAACCAAATCTTTCAGTGGGCTGCAGAAAACAATATGAAGTTCAACGATGAGAAAATTTCAATTACTCAGATATGGTAACATGAGGAAATTAAATCTTCATCAGAGTACAAAACAAATTCTGGCTACAAAATAGAGCGAAACACCAACGTAAAAGACCGGGGAAAGTGATCATGTCGGAGGATCTCACCTTCAAGGACCATAACATTGTATCAATCGCATCTGCTAGAAAAATGACAGGATGGATAATGAAAACCCTTTCCCAAAACTAGAGAGGCCAACCCCATGATGACACTCTCAGGTTCACTTGTTCTATCTAGGCTGGATTTATTGCTTGCACACTAACAACCTTTCAAGGCAGGTGAAATTGCCGACCTAGAAATGTACAGAGAACTTTCACGGGCGCATAACGGAGATAAAAACACCTCAATTACTGGGAGCGCTTGAGGTTCCTAAACCTGTATTCCCCGGGAACGCAGGAGGGAGAGATACATAAATTATATACACCGGGAAAATCCTAGAGGGACTAGTACCGAACTTGCACACGAAAATCACTCACTACGAAAGCAAAAGACTTGGCAGACGATGCACCATCCCCCCAAGAAAGCAGGGTGTCACTAGCACGTTAAGAGACCATACAATAAGTGTCAGGGGCCCGAGACTGTTCAACTGCCTCCCAGCACACATAAGGGGGATTACCAACAGACCCCTGGCAGTCTTCAAGCTGGCACTGGACAAGCACCTAAAGTCAGTTCCTGATCAGCTGGGCTGTGGCTCGTACGTTGGTTTGCGTGCAGCCAGCAGCAACAGCCTGGTTGATCAGGCTCTGATCCACCAGGAGGCCTGGTCACAGACCGGGCCGCGGGGGCGTTGACCCCCGGAACTCTCTCCAGGTAAACTCCAGGTATCAGTTTACCAGAGTCCCTTTTGGAGTCACCAATGGGGTAGCCTGCTTCCAACGAATTATGGATTCACTCATTCAGTAAGAGCAACTCGTGGGAACTTACGCGTATTTAGATAATGTTACCATTTGTGGGATGACCCAGGAGGAACATGATGCAAACCTTGATAAGTTTTTTGAAGCCCGCCAAGAAGAAAAATATCAGTTCAATGAGAAAAGTGCATTTTTCAACAAAAAGGGCTTAGCATCCTTGGTTATGTAGTGAAGGATGGTTCAGTATTCCCAGAACCCTGAACGACTACGACCTCTAAGGGAACTTCCAATGCCTCAAGACAAAAAGTCACTCTGAAGAACTCTTGGTCTCTTTGCTTATTACTCACAATGGATCTACAACTATTCAAGAAAAAGTCCGCCCATTGATTTGCTACCACATTTCCTGTGACAAAGGAAGCAGAAGCCGCTTTCCATACTCCTAAAACCCAGGACATTGAAAACTCAGTATTCAAGTTATTGTTTGAGTCCCTACCATTCGAAGTGGAAACGGATGCATCTGACATTGCCATTGCTGCAGTCTTATCTCAGGCCAGGACGACCAGTAGCCTTCTTTTCGAGAACTTTTCAAAAGGGTCAGAGAAATGTTACGCTGCTGGGTAAAAAGAAGCCCAGGCCATCATAGAAGCAGTTTGCCACTGGAGGCATTATTTAACTGGTAGACATTTCACCATAAGAACTGACCAACGGTCCGTGATGTATATGTTCGACAAGAAAGCACAAAAGTAGGATAAAGAATGACAAGATATTACGCTGGAGGATGGAACTATCGTGTTATGACTTGATATTCTGTACCGACCGGTCAAGAGAACATCCACCTGATGGCATTCAATAGGTCCCACTGTGGAGCAGCATGTCCCTGATTTGCAATCACTCTCAGCGCTCCACAATGCTTTGTGTCACCCAGGGTTACACACCTGTAAACCCTTTTGTCAAATCAAAGAACATGCCCTACTCATTGGGAAAATGTGCGACAAAGTGATCAGAGCATGCAGAGTATGTGCAGAGTGCAAGCCAAACTTTCATCAGCCAGAGAAACTCATCTCATAAAATCCACCCAGCCTTTCGAAAGATTGAATATAGATTTCAAAGGACCTCTACCAAGCACAAATCAGAATAGGTATTTCCTTAACATAGTAGATGAATATTCAAGGTTTCCCTTTGTATTCCCCTGTGCAAATATGGCTGCTTCAACTGTTATTAGTTGTCTTTCACAGTTGTTCTCTATTTTTGGTATGCCAGCTTATATCCATTTAGACAGGGGATCCTCGTTCATGATAACGAACTTCAGGATTTTTGGCTAGCAAAGGTATTGCCTTTCAGCAGAAAAACCCAAACTACAACCCTCAAGGCAATGGTCAAGTGGAGTGGTTCAATGGTACTAATGGAAGGCAGTTACAATGACATTGAAGTCGCGCAATCTACCCGTTGAACACTGCAAACTGTCCTACCTGATGCTCTTCACTCTATTAGATCATTGCGTGCACAGCTACAAAAGCAACCCCTCATGAAAGACTCCTCAACTATTCACGTCGTTCCTCTATGGGGGTCTCCGTGCCCACTTGGTTATGTCATCCTGGACCCGTTCTCCTGAAGAGTCACCGTAGGAAAGAACAAGACGGAAACCTTTAGTGGAAGAGGTAGAGCTCCTGCAAGCTAATCCACTTACGGGCCCCCATTCGCTACCAAAATGGTGAAGAGACAACAGTATCTACAAGACATTAGCCCCAGTTGAAATCCCCATTAGTGTGGAATCTCAAGATACACCAAAAGATGTGAAAGATTTCTTCGTTTTCTCCTGGAAAGTTCCTTGAGATTCCCCTATGGAAATAGAGGATTCTGCTCCAGCAGTTAAAACAAACCCGCTGGAAAATTCGAACCTGGTGAAGATCCTCAAGGGCTACGAAAGGGCTGGACGTGTAACGTCGCCCACCTAACAGTTTGGGAGATTACTGTCTCTGATATTTAAGAAGGGGGGATTGTAGTGATACTGGTCCTGTGTGGAGCAGCAGCAGGATAATACTGCACCACCTCTTGGGGCCCTTAACAACAACAACAGTTTGGTGTGTGTCAGGGCGCAAACACATGGTGTGTGATTCTCTCCTCCTCTATCTATATATATATATAATTAGTGATGCAGATTACATGGTGATTTAAATATGTGGCCTGTAGTTTATAACTTTTCTCTTGACATATGCAAGACATCACCCTCCCTGTAGAAGCCATTATTAGATGTACTAGTCATTAATTTTGTTGTTGCAGAAGTACTATGAAGATTCTATGTGCAATAAAGCCTAGAGATAAGGCCTGTCTTTCTATCACAACAATGGGCTATGTCTGTTGTTTTTAGTAACTGTGGGCTGACCCCCGTGTCCATGCTCCCTCTCCATAGGATGGTAAAAGCTCGTGATAGGGGCTTATTGCAGTTCTTGATGAACACGGAGTTCCATGAGTCTGGCCTGGGGCCAGAGTGCATGGGCATGTCATTTATCGCCTGTTTGAAGTCATTTGCATCAGAATAACATCAGACAGGCTTGTGTTAGCCAAATTCTGTGGCTGTCTCATAAAAATATCATTTTGATCTTCGACTCTAAGTCTGCTTAGCGGCTTGCTAAAAAACTGAGTCATATTGGGACTTGAGTAGCTCACTCATTTCCTCGCTGTCATCTGTGTAGGACCCATCTTGTTTAAGTAGGGGCCCAATACTGGACGTTGTTCTCGATTTTGATTTGGCATAGAAAAGAAATACTTTGTGTTTCTTTCGATTTCATTTATGGCTTTTGTTCTTCCTGCGATTCCTGACTCCTATAAGATTCTTTTAGCTTAAGTTCAATGTTTTGTTATTCTCTGACCAGTGACTCCTATGCATTTCAGATATTTTGGCCTCTTTTAGCTGCTCTGTTATTTCTTTTCCATCGCCTGTAAAAGGAGTGCCTGTCTCTTTCTATTTTACATCTACTCCTCCTTTTTCTTAGAGGAATAAGTCTTGTGCATACATCAAGTGCCACCAAGTTAATCTGTTCTAGGCATAAGTTGGGGTCTGTGTTGCTTAGTCATCTTCCCAGCTTATATCGGTTAGGACTTGGTTTACTTGGTCCCACTTTATGTTTTTTGTTATTGAAGTTGAATTTGGTAAATGCTGCCTTGTGACTTATCTCATTATGTAGATCTTGGGCTCCACGCACACATGTCTGAACCTCAATTATGTTGTGATTTGAGTTATATTGTTTTTGATATGCGACATTTCATATCAGATCATCATTGTTAGTGAAGATGAGGTCTAGTGTATTCTCCAGTCTAGTAGGCTCTATTATTTGCTGGTTTAAATTGAATTTTGTGGCAGAGATTTAAAAGCTAGTGTCTGTGTTGTTTTCGTTAGAGCTGCCTCCTGGTGTTATCACCATGCAACAACATTATTTGCTACATTCCTCCATTTTAGGTGCCTTAAGTTGAAATCTCCTATGGAGCAAGATGTTGGGGGCGGGAGCTGGCAGATTTTCAAGACAGTGGTCAATTTTTAACAGCTGTTCCTGGAATTGCTGGGACTTGCATCCGGAGGCTTGTAACTACCACAATGACTAGGTTTTGGTTCTCGATCATTACTGCTAAAAACTTCCACTACATCATTTGAGGGATTAAGCAGTTCTGTGCAAACAAGTAACTCTGCCATGTACAGGCCAACCTCCCCCCCTTTTTCCTGGGATCCATATTTCGTTGTCCAAGTGATCCTTTATGTGGGTCTTTGTGTAACATGCGAACATTGCATTTGCCTCTGCAAGCATTCCACGGAAAGAAAGGTATTTTGTTGTTCTATTGCTGGCTTGAGACCCGTGTATTTGCAAAGAAGAATGTCATCGGACTGGGGGGTATTGTTGGTTTCTGGGGGAAAATGATTGCAACTGCTAAATAAGTCACCATGGGCCCAAGGAAAGCTAGTGCTAGCCCTTTGGTAAAGAAAGTGAGGAACACATTCGAGTTCAAGAAGAAAATCATTGAAAAAATGAGAGTGGATTGAGTGTTACAGAACTTGCCGGATGTATGGCAAACCACATTCAACTATCACTTCGATCGTAGTGAAGGGAAAGGATATAAAGTGTGCTGTTGTTGCAAAAAGGGGTAGATCAGAAGGTTACAGAAAACTGCGGGGCCCGGGATAGGGGGGGGTAGAGGTAGCAAGAGATTAAGGTAGAAAAGGCTGAAGGTAAACATCAGAGTTGTGAAGTCAGTAGTTGTCAAAAAGTCAATGAGAGAGTCCGTATGAAAGGTGGGTCCATCAGCGAGAAGGGAAGGTAAAGAGAGAGCAGCGGACGAAGACGATGTTGGAGGTAAATTCTGTGTGCTTGATAAAGTGGGCAGTCTAACAGAATGTGGCTGACCGATAATGGGAAACCCGGCAATTCTCACAGAGGGAGAAGGCCCTCTCCATTAGAACCCTGATAAGACAGATGGCCAGTGCAAAGGCAGGAGGAGTATCTCCCAACC
>NC_069475.1:19248245-19271972 GCF_026875155.1 Cherax quadricarinatus | reverse complement strand
CTTCTGTATCATTCCATTCAGTGGAGTAGGTTGAATTGAGGTGATATTAGTAGGGAAAGGGTTAGACTCGTACTTCTTAAAGTTATCTGTATGATACCTCTTAATTTTTTTTGTTACGTACTGGCTCACAAACCAGATAATTCACTTCATTTGCTTTGCCTACTATCTCATAAGGCCCCAAATATCGAGGTTTTTAATGAATGTCCTGGAATTAAGTATTTAATTAACACTAATTCATTAGGAGAGAACGAACATGGTTTAGCTTTTTGGTCATACGATTTCTTCATGTTGGCTTAAGCTTCGGTCAGGTTCACAGCAGCTAAGCTTTTCAATTTGGAGAGATGTTCTTTCCAAAGCAGAGGACTGGGCTGAAGAGGTCCTCTCTTCCCTATCAAAGAATCTCGTAATATGGCCAGTAATTGGACAGTATTTAGTACTTTCCTGTTCAGCTTCGTGGAGGGCAAAGAGAAGAAAGGGTAAACCTTCATCACATTCACGAGAATATTGCTCACAGTAAGCCTGTAAAGTAGATTTAAGTGTTTGGTGGAATCTTTCTAGCACTGCTTGTGACTGGGGATGATATGTTGTAGACAGCATCTGTCTTACTCATAATGTTTGGTGGAATCTTTCTAGCAGTCCTTGTGACTGGGGATGATATGCTGTAGACAGCATCTGTCTCACTCATAATGTTTGGTGGAATCTTTCTAGCAGACCTTGTGACTGGGGATGATATGCTGAAGGCAGCATCTGTCTTACTCATAATGTTTGGTGGAATCTTTCTGGCAGTCCTTGTGACTGGAGATATGCTGTAGACAGCATCTCTCTTACTCATATGTTTGGTGGAATGTTTCTAGCAACTGCCTTGTGACTGGGGATGATATGCTGTAGACAGTATCTCTCTTACTCATAATCGTGACCATGGCCTCTTTAAAAACCTTTGAGGTAAAATTGGAACCTTGGCAGATTAAGTTTCATGTTGGCATGTCTACTGTGCAAAGAAGCGCATCAAAACTCGAACTATATTTCTGGAATTAATTTTGGACATTGGAATAGCATCCCGGATACAGCATTGCCATATCTATGATAGTGAAATGTACTGGTACCCATTTTTGTGTCGGGCAACTGTCCCTACACAATCAATAACTAATCATTCAAAAAGGTTCTTCAGAAACTTTCATTGGAAGTAAAGGGCAGACGCAGAATTTTGCGCCGTTTGCCTATTATTTGAAAAAACATGGGATTTCCTAGTTTGTCAACAATAAAAAGTCCTCATCTGAGCCAAAAAATATTTCCCCAATCTTCTTCTCGGTCTTACTGGGTTCCTAAATGACCTCCCAGCAATTTCATGTGCTATTCCCAAAACCCGTATTATGCAAGAACGATGGCGCCACTAACAAGTTTACTTTGAAATAGAGTCATTATCATTATTTCTTCTCCAAAGAAAACTGTCCTCATCTAAAAGGAAACCTTCTCTATCCTTATTAGTTAGACTTATATCGTCCTTTAGAGCTTGAATAAATTCTTCTTTATTACATTTTCTAAGTAGGTCTTCAGAGACCGGTAAAAACATTCTTTTTGTCGCCTTTGGGTCTGGTCTGAATTGCATCCCCTAAACAGGAACTTTAAACCTAATTCGTCAGATTCTTCTAATGGCTGTTGAATATCCCCCATGTTTAGAGTTTTTAGCCATGGCTCTGGTGATTACTTAAGAGGGAATAAATTCAGCCTGCCTCAGAAGCTTCTAATGCATAATTAATACTGCAGGGATTATCTAAAACTAGAGGTTCTTTGGGTATTTCAATTGATCAATTTTTATTCCCCATTAATAGATCAAAGCCGGGGAATTGGAAAAAATTTTATCTGAAGTCCACTTAATCCCCTTTATACCAGAGTTCTAAAAAATCCCACATGGGGACATTTATTATTTGTCTCCGTAGCCTCAAAAAAAAGTCCACCGGGTTTCGCTAAAAAATTTGGTCGTGCCATATCCCGCCGTGTTTTTTCGTGTTTTTTTCACGGTCCCTTGCGTGCGGGAACTTTAAAATTCCATAAAACTTGTAGATTATCCCTGCAGCGTTTGGGAAAGTAATCTTGCAGAAAAATAATACTACGATCAAAAAAGGAGTCATGTAAAATAAAAAAGCAAAAACCCCATGTCGGGGATCCCCCTTTCGGCCCCAAAACATTGACAATCGCTTTTGCTAAAAAATGACGGGAGGGAAATGAAAACCCTTCAAAATGGGAGCCAAGCCCTGATGACACTCTTCAGTCACTTTTTCTATCAGGCTGGAATATTGCTCCACAAACAGCACCTTTAAGGCGGTAAAATTGCCCCTAGAAATGTACAAGAACCTTTCCGGCCGCATAACGGAGATAAAACCCCTAAATTTACTGGGCGCTTGAGGGTTTCCAAACCTTATTCCCTGGAACGCAGGGGGAGAGAACATGATTAACACCTGGAAAATCCCAGAGGGGCTAGTACCCAACTTGCACACGAAAATCACTCACTACGAAAAACAAAAAACTTGGCTCGATCACCATCCCCCCAGAAAAGCAGGGGGGTCACAGCACTTAAGGCCCCTACAAAATTCAGGGGGCCCCAAAACTGTTCAACTGCCCCCCCCAGCACACATAAGGGGGATTACCAAAGACCCTGGCAGCCTTTAAACTGGGATGGACAAGCACCTAAAGTCAGTTCCTGATCACCGGGCTGTGGGTCTACGTTGGTTGCGGCAGCCAGCAGCAACAGCCTGGTTGATCAGGGGCTGACCACCAGGAGGCCGGTCACAGACCGGGCCCCGGGGGCTTGACCCCCGGAACCTCTCCGATCCGATAAAACCATATCCAGAGGGGAATTAGGCCCACAGCCAGTGAAAAAAATTAGAACTTTTTTTTCAAGTTAAGACAGTCCCCCCTGAAATATGTGTTTTACTAGTGGGGTTATACATATGTTTATACATAGTTTGGGGATCATAATGTGTTTACATTGTTTATAATTCAATTCAATTCAAAAATTTAAAGTTTTATTCTCTATAAGGTTACAAAAAGCTGATTTACAGAAATTTTGGGTTTTTGTTTGGTTTACATGTATAAAATTTGTTACAGAGTGTACCCTTAGAACGTTACATGCTAGCTTTCGGCAGACAGTTTTATTCTTAGTTTAAAATATTACAAATTTTGAGGAAGTTGGTATTTTTGGCCCAAGTGACTAAATACTAGTTTGTGAGTTTAGCAAAGTGAATGCTTTCGTTTTGGCACGAAAATAGTTTAGTATTTTAGTATCACAGGTTCATTTTTTTAAGATTTAATTAAAATTTCTGTTTATGGTAAATGGGGAGGAGTGTAAAATGTGAACACCAGGGGGTATTCGGTGTGTTAGTTGGGGGTTTCAGGGGGATAAGATGTTTTCAAGGTAGTTTTGAAGTGATGAATGTGTCTGCAGTTCTAAGTTCTCAAGTAGGGTATTCCCGATTTTTAGGGCCTTTGACATACTTGAATTTTTTAAAATTTAGTCGGACATGGGAATGTCGTGAGATGTTTGTGTCTGGTGTTATGCCTGTGAGTTCTCCACAGCTATCAAGAAAGCGTTTAGTCAGTGTTGATATTAGAGTTTAGGCCTGTGTAGATGTAGATTGCCACAGTAGTAAGTGTGGATGTACTGAACAGGGAGTAAGTTTTTAGGTCTATGAAGAGTGGGGGGGTGTGTTCGGGATGGGATTTAGTGATTATTCTTTACTGCAGCTTTTTGTTGGGTTATTATTGGCTTTAGGTGTTTTGCTGCCATTGATCCCCAAGCACAATAGCATAGGTGAGGTATGGATAAAAAGTGAGTGGTTTTATAGTGTGAGAAGAGGCATTTTGCGGCATGTAGTATGTATCTTGGAGAGGATCCCAACCGTTTTGGATACTATTTTGGTTATTTGCTGGATATGGGTATGAAATTCAGGTTGTTGTTCAAGGATTATAAGCCTAGGAATTTGCCCCCCCCCATTATTTCTTGGTAATTGCATTGTTGTCGATCTTATGTTAATTTGTGCATCTCCTGCTCTGCTACACAAACATAATATAGTAGGTTTTGTCAGTGTTAAGGCCGTAAGTTATGGGCTGTCATCCAAGTTCGATATTTTGATCAGCTCCTCATTCACAATGTTGTTGAGGGGGGCAAGATAGGGTAGAGAGATGGACATAGTCGTGGCGTCAGCAAAGAGAATGGGTTTCAGGTGGTTGGGAGACGTTTGAAGGTCATTGAGTATATGAGGAAGAGCAGGGGACCAAGGGACACTTCCCTGCGTGTTGCTGAGCTGTTTCTTTATGGGTGACATCTGATACCTATTAGTAATGTAAGATTTGAAATAAGGCAAGCGCATGGCCCTTCTTATACCGTAATGATCTAGTTTGTGGAGTAGGATGTCGTGGTCTACTGTGTCAAAGCTTTTTCTTAGGTCAATAAAAATTCCTAGTGGATATCTCGTTATTTTAATGCTGTGTACAGCCATGATCTAGCAGGTTTTTATGATTGCATCATCAGTGGCTTTTAATTTTCCTGAATAAAATTGGCAGGGGTTGAGTATGTGTGAAGCCGTTATAATGAATACAGTCTGTGCATGAGTTTCTCAAAGATTTGGATTAGCAATGGTAGAGTTGATATTGGCCTATAGTTGTTTAAATCTGTAGGGTCACACCTTTATGTATTGGTGTAACCCTTGCCATCTTGGGAGTAGTTTCGCGGAAGGTCATTAGTCTCTAGTGACTTGTTAAAAAGTAATGAAATAGCATGCGAAATGGACATGGGCGCTCGCTTGTACAGTAATGGTGGGAACATGAGACAGATTCCCCGGTTATTTTTAAGTGACTTTATATTCTCGGTGAACTTCCGTGGCTCAGTTGGTGCAGATATGAAGGGAATTAGGGGAAATTCCCATCTGGTAGTCCCCAGCATGGGCATTGGTATGTGGGATTTTACTGGCGGATTTCCCCCCCCCCCCCCCCCCCCCCGATTCCTATGGGTTGAGAAGAAGACGTTTATCTTGTTTAGCTGTAGTCAGTGGGATGTAGTGGTGTTTCATTAGGTTTATTTAGGACAATATTCTTGGTTTTTCTCAGCAGTTTGTGGGTCCCTAGTATCTGAGAGAGTTGTTTTCCAGGTCTTTTTATATTCCTTGTGTGTCTGTGAATCTACTGGAGTAGTATAGTTGTTTGGCTTTCTTTATTACTTTGGTGAGAGCTGATGAATAGTGTTTAAGAATTATCTTTGTGTTATTAAGTCCTGTTCTATATTGCTTTTCTTATTGGTGGTTTCTTGTCAATGGATTTAGAATGGTGCCTGGTTAGCCATGGGCAACCAAGTGTTTGTTTGTGATCTGTTTTGTTTTTATAGGGGACAATGTTTGTGTATAGTCTAAGTAATTTGTTAAGAAAAATGTCTGTCCAGTCATCAATACCATTGGCCTTAGAGAATTCTGAGCCAGTCAACAGTCTCTAGCGTCGCTGTGAACTTCCTTATGAGGCCTCGTCATGGAGTCTAAATGAGACTTTGTTGTATTCAAGTGGTGGTTTACTAATGTTTGTCAGGAGGAAGGTAGGGTAGTGGTCTGTAGTGCTTATTGTGATTATCCCTGATTTAAGGGGGTAGTATATTGGTCCATATGTGTCTTTTATGGTTGCACTTGTCTCAGTTGAGCCTGGTTGTTTAGTTATTGTTGGTAAGAGAAGTGTGTTGTTCATTTTGTTGATGAAGTCAGTTACAGGCTGATCATCTAGTAAGCCAAGGTTGATGTTGAGTCTCCAGCTAGAGAGGTGGTGTTATCATTTGTCTGTTTGTATAAGTGACTTTAATTTCTCACTGAAAAATTTGGGATGTTTGTGTGAGGTATCCTGTAAATGGCACCGATTTTTATTGGCGTCTTTATTAAGGTTTTTCACAGTAAAATTAGCAATAATGTATTCCCCGTATTCATCACTAAGCAGTGGTGCTAAGACAAGATATTGGTTAGAGTAATATATTGCAATACCACCCAACTTGGTTTGGTCTGCAGTGTGAATTGCTGTGTATTCTGGTAGAGGGTAGATATCTGTTGTGTCCTGCTTAAGCCAGGTCTCAGTAAGAATTAATGCGGAGAGGGTGTCTTTAGTGATTCAAGGAGGCTAAGAGGTCATCATTAGTGTTTGCTTAGGACCTGAGTTGTAGTTAAGTACTGATAGATTTTAGCATTGTTTAGGATAGTGCTGGCTACTTGTGATGCTGTGTAATAAAGGCAGATACTTTCAATAGGTTTTGATTGGGTGTCAGATTATGGAGGTTTAGATCAGGGTCAAACGTGATCAATTCATCTTCTAGGTTTAAATTATGGTTATTTATATCCTGAGTTGTGTGTTGAGTTCTAGTATGATATCTGTTAGTGGTAGGAAGTTTGGACAAGGTATATAGCTAGGTATTTTGGTTCATGATAGAGTATAGTCACTACTACACATAATGAAGTTGATGTTATCTATGTGTTGTGCCTGGAATGAACAAAAGCTACAACTAGGTATAAACTAGTAATATAAAAATACATATTAAAAATAGAACAAGACTCTCACTTGTAATTGCACTAAGGTCTAATAATGACTTTTGTGGAGTTATGTTTTGGAGCTAGAATGGCTATTTACAATAGGTTTAATCTAATAATATAAAAATACAAATTAAAAATAGCACTTAGTCTCTCACTAGTAATTGCACTATGGTCTAATATAGGTGGAATTTGGTATTGTATATGTATTGAGTTAGTAATGGCTATGGTAGAACTGAATTTAATTAATAATATAAAAATACAAAATTAAAAATAGCACCCGTCTCTCACTAGTATTGACAACTATGTCTAATATAGTGAATTTTGGTATTGACTATGTATGGATCTAGAAGAGCTATAAGTACAAACTAGGTTGTTATTCTAATAAATATATTAAAAATTACAAATTTCAAATAGCACAGTCTCTCACTAGTAAATTGAACTATGGTCTAGTATAGTGAATTTGGTTATTGATATGTATTGAGCTGAGAGCTAGAGTATAAAACTGTGATTAATCTAATTATAAATAAAGGCACAAGACTCTCAATTGTAATTGCATAAGGTCTTATATAAGTTGTTTACAAGAATTAGTTGTTATAATTATATTTAAATTACAGGATAAAATTACAAATTTTGGTAGCAAAAAGAATAATGAAAAAAAAAATGATAAAAATAAAATGGCAATTTGCTTGGATTAATATGCTAGTAAGAATGGTAGACAGGTATAATATAAAGTTGTAGTGAAGATACTAGTTTAAAAAAGTTATGGAATAAAAATGGTCAATAAAAGAAGTTTACAATAAGTTTGAATCATTATAGTTTAAAGTAAAATTGGGCATTAATAGGGATTTAGAATAAAATTGGGCATTGAGTATTTTTTAGAGTGAGGTAGAATTATTGAAGACCAGTTATGGTTAGTTATAATAAAATTTAATGGATGGAACAGTGGTGTGGTAAGTTGTAAAAAAGTAGATAAGAGTCTATGAGATATTAAACACAATTAAGGGGACTTGAGTAGAAGGGTCGTAGAATACAACAATGACAATCAAAGTAGTTGGGGTATTAGAATTTTAGGGGGGCAACAAATTTTATGACAAAATATAACATAACGGTGGACTATGGGTATATCTGCACTTTCCTTGATTCTGTTAGTCCAAACCTCACTTAGGAATGTTTTTAAGGTCATGTTCTGTAGAGATGAAGTATCTCTTCCAGAGTGGCTGTTTCCTAACTGCGATTTTTTTTTTTCCATCCCCTCACAACGCATGCGTGGATTTTTTTTGGGCCATTGCGTAATTTTTCCTTAGCTGTTAAAGAGGTTATGTCTTTGTTTTGGTAAGGCACTCATTGACGTAAACACCAGTTTTCATAGAAAAGGTTGTTTCTTTGTAGGCTAGTTTGGGAATTTTAACAGGCATGTTTTTTATACCTGCTTGGTAAGCCCATTCAGTTTGCAATCCTTTAGGTCGGTCACTACGTATGTTAAGGCGAAGGTGGTTCCTTGATAAGCTTTGTAGGAGTGTCTCCATGCAGGTCTCTTGGTGACTTTGATGGAGATGTTTGTGTTAACTACAACAGCGTCAGATAGCTGCTGTTGGTCATTATGTCTTTGAAGTTGGTTATGACATTGGCAAGTTGTTGGTTCCACTCTTGATCTTTCCTCTGTAATGTTGGTAGTAAGTAGGTGACTTGGTCTTTTAGAGTGTTGATGGTGTCTAGGGACTGGGTGTGGGTGTTGCTTTGTTTTCTAGAGTGTCTAGTTTATGTCTAGAGCAGAGTGATCTTGTTGAGGTAATCTGCATTGCTAGCCTTTAATTTCCTGCATTTCTTCTGAGTTAGTTTGGTGATCGATTTCGCCATAGTCTGAATCATAAGGAGTTTAGCAATTCTGGGTCGGTGATCTTCTTGACGTCAAATATGGGAAGGGGGTTATCTTGGACCTGTAGCGGTGGCCATGTTTGTTGTTTTCTGTCGTGTGGTTGTGGTTGATGCCTGTGGGTGATGAGGGTGTGTCCTGGCTGGCAGTACCACATGTTTTTCTCGTGTTATTTACTGCTCTCACCTTTGATGTTAGGAGTCCTTAGCTGGTTCTGATCTTCTTTTATTGTTTGACCCTTGTCCTTGGCTGTGGCTTAGGGTGATGAATAGTAGGCGATGGGTTGATGTGGGAATGTTGTGGAGTATCACTTCAGTGGCAGCGGGTAGAGAGGTGTAGTACGAGTCTATTTGTTGGTAATTTGTGAACTTTTGGTGATTTCTGCAGTTTGCTTTTTATCATTCTGGGTATCCACATATGTTAGTGTTATGGGGTCTTGATTAGGTCATCACTGGGCTGCTGGAACTAGCGTGAGAGAAGGACTTATGATTAGGTAAAATAGAGGACAAGGTTCTGTTTGCCGCATGCCACTGCCGCTGTGTGTGTTCCACAGGGTACCCTAGTAAATGGATAATAAAAGATAAGGGTGAAATTTAAAACTGAAGCGTTTAGGCCCAAGAGGCAGGTTCATGTTGTAAAAGTTGCCAGCAGTCGTCTGAAACCCTCCCACGCAGGTTTGTGGTGTACCTGACTTATAATAGTGATTCCCATGGGTAAGCATTACTGTGAAATACAAAGAGGTGCAAAATCTTGAGGAAATATGAGAGTGTACAGTCTGTAGAAATATGATTAAACAGTGTATAATTGTTAGTACGTATATAGTGGAATTCATATAACCTGCTGTTAGGCAGCAGGTGCTATATACACAAGCAAAAAGAAATATTACTACAGTAAAAGCAAACCTTCCTCTAGTAACTTCACCAGTACTATAGTGATAAACATAGCATTTGTTTGGTGGAAGACGGAAAAAAAAATCTAGGAAAAGTAAATACAGTGATCTATAAACCTTTAGGCTGTAAATAAGGGCTGAGGTCTCGACCGTTCATCATTGTAGGTGCTGCCAGCAATCACCGGTTCTTCAACACACAAGTTATACTTTTGTATCAATCTAATCACATATTACTCGGTTAAATAATTTCCAGTAGTCCCTTCATGTGTTAGCCCAAATCACCGACCAGATATATTTTAAATAAGTGATAAACTGATCAGATCTGACTGGTTCCGAACCCTTGACAGGTTCTGAACCCTTGACCGGTTTCAAACGGATTCGTTGGACAATAAAACGGACTATAAACAGACGTGATTTTAGGCGCCCTTATCAAACACAACTACCTTAGCCCTTTACCAGGCCTGGAGATGGGTAATTACTCTCTTCCACTCTTGGTAAAGGGGTAATTACTCTTTTCCACACTTGGTAAAGGGGTAATTACCCTTTACCAGGCCTGGTAAAGGGTTAAAGCGGCAAGCTTGTCCAAATATACAAGTACATATAGAAAGAGAAATACAAATAGCCAGATCTTCACTTTAAGGAGGTTATTAGTAGAATATTCAAGAGGTCATAAGTGGAATCGCAGTAAATCAACCACTAAAAATCACATTATGAAATCCTGTGTAGTCTGCAATCAAACAAACAAATGAGCTTCCAAATGGATTTTATGCAGCCTTTGTGGAAATTAGTGTCACGCCCCCGGAATTATCTACAAAAGGTATTAAATCAGGGAAGTGTTTTTGGGTATACCCAAATGAGATTAATCTGTGGAATAAAATCACATTGGTATTAAAAGGGAAAAACATAAAAAGGGGCCTTATAGAAAATGGAAGCATTCTTTAAAGAGGGGAAAAAAAAAAATTGGGGGATGGTGCTATCCCCCTTGGTGGGTGTGTCTGGCGACAGTAAAAGTATGACTAGAGGTATGGCTGGTGGGAATGTGGGTGGAGGGCTGTCTGGTAGACAAAAACTGATGAAGGTGAAATGCTTTAGGGCCTCGAGGGAGGGGAGCTTTAGGGGGAAGCAAGTGTAGTCGGGCAAGTTTTAAAAACCCAATTTAAAAAATGTAAACCCACAGGAGATAGCAAACAAGGAGACTCCATAGTAATTGTGGGATTTTTCCAGAAACAATGGTGAGAGCTCCATTGTTAGTATGTAGGTAGGAATGAGGGGGAAAACTTGCCCCAACAGGGAATACAGTCTAAAAAACCCAAAGGCAAATGGAAAAGGCCTGCACATATAGATTTGGGATCTGCGGCTGGGAAATCGGAAAAAACGATGGGAGGCAACTTTGACCATAGAAAATACGTGCCCATTGAAAAGGAAAATGCAAATTGTCCTGTAAGCTTTTTCACCCTGAAATGTTCCCTCTTTAGTGAGGGAAAGACGTGCCATAATTAAATGCCAGGCCCCATTTAAAGGGGCAAAAAGATGCAAAAATCCAGGCCCTGGAAAAAACCCGGGTAACCACGCCACTAAAAGGGGAATTTTTTGGAGGGAAAGGAAAAAAAATGGCGGAAATGGAGAAAAATTGTACACCCAAAATTTGTCATTTATGGAGTGGAATACGCGATGGCCCCCCCATCCCAAAAAAAACAGATCAAATATTAGTGCCGGAAAAAAAAGTCCCCCCCCACCCGTGCCAGATAATTGTGAATTTTTTCAGGTTTGGGAACCCAAAAAATTGTATAGGGGGGGAGCCAATTTTAGTACCCCCCAGTCATTTTGGGAGGCTTCAAAAACCCCTTTTTTGACAGCAAAAAAGGAATGGAAAGATACCCGAATGTCCAAAACCATATAGATGAACCGTTCAAGAAGAGTGACAAAAGGGTCTGATGAATGTAGCTACAGAAAAGGGAGGGGAATGATTTTCTGTTTTTTAGCTAACATACGTGTAAATTTTACCTTATTCCTAGTAATGCCCTGTATTGTAGATAGCTTAATGACCTCGTGTAGTAGATAGTCTTTTTTTATTAATTATTATGTTATCTGCATTACAGAATAATAAGAAAAATTTTATCAACCTTTATATTTTAATACTAGGGTATAAAAGGCCCAATGGAATAAGTCACTCTGTCTGACTTTTTTGGGTTATCCCGGTTCTCTACACATGTGCTGCTATGTATGATAATTATATGTAAACTGTATTTGTGTATACCTGAATTAAACTTACTTACTTGGTATAAACCATGGTAATAAATACCGACAAGTTGGTTTAGAAAGGACACGTGAGGCAAACACTATGACATATTTATTAGATACCGTTTCGGTTCCTGGGACCTTGATCACTTCTAACATACAGAGGTAGAGGTAGAAAGACATTGAACTTCAAAAATGGTATACAATACGACAGGTGGTAGGTAAACTTTAAGACACATAGGCAACAGTTAGGCAACTTTATTCCGAAAACGTTTCGAACCACACAGTAGGCTTCTTCAGTCGAATACAGAAAGTAGGCAGGAAACAGTAGAGATGTGGAAGACGATGTAATCAGTCTCACCCTGAAGTCGTAGAATTTGAGGTTGTCAGTCCCTCGGCCTGGAGAAGTTTCAGTTCCATAGGTAGGAACTTATCTGTGAAGATCAAGCCGACAGTGCAGAGACTTAAATACTGTCGGAAGAAGGAGAAGGTGCAGAGTAGTAGTGGTAGTAGTAGTGAGGATGTAGCCCACTGATTAGGTCAGGTCCCATTCGGATCTCAAACAGTTCTCACTTGAAAAGGATTGTCTAAGGCGTTTTCTGTACCAAGAGGCCATGTGTTTTGCAGAGTTGACAAGATGAAATCAAATGGTATACAATACCGATAGGTTGAGTAGGTAAGACACATAGGCAACAGTTAGGCAACTTTATTCCGATCGTTCGCCTACCACAGTAGGCTTCTTCATGGTCGAATACAGAAAGTAGGCAGGAAACAGTAGAGATGTGAAGACGATGTAATCAGTCCATCACCTTGAAGTCGTAGAATTTGAGGTTGTCAGTCCCTCAGCCTGGAGAAGTTCAGTTCCATAGTCAGGAACTATCTTGTGAAGATCAAGCGACAGTGCAGAGACTTAATACTGTCGGGGGGGAAGGAGAGGTTGTAGGTAGTGGTAGTAGTAGTGAGAATTAGCCCACTGATAGGTCAGGTCACTCTCAGATCCCAACAGTGGCCTCTTGGTACAGAAAACCGCCTTAGACAACCCTTTCAAGTGAGACTGTTGGATCTGAGAGGGACCTGACCTACAGTTGGCTACATTCTACTACTACTTACCAATACTCTGCACCTCTCCTTCGACAGTATTTAAGTCTTTGCACTGTCGATTGATCTTCACAGATAGTTCCTGACTATTGGAACTGACTTCTCCAGGCCGAGGGACTGACAACCTCAAATTCTACGACTTCAAGGGGGATGGACTGAAATTACATCGTCTTCACATCTTACTGTTTCCTGCCTACTTTCTGTATTCGACTGAAGAAGCCTACTGTTGTAGGCGAAACGTTATTTCGGAATAAAGTTGCCCTAACTTGTTGCCTATGTGTCTTACCTACCAGAAAGACATTATATACATAGGCGGAGAGTTGAGGTGTGACGCACGTGACCTGAGGAACTGTCATTAAAACATAAGAATGGAGGATACACTGTAGAAGGCCTACTGGCCATGCGAGGAGGTCATTTCAAAACAACCTTACCTATGATGAGGACGGGGTAGAACGATGAAATCATGTGACTCCTGGTTGTTGGGTTTGTGGCTGCTTAAGTATTTCATTGTATGCCAATGTTTTTGAAATTTGTTTAGTTTCAGTGTGCACTCGATAGTGTCGGTGGCACGGCGATATTACAGAGGCTTCTAGGCACCGTCGGCCCGTTCTGAGTCTGGTTCGGTGAGAACGAGTTGATGCCTCATGCAAGTTCATCAAATGCCCCGTGGTGTCATCTGTGGAGGACTCCAGGCGTACCTTACATCGTCTTGTTAGAGGCATTTTCGTTGCTCATTCAGGTGGGACTGCAAGATAATCTGCCTGTCTCTCCTACATATTTCTGGGACAGGACCCACAAGGTTCATGCGCAAGGGAACTCCTGGTTCTATCCTATTTTCAATATACATTTTTGACCCATATCGGACAATTAAAAAACACCTAATTAGGCACTTATAGTTTCGCAAAAAATAAAAATTTTTTCCACACTGCAGCGGGCGGAAGTCTGTTAGACGACCTTAAATTGCGTCTTCCTACAGGGACGATTCCAGCCCTCTCTGTGGATTGTGCTGCTGTTTTCTAGTGGGTCTTACTACAATTTCTTCTTTGCATTCTCGGTTCAGCGTCTTCAATACACTTCGTGTCACTTTCCCTTAGATTTCCATCTGCACTGGATTGAAACACATTTAATTCTATAGGTAATTAATTTTATTAATGTTACGCAAAATTTTCCTGACCACGACACAAAACACTTTGACGTTTCTGACAACCACCTTGTGCATCTGGGTATAAGGTAACTCCTTGCCCAGGAGGCCACAAGTGGATCGGATGTAGTTCAGTATCAATTAAACACAATGTCACCTGGTTGAATGTTCTGTCGGTTTACTGCTCTGGTGCACCATAAAAGTGTTCACGTAGTGTAAGAAGATATTCTTTATGCCACACATCGGACCAATGAGTAATTACCTTATTTTAACATCTTGAACTTATCACTCAACCCGGTCACGTTATTGTAATCCTCATCACTTCCTCGGGATTATCTCTATAGATAGGTGCAGCTGCTTAATGCCCAAATGCGTGGGAAGTTTTAGCAGAAAAGGGTCGGAACCAAAACCTATCTTGTGGTAGTCTACAAGCCCGGATGCAACATCCCAGCAACCCCAGGAACAGCTGTTAAAAATTGACCACTGCCGGGAAAAATCTTCCACTCCTGCCCCCAAACATCTTGCTCCTGGGGATTTCAACTTAAGGCACCTAAAATGGGGAATATAGCAAATAATATTTTTTGCGTAATAACACCGGGAGGAGCTCGATAAAAAACTCAACTCACACGGCTTTTAAATCTCTGCACAAAATTCAATTTAAACCACAAATAATAACCTCTAGACTGGAGAAACACAGCCCTCAAATTCAAAACAATGATGACGATAAAAAAGTCACCAATCAAAAACAATATACTCAATCACAACAAATTGAGGTTCAGACATTTTGCGGGGAGCCCCAAAACCGACAAAATGAACATCACAGGGACATTCACCAAATTCAACTTCAATAACAAAAACATAAAGGGGACCAAGTAAACCAATCCTAACCAAAAAAAGCTGGGAAGATAACAAGCAACAAAACCCCAAACTTATCCAAAACAGATTAATCGGTGGCACCGATGTAGCACAAGGCTTATTCCTCTAAAAAAAAGGGAGGGTAATGTAAAATAGAAAAACAGGCGCTCCCTTTACAGGCGACGGAAAAGAAAAACAAGGGCTAAAAGGGTCAATATTCTAAATCGCAGGGAACACTGTTCAGAAAATAGCAAGCATCGAACTTAAGCAAAAGAATCCTTTAGGGTTCAGGAATCCGGGAAGAACTAAAAGAATAAATGAAATCGAAAGAAACCCAAAGTATTTCTCTCCTATGCCAAATCAAATCGAGAACAACGCCCATATTGGCCCCTACTTAAAAAAGAGGGGGTTCCTACAAGAACAGAAGGAAAGAGTGAGCTACTCAAGTCCCAATATACTCATTTTTAGCAACCGCAAACCAACTGGAGCCCCCGAAGATCAAATGAATTTTTAGAGAGACCACAAAATTTATTACAAAACCCTATCCGATTTACCTGACCCCAAATGACTTCAAAAGGCGAAAAAAGACTCCCTGCACCTGCCCCGGGGGCCAACTCAGGAACTCTGTGTTCATCAAGAACTGCAAGAAGCCCCACACGATCCTTTTCCCATCCAATGGAGAGGGACAGGGACAGGGGGGTCGTCCCTCAGTTACTAAAAAAAACAGACATAGCCCCACTCCACAAAGGGGGGCAGTAAAGAAACAGCAAAGAACTACAGCCCAAATGCACTAACACCCATATCATAAAAATCTTTAAAAGGGGCCCCTTTAAAAAGCAAGATCACCCCCCCATCTAAAACCCATCAGTTACACAACCCGGGAACAGGGGTTAAAAAAGTCGCCCTGTCTGCCTCAGCTCTGGATCACACCAAGGTCCTAAATGCCAAAAACAAAAAAAATGCAGATTAATTTTCAACTTTGAAAAACTTCGCAAGTTGACCATGGAGTAATACGCACAAAATGCGCGCTAAAGGAAAAACAGGAAAAGTCGGTCGAGGGTATAAATTTCCTCACTAACAAACCGAGAGAAATCGTCAACAGAGTAAAGTCCGACAGCTACGGTAAAGCTCTTTCCACAAGCCAGTATAGCTCCCATCTTTTTTTCTCTCCCTCAATCCGACATAGACAGGATGTCAGCCACACACCGTGTCTTCCTTTCAGATGACACCCGAACTGCATGACAGGTCTTCCATTGCAGACACGCAAGGCCCAACGGACATAAAACCAAATCTTTCAGGGGGGCTGCAGAAACAATATGAAGTTCAACGATGAGAATTTTCAATTACTCAGATATGTAAACAGGGAAATTTTAAATCTCATCAAGTACAAAACAAATTCTGCCACAAAATAGAGCGAAACAAAAACGTCAAAGACCTGGGGTGATTATTTCGGAGGTCTCACCCAAGGACCATAACATTGTACAATCGCATCTGCAAAAAATGAAGGAGGGAAATGAGAACCTTCAAAACTAGGGGGCCCAAGCCCATGATGACACTCTTCAGGTCACTTTTCTATCTAGGCTGGAATATTGCTGCACTCTAACAGCACCTTTCAAGGCGGTGAAATTGCCGACCTAGAAAATGTACAGAAAAATTTCACGGCGCGCAAAACAGAGATAAAACACCTCAATACGGGGAGCGCTTGAGTTTCAAAACCGGTATTCCCGGGAACGCAGGAGGGAGAGATCATGATTATATAACCTAAAAAAACCTAGGGGGACTAGTACCGAACTTCACACAAAATACTCACACGAAAGCAAAAACTTGGCAGACATGCCCACCCCCCAATGAAAAGCAGGGGTGTCACTAGCACTTAAGAACCATAAAAAAGTGTAAAGGGGCCCGAGACTTTTCAACCCTCCCCAGCACCATAAGGGGGGATTCCCAACAGACCCCTGGCAGTCTCAAGAGGCACGGGACAAGCACCTAAAGTCATCCTGATCACCCGGGGCTGTGGCTCGTAGGTTTGGTTTGCGGCAGCCAGCCAACGCCTGGTTGATCGGGCGCTGTTTCCACCAGGAGGCCTGGTCACAGCCCGCCGGGGGGGGCGTTGACCCCCGAAACCCCTTTTCTCCAGGAAAACCCGGGTAAGAAATGACCCTCGTATTGAGAGTCTTAATGCCCTATGTAGTAGAAGTTTTTTTTATTATAATATTAGGGTATTTTTCTTTAGAGAAAAATAAGAAAATATTATAATTTTTATATTAAAATAAAGGGTAAAAAGACCCCATGGAAAAAGTCACTCTGTCTAAATTTTTTTGGGGTTATCCCATTCTCTACACTGTGCTGCAAATGTATGATAATTCTATGTAACGAAAAATTTTGTGTATACCTAAATAAACTTCTTACTTACTTGGTAAAAACCTTTTGGAATAAAAACCGCAAGTTGGTTTAGAAAGACACGTGACAAACACTTTACATATTTATCAGAAAACGTCTTGGTCCTGGACCTTGTCACTTCAAACATACAAGGGAAAACTTGTATATATAGGCGAAGTGGGGGTTGACGCACGTGACCTAGGAAGTCATAAAACAAAGAATGGAGGAACACTGTAAAGGGCCCTACTGGCCAATGCAGGCAGGTCCTTATCAAAAAAACCTCTACCTATGATGGGGACGGTAGACATGAAATCATGTGACCCCTTTTTTTGGGTTGGTGCGCTTAAGACATGTACCCCAAAATTTTTTTTGATTTTTTGTATTTTTTCCAGTTTTTGCGTTCTATAGTGTCGTGACGGCGTTAGTGAGGTTTCTAGGTCCCAAAATTTTACCTTACTTGAAAATCTTTCATACGTACCAACCCTTTTGTAATATTTTCTTTTTGGGAGCCTACCCACAATTACAGCTTTAATACGTTTTCTCCCCCTTGCCCAGCCGACAGTTACATAAACATGCGTATGACTGGGCCTTCTTATTCGAGAAAAAAGCCGATAACTTAGTATAGCAGGATCCCCATTTGTACCTTTCATCCCATTACGGCAATTACGTTTTATGAGGGTACTTTGTGACCCCTTTATCTAGAAATGTGTAACAGTTTTGGATTTCCCCGCCGTTTATCATTAATCCCCAATCCAACACGGGTAAGCTCCCTCAGCTGGGCCCATCTTTACCACCTTACTGCAACTCTACATTGGCACTTTTTGGTCCGGGTTATTACCCCTACAGTACTATTGTTACCATCTTACGGTTAGATCCCCCCTTACACATAGCTATGTGGTGTCTTCCCTTGTTACACGATAACAAGGTGCAAGTTAGCATCCAATCCCTTCATTAGATTTCCTAACACCTGATACATCTAGCAAGTTTCTTCCCAAACCCCTTTCCACTTTAAACACCCATGAATTATAGGCAATACATTCTTAAAAATGAGTACCTTTGCAGAAGATACAATCTCTCCTTTCTTTCCTGACCTCTTATCAACTGGGCTACCCTTATTGTGGACTTCTTCCTCTTTTTTTGATGTGGAAAACCACTTTTACGGCCCCTGTCGCTTGAATGTGCCTACGTAACCCCGTTTAGTGGGGTACTTATGATTTTTTGAATATTGGGATAAAGTTTCCTTTTGGGGAACTTGACGGGTTTCCCCCGGGGGCTGTAAGTGTTTCCTAAGGTAAGGGTTGGCTGGTCTGCATTTGGGGACAATTACCCTGCGGGCCCACTCTTATTTTTTCCAACTGAATAACCTTGTGATATCTTTAGATAGCCACTCAAACTGTCTTGTGGTTCAATTTTATTCTGATCAAGCACCAACAACCACTCGGGCTCCCTCCAGATCATATTATTACTCAAGGTCTTAAAGTGCTTTCTAGTTTGTCCTAAATTGCTGTAACTTTTGGGGTTTGGATCTGAGTCTTCAAGCAGCCAAATTGGGTAACTAGATCCAGCCTACTTTGCTCCAAGTTTCCCGTAAGTGACCTCCAAAAAAGTCAACTGCCTCACTATAGGAGTCACTACTTTGGGGGAATCTTGTAGAAACAGCGCATCCCCCCTTACTTTTCCCTTTAAATAGAAAATTTGGGTAACACTTGCAAATCACCCCATCATGTACGACGCTTTAAAGATAGCCCAAAAACTCCTCCCAATTTTCTCCCATTAAATACGGCACAAAATTCGGGGATTTTTGGTAACACCCTGATTTTCCTTATGGGTTGACCAACAACTTGTTTACACCCACCTTCTCTAAAGCCTTTTTTTTTGCAGACACAATGTTGTCCTCCACTTCAAAATATTGACCAGCAGCCCCTCCCTTTAGCATCACTGCACATTCACCAGAAGATCGCTCTCACAAAATCCTTTTACCACAATTTTTTACCATATCTACTTTTTAAGGCATCTAGGGGTAACTTTAAATTCATCAGGGTTACCTTTCTTGTCCATTAACTCCATACACTTGTTGTATATTTAAATAACATCCCTTCCGAGCTTTTAGTGACGCTTCTTTGCTTTGGCACCCCCTGGACTTGCCAGCCCGACTAACTTTTTTCCCGACCCACCATGGTTAGGAAATTTAAAAATCACCCCAAATTTTAAAAACTTAAGTAGACACCTTTGAAGTAATTCTTGCACTTTACTCTTGTATAAAAACCTAGCCCCCATGTGCTAGTAATTAATTGGCTAATTTTCCTCCCCACAAAAGACCGTTAAATTTGTGTACCCTAAAACCCCACTTTTCTTTAAACAGTCACTTAATTATTTTAATTTAATTAATTAATTAATTTTTCCCCTGATTTCACGGTTCAGGAAGGACCAGCGGGGCAATATGGAAAATTTTATAGGGTTGATTACTTGTAAATACCTCAACATTACTCATATGAGTAAATTTCCTTGGGGGAAAAACAATATATTGTTTCCGTATCACCCGTGTAGACTTGAAAAACTTAACCACCCTGGGCAGCAGTGGGCCCCCCCCACCCTAACAATTTTTATCCATGTCTATCCAATCCAGTATAAATTGGGGAGCACCCCCCAAGTACGGCGCTACTAATTAAGTAGCCTGGATCACCCATAAACCTACCCTTTAAAACATACCAACTTTCCATATCAGTCGCAAAAACTAAAAGGTTTTTTTTAAAATGTGGGGGATTGATGCTCCCTATTTCCTCCATTCCCATCCCCTTTCGATATCCGCACAACCGACATGGTTCTTTTATTCCAGCAGGACGAGGGATCCGTTTTGGGTTTGTCCCATTTTGAAGTCGTGATTCCATAAAACTTCGCATCCTCGGGGCAGAACCACACTTCCTCGGGCAGAGGTTTATTTCCTTCCCCATTCCCTTAACGTAATGTTTTTTATCACTGATTAAATTTCCATTCAAAGAAAGATTAATGTCTCTAATATTATACACATTAGAGGCACTCCATTAAACTGAACCGATGATGGGTTAACTCACGGGGAATTTTTCCCCCCACACATTCCATGGTGGGGGCACCCATCACCCCCGGGCCTAGTATTGTCCACTCATTTTACCACTTTATTAGGTGGGGCCGTAAATCACGTTTCCCCCACTCTTCACCAGGAACGTTACGACACTTCCTATTAGGAAGTGAGGCCTACATTAATACTTAGGCCGCCGTGAACGCCAATTTCCTGATCCCCTGTTTTTACAGCTTCCTCACTACATTCAAAACACGCCGCCTCCTCGTGCCCCAGCTCGACCTATACCCCCCCCAAAATCTGCACAGGTCAGCGGAACCCAGTTGGTTCCATTCAAAAAAAAAATACATTTGACCCAAAACAAACATTAAAACATTATTAGGGCCCAAACTTCGGGAAAATTAAATAATTTCCACAGTAAAGATCGAGAACCAAAACCCAGTCATTGTGGGATTACAAGCCTCCGGATGCAACGCCCAACAATTTTCCCGGAACACTGTTAAAAATTTTACCACTTTTAGAAAACCTTTCCGCTCCTGCCCCCCAAAACTTGCCCTGGGGGTTTTAACTTAAGGCACCTAAGAGGAGGAAAAAGAAAAAATGTTTTTTCAGTTATAACACCAGGAGGGGAGCTCAGACAAGAGCTTTTAAAATCCTGACAAAATTCAACTTAAACCAGCAAAAAAAGATCACTAATTGGAGAATACACTGGACCTCATCTTCACTAACAAATTTTGATCTAAAACGAAATGTCACCATATCAAAAGCAATATACTCTGATCATAACATAATCGAGGTTCAAACAGTAGAGCAAAGCCCAAGAACGACAAAATGGGATCATTCACGAGGGGGGCCTTTACCAAATTCAACTTCAACAACAAGAACAAAAAATGGGACCCAATAAACCAAGCCCAAATGAATAAGCTGGGAAATAGACTGAGCAACAAAGACCCCAACTTATGCCTAGAACAGATTAACTCTGTGGGACTCGAGTAGCCAAGGCTTATTCTTTAAAAAAAAGAGGAGTAATGTAAAAAAGAAAGAGAAAACGCTCCCTTTACAGGCGATGAAAAAAATAACAGAGGCCAATATATCTGCAAAGCGAGGGAGACTGGTCAGAGAAATAGCAAACATCGAACTTAAGCTAAATAAATCTTTTAGGATCGGAATCGGGGAAGAAATAAAAACCATAAATAAAACGAAAAAAAAACAAATATTTCTTTTCTTATGCCAAATCAAAAACAGAACAACATCCATAATGGGCCCCTCTTAAAAAGATGGGGGCCCCCACGATACAACAAAAGGGAAATGCCTCGGCAGATAGTGGGTACTTTTTATTTCAAATCAAAATGTAATACCATTTCAAACCTTTACCAAAAAAATAATCTTAAAAATTATTTTCTATAAAATTTTTATTATTATATTTTATTATATTATTATTATTATTATTTTATTATTTTTATTAAATTATTATTATAAAATTTTTTATTTTTATTATTTCAATATTATTATTATTTCTCAATCCCAACATACTCGTTTTTTAGCAAACCCAAAACCACTGAGAGTCGAAGACCAAATATTTTTTTTATGAGAGAGCCACAAATTGGTAAAAAACAAGCCAAACGATTTATCTTTACGCCAAAAACTTCGAACAGGCGATAAATGAATGCCCAGCACTCTGCCCCCCGGGCCAGACCAGGAACTCTGTTTAGAACTACAAAAGTCCCTATCATTGCTTTTTAACATCCTATGGAGAGGGGGCATGGACACGGGATCGTCCCACCTTTCTAAAAGCAAAAAACTAGCCCCCCCCTACAAAGGGGGCAGTAAACAAAGCAAATAACTACAGACCATATCCAACAACCATATCTTAACAATCTTGAAAGGGGCCTAAGAAGCAAAATCCCATTTTCCCTCTAGATACCCTCACTAAAAACCCCGGGGGAAAATGGGATTAAGCAGGGCGCTCCTGTCCCTTTCCCAAATACTGCACCACTATGACAAGGACCTAGATGCACTAAAGACAAAAAAACAAATTGTAATAACGCAAATTTTTTAAAACCTTCGACAAGTTTGGGCCAGGGGTAGAGCACAAAATGCGTGCTAAAGGAATAAAGGAAAAGTTGGTAGAGGATCTAAAACCCCTTTCCCCGAAATAAAACACAAAGAGAGTAGTCGATAGAGTCAAGTCTGAGGCGGCTACGGGGAAAAAACTCTGTTCCCCAAGGCCAGACTCGCTCCCATCTTTTTCCCCATCCCATTTCGACATAGACAAAGGGGTGTAACCAACACCTGTCTTCCTTTTGAGATGACACCCACGTCTGCATGACAGTGTCTTCCATGCAGACCTGCAAGGCTCCAGGCAGACACAACCAAATCTTTCAGTGGGCTGCAGAAAACAATATGAAGTTTTAAAAATGAGAAATTTCAATTACCCGATATGGAAACATGAGGAAATTAAAACTTCATCAAGTAAAAACAGAAATTCCACCACACAATAAGCGAAAAACTAACGTCAAAGAAAATTTAGTGATCATGTCGAAGGATCTCACCTTCAAGGACCAAACATTGTACAATCGCATCTGCTAGAAAAATGACAGGATGATAATGAGAACCTTCAAAACTAGGGATGGGGCCAATCCCATGAGACACCCCTTTCATGTCGCTTGTTCTTTCAAAGCCAAAAATCGGAGTTTTGAACTCCCCTGACGCGGGGGGTTTTATCCCCCCCCCGTGGGATGGTTTTTAAAATTGCGCATTACCTCTCCAAAACTCCGCTTTCTCTTTCCCCCAAAATTCAAAAACGTTTTAATTTTGTTTAAAAATTTTTTTTGCACCCATTACCCATCCTGTGGGGGTAGTCAAAAGATTACAGAGGTACATAATGGGGCCAGGGGGCTGACTTCCAAATTTTGATAGTGAGCAAGTTACAGATAATGAAATTCACAATTTACAAAGGAAAGAAATCAAAAAATTTTCATAGGGAATGAATCCAGGGAGGTCTAGTCACAATCGGACAAGTTACAAAGGGAAATTTTACAGATTACAGAGGGACACAATGGGTCCAGGGGCCGGCCCCAAAGTTTTTAAGCTGAACTAGGTAAAAGGGAAAGAACACACAATTACAAAGGTAATGAAAAACTGAAAGAATGGGTTTCTTACGTTTTTACATGGCACAATCATGAACAAATTATAGGTAATGAGCAATTTACACTTCCCAGCCGGTCACAAATGTAGTGAGTTATTGGTCAAATATTGATTTTTGATCCCAAAAACACCAACACAACACATACAAATTCATACACACACACAATAAACACACAACCCCACACACACACGCCGTCAGTCACAACGTGGGCACAAGGGTCCCAATCCTTAGTGGTTTTTTAAGCGTGCAAAACTGCGCAGTAATCACGGGAGGACAACGTCAGTAACAAACCTACGAGTGATAACCAAGTTATAGTTAAAAAAAAATCGAGGGAAGCCTGAAATCTTTAATATTTCAAAGTGCAAACCTTATGGTTAGTAGGCTTCTTTCTAACAGATTCAAAAATCAAAGATTTAAGTGAAATGTGGAACGGGGGTTTAAGAATTTCGAGTGATTTGGGAAAAAAGTGAAATGTGGGGGACCAACTGATGAAAAAAAAA
>NC_069475.1:19196332-19247745 GCF_026875155.1 Cherax quadricarinatus | reverse complement strand
GGGTTTTCCCCGAATACAGTTTAAGGTATCCTGTACCCCACTGTGCATCACGTTATTATTGGCATTAAAGACAATCAAGGTTGTCAGGTGATGAGTTTTGGGCAGCAAGATAGGGTGTTTAGCATATTCCCCCAATTTAGCATTTTGTAACCTGCCTCTGCACCTAATTACATCATCCTCTAAATACAGCCCCAGCTTTTCTATTATTGAGTCTCACAATTTTTCCGTCCATCATTAATTTAATCTCATCCCTGTAGGTTTCTTCTTGTACCCTCTGTAGCCAGTATTTCAGGGGATGGGGAAAATTATATGAGATATTCATCTTACTTATAAATTTAATCACTAACCTTGTCATGCTAATCAGCTTTGGTAAGGAAGAATACCTATTCATGTCAATGGCTAAGGAGGGACTACTGACTGGAGCGGTGCTCACCATAATTTCGACAGGAGCAATATGTGCCTTTTGCACCGGCCAGTTAATTTTGTCCACCAGCCAACTTGGCCCTTTAAACCACGATAAAGCACTCACAAATTTTTCATAAGTCAAGCCTCGAGACAAGAAGTCAGCCGGATTCTCGTCACCAGGAATGTGATTAAAGGTAAACATATGCTGACCCAAACTGTTATATTTCTCATGCATTTGATTGATTTCAGCGACTCTGTTTTGTACATACACAATCTTACTGTTACCATTACGAATCCATTGTAAGGATACATCGTTATCAGACCAAATTATGGTGTCTCTGATATTTATCTCTCGCAATTTATTTCTTATATAATTGGCTAATTTGACACCTACATAAATGGCCGTTAATTCCAACTGAGGTAAGGTGCGTGATTTGATTGGAGCCACCTTAGCCTTAGACATAACAAGAGAAATGGCACTATTACATTAAAGGTAAGCGACTGCTCCATATGACTGGTCCGAACCCTTGACTGGTTTCAAACAGTTTCGTTGGACAATAAAGCAGACTGTAAACGGATGGGGTTGTAGGCGCCCTTATAAACACAAACATTAAATATATATCAGGAACGTGCACGGTAAGCTGTCCAATATACAAAAACAGTTAGAAACAGAAATACAAATAGCTAGAGCTTCATTTAAGGAGGTTATTAATAGAATATTCAAGAGGTTGCTAGTAGAATTGCAGTAAATCAACCATTCAAATCATTATGAAGCTGTGTGTAGCCTGTGGTCAGTCAAACAAACGGGCTTCCACATGGATAAATTGTCATTTGTGTGGAAATTGGTGTCACGCCCATTGTGCAGATATCCAAGAACTAGCTACAAGCATGTTTTAAAACAGGGAAATGTTTTTGGGTATGCCCAAATGAGATAAATCTGTGGACTAAAATCACAAGGGTATTAAAAGAGGACAACATCAAAGCTGCTTTCATAGACAACCTGGAAGCTTTCTACAACAGATGGGGACATAAAAAGTCTGTGCTGAATGGTACTGCCCTTGATACTGGCCATGTAGTCAGAAACTGTAAGGCTGGAGATGAAGTCCTGGTAGTCAGTAAATGTGGGGCTGATAGTGCTGTCCTGGGAGACAGTAATGGGGGAAGCTGGGGTGCTGTCCTGGGAGACAGTAATGGTGAAGCTGGAGGTGCTGTCCTGGGAGACAGTAATTGTGAAGCTGGAGGTGCTGTCCTGGGAGACAGTAATGGTGAAGCTGGAGATGCTGTCCTGGGAGACAGAAATGGTGAAGCTGGAGATTTTGTCCAGGTAGTCGGGAACTATACGCAGGAAGGAATACATATAAATGACCTCATAGGGGACAGGAGCCATAGTAGGGAAAAAAGTGTAGTCAAAGATAAGATAAAACCAATATTGCAAACTAGAAATACCGCAGGAAATAGCAAACAAGAGGACTCCACTAGCAATAGTGAGGATATATTACCAAGAACAACTGGTGGGAGCTCCATTGTTGGTGCTAGGGAGGAAAGAAGTAAGACAGGGAAACATGCACCAACAGGGAATACAGTCACAGAAACCCAAGGCAAACGGAAACCAAGCCTGTGCACATACTATGCACTTGGTATCTGCTGGCATGGGAAAGCTGGAAAAACAGATGGGACGTGCAACTATGACCACCCTAGAAAATGCCATGCCCATATGACAACAGGAAAATGCAAACTCCCTTCCTGTAAGCTTTTTCACCCTGAACTGTGTACCTCTTCAGTACAGGAAAGACTGTGCTATAACTTAAATTGCCAGGCATACCATCTAAAGGGGACAAAAAGATACAAAACATCCAGGCCATGGGAAAACCTGGGGTAGCCACAGCCACTCAAGAGGGGGAGGGTTTTTAGTGCCAGGAAGGAAAAAAAACTGGCAGGAAATGGCAGAAATCGTACACCAAATCCAGTCATTCCTGGAGTGGAACCACAGTCGATGGCCTCACTCCAAACCAACGATACAGATACTAATGCCGGAAAAAAATCCCCCCCAGTACCAACAATACCACCAGTCCGATAACATTCTTCTTTGCAAATATACAGGGTCTAAAGCCAGCAACAAACAACAAAATACCTTTCATCCATGGACTGCTTGCAGAGGCAAAGGCAATGTTCGCGGGTTTCACTGAGACCCACATAAAGGATCACTTGGACAACGAAATATGGATCCCAGGTTACAACCTATACAGATGTGACAGAGTGAACAGGCAAAAGGGGGGGGGGGGTTGGCCTGTACATTGCAGAGTCACTTGTTTGCACAGAACTGCTTAATGCCTCAAATGATGTAGTGGAAGTTTTAGCAGTAAAGGTAGAGAACCAAAACCTAGTCATTGTGGTAGTCTACAAGCCTCCGGATGCAACATCCCAGCAATTCCAGGAACAGCTGTTAAAAATTGACCACTGTCTGGAAAATCTTCCAGCTCCTGCACCCAGCATCTTGCTCTGGGGGATTTCAACTTAAGGCACCTAAAATGGAGGAATATAGCAAATAATATTGTTGCAGTAATAACACCAGGAGACAGCTCTGATGAAAACTCACACTCACACAAGCTTTTAAATCTCTGCACAAATTTCAATTTAAACCAGCAAATAATAGAGCCTACTAGACTGGAGGGAAAACACTAGACCTCATCTTCACTAAAAAATGATGATCTGATAAGAAATGTCACCATATCAAAAACAATATACTCAGTTCACAACATAATTGAGGTTCAGACATGTATGCGTGGAGCCCCAGACCGACATAATGAGACTAGTCACGAGGGAGCATTCACCAAATTCAACTTCAATAATAAGAACATAAAGTGGGACCAAGTAAACCAATTCCTAACCGATATAAGCTGGGAAGATATACTAAGCAACACAGACCCCAACTTATGCCTAGAACAGATTAATTCGGTGGCACTCGATGTTTGCACAAGGCTTATTCCTCTAAGAAAAAGGAGGAGTAGATGTAAAATAGAAAGAGACAGGCGCTCCCTTTACAGGCGACGGAAAATAATAATAGAGCGGCTAAAAGAGGTCAATATATCTGAAATGCGTAGGGAGACACTGGTCAGAGAAATAGCAAGCATCGAACTTAAGCTAAAAGAATCCTTTAGGAGTCAGGAATCGCGGGAAGAACTAAAAGCCATAAATGAAATCGAAAGAAACCCAAAGTATTTCTTCTCCTATGCCAAATCAAAATCGAGAACAACGTCCAGTATTGGGCCCCTACTTAAACAAGATGGGTCCTACACAGATGACAGCAAGGAAATGAGTGAGCTACTCAAGTCCCAGTATGACTCAGTTTTTAGCAAGCCGCTAACCAGACTGAGAGTCAAAGATCAAAATGAATTTTTTTTGAGAGAGCCACAAAATTTGATTAACACAAGCCTATCCCATGTTATCCTGACGCCAAATGACTTCGAACAGGCGATAAATGACATGCCCATGCACTCTGCCCCAGGGCCAGACTCATGGAACTCTGTGTTCATAAAGAACTGCAAGAAGCCCCTATCACGAGCCTTTTCCATTTTATGGAGAGGGACATGGACACGGGGCGTCCCACATTTACAAAAAACAACAGACATAGCCCCACTCCACAAAGGGGGCAGAAAAAGCAACAGCAAAAGAACTACAGAGCAATAGAAACTAACATCCCATATCATAAAAATCTTTGAAAGAGCCCTTAAGAAGCAAAATCACCCCCATCTAGAAACCCATCAGTTACACAACCCAGGGCAACTTGGGTTTAGAACAGGTCGCTCCTGTCTGTCTCAACTATTGGATCACTACGACAAGGTCCTAAATGCACTAGAAGAAAAAAGAATGCAGATGTTTAAAATATACAGACTTTGCAAAAGCCTTCGACAAGTGTGACCATGGCGTAAAAGCGCACAAAAAAGCGTGCTAAAGGAATAACAGGAAAAGTCGGTCGATGGATCTATAATTTCCTCACTAACAGAACACAGAGGAGTTGTAGTCAAACAGAGTAAAGTCCGAGGGAGCTATGGTGAAAAGCTCTGTTCCACAAGGCACAGTACTCGCTCCCATCTTGTTCCTCATCCTCATATCCCCATAGACAAGGATGTCAGCCACAGCACCGTGTCTTCCTTTGCAGATGACACCCGAATCTGCATGACAGTGTCTTCCATTGCAGACACTGCAAGGCTCCAGGCGGCATCAACCAAATCTTTCAGTGGGCTGCAGAAAACAATATGAAGTTCAACGATGAGAAATTTTAATTACTCCAGTATGGTAAAAAATGAGGAAATTAAATTTCACAGAGTACAAAACAAATTCTGGCCCAAAATTTGAGCGATACGCCAACGTCAAAGAACCCGGGAGTGATCATGTCGGAGGATCTCACCTTCAAGAACCATGACATTGTATCAATCGCATCTGCTAGAAAAAAGAAGGATGGATAATGAGAACCTTCAAAACTAGGGATGCCAATCCCATGATGACACTCTTCATGTCGCTTGTTCTTTCAGAGAGTCTCAAAACTCTGGAGTTTTGAGACTCTGGAGTTTTGAGACTCTCTGATCGCGGGTTCTCTCCCCGCCCGTGGTATTGTTTAAACTTGTGCAGTTAGCCTCTCCAAAACTTCGCTTTCTCTTACTCAAATTCAAAGAAGACGTTATAGGAAGGCGAGGAAATGATTTTATGTGTGATATGATTGGTGGGCACTCGCCATATTATGGCCTATTTTATTCGTTCTAGAGTATATAACATGATTCTATGCTATTTATAGTGTTTATTATGTCATAGTATATCAATTGCGATAGATAAATAAGCCGTTGAGTCGATATTAGCTCTATATTGAATAATATTATCTCGACTCAAGACTCTGGAATTCCGCTGATGTAAAACAAATGTTGCCATAAGGTTTTGATTGTCTTACACACTACATATAATATTAAAACATTTAAAAAGGTTGGAAGGTAAGACACATAGGCAAAAAGTTAAGCAAAATTTATTCCGAAATGTATCGCCCGCCCCAGTAGGCTTCTTCAGTCGAAATACAAAAGTAGACAGGGGCAGTAGAGATGTGAAGACGGTGTAATAAGTCCATCACCCTTTTAGTCGAAGATTTGAGGTTGGTTCAGTCCCCCATCCTGGAGAAAAGTTCTGTTCAATAGTCTGGAACTATCTGAAGATCAAGCGAACGTGAGGAGACTTATATACTGTCGGAAGGAGAGGACCTGGAGATTATTACCATTGTATAACTAGTTCAGCTATCATACCCTTTTGGCTTATTCCCTGAACCCATTATGATACCTTGTCATCTTTTGACTGTGGCCCCAGTCCCTGGACCCATTATGTACCTCTGTAATCTGTTTGACTGGACCGCCACAGGATTGGTATGGTTTTTGACAACGCCACAGGATGGGGTATGTGGTGGACTACCGGTCACAGGAAGGGTAGTTTTGACCACTGCCCACTGAGGATGGGTAATGATTGACTGACACCCACGGAGGATTAGTATGGGTGACTACTACGCCACAGGATGGTATGGTGTCATAATAAGCGGAATATTAACTAACTAGAGATGGTGCATATGCAGTAGTAGTGAGAATGTGGAGGCCACTGAAAAGGACACGTCCGGCTCCTAAGATCCAACAATTCTCGTGACTCGAAAAAAGTGTGTCCTGAGAGTTTAACCTGGAGTTTACCTGGGAGAGTTTTCCTGGGGTCCAGCGCGCCCCCGCGGCCCCGTCTGTGACCATGCTGCTCCTGGTGGATCAGAGCCTTGATGCAACCAGGCTGTTGCTGCTGGCTGCACGCAAACCAACGTTACGAGCCACAGCCCGCTGGTCCGTCACCGACTTAGTGCTTGTCCAGTGGCCAGCTTGAAACTGCCATGGTCCTGTTGGTAATCCCCCTTTGTATGCGTAGGCAGTTGAACGAGTCTCGCCCTGACACTAACTGGAATGGTCTCTGTAACGTGCTAAGACACCCCTGCTTTTCATTGGGGAATGGTGCATCGTCTGCCAAGTCTTTTGAGGCTTTCGTAGTTGAGTGATTTTCGTGTGTGCAAGTCGGTACTCGTCCCTCTATGATTTCCACACAAGGTGTATATACTCATGTATCTCTCCGCGCCTGCATTCCATGGAATACCTGATTTAGGACCTCAACGCTCCCAGTAATGAGGGTGTTATCTCCGTTAAAGGGGCGTGCCGTTGAAGGTGTCTCTGTACATTTTTTCTAGGTCAGCGAATTTCTCCTGCTTGAAAGGGTGCTGTTAGTGTGAAGCAATATTCCGAGCCTAGACATAAAAAGTACGCTGAAGAGTGTCATCATGGCTTGGCATGCCGAAGTTTAGAAGGTTCACATTATCCAACCTGTCATTTCTCTAGCAGACGGCGACTGACACATGTATATGGTCCCGTGAAGGTGAGATCCCGACATAACACTCACAGGTCTATGACGTTGTGTTCGTCTCTATTTTGTGGCGCAGAATTTGTTTAGTGTACAGGCTGATGAAGATTTAATTTTCTCATGATTACCAAACTGGAGATAATTAAAATTTCTCATCGTTGAGACATCATAATGTTTTCTGCACCCACTGAAAGATTTGGTTTGATGTCCCCTGGAGCCTTGCAGTGTTCTAGCAATGAAAGTACACTGTCATGCAAAATCGTGATGTCATCTGCAAGGAAGGCACGGTGTGCTATGGTGACGACCTTGTCAGTCAGATATGCGATGAGAAACAAGATGGGAGCGAGTACGAGTGCCTGTGAGGAACAGAGCTTTTTCTCACCGTAGCTGCCACAGACTTGACTCTGTGTTGACTACTACTCTCTGTGTCTGTTGTGAGGAAATTAGATGAGTTTGACCTCAGGACCATCAGAACTTAGCCATTGTTCCTTGCACATTCTTTGCTGGCTTATCAGGGGGCAATAGGCACATATAAAACGCAGACTAATTGTCAAGCATCCTTCCATAAAAAAAAAAAAGCACAATAGCCATTTATTGGAACAATACACAAATGACTCACACAACGGAGCTTACTACGAAGTTATCATTCCGTAATCTTGTGATCATTTATAAAGTTCACACTAACAAAAGGAGAGAAGGAGGGAGTATAATAGGCCAGGCAGACAGGGACGGAACAAGAGAGAAGTTGAGGGTAGTAGTAGTATGTAGTCAGTCAATACCCAAGGCGAAGAAAAACCCAAAGGAAGAAAGAGGAATGGAAGAGGGGAATGAGGAGGAAAGGTAGAGATAAGGGATGGAATTCGACAAATGGCGACTGAAGTTATAGGGGGGGTGGGGTGGGGGGGGGGGGGGGGGGGGGGGGTGGCTTATGGGTAAACAGTTTTAGGCAGAAGACCAGTCAAATAGAGATACTGTGATCCTGAGGTATTAGAAAAGAGCATTGTTTGTGTCGACGAAACCTAACACTACTTTGTGCTTCTAGTCCCTGCCAAAAAGAGATCAAACAGTTTCTACAAATACAGTAATAGGAGCAGGGGGAACAAGTAAAAAAAGTAGACCCTCTATAGTGCACTGGTTGGTCTATGTCTATTTTTGTTCACCTGTCCTCTTCCAAGTACTTTGAGAAACTGGCCGATGTCTTTCTGACTGCCACAAGGGAGCACAAAGTAGTTGTTAGGTTTTGCCCCACCAATATTGTTCTTTCTGTCATGTCAAGAGATCACAGTCATCCTGTTGACTGATCTTCTGCTAAAACTATATCTACCAACTTATCTAACTGATCACAGTCACCTCCCTATACACGAGACACCACTTTCCTTGTAGAATTTTAGTCATGGCTTTGTCTCTGTAGAAGCCTTCTTTCCCATTACATCGTAAAATCTTGCAAACCTTCAGAACAACTTTGACTTACCTGATTCTTTTTTCCTATCTTCCTCTTCCTCTTTCCTCTGTCCTCTTTCTCCTTTGGGGTTCTTCTGCTTGGTATTTGACTGACTCCCGACTACTAACTGCTAGCCTCCCCTCCTCTCTTGTTACTCCGTCCCTGTCTGCCGGACTATATATACTCCCTCCTTCTCTCCTTTTGTCAGTCTGTGACTTTTGTAAATGGACTAAGGACGACAGAACGTCATCGTAGCTCCTGTCTTATATGTGGCGGGTTGTTTAGTGTGTAACATACCGTCCACTTATGGTAGAAGGTGGTTTATGTGGAGCGGCGGAGTCATGGTTCAATACGACTTACACTGACAGTGGGCCGCTATAAACAACAACAACAACAACAAATTGTGTTGTTGGTGGGTGAGGAGGTGATAAAGTGAACAATAAAACTTGTAGTGGTGTCTAACACAGGTTGAGTAACACCTGTGTGTGTTTAACACAGGGTGAGGTAACTACCTGTGGTGTCTGAACACAGGTGAGAACACCTGGTTGTGTCTAACACAGGTGAGTAACAACTGTGGTGTCTAACACCAGGAAGTACCACTCTGTAGGTGTCTAACACAGGTTAGTAACACCTGTGGTGTCTAACACAGTGAGTAAACACTCGATAGATTGTGTCTACACAGGTGAGTAACACCTGTGGGTTCTAACACAGTGTGAGTAACACCTGTGTTGTCTAACACAGGTGTGAGACAACTTTGGTGTCTAACACAGGTGAGTAACACACTGTGGGTTTCTAAAACACAGGAGAGTAACAACTTAGGAGTCTAACACAGGTGAGTAACAACTGTGGTGTCTAGACACAGTGAGTAACACCTGTGGTGTCTAACACAGGTGATAACAACAGTGGTTGTCAAACACAGTGAGAAACACTGAAGTGACCAAACACTGGTGAGTAAACACCTGTGGTGTTAACACAGGAGAGTTAACACCTGTGTGTCTAACACAGTTGAGTAACAATATGAGTGGTGTCCTAACCCAGGTGAGTAACACCTGTGGTGTCTAACACAGGTAGAGTAACACCTTTGGTGTCTAGACAACAGTGAGTAAACACCTGTGGTGATCTAACACATGTGAGTAACACCTGTGTTTCAAACACAGTAGAGTTGCACCTGGTGGTGGTCTAACACAGGTTGATTAACACCTGTGGGGTTTCTAACACGGTGAGTAACACCTGTGTGTCTAACACAGGTGAGTAACACCTGTGGTGTCGAACACAGGTGATGTACACTTGGTGTCTAACACAGGTGGAGTAACACCTACCATTTATTACAATATAACATTCATGTGCTACAGAGTGATTACATGCAGAAGAGGTTTGACAACCCATGAAATATAGTGGATTAAGGCGCCAGACATGATCATATTCTTGTGTCGTGTTGACTGTCTTACTGCTCAGTGGGTTGTACTGTCTATTACCTGCTCAGTTTATGTGAACTGACTTACCTGCTCGAGGTGTGTGACTGTCTTAACCTGCTGCAGGTGGTTGACTGTTACCTGCTCAGGTGTTGACCTGTGCTGCCTGCTCAGGTGTAGACTGTCTTACCAGCACAGGTTTGAGCTGTGCTTATACCTGCTCAGGTGTTGACTTCTTTACCTGCTCAGGTGTTGACTGTCATTACCTGCTACAGGTGTTTGACTGTCTACCTGCTCAGGTGTTGACGAGTTACCTGCTCAGGTGTTTGCCTGTCTTACTGCTCCAAGGGTGTTGACTTCCCTACCTGCTCAGGTGTTGACTGTCCCTTACCGCTCCTTGCTGACTGTGTTACCTGCTCTAGCTGCTCCAGGATGTTGACTGTTGTAAGCTGCTTCAGGTGTTGACTGTCTTAGCTGCTCAGGGTTGAGCTGTGAGTAGCTGCTCAGGTGTGTGACTGTCTAACCTGCAGCAGGTTGTTGACTGAGTTACCTGCTCAGCTGGTTGGCCTGTGTTGCTGCTTAGTGTTTGACTGTTAGCTGCTCAGGTTGTTTGAACTGTGTGTGACCTGCTCAGGGGTGTTGACTGTGTTACGTGTTCAGGTTTGACTGGTGTTAGCTGCTCAGTGTTGACTGTTATATGCTGCTCATGGGTTTTGACTGTGTTACGATTAATGTTAATCTGTGGTTAGCGCTCAGTGTTGACTGTGTTAGTTGCTCAGGTGTGACTGTCACGGTATTAGCTGCTCATGTGTTGACTGTTATCCTGCTCAGGTTGGTTAGGTCTCAGGGCAGAGCAGGTGTTTAGTGGTCATGATATAAGCAGGTTTATTAGTAGGTATATAGGCAGCAGCAGGTGTTGGGTGTGGGTGAGACAGGCAGTCAGTGTTAGTGGGTGGCAGCACAGCAGGATTAGTAGGTGTTGGAGGCATCATCAGCAGTTGTTAGGTGTGAGCACACAGCAGTGTTAGGTGGTGAGGCATGCAGCAGCATTTTTAGGTGTAGAGGTAGCAGCAGCAGGTGTTAAGTCTGTGAGGCACAGTAGTCAGTGTTAGGTGGTGAACAGCAGCAGCAGGTTTTAGTGGAAGTAGCAGCAGCAGGTGTTAGGTGTGAGGCAGCTAGCAGCAGCAGGTGATAGTTGGTGAGGCAGACAGCAGCAGGTGGTTAGGTGGTCAAGCATCAGCAGCAGGTTTTAGTGGTGTAGGCAGCAGCAGCAGGTGTCTTAGGTGGTTAGAGGCAGCAGCAACAGTATGTTAGGTGTGGTCAGCAGCAGCATGTGTTAGGTGGTGAGGCAGCAGCAACAGGTGTTAGGTGTCAAGCAGCACGAAGGCAGGGATTTAGGTGGTGTAGACGAGCACAGCCGGTGTTCGGTAGTGTAGGCAGCAGCAGCAAGGATGTTAGTGTGTCATGGCACATCAGGCAGTGTCTAGGTATGGTGATGTGGAGGCAGCATCAGGTGTTAGGTGGTCAAGGCAGCAGCAGCAGTGTTAGGTGGTCCAGGCAGCAGCAACATGGTTTAGGTGGTCAGGCAGTCAGCGGGACAGGTGTTGTGTTGTCAGTGCAGCAGCAGCAGTGGTGTTAGGTGGTGAGGCAGCAACCAGCCGGTGTTAGGTGGTGAGGCAGCCTAAAAGCAGGTGTTAGGTGGTGATGGCAGGCAGCAGCAGGTGTTGGTGTGTGAGGTGCAGTCAGCAGCAGGTGTTAGATGTTGTGAGGCAGTGCAGGGCAGCCAGGTGTTAGGTGGTGAGGCAGCAGCAGCAAGTGTATTAGGTGGTGAAGGCAGGCAGCAGCCGGAGTTGTAGTAGGAGTGTGAGGCAGCACACGGTGTTAGGTGGTGAGGCAGCAGCAGCAAGTATGTAGGTGCCAGCCGCATCAGCAGGAGTTAGTGGTGGAGCAGCAGCAGCAGTGTTAAGTGTATGTCAGCGCAGTGCAGCAGCAGCAGGTTGTTAAGTGGTGAGGCATCAGTCATGCAGGTGTTAGTGGTGAGGCAGCAGCGAGCAGGTGGTTAGGGAGGTGAGGCAGGCAGCGCAGCAGCAGGTAGTTAAGTGGTGAGGCAGCAGCGGAGCCGTAGTTAGGTGGTGAGGAGCAGCAGCAGCAGGTGTTTAGGTGGTGAGGCAGCAGCAGGCAGGGTGTTAGAGGTGGAGAGTGCAGTGCAAGCACAGCAGGTTTTAAGTGGTGGAGGCAGCACAGCAGGAGTTATGTGGTGAGGCAGCAGCATCAGGTGTTCTGTAGAGGTGAGGCAGCAGCAGCAGCAGTGTTACGCAGTGGTGTGAGGCAGCAGCAGGCAGGTGTTAGTTTGGGTGATTGCAGCAGCAGTCATGTGTTAGTGGCCATGCAGACAGCCGCAGGTTTTAGTGGTGAAGGTCAGCAGCAGTTTAAGTAGTAAGTTTTAAGGTTTAGTTACATAATCAAACAATATTGTTGGCAGAACATTTGCATATACAAGGTTCAGTACATTTACCAAGAATAACCCAATAAGATTAGTAATTGTAAATTTAGGTAGCACAAGTACACTAAATAACACTAGAACAAATTACATACCTAGTAAACATGTCCATTAACCACCAGAGTAACACAAAAATTATCAAACATTAGTGCACATGTACTATCCACCAGAGTAACACAAAAATTATCATACGATAGTAACCTGTACAATTAACCCCCCAGATAACGCAAAAATTAACATAGCATAGTAAAATTGTACATGAACCACCAGAAGTAACACAAAAATTATCATACATAGTAACATGTACATTATCCACCAAATTAAACACAAAATTATCATACATGAGTAACAGTGTACATTAACCACGCAGAGTAACACAAAATTATCATCAATATAACCGTACAGTTAACCACAGAGTGACACAGAAGTTATCAAACATAGTAACATGTACATTAACCACGGAGTGTAACACAAAGAATTATTTAAACAATGTAACACATACATTAACCACCAGAGTAACACAAAAATTATCATACATATAACATGTTACATAAACCACCAAGTAACACAAAAACTCAAGTGACTTAATTGTAGCTCCTTGTAATATCTAATTTTTAAATCTTAAAACATCTAGTCAACTGTGTCAAAATCATCACCATAAATAAGGTAATTTGTGTATTACGATGGAGACCCCTGACCCATGGCAAGGTAGGAAACTTAAGTTGTGTAAGTGTTCCTTATACGCAGAGATTGTCCCGTTCACCTAAGGTCAAGTAGTACCTGGGTGTTAGATGACTGGGATGTGGTGTCCTCCATGGGACAAGATTACTAGCCATTAATGGAAATAAGACAGACAGTCCCTAAGAGAGCCACTGACTTTCTTGGTTAATCTTGTGTGGCTACCTCCTCCGAATTTAAAAATCTGAACAAAATCTGTACCTCTAAGTTAAACTGATTTATTATACATTAATATAAAAGAGAGGCTCAACTTATCGTAACCATATACTTATATTATAGTAACTAATAATAGTACATAGTCACATAGATGCATTTTTATACATTTTTACTGTAACATTGAAATACAGTTCAGTTGCACTACATTAGGATTACTGTGAATAACCAATAAGGGAATTATATTGCTAACATATTAATCCTTTCAGGTTTCAGCCGTACTAGTAATGGCTAAACGCCCCAGGGTTTTTGACGTACTAGTAAATGCCCTAAATTCTAGCACCCTCAAACTATGAGAAGGAAAGCTGTAGCCTACTTATGAAAGAATGTGTCCTATGGTGGTCAGTGTGCACATATAAAAAATCCTAGGCAGCAGCACAGTGCGTAATAGTAGAAAAAAAACTTTGACCATGGTATTATTAAAACAGCGAGCTTTGACGTGTATTTATAGTATGGCTTTATGTTGAATTCTATTTTTCTGGTCTCATTTTATAGACATGAAATACAAAAGCAGAAAAAGAGATGATTGTTGACTGGTTTATTGAATTAAAATACCTTGAAAATGAGCTGAAAAGTAGCAGAAATTGTTTAAAGAAAAGAATTTTTACAAGTTCAAAAGTAAAACAAATCATTCCTAAGCCATCCATACACGTCAACTTGGTAGTCTAATATTCTTCACAAGTGCGCTGAAATATTTATACATTACTACACTAATGCAGTAGTCCGCATAACAGTAAATCTTCTATGCTTATGTAAGAAAAAAAAATTCAAAGTGGAAAGCAAAGGAAATATAGAGTGGGCCTGGGGAATGTAACTAATGAACAGAGAACTTGTTATTTTAGTGCCAGGAATGTCTTTCTTGTTTAAACTAGGACCCTATCAGATAGTTGGGCATCATTTGTGAAATTTGTATGGAAATTGGTAAATGCTAAATTATGACCACTTTATTGAGGATAGTTTAGAAATCGTAAATGGGTGTTTTCTTGGAACTCATATCGATAGGAACATACAGGGGTGGACCCCCGCGAACCGTTGGCATCACATAAAAACGATTAATCCGGCATACGCTTGTCTTTAATCGCAGAAAATTTTGTCCTCGCATACCGCTTAAAAACCCGCTCCCACGAGTGTTCGTCCGAGACGCATTCCAATGAGCGCTACTGCAGCCTCAACGTGACCGCTGGTGCATATTTTACAGCCTCCTCCGCGTAACATCCAGACATTGACAATCGGAATATTTCGTATTATTACAGGTTTATGCAGTCTTTTTATCTTGAAAATAAGTGACCATGGGCCCCAAAGAAAGCTTCTAGTGCCAACCCTACAGCAATAAGAGGGAGAGATCCCAATAGTAGATGAAGAAGAGAGACATTGATAAGTATAAAGGGAGTGCGTATCTCCGACCTGGTCCGGATGTACAAGAAACCCCGCAAATCAACCAGTCGCTACTATTGGTGGCACCAGAAAGGCAATCAAGAAGCTGTTCTTGCCAAAGGTTTAACTATGTTTTCGAAACAAAATCGCAAGTGATGGAATGATGTTGAGAGACTCTTATGGTGTGGTATAAATGATAACAAGCTATCAGGGATATAGCGTCTCTCAAGCGATCAATAATCGAAAAAGGCTCAGGAAGTTTGCATGAGGATTTATTAAGAAATGCCTGCAACTAGTGCTGATGTGAGTGTAATTTAGCCTGTGACAGCAATAGTTGGTGTTGAGAGATTTAAGAGCTAAGTGCATACGCTAGTGTGTCGAAAGGCATTGGTGAGGCTGCAGTTCAGACCAAAAAGCGGCCTGTGAAAAATAATGTTGCATGAATTCAAGGAGTACAAGAGACGAAGACTGAAACCTGAACAAGTGTTTTAATTAGTGATGAAACAGGCTGTTTTGAAGAAAATGAGCCAAGCAGGAACTACATATACTGCAGGAGGAAAAGGCACCCCCAGGACATAAGCGCGAGCATGAAAGACAGCTTACTTGTTGGGTGAGTTGATCCAATGCTTACATGAGTAGATTGCAAGTTAGGCCTTTATTAGTGTTATCGCCTCTGAAACTACCAGAGGAGCGTTCAGGATGCAAAAGAATGTCCTCAAGGAGAATTTGTGTGTGCTGTGGAGGGCAAACAGTAAGGCATGGGTCACTAGGGACTTTTTCTATGACTGGTTACACCATGCATTTGCCCCCAATGTGAAAGATTACCTAACTGAAAAGAAATTAGAACTTAAGTGCCTCCTGGTGTTAGACAATGCCCCTGGTCATCCTACAGACGTGGCAGAGCGACTTATATGGGGACATGAAATTCATTAACATCAAGTTTTTGCCTCCTAATACCACTCCTCTCCTGCAGCCCATGGACCACAGTATTGCAAACTTCAAAAAACTGTACACAAAAGCTCTGTTTGAAAGGTGCTTTGTAGTGACCTCAGAAACTCAACTGACTCTAAGAGAGTTTTGGAGAGAGCAGACTTAATATCCTCAATTGTGTAAACCTATAGGTAAGGCTTGGGAGGAGTGACTAAGAAGACCTTGAACTCTGCTTGGAAGAAACGTGCCAGAATGTGTAGACAAAAGGGATTTTGAAGGTTTGAGGCTAACCCTGAAAGGATTATGCCAGTTGAGGAATCCATTGTGGCATTGGGAAAGTCCTTGGGGTTGGAGGATAGTGGGAGGATGTGGAAGAGTTGGTGAGGAGGACAATGAAGAACTAACCACTGATGAGCTGATAGATCAGTCTTTCAACAGCAAATGAGGCCATACCTGAGTAACTTGTTTCAGAGAGGGGAGAGAGAGAAAATTGAAGAAGAGTTGCCTAACTACAAGATTAAGGAAAATGTGTGCAAGTGGCCTTGAAGTGCAAACCTTTTTTTAATGAAAAAATCACCCTCACAAACAGCTATTGCAAGCCGTGTTGGCAACCTGTTAACTGACAATGATTGTGAAAACACATAGGGGAGTCATAAAGGAACGAGAGGTACAGGCCACTATGACAGATAAGTTGTGCGAAAGAAGTCCAGTGACTCTGAAGCCTGGTCCATAGTGGCTTGAAAAGAAGAAGGAAGTAACCAACCAGAAAAAGGACTCGGACACCAAGTCCTTAATGGAAGGGGTGATTCCCCTTCTAAAACACTAACACTCTCTCTCCCCTCCTCCCATCCCATCAATCATCACCAGATCTTCAATAAAAGTAAGCGTCATGTAAGTGTGCATGCCTTTTTCAGTTTGTGTGTATTAAAATTAACATTTCATGTGGTAAAAAATTTTTTTTTTCATACTTTTGCGTGTCTTGCACGGATTAATTTGATTTCCATTAATTTATTTTCTTATGGGGAAAAATTCATTCGCATACCGATTATTTCGCATACCAATGACCCCTCTTGCACGGATTAAAATCGGTATGTGGGGGTCCACTGTAATGGAGTTCTAGAGAAATAGTTATGATTTTTGTCGACTAGTACACTGGAATTGGCAAAAAAATAGGGCTCAAATGGGCAAAATTGCCGATGCGTGGTGGTGGCTCGTCTGGTGTTGCTTGGCAACCATGCTGTTTGCTGCAGGAAGACTCACTGCCCCACATATCCATACAGCTGCTTGATCTGGCATCTGGTGAAGATACATGTCCAGTTTCATCATGAAGGCTTCTACACTTGTTCTAGCCATGTTTCTGATATCTTCTGGTAAGATGTTGAATAGTCTGGGACCCCGGATGTTGATACAGTGTTCCCTATTGTACCACTGCCCCCCTGCTTCTCTCTGGGTTATCTTACACTGTTCTCCTATATCTCTCACTCTAGTATGTTGGTATGACCAAACCATACCAAACCAGCCCAACATTACTGATGTATTGGAAATTACTAAAAATGAAAAATACTTGTATATTTGTTTCCATAAGTTCATAAGTGTATGAATGAAAAAGGAAAGAGTACAACCTCTCCTCACTTACGATGTCTCAATACCGACAACGTGGACTTATGATGGACGCTCTGACCAGTGTCCCTACCTAAATGTATGTATTAGGAGCTGATTTCCTAAATTCTGATTAAATACAGTATACAATACACTACTGTGTAAACATTTTAAAAATATACCAGAAATATTAAAAATGTGCAAAGGTGACATATAAAACAATATCATTGATGGTTGCACAAACCCCTACCATTATAGTACCTGCTCCTCCTCATTTAGAGATGAATTTTGTTTTCCAGACTAACTTTTAACTTTCGTAATTCAAAACATAATAATGGTCAAGATTTATTTTTTTATTTTTTTTTTATTTTATGCTTTGCATAACAGTACATTGAAGAAATAATTATATTTACAATAGTGGGTTGCAAATGCAAAGAAAGAACCTCTATTATGCCTAGGCAATATGGGCCAACTTAACATTATTGCGTACAGACTACTTAATACCAAGATTTTATCAAAGTTGTAGCCGTATGACAGTAATTATTTCATAGTTGAACCAAGTAGTTAATTAATTATAAGTGAATTACAACTTGTATTCTAGACAAAGGATATATTCATAGAGTCAAAATGCATATTGTAAAAACAATGTGCAATTATATTCCTGTCAACAATGGATAAGAGGTTCAAAGTGATTGTTGATGTTATGATGTGGGAGTACATAGTGAGTATGTGTATAATGAATATTTAGAATTTAGTCTATGGTGATTAATGGCTTTTGAGAAGAGTCATTAAACTTATTTTCAGACTGTGTTACTTGAATATATTCTGGAATGAAATTTCCATATTTTAGGGCCCCTATGTTGCATAGGAGCTTTTTACATAGTGTGAATATGGACAAGAGGTATATCAAAAAGAGATCTGTGTCCTTGTGTTTGGTCCATTGTCCTGTTTAAGTTGGTGCGGAGAAGTTTGAGTGAAGCTTTTATTATTTGTTGTGTATTTTTCTGTGTATGCAGAAGGGACATGAATAAGTATGGATGTTTCTTAATGGTGAAGCAATTCAGACTATTGAAATTGAGTATGCTGGCCTAGTGGGAAATTCATTATCATTCTTACTGCTGCCCTTTTGCTGGGTTATGAGGGTTTAGGTGATTGGATGTTGTTGATCCCCATGCACAAATTCCATATATAATATAAGGGTTATATGAAGTGTATGGTACAGTGCCAGGAGAGCTGATTGTGGAACGTAATTCCTTATCTTTGATAGTATGGCCTACAGTCCTAGAGAATTTTTTGGCGATTTGTAGTATGTGTGTCCAGAACTTAAAGGCTTACTGTCAATGTGGATACCAAGGAATTTTCTTCAGTGAGCCTTTTTTGACTGATGAATCCATTTTATCGTTATGTTAATCGATTATTATTTGCAGCTTTGTTTCCAAACTGAATGAAATAGGTATATCGGTATTCAAGTAAAAGCTTTATTTAAGTCGTCATCCAGGCAGATATTTCTGCAATTCGGCATTGAACTGTGTTTGCTAGTAACTGTGTTTTTTTTGGATGGGAAAAGACATATGTAGAGTCATCTGCGAATAATATGAGTTTTGATAGCTGGTGATCATGTCGGAGATCAATGATGTAGATGAGGAAGAGGTAGTGGTCCAAGGGCAGCTCCTTGTTGGGACTCCTACTGTGATTGTTTGGGTGGAAGAGTTTGCATCATTTGCATAACTCATCTTGAGTTCTTTACAAAGGTATGATTTTAGGTATTGAGGAGTGTGCCTCGAGATACATAGTGCATTAATTTGGAGTAAAGCAGTGTCATGGTTTGAACTGTATCGAAAGCTTTACGTAAATCAATGAAAATGCCCAAGCGGACTTCTTTCTTTTCGAGTGCGTTATATTTAGTTCTAGCGATGTGTATGATAGCATCCATTCACTTTTATTATTCCTGAATCCAAACTGAACAAGGGTTTAATATGTTTGTGAGGACGAGGTAGGAATAGAATCCGTCGCATGAATTAATTTCAAAAGAATTTTAAGCGCAGTGGAAAGTTATATATTGGTCTATATTTATTCAAGTCATCTTGGTCCACTCCCTCCTTTGTGGGATCGAATTGACCGCTCACTATTTTTGAGTGATTGTTGGGAAAGTAGCTGATTCAATGGAATTTGTTAGAAAAGAGCATTGCATTAATTGGTGATAATACTTTGAGACGCTTTTTCTGTACATAAAAGCAGCACGCTGTTTATGTTCCTTGCCTTGATTATTATTTAAGTGGCTATGATGAGCGTAACTTCTGTGGGTTCGTTTGGAGCTAGGAATAGTGTATTTGGTAAGTACCTATGACGGTAGTCTGAATGGACGGGTGATTACTCTGGTATTTTTATACCTCTAGATTTTACCATGGTGGAAAAAGAAAATGTTGAGTCTGTTGCTGATTTCTGTAAGTGTGAGTGGACGGTTTTCATCTGATTTCGTAAATTTAATAGTTTTGTTTTTAGATAACTTTTTGATTCTCACAATTACAATAGAGTTTTTTTTCCAGGTTTTTTTCATATCCACCTTTGAGTTTATGTAATCTATTTTCAATAATACAATTTTTAAGATCTTCTTTCAGCTGATAAGTGCAGACGAGTAATGTTTAGACTGTTCTCTCGTTATTTGACCCATTCTATACTGTTTTTCATACTTGTGCTATGTGTTAATGGAATGAAGGATGCTTGGTGTTAGCCAGGATTATTCAGTCTCTTAGCTGTGATCTGTTTAGTTTTTCTTTGGGCATTGTTTGGTAGTAGAGCTTTTTTTATTTTTGTTTTAGAAAATTTATTATACATTTATTTCATATCTGCATAGGTTTTGAACTCATTTTGGCATTCAATTAATTAAAAGCTGCCATAAAGTTTTACTGCTTTCTCATATGTAGTCTGAAGGTTACTTTAGTGGGTCTTGTGGCAGTTTTGTTCCAGGATTCAGTTATGAGGAAGGTTGATAGTGGTCTCACCTACTCACCTAATTGTACTCACCTAATTGTGGTTGCAGGTCAGACTCAGCCCCTGGCCCCTGCCCTCTTCACTGAATCACTATTTAGGCTCCTCTCCACAGTCTTCCTGAGCTTTTGTCATAACCTCTTCTTAAAACTATGTATGGTTTCCTCCTTCACAAACTTCACTTGCTGTCAGGCTATCCACATCCCTTATGACCCTATGACCTCCCTAACGTCCTGTACTTGTCTGAGTCTTCAGTGTTTTCTGTGATTAATACATATTTTAAAAGGGATATGTGTTTGTCCAGATGTGGTCTATTAAGGAGATGCTTGTCTCGGTAATCTTGTAGGTTTCGTTTATTGTTGGTAAGCAACAGTCAGTCACTCATTTGTGTTAGTGAATTTGGTTGCTGGGTCCTAGTCCTGTATATGTTTATTGTTGAAATCTCCTTAAGTATAGGTGCGGTCCTTTATTCATGTGTGCATCCAGTAATCATGTTTTCTAATTTTTCACTAAAGTGTAAATGGCTGTGACTGTGGCACTCTGTCTATTTTCAAATTCAGATTCAAATTCAAGTTTATTCCTCTATAAGGGTTACAATGTGGGGGTTTAGCAGGTTTTGGGTACATTTGTGTTTTAACATGTTATAAAATACAAATTACAGAGGGGGCCGAACTAGGACACCAAGCTGGCTAGGCATTTTCGATTGGCAGTATTTTTAAAGTGTGGTATAGAGCAGACTTAGATTAAATCTTAAACAATAAATCCATAACAGATTAAGGTATAAGGCTAAGTGACTACATCATATCATTTTGTGAGTTTAGCAATGTGAATGCCTTTTGTTTGCGGCACAATGCAAAGTGGGGGGGGGTCTCATATTAGGAAGTATCATTGGCAAACTTATGACTAGTTAGATTATTATTTTAAGATTCAGATTAGTATTCTGTTTTATAGTCCGTGGGAGAGTAGAGCTGTAATTATGCACCACCAGGTGCTTATCATGTAGTTAGTACTGCAGTGTGGGGGAACAAAAAAAAAAAAAATCCATGGGAGAATAAGATGATTTTTCTAAACTGTAGTTTGATAAGTTATGAATGTGTCTGCAGTTTCTAGAGTTTTCAGTTAGGGTTGTTCCAGATTTCAGGCAGGTCCTTCGAAATACATTTGAATTTTGTGAAGGTTTAATCGAACAAGGGACAAGTCCAATGAATGTCTGTGTCTGGTGTAATGTCCTTGTGGATCCCTGTCACAACAATCAGAAAGCATTTTAGGTCACGAGTTAATATTGGAACACATAAAGGTCCTGTAGATATAGATCTGCACAGTAGTAACGTGTTGATGTTTCTGAACAGGGAGTAAGTTTAGATCTATGAAGTTGGGGGGTGTGTGCTATGATGGGGATTTAGTGATATTCTTAATGCGTGCTTTTTGTAGGTTATTATTGCTTTAGGTGGGTTTGCTTGCAGTTGAACCCCAAAGCACAGATAGCATACGGGAGGTATGGATATATATGTGAATGGTATAGTGGAGAAGGGCAGTTTGCGGCATGTACTAACGTATCTTTGGAGAGGATCCCCACAGTTTTGGATACTTTTTTTGTTATGAGTTTGGATATGGGTGCTGAAATTTTTGGTTTGTTGTCGAGGTATAGGCCAAGGAATTTGCCGCATTATTTCAGGCAATTAGAGTGATTGTCGGAACTTACTGTTAAGTTGGCGCAAAACACCTGCTCTGCTACCAAACATAATATAGTAGGTTTTTGTCAATGATAATTGATAAGTTTATATGGCAGTCATCCAAGTCCAATATTTTTGAGCACTCCTCATTAACAATGGTGTTGAGGGTGGCAAGATAGGTGGGGAGATACATAAGTCAATGTCATCAGCAAAGAGAATGGGTTTCAGTGTTGGGATTATGTTGGAAGATCATTGAGGTAAATGAGGAAGAGATCAGGGGTCCCAAGACACTGCCCTGGGAACTCCAGTATCAAGTGGCGAATTGAAGAGGCTTGTGTCTTAATGCGTGACAGACTGATACACCTATTAGAAAGGTGGAATTTAAAATATCAAGCCACATGGCCTCTTAATACCATAGTGGTCAAGTTTGTGGAGAAGATGGGCCGTGGTCTACTGTTTACAAACACTTTTCCTTAGGTCAATAAAAAATCCAAGTGGATATTCCTTATTTTCCAATGCTGTTAAAGCATGTCTAGCATTTATTTATAATTGCATCATTAGTGGCTTTTATTTTTCCTGAATCCAAATTGGTTAGGTTTTTGATTTAAGTTTTGTGACGTTATAAATGAATATAGTCCTCCTGTGCATGAGTTTCTCGAAGATTTTGGGTAGCAGGTAATTTGATATTGGCCTATAGTAGTTTACACTGTAAGGCACCACCATTATGTATTGGTGTAACCGATTGCTGGCTTGAGTAGTGTCGGAAAGTGCTAGTTTTTCTAGTGACTTTTTAACACCTTTCATGTCCGTCCCGTAGATCTACGGCTTGGTCGGTGAGTGTCCAACCCGTAGATCTACCTACAATTCAAGCGCCGTCAAAATTTAGGCGCGAAAGCGCTCATATCCTACATGTGAGAGAATGTCTGCGCCGTGGTTTGCCACCGTAAACAAAAAATCTAGGCGCACTGCATAGCATTGTGGAAATGCCGGCTCAGTCCCCTTTTTCCCCCAGCCCGTCGAAAATAGCTCTCATCCCCGGAAAATTGGGACTCCCCTTCCGTCTGATGTTCTGACCTATGGAAGGGAAAAATAAAGAAAATTTCTAGGGCTTTGAAAGTTGTGACGAAATAATGACCAGGTTCATAAATGCAGAAACCCCAACGTCCTCGCCTTCTCCCTTGGGGGGGGCACTCGTGACTCACGGTGGGGTGTTCCTAAAGAAAGAAAAACTAATATTTTCCCGTGGCCTGGCTCTGACTTAGTAAGACTGATTCTGGGGTTTGTGATTTTTTGCGCTGACGATCATTCGGTGTGATATTTTGAGGAAAATATTCACCGTGGGTCGGTATGTTTGCCGCCCATGCGCTCGGGTAGTGTACCCTATGTGTGCCCAGGGGGGGGAGTCTCCAGAGTATCCCAGTACATCCCGGAGTACACCCCAGTACATCCCGGGCCTAAACCCTTTTGGAGTGTATGAGGATGATGTGGCTACACTTGGATGGAGGGCAAAGGCTCAGGGTGGTGTTAGTGGGGTGGTGGTTAGTGGCACACCCATGCTGACCCCTGTGCCCGGGGGGGCCCCACGTGCTGACTCGTCTTCAAGGACAAACGGAGCGTTCCCCCCCAGCCCTCCAAAAACCCACCGAAAACCCCCTAGATTCCAGTATCCCCCACAAACGATCGGGTTTGGGCAGCAAAACCCAATTTTTCCCACCCCTCACCACTTTGTGACTCTCAAGGGGGGAATTCTACCTACCTGTCCCTTGGGAACCACGGCCAATGAAACGGGAATTTTTTTGATTTTTTCTTTGCCCAGCCTTTGTGGAAATTTATTGTAGGGAAAGAAATAAGTTTTTCTACACCATGGCAAATACATCTTTCCCCACGTCAAGAAAACAGGTGGAAAGAGAGACTTTGCAGAAATGATTTGCTTTTTGCAACAATAAGTTTATGCCTCCTCATAAGATAATTAAAAGCATACTGGTCCACGGACCCTAATTGAAACCCCCCCTTTCAGTGAAAAATCCCAGTAACGGGTTTATCTTCTTTTACGTATGTTGCACTTCTTGAAAAAACCGGGCCTGACAGAAGTGACGGGTTAACAAGATTAGAAATGTTTTCTGTATCTAAAAAAAAGTTAGGATATACTTTTATCCCATTCAAGAATCTTGTAATTGACGTTTTTGATTTTGTTCAAAGGGTAGACTGTCATTCAAGCAGTATATACCGAGCAAGGGAACCGTTTTGGTAAAAATTGTTTGTACTCTTGATTGTGACAGTGGCCTGGTTTTGGAAATTTTTTGTATACAGGGGTAGAAAAACATTGAAAGATCCCAAGGTTTTTGGGTATATCAGGTGAGTAGGGAAACATGATGGAACCTTATCTGGTAAGGCCATACTTATATACCGTAATGGACACAAGCCCATTCTCAGTGTTTTCATGGAGTGAAAAACAGATGTGTGGGGCCCAAGTGCTTCAAATCGTAAAAAATTTCCCCATTTTCAACGCAGGTGTTCGGTGATGATGTGCAGGTTTTCTCCAATGCAATCATGGGCATTACGGGGAAATCCCAACGGAGTCCAAATTTTTTGACAAACCATTCACCGAATGAAAGCAAACATGGAAATTGATGAGTGACTTTTTTACTTTTCGAAAACCCGTGACATGATTTTTACACAAAACTGCGCTTGGTTGACAAGTGTGACATGAATTTGGTTTTGTTGCTGTGGTTTAAGAATTTACAAGGGTACTGAACTTTTCCTTCCACCTAAACTTTTAATGGAAAATGATATATATTGTACCAAAAAAAAGATGGTCAGAACCGGGGGAAATTTGTTGTCTTTTGCCAGAAAAACCAAAAAGACCAAACAACACCTTTGAAAAAACATGGTCCCAATTTTTCACAAAAAAAAAGCGTTTGGAGGGGTGGGGGACACAAAAAGTTTTAACCAAAAGAAAATTTTAAAATTTCTTGTTGGCCAAAAAAAAACACCCCAAAAAACCCAAAACCCAAAAAGACCCGGAGGGTTGCAAATTCCACAAGCCCAGCAGTTCTAAAACCATGCCCAGTGATTGTAAAAATAAAAATTTTATATAAAACATTAGTTTAACAATTTTTGTGCATTTTTTATTGTAATAAACAACGTGGAAAACAAGAATATGATAAAAAACTTTAGTGCGGTTTTGTGTTAAATACGTGAGAATTTTATTTCAATTTATACATATTGGTCTCTCAGGCCCCAAAGTTAGTAGGAATAAAAAAAAAAGGGGAAAAGAAAAGAAAAAAAAACTAAAACAACAAAAAAATATAATACGCGTATTGGAATTCGTCGATTTGCCGCCCCTATCATTTTCTCCCAAACTTTGGCACTGTTTCGGTAATACTGATCGATTCTAATTTTTTTTGTTTTTTTACCTTACAAAAATAGCTTTTTAATTCGTAAGAAAAAAAATTTTTTTTTTTTTTTTTCAAAAAATTTTTGGACACTGGGTGTGTGATTCAGATTTTGGCCTTTGGGACCCCTAAAAGGTTTTAAAAAGAAATTTAATAGATGAAAAGGACATGGGCCCTCACTTTTAAAATAAGGGTGGGAGGAGACAGTTTCCCCCAAGTATTTTTAGGTGATTTTGTGAGCGGTGCTTCCTTGGCTCATTGGTACAAGATAAGGAATTTGGAAAAAACCCCTAGGTAGTCCCCCGGCAAGGTTTGGTGCTTTTGGGATTTTATGGAAGATTGTCCTATGTTTGAGAAGAAGTTGTTTTGTTTTTTTCTGTTCTGGGGAAGGGTGGTGTTTCATATTTTAGTTAGAACCTTTCTTGTTTTTTTTTATTTTGGGTCCCCGGAATTGGGAAATGTTTTCCGGTTTTTTCTTTCCCCTTTGTGTCCAGTAAATTTTGTGGGGTAGTACAGTTTTTGGGTTTCTTTTTAATTTTGGTGAGAATGTTGTATTGTTTAAGAATACTTTGGATTAAGCCCGGATAGCTTTTCTTTGGGGTGTTTCTTTTCAATGATTTTAAATGTGGTTACCATGGGCCCCCAAGTTTTTTCATGAGTTTCCTTTTTATAGAAGGTTTGTTTTATGTTAATATTTTTTTTAAAAATTTTCCTTCCTCCTTCATTTTTTCTTCCCGTCCCAATCCTTTCTGGTTCCCTTTGGGCCCCCTTTTTTTTTTTTTGTTTCGGATTTTCTTTTTTTAAAAAATTTTCCCTTTTTTCTTTTTTTTTTAAGGGGGGGCTTTTTATATTTTCCCATATGGGGTCTATTATTGTTGCACTTGTCTCATTCGCCGGGTTGGGTTTAGTTATTTTTGGTATGAGGAGTTGTTTTCATATTGTTTTGAATCAGTTACATTGATATCGGGTGGGCCCAAGGTTGATTTTAAAGTCTCCAGCAAAGAAAGGGGTGTTTGTTCATTTGTCTGTTTTTTATTAATGACTTTAGATTCTCACTGAACTTTGGTGTTTGTGTGGGGATCCGGATAGGGCACCAATTTTTAGGCATCTTGAGGTTTTTTACAGTAAATTTTAGCAAAAATATATTCCCCAAATTCATCACAAAAACCCCTTATGCAATAAAAGGGTTTTTGGTTGGAAAATAGTTTTGCGTACCACCCCAAACTTGATAGGTTTTGCAGTTGTGGTTTGGGTTTTGGTATTTGGTAGGGGGTAGTATTTTTTTCCTGCTTAAAGCCAGTTAGAAAGAAAAAGCAGGAAAAGGGGTGTCTCTTTGTGACTAAAGGAGTCCCAGGAGGTCATCATGTGTTTGCTTAAGGACCTGATGTTTAGTTAAGTATATAGACTTTTGAGAGGTTCAGGTAGTGTGGCTTTGAGCTGGTAAGAAAGGCATTATTTTCCAAAAGTTTTATTGTGTGTTAGTTATAGGTTTAATGGGGCAATGATCATTCATTTTAGGTTAAAATAGTGGTTTTTTATACCTGTTTATGGGTGAGTTCAAATCGTTTCGTGTGGGGGGAGGTTTAGACAAGTATACCCTAAAGCACTTTGGTCATATAGAGTACAGTACTAATAAACATAAGGGAAATTGATATTGCTAGTGTGCTAGAATGACTAAAGTACAGTGGTTAAAAAAATCTGTAAAAAAAAAAAAATAATTACAAGGGGCACCAGATCACTTTTGTAATTGCCAAAGTTGATATAATGAATTTAGTGTTGTCTGTGTTTTGGCAGAATGAGCAAAAAGTACAACTAGGAAGTTGTTTAGGGGTTGTCTATGATTGAGCTGAATAGTAAAGTAAACTAGGTATAAACTTATAATAAAAAAATAAAAATTTAAAAAATGGTATTGCAATTTCACTATGGTTTGATATAGGCTGTTAACAAGATCAAAAGTAAACTAGTTTTAAAATTGTCAAAAAAAAATTTTTCACAAATTAAAGTCCCAAAAAGATAATAAGTAAAAAAAAACAATGGCAATGTCTTGGTTTATAATATGATGGTAGTGGGTACAAGGTAACGGGAACGGTAGACAGGAAACAGGTCAAAAGGGTAATATAAAGGTTGGAGTTGAATAACAAACTTAAAAAATTTGGAACAAAATGTTTTGAAAAGTTAAAATAATGTTTAATGTAAAAAGTAAAATTTACTTTAGTAAAAAATGGGGTTTAATAAAATTTTTGTAAGTAAAATGATTACAAAAAAGATTAATTAGCAAAAAAAAAAAAAAGTTTAAAAAATAATGTTTTTCAAAATTTAAATTTTAAGAACAGTTATTTGGGTTCATTTCAGTGGTGTTAAACAGATTATTTCCTATTAAATCTTAAAATAAATAATTATTAAAAATTTAATTAACAGTAATGGTAATTAAATAGACAAAAATTTTAAATAAAATTTTACAAAAAATAAAAAAAAAAAATTTAGTAAAAAATCAATTAACCCCTTTCGTCCGGCCGTAATTTAAAAATTTTGGGGGCCGTGTTTTACGTATATATACTCATAAATTCTGCGGTTTTAAATCAAGCAGGAGAAAGCTGGTAGGACCACAGTGAGAGAAGGGTTGTGGGCAGTGTCACCCCAAAAAAAAAACTGGACGCAGGCAAATGGAAAAAAAAATCCCCCCGTTTTTTTTTTAAAAAAATGCTAACTTTGTGGTTATTTTTGTAAAATTTTTGTGGGATTCTCTTTTTTGGTCCATTTGATAAAAGGGAAAAAATTTTAGAAATAGAGGTGATTTTTAATTGATTTTACTATAAAAAAAACCCCAAAATGGAGCTAAAAATAGGGAAAAGTTTATTTTTGCCAATGTTCAAAAGTAAACAAATAGCCATTGTCCAATAAAAATTTCCAAATTTGCAATTCTAAATGCCCGTCCGAAAAGGGGTTTATGTTTTATACAATTATTCGTATTGCAGTAGTTGCATAATAGTAAGTCTTTTATTTTTTGTTTGAAAAAAATTAAAAATAGAAAGCAAGAGTAATATCAGAGGGGGGGAGATGTGACTGATGAACAAAGAAAATGTTATTTTTTGAGCCCGGAAATTTTGCATTGTTTTCATCTGGACCTTTTTTTGAAAAATTGTCATATTGTTTTTTTTGTGAAATTGGCCAAAATTCCAAAATTTTGACCAATTATTAGGGAGTTTAAAACGGTTTAAAAGGGGAGTTTTTTGACTCAAAAGATAGAAAAAATGGAGTTTAAGAAATAGCTATGAGTTTGGGGAAATGGGCAATGGAATTAGCTGAAAATAGGGCTCAAAGTTTGGCGAAACGCCGTTTGTAAACATCGCGAGGTTTTCTAAATTGCAGGCTTTCCGTAGTTTTTCCCTCAAAAATTTCGTTTTTTTGGTGTCATACAATCGGGAAAAGATTCTTTTATCATTTCTTTAAAAAAAAAATTTTTTTTTTTTTAAATTTTGCGAACCGGAGAACCTCAGGGTTGGGGGGTTTCGACAGTCAAAGGGTTAATGTATTTAAAAAATTTGAGGAAAATGGACAGAGAAAATATCCCTTCAGTAATATTTAAGCAAAAAATAGTAAAAAAAAAAAAAAAATTTCCTAAGGTATTTGCTTCTAGTAAAAACACAAAAAGAGATAGTTTTATTATTTAATTACTAAAGGTTGTATATGAAATTGAACAATAATGGAGCAAAAATACACTACCTACGTAGGCTTTTAGGTTGGGCATTTTTTTAGTTTTTCTCTGTAAATTAGTACCCGAGAAAAATGATAGTCATTCCATTTGTGATTGTGTACAGTTGACCTACATTTTTTTTCCTAATAAATTTCCCATCCCGTGTGAAGTTGGGGTATTGTGTATTATTCTCCACTTTAGTTTTTCCCACTTATACAGAGGTTTTGACGATTTTGGAAATTTTGACACCATTTATGTATACCCCTTTTTTACTTTAAAAAATAAAAATTAAGTTTTTTTCTGTCATGGAGTGGAATCTAAGCATAACACTTTTTTTACCATGGGGTCCTAGTAAACCCGGCTTCCTTTTTTTTCTGACTCTGGGCTATAACTTTTTTTGGCCCCATTTTGAAAATTTTGGGCGGCCTTTTTGGTGTCCCTCAGCAAATTTGCTTTTGTTGTATTTTTTCCCCCATCTTGTCGTTTATGAAAAAATTTTAAAAAAAACGGGCCCCAAAACTGACCCCTGAGGAACACCGCTTTGATGTGCCCCATTTATTTTTCCCATTTTTCAAACACTTGCTGTCTATTTTTCAGCCAGCTTCTACCCAGGAAAAAAAATTTCCTCCTATTCTGTGTGCCTTAAAATTTCCTCTGGCCTCGGGTTTGGGCTTTATTGAAGGCCCTTTCTGAAGTCCCTATACACAATATATTTCCTTACCATGATCTACCTCCTCAAACACCTTGTGAAAAGAGTTTTTAAAATTTGTTAGACAGGAAGCCAATTTTTAAAACCGTGTTGAGAATCATTAATCAATCGTGCCCGTCAAGAGGCTATAATTGCTTTGGCAATTATTGATTCCATAAATTTTTCCCACTATGGAGGTAAAGCTTATTGGCCTATAGTTCGAAACCAAGAAACCCGTCACCTGCCTTGTAAATAGGGATTACATTTGCCATTTTCCATTATCAGGCAATATGCCAGTTTGAAATGACTGTTAAAAAGATTTCCAAAGGTAGCTAAGTTCCTCTTTAAATTCCTTTAAACCCCCGCAAACAGTTCATCAGGACCTGGGGATTTTTTGGGGTTTTAGTTTTTCCATTTTTTCTGAGGACCATGTCATAGTTACTGCAATGTACATATTTTTTATCATCCTGTTTAAAATAATCTATTTTTTCAAAAAAAAAATCACTAGTTTTTTCCCCGGGTGAAATGAGAGGAAAAGGTATTTAGAGTTTACACATACCTTATTAGTCATGATCGACAGAGTTATTTAAGTGGGCCAATCTTGTCCTAAATTTCTTTTGTAACCTGAAAGAACCCTTTTGGGTTGTCTTTTGAATCCCCTTTTGACCTTAGCCCCATAATCCCTTTTTGTTTTCTTATTCCTTTTTTTTTTTTCTCTTTTAATTGAATATATTGATTTCTTTAAATGCCCCCCCTTTTTGTATGCCTATATTGCCCCTCTTTTTCCAATGAATGTTTTAATCTATTTTTCATTTCCCTTTGGGTCATTTTTGTTGATTTAAAATTTCCCCCCTCGGAACAAAATTGTTGGGGGCTAGAACTATGCTCTGAAAAATGTCTATTTGGGAACCAAGATCCCTACCTCACCCCGTCAGGACATCCCCAAATTTTTTCCCACCCAAAATAATTTTTCAGAACCCTAAATCACCAAGCAAAAAAGTGACAGAGTTTTTATTTCAGTTATTGGGGAAAATTTCCCTGATATATTTAAAAAAGTGATTTTTTGATACTTTCCCCAACTCATATAACCCAAGTTATTAATTTGTGTCTTTTTTTTGGCAAGAAAAAAGTAAGCGATTGTTTCCTCTAGTTGGTTTTTCAAACCTGTTCAAAAAAAATCCTGAAACCCCATCAAGAAAATCGCTAGACTCAAGATTTCCCTTTCATATTGTTCCAATAATTTTTCTAAATTTAAAAACTCCCATTATACTGCTTCCCTTTTAGTTTTTCCCCCTTCACCCTCCTTACTTTCTGCTTCATTTTCGTTTATCCCATCTACCTTTTTCTCTCAGTGTAGCACAACTAGAAAAAGTCTGGTATATCAATGGCCCCCCTGTTTAAAAGTCGCCCGAAATTTTCCCAATCTCTTTTATCTACCAATACATAGTCCAAACCCCCTACTGTTATTTTGCCTTCATCATATCTTGTTAACTTTTTTATCCTATTTTTTTTTGAAATACGAATTACTTATAACTAAACCCCCCTTTTTTAGAAAGTTCAAACATTTACCTGGCACCCCAAACTTACCTACCAACCCCCTTAAATGTTTCTCTTACTTTAGCATTTAGGTCCCCCACCAAATTACTCTCTCACTTGGTTCAAAGGTTCCCTATACTTCGCTTTAAATCTCTCAAAACTTCTCTTCCTCTATACTCCCCTTTCTCCGGTGCATCAAAAATTTTTTTGACCCACTTTTTATATCCACCCTCATTTTTAAACCACATAACCTTGAAGATACATTTTTAAATTTCCCCCTTCTCCTTCCAAACTAATCTTTCAACATTATTGACTCCTTCCTTAACTTAACCCTCAGATACTCCTGACCAATCCCCTTTATTTATCCCCCTGAAACTCGCCCCCCCCCTTTCGCTTTGTTTCGCTTGGGTCAGGAATCCCAAATTCTTTTCATTTATAACACAGTAATCAATTGTTTTTTTCACAGCACTTCATCCACGCACATTCAAGCATCCCAGTTTTATGAACTTTTTTTTCTATTTTTAGTAAATGTTTGCAGGAAAAAGGGGGTTCCAGCCCATTCTCCGGCATTTTTAGTCGCCTCATACAACACAAAAGGCTTATGGAGGAAAGATTTTTTTTCCACTTCCCCCGGACAATAGAGGAAAAACAAAAAAGAACATTAAGAAAAAAGAAAAAACCTAAAGGTGTTTGTTATTAAACCCCTTTTACTGTTTCCGATATAAAACGTTTACGAGCCAGTGTTTCTGACGTATTTTACGCAAAAAATTTTAGCAGCTTCAAATCAAGCAGGGGAAAGGGTGGGGCCCCCATGTGGAGAATGGGGGCTCCATGTCAGTGTGCACCATATAAAAAAAATCGGGGGCCAGTGGTGCATTGTGGGAAAGCCATTTCAGTTGTCCTTTTTCGTGTCAGCGGTAAGAAAATTGTGATTCCCCAGCAAATCTGGGGGCATTCTCTTCCCCAATGAGCTCTAAAAAGATGGAAGTGTCGTGAAGATCAAATTTTTTGTTTGGGGAGTTTGAGACCAAAAGCAATGGAGGAGGAGGAGGGGGAGGAGGGGAGGAAGAGGAGGAGGAGTGGAGGAAGAGGAGGAGGAGGGGAGGAAGAGGAGGAGGAGGAGAAGAGGAGGAGGAGGAGGAAGAGGAAGAGGAGGAGAAGAGGAGGAGGAGGAGGAAGAAGAAGAAGATGTAATAATATTGTTCCTTTGAAGCAAGAAAAAACAAAGGCCACCCCATGACAGTGACAAGATAAGGGGAGATAACATCTGATAAGAGCTGACTTTGATGAGTGTAAACGAGGGTAGAGCTAAGGAAATATTACATGACCATCGCCCTCCCTTTGTTTTTGCTGGTACACAAACATTTCTGTCTGTCTATTTGTCTGTCTGTCAAGCTCCCTGTCTGTCCATCTAGCTCTCTGTCTTAGAGAGAGCCACAAGACTGTGTCATCACTTTTACTCACATCTTCAAGCAGAGTATAGCACTTTGTCTGGATTTCTTGGGTTATCCTAGGTAATTTACACTATGTATACTTGTATTTATGTGTACCTGTGAGACAGAGATAGGCAGACAGAAAGAGAGACAGATTGAAGGATATAGAATGAGGGAGAAAGATAATTAGATAGAATGGAGGAGGGGAAGCAGCATCCGACCCCATTGTTTTGACAGGCGGGAGGGGGAGTGACTAATGAGACAATATGTCACTTTGACAGCTGCCGACTTCTGACTCAAAATAATTATAAGCCACACACTCACACACAAGACAAGGAGGAGGAGAAGGAGGAGAAGGAGGAGGAGAAGGAGGAGAAGGAGGAGGAGAAGGAGGAGGAGAAGGAGGAGAAGGAGGAGGAGGAGGAGGAGGAGGAGAAGGAGAAGGAGAAGAAGGAGGAGAAGGAGGAGGAGAAGGAGGAGAAGGAGGAGGAGGAGGAGAAGGAGGAGGAGGAGGAGAAGGAGGAGAAGGAGGAGGAGGAGAAGGAGGAGGAGAAGGAGGAGGAGGAGAAGGAGGAGGAGAAGGAGGAGGAGGATGATTGTTTGTTTGTTTTTGTAAACAAGTTTTGTAAACAATATATTGATAATTATGTTTGTGTGCTTATTGTGTTGTATACAACGAGTGTATATATATACATTGCACCTTACTTTGGTCTCATAGGCCACATAAGTTATGTGAAAAAATAAAATAGTGAAAAAAACAAAAAACCTTCAATTACAAGTAAACTAAAGTTTACCGGGTGAGCGGCAGTCGCCGCTGTTGCCATACGCGGCTCATTTTCTGCAAACTTCACGGCTCTATATCTTGGTAAGTACCGATGGCAAAAATTTTTTTTTTGGACTGAAACACTCAGAAAAATAATCTTAACATTTTCATAAGAAAAAATAATTTTTTTTTTTGAATATTTGGCGACATAGAATGACAGTTTCAGAGAGGTTAATGATGTGTGTGCCTGTGTAGTGTGACATAAGTGTAAGTAGAAGTAGCAAGATATACCTGTTATCCAGGGTGTTTATGAGACAGAAAAAAGATACCAGCAGTCCTATAATCATGTAAAATAGTTTACAGGTTTCTGTTTCACAGTCACCTGGCAGGACGGTAGTACCTCCCTGGGTGGTTGCTGTCTACCAACCTACTATGTGGAGAGCAAACTGTAAGGCATTGGTCACCAGGGTTATTTTTCTTGATCGGTTCTATGACGTGTTTTGAAAAAATTATTTTTATTGCCCCGGGCCCCTTCAGGTTAAATATCTCTGGGGAAAATAATCTGTTCTAATGCATCTGCGCAAAAGGGGAATAAGCTTTAGGGACGTCAACATAGCTGAAAATTAGTGTAAAGTGTTTTTGATGAAAAACAGCTTGCGACAATTGCCAGATAGATGTCTGATAAGATGTGTGCACTTATGATAGCTATGAATCATTGGTTACATCCATGTCCCAGTAAGCTAGCTGACAGGAACAAGGAAGTCTTATTGTAGCCATTAATCTGTCAAATTTACAGTAGTGGACACCAAATATTAAATACGCAGGTGTTCAATTGTCAAAAATTCTGGAAAACATAAAGTTAGCTTAGGAATTAAGCTCAGAATCTTTTAGCATTAATATGTTGGAACATATGATGTCAATGGGATGTGATCAGGAATGGACAGTGTATCGGAAAAATCGAACTTATTCCAAAAAATGGATCCAATATGTTTAAAGCAGCTTAATGTGTGTTTGTGAGCAATAATCAATTTTTGTGATACATTAAATGCTCTGAGACATGTGATTCAACAAATCATGTTAATGAAGAAAGTTAACTGGATCTGTAGACATTATCGATGGAGTATTTCGTTGCATGATTTACTTTTGGAAGAATGTTCAATAACTCTTTGTAATTAATGTAGGGGTTTGTTAATGAATTATTATTGGCATTTATTACACAATTTTAGATGTAGTCATATAAATGTAGTTTAGTTATCATTCATTATATTGTTATTATAGTTGAGTAGGTAATTATTTCTTAAGGCTGGTTATTGATTCAAGTATTTATTATGATGATGTGTAATGGAGATTTCGATTAAATAGTATCTTGCAAAAGTGGTTAGAATAGTTGCTGGGTTAAGTTTTTAGTATGATTAGTAGTTAATATAGTATGTATGTTAGCTACAATGAGAGCAGTTATAAATATGATTTGTGGTTAGTGGTCAAGTTTAGGATTTTTGAATTGGGTTATATTGAATGGTTTTGAGTTAATGTTTGTAGTGGTCTTAATATGTCTGGAATTGATTCAAATATTATATGTTAAGATATATAATGATTGTTTAAATGCAGTAGGCTATTGGACATGTATTTATGCAAATCATGTGCAGTTGAATCGTGGGATAATTCTAGAATGATGAGTAATGTGTATGCAGTATTAGTTGCAAGGAGAACAGGATTTCTTCATAATAGTGATGCTTTGAATTATGGAAGCTTGTAGGTAATATTCCTTAAATTTTTACATGAATTTAGGCTATTGACTTGCTTTGGTCATTAATCAAAATATTGAATTGTAAAGGTATTAAGTTTCAGTCGGATTAAGTGGAGTTATGTTCCGAAGTATCAAATGTTAGAGGAAGGTATCGTGCGACAAATGGACTTCTAAGGTTACTAGATTTCAATTGGTAATTCTTGGACTATGTGACACTAGGTTAAGTTTAAGTAAATGTACATAGTGCATCAGCTTTATGAATTAATTCAAGGTTTTAAATGCGTCAAATAAGTCTTGGATATTGGCTTAAATCCGAATCAATTCTAAAATGGTGAAGTAATGAGTAACGCAAAGGCAAGGTCTGGATCCAGAAGCATAGGTCATAATTCTTCAAAGATTCACATAGATTTTCCTCCTGTTCAAGTAGATAAATTACATTGGTAGGTGAGCTGTTTTGTTTTGTGACAAGCTGTTGAAGGTATTAAATTAAGCATTTTTTCTTTGCCAATTTTTAAGGGTTAATAGATTTCCACAGCTGCCTGCATGGAATTTTTTCAGAGGCCCAAAATTAAAGTTCTTGGTAAATAACTACCAGCCAACTTTGAAGGCTTCTGAATGATTGACAACTGGTACTTGGGTATTCCTTCACTAAAGCCAACATCAACAAGTCACGGTCAGTTTTCTTTACAGTCTGCTAGTTGTAGTAGCTGCTAGTGCACCACGGTCAGCTGCTGTGAACACTCAGTGCTGTGCACCACAGTAGCCATGTGCGATTAGTAGCTGTTCTGTCGGAAACTGCGTTGCTGCACCATGGTCAGCTATTGCTGGACCAGTCAGCTGTTTCTGGATCAGTCAGCTGCTGCTGCACCACGTTCAGCTGCTGCTGGACCAGTCAGCTGCTGCTGCACCACGGTCAGCTGTTGCTGGACCAGTCAGCTGTTGCTGGATCAGTAAGCTGATGCTGCAACACAGTCAGCTGTTGCTGGATCAGTCAGCTGCTGCTGCACCAAGGTCAGCTATTGCTGGACCAGTCAGCTGTTGTTGGATCAGTCAGCTGCTGCTGCACCACGGTCAGTTGCTGCTGGACCAGTCAGCTGCTGCTGCAGCACGGTCAGCTGTTGCTGGATCAGTCAGCTGTTGCTGGATCAGTAAGCTGCTGCTGCACCACGATCAGCTGTTGCTGGATCAGTCAGCTGCTGCTGCACCATGGTCAGCTGTTGCTGGACCAGTCAGCTGTTGCTGGATCAGTAAGCTGCTGCTGCACCAAGGTCAGCTGTTGCTGGATCAGTCAGCTGCTACTGCACCATGGTCTGCTGCTGGACCAGTCAGCTGCTGCTGCACCACGGTCAGCTTTTGCTGGACCAGTCAGCTGTTGCTGGATCAGCAAGCTGGTGCTGCACCACGGTCAGCTGTTGCTGGATCAGTCAGCTGTTGGTGGGTCAGTAAGCTGCTGCTGCAGCAAGGTCAGCTGTTGCTGGATCAGTCAGCTACTGCTGCACCACAGTCAGCTGCTGCTGGACCAGTCAGCTTCTGCTCCTGGACCAGTCAGCTTCTGCTGCTGGACCAGTCAGCTTCTGCTGCTGGACCAGTCAGCTGCTGCTGTGCCACGGTCAGCTGTTGCTGGACCAGTCAGCTGTTGCTGGATCAGCAAGCTGCTGCTGCACCACGGTCAGCTGTTGCTGGATCAGTCAGCTGCTGCTGCACCATGGTCAGCTGTTTCTGGACCAGTCAGCTGTTGGTGGGTCAGTAAGCTGCTGCAGCCCCAAGGTCAGCTGTTACTGGATCAGTCAGCTACTGCTGCACCACAGTCAGCTGCTGCTGCACCACAGTCAGCTGTTGCTGGACTAGTCTGCTGTTGCTGGATCAGTAAGCTGCTACTGCATCACGATCAGCTGTTGCTGGATCAGTCAGCTGCTGCTGCACCATGGTCAGCTGTTGCTGGACCAGTCAGCTGTTGCTGGATCAGTAAGCTGCTGCTGCACCAAGTTCACCTGTTGCTGGATCAGTCAGCTGCTGCTGCACCATGTTCAGCTGTTGCTGGACCAGTCAGCTGTTGCTGGATCAGTAAGCTGCTGCTGCACCAAGTTCAGCTGTTGCTGGATCAGTCAGCTGCTGCTGCACAATGGTCAGCTATTGCCGGACCAGTCAGCTGTTGCTGGATCAGTAAGCTGCTGCTGCACCACAGTCAGCTGCTGCTGGACCACGGTCAGCTGTTGCTGGACCAGTCAGCTGTTGCTGGATCAGTAAGCTGCTGCTGCACCATGGTCAGCTATTGCTGGACCAGTCAGCTGTTGCTGGATCAGTAAGCTGCTGCTGCAACACGGTCAGCTGTTGCTGGATCAGTCAGCTGCTACTGCAACAAGGTCGGCTATTGCTGGACCAGTCAGCTGTTGCTGGATCAGTCAGCTGCTGCTGCACCACGGTCAGCTGCTGCTGGACCAGTCAGCTGCTGCTGCACCACGGTCAGCTGTTGCTGGACCAGTCAGCTGCTGCTGCACCATGGTCAGCTGTTGATGGACCAGTCAGCTGCTGCTGCACCATGGTCAGCTGTTGCTGGACCAGTCGGCTGTTGCTGGATCAGTAAGCTGCTACTGCACCAAGGTCAGCTGTTGCTGGATCAGTCAGCTGCTGCTGCACCATGGTCTGCTGCTGGACCAGTCTGCTGGTGCACCATGGTCAGCTGTTGCTGGACCAGTCAGCTGTTGCTGGATCAGCAAGCTGCTGCTGCACCACGGTCAGCTGTTGCTGGATCAGTCAGCTGCTGCTGCACCATGGTCAGCTGTTGCTGGACCAGTCAGCTGTTGGTGAGTCAGTAAGCTGCTGCTGCACCAAGGTCAGCTGTTGCTGGATCAGTCAGCTACTGCTGCACCACAGTCAGCTGCTGCTGGACCAGTCAGCTTCTGCTGCTGGACCAGTCAGCTGCTGCTGTGCCACGGTCAGCTGTTGCTGGACCAGTCAGCTGTTGCTTGATCAGCAAGCTGCTGCTGCACCACGGTCAGCTGTTGCTGGATCAGTCAGCTGCTGCTGCTCCATGGTCAGCTGTTGCTGGACCAGTCAGCTGTTGCTGGGTCAGTAAGCTGCTGCTGCACCAAGGTCTGCTGTTGCTGGATCAGTCAGCTGCTGCTGCCCCATGCTCAGCTGCTGCTGGACCAGTCAGCCGCTGCTGCACCATGGTCAGCTGTTGCTGGACCAGTCAGCTGTTGCTGGATCAGTAAGCTGTTGCTGGATCAGTCAGCTGCTGCTGCACCATGGTCAGCTATTGCTGGACCAGTCAGCTGTTGCTGGATCAGTCAGCTGCTGCTGCACTATGGTCAGCTGTTGCTGGACCAGTCAGCTGTTGCTGGATCAGTCAACTGCTGCTGCTGCACCATTGTCAGCTGTTGCTGGACCAGTCAGCTGTTGCTGGATCAGTAAGCTGCTGATGCACCACAATCAGCTGTTGCTGGACCAGTCAACTGTTGCTGGATCAGTAAGCTGCTGCTGCACCATGGTCAGCTGTTGCTGGATCAGTCAGCTGCTGCTGCACCATGGTCAGCTGTTGCTGGACCAGTCAGCTGTTGCTGGATCAGTAAGCTGCTGCTGCACCAAGGTCAGCTGTTGCTGGATCAGTCAGCTGCTGCTGTACCATGGTCTGCTGCTGGACCAGTCAGTTGCTGCTGCAAATCGGTCAGCTGTTGCTGGACCAGTCAGCTGTTGCTGGATTAGTAAGCTGGTGCTGCAACACAGTCAGCTGTTGCTGCATCAGTCAGCTGCTGCTGCACCATGGTCAGCTATTGCTGAACCAGTCATCTGTCTGGATCAGTCAGCTGCTGCTGCACCATGGTCAGCTGCTGCTGGATCAGTCAGCTGCTGCTGCACCATGGTCAGCTGTTGCTGGATCAGTCAGCTGCAGCTGCACCATGGTCTGCTGCTGGACCAGTCAGCTGCTGCTGCACCACGGTCAGCTTTTGCTGGACCAATCATCTGTTGCTGGATCAGCAAGCTGGTGCTGCACCACGGTCAGCTGTTGCTGGATCAGTCAGCTGCTGCTGCACCATGGTCAGCTGTTGCTGGACCAGTCAGCTGTTGGTGGGTCAGTAAGCTGCTGCTGCACCAAGGTCAGCTGTTGCTGGATCAGTCAGCTACTGCTGCACCACAGTCAGCTGCTGCTGGACCAGTCAGCTTCTGCTGCTGGACCAGTCAGCTGCTGCTGTACCACGGTCAGCTGTTGCTGGACCAGTCAGCTGTTGCTGGATCAGCAAGCTGCTGCTGCACTATGGTCAGCTGTTGCTGGATCAGTCAGCTGCTGCTGCACCATGGTCAGCTGTTGCTGGACCAGTCAGCTGTTGCTGCACCACGGTCTGCTGCTGCTGGACCAGTCAGCTGCTGCTGCACCACGGTCAGCTGTTGCTTGACTAGTCTGCTGTTGCTGGATCAGTAAGCTGCTACTGCACCACGATCAGCTGTTGCTGGATCAGTCAGCTGCTGCTGCACCATGGTCAGCTGTTGCTGGACCAGTCAGCTGTTGCTGGATCAGTAAGCTGCTGCTGCACCAAGTTCAGCTGTTGCTGGATCAGTCAGCTGCTGCTGCACCATGGTCAGCTATTGCTGGACCAGTCAGCTGTTGCTGGATCAGTCAGCTGTCTGCTGCACCACAGTCAGCTGCTGCTGGACCAGTCAGCTGCTGCTGCACCACGGTCAGCTGTTGCTGGACCAGTCAGCTGTTGCTGGATCAGTAAGCTGCTGCTGCACCATGGTCAGCTATTGCTGGACCAGTCAGCTGTTTCTGGATCAGTCAGCTGCTGCTGCACCACGTTCAGCTGCTGCTGCACCATGGTCAGCTGTTGCTGGACCAGTCAGCTGTTGCTGGATCAGTAAGCTGCTGCTGGAACACGGTCAGCTGTTGCTGGTTCAGTCAGCTGCTGCTGCAACAAGGTCAGCTATTGCTGGACCAGTCAGCTGTTGCTGGATCAGTCAGCTGCTGCTGCACCATGGTCAGCTGTTGGTGGATCAGTAAGCTGCTGCTGCACCACGTTCAGCTGTTGCTGGATCAGTGAGCTGCTGCTGCACCATGGTCAGCTGTTGCTGGACCAGTCAGCTGCTGCTGCACCATGGTCAGCTGTTGCTGGACCAGTCGGCTGTTGCTGGATCAGTAAGCTGCTACTGCACCAAGGTCAGCTGTTGCTGGATCAGTCAGCTGCTGCTGCACCATGGTCTGCTGCTGGACCAGTCTGCTGGTGCACCATGGTCAGCTGTTGCTGGACCAGTCAGCTGTTGCTGGATCAGCAAGCTGCTGCTGCACCACGGTCAGCTGTTGCTGGATCAGTCAGCTGCTGCTGCACCATGGTCAGCTGTTGCTGGACCAGTCATCTGTTGGTGAGTCAGTAAGCTGCTGCTGCACCAAGGTCAGCTGTTGCTGGATCAGTCAGCTACTGCTGCACCACAGTCAGCTGCTGCTGGACCAGTCAGCTTCTGCTGCTGGACCAGTCAGCTGCTGCTGTGCCACGGTCAGCTGTTGCTGGACCAGTCAGCTGTTGCTTGATCAGCAAGCTGCTGCTGCACCACGGTCAGCTGTTGTTGGATCTGTCAGCTGCTGCTGCTCCATGGTCAGCTGTTGCTGGACCAGTCAGCTGTTGCTGGGTCAGTAAGCTGCTGCTGCACCAAGGTCTGCTGTTGCTTTATCAGTCAGCTGCTGCTGGATCAGTCAGCTGCTGCTGCCCCATGCTCAGCTGCTGCTGGACCAGTCAGCCGCTGCTGCACCATGGTCAGCTATTGCTGGACCAGTCAGCTGTTGCTGGATCAGTCAGCTGCTGCTGCACTATGGTCAGCTGTTGCTGGACCAGTCAGCTGTTGCTGGATCAGTCAACTGCTGCTGCTGCACCATTGTCAGCTGTTGCTGGACCAGTCAGGTGTTGCTGGATCAGTAAGCTGCTCCTGCACCACAATCAGCTGTTGCTGGACCAGTCAACTGTTGCTGGATCAGTAAGCTGCTGCTGCACCATGGTCAGCTGTTGCTGGATCAGTCAGCTGCTGCTGCACAATGGTCAGCTGTTGCTGGACCAGTCAGCTGTTGCTGGATCAGTAAGCTGCTGCTGCACCAAGGTCAGCTGTTGCTGGATCAGTCAGCTGCTGCTGTACCATGGTCTGCTGCTGGACCAGTCAGTTGCTGCTGCAAATCTGTCAGCTGTTGCTGGACCAGTCAGCTGTTGCTGGATTAGTAAGCTGGTGCTGCAACACAGTCAGCTGTTGCTGCATCAGTCAGCTGCTGCTGCACCATGGTCAGCTATTGCTGAACCAGTCATCTGTCTGGATCAGTCAGCTGCTGCTGCACCACGGTCAGCTGCTGCTGGATCAGTCAGCTGCTGCTGCACCACGGTCAGCTTTTGCTGGACCAATCATCTGTTGCTGGATCAGGAAGCTGGTGGTGCACCACGGTCAGCTGTTGCTGGATCAGTCAGCTGCTGCTGCACCATGGTCAGCTGTTGCTGGACCAGTCAGCTGTTGGTGGGTCAGTAAGCTGCTGCTGCACCAAGGTCAGCTGTTGCTGGATCAGTCAGCTACTGCTGCACCACAGTCAGCTGCTGCTGGACCAGTCAGCTTCTGCTGCTGGACCAGTCAGCTGCTGCTGTACCACGGTCAGCTGTTGCTGGACCAGTCAGCTGTTGCTGGATCAGCAAGCTGCTGCTGCACCATGGTCAGCTGTTGCTGGATCAGTCAGCTGCTGCTGCACCATGGTCAGCTGTTTCTGGACCAGTCAGCTGTTGGTGGGTCAGTAAGCTGCTGCTGCCCCAAGGTCAGCTGTTGCTGGATCAGTCAGCTACTGCTGCACCACAGTCAGCTGCTGCTGGACCAGTCAGCTGCTGCTGCTCCACGGTCAGCTGCTGCTGGACCAGTCAGCTGATGCTGCACCACGGTCAGCTGTTGCTGGACCAGTCAGCTGTTGCTGCACCACGGTCTGCTGCTGCTGGACCAGTCAGCTGCTGCTGCACCACGGTCAGCTGTTGCTTGACTAGTCTGCTGTTGCTGGATCAGTAAGCTGCTACTGCACCACGATCAGCTGTTGCTGGATCAGTCAGCTGCTGCTGCACCATGGTCAGCTGTTGCTGGACCAGTCAGCTGTTGCTGGATCAGTAAGCTGCTGCTGCACCAAGTTCAGCTGTTGCTGGATCAGTCAGCTGCTGCTGCACCATGGTCAGCTATTGCTGGACCAGTCAGCTGTTGCTGGATCAGTCAGCTGTCTGCTGCACCACAGTCAGCTGCTGCTGGACCAGTCAGCTGCTGCTGCACCACGGTCAGCTGTTGCTGGACCAGTCAGCTGTTGCTGGATCAGTAAGCTGCTGCTGCACCATGGTCAGCTATTGCTGGACCAGTCAGCTGTTTCTGGATCAGTCAGCTGCTGCTGCACCACGTTCAGCTGCTGCTGCACCATGGTCAGCTGTTGCTGGACCAGTCAGCTGTTGCTGGATCAGTAAGCTGCTGCTGGAACACGGTCAGCTGTTGCTGGTTCAGTCAGCTGCTGCTGCAACAAGGTCAGCTATTGCTGGACCAGTCAGCTGTTGCTGGATCAGTCAGCTGCTGCTGCACCATGGTCAGCTGTTGGTGGATCAGTAAGCTGCTGCTGCACCACGTTCAGCTGTTGCTGGATCAGTGAGCTGCTGCTGCACCATGGTCAGCTGTTGCTGGACCAGTCAGCTGTTGCTGGATCAGTACGCTGCTTCTGCACCAAGGTCAGCTGTTGCTGGATCAGTCAGGTGCTGCTGCACAATGGTTTGCTGCTGGACCAGTCAGCTGCTGCTGCACCACGGTCAGCTGTTGCTGGACCAGTCAGCTGTTGCTGGATCAGCAAGCTGCTGCTGCACCACGGTCAGCTGTTGCTGGATCAGTCAGCTGCTGCTGCACCATGGTCAGCTGTTGCTGGACCAGTCAGCTGTTGGTGGGTCAGTAAGCTGCTGCTGCACCAAGGTCAGCTGTTGCTGGATCAGTCAGCTACTGCTGCACCACAGTCAGCTGCTGCTGGACCAGTCATCTTCTGCTGCTGGACCAGTCAGCTGCTGCTGTGCCTCGGTCAGCTGTTGCTGGACCAGTCAGCTGTTGCTTGATCAGCAAGCTGCTGCTGCACCATGGTCAGCTGTTGCTGGATCAGTCAGCTGCTGCTGCACCATGGTCAGCTGTTGCTGGATCAGTCAGCTGTTGCTGGATCAGTAAGCTGCTTCTGCACCAAGGTCAGCTGTTGCTGGATCAGTCAGCTGCTCCTGCGCCATGCTCAGCTGCTGCTGGACCAGTCAGCTGCTGCTGCACCATGGTCAGCTGTTGCTGGACCAGTCAGCTGTTGCTGGATCAGTAAGCTGTTGCTGGATCAGTCAGCTGCTGCACCATGGTCAACTATTGCTGGACCAGTCAGCTGTTGATGGATCAGTCAGCTGCTGCTGTACCACGGTCAGCTGTTGCTGGACCAGTCAGCTGTTGCTGGATCAGCAAGCTGCTGCTGCAACATGGTCAGCTGTTGCTGGATCAGTCAGCTGCTGCTGCACCATGGTCAGCTGTTTCTGGACCAGTCAGCTGTTGGTGGGTCAGTAAGCTGCTGCTGCCCCAAGGTCAGCTGTTGCTGGATCAGTCAGCTACTGCTGCACCACAGTCAGCTGCTGCTGGACCAGTCAGCTGCTGCTGCACCACGGTCTGCTGCTGCTGGACCAGTCAGCTGCTGCTGCACCACGGTCAGCTGTTGCTTGACTAGTCTGCTGTTGCTGGATCAGTAAGCTGCTACTGCACCACGATCAGCTGTTGCTGGATCAGTCAGCTGCTGCTGCACCATGGTCAGCTGTTGCTGGACCAGTCAGCTGTTGCTGGATCAGTAAGCTGCTGCTGCACCAAGTTCAGCTGTTGCTGGATCAGTCAGCTGCTGCTGCACCATGGTCAGCTATTGCTGGACCAGTCAGCTGTTGCTGGATCAGTCAGCTGTCTGCTGCACCACAGTCAGCTGCTGCTGGACCAGTCAGCTGCTGCTGCACCACGGTCAGCTGTTGCTGGACCAGTCAGCTGTTGCTGGATCAGTAAGCTGCTTCTGCACCATGGTCAGCTATTGCTGGACCAGTCAGCTGTTTCTGGATCAGTCAGCTGCTGCTGCACCACGTTCAGCTGCTGCTGTACCATGGTCAGCTGTTGCTGGACCAGTCAGCTGTTGCTGGATCAGTAAGCTGCTGCTGGAACACGGTCAGCTGTTGCTGGTTCAGTCAGCTGCTGCTGCAACAAGGTCAGCTATTGCTGGACCAGTCAGCTGTTGCTGGATCAGTCAGCTGCTGCTGCACCATGGTCAGCTGTTGGTGGATCAGTAAGCTGCTGCTGCACCACGTTCAGCTGTTGCTGGATCAGTGAGCTGCTGCTGCACCATGGTCAGCTGTTGCTGGACCAGTCAGCTGTTGCTGGATCAGTACGCTGCTTCTGCACCAAGGTCAGCTGTTGCTGGATCAGTCAGCTGCTGCTGCACCATGGTTTGCTGCTGGACCAGTCAGCTGCTGCTGCACCACGGTCAGCTGTTGCTGGACCAGTCAGCTGTTGCTGGATCAGCAAGCTGCTGCTGCACCACGGTCAGCTGTTGCTGGATCAGTCAGCTGCTGCTGCACCATGGTCAGCTGTTGCTGGACCAGTCAGCTGTTGGTGGGTCAGTAAGCTGCTGCTGCACCAAGGTCAGCTGTTGCTGGATCAGTCAGCTACTGCTGCACCACAGTCAGCTGCTGCTGGACCAGTCATCTTCTGCTGCTGGACCAGTCAGCTGCTGCTGTGCCTCGGTCAGCTGTTGCTGGACAAGTCAGCTGTTGCTTGATCAGCAAGCTGCTGCTGCACCATGGTCAGCTGTTGCTGGATCAGTCAGCTGTTGCTGGATCAGTAAGCTGCTTCTGCACCAATTTCAGCTGTTGCTGGATCAGTCAGCTGCTGCTGCGCCATGCTCAGCTGCTGCTGGACCAGTCAGCTGCTGCTGCACCATGGTCAGCTGTTGCTGGACCAGTCAGCTGTTGCTGGATCAGTAAGCTGTTGCTGGATCTGTCAGCTGCTGCACCATGGTCAACTATTGCTGGACCAGTCAGCTGTTGATGGATCAGTCAGCTGCTGTTGCACCATGGTCAGCTGTTGCTGGACCAGTCAGCTGTTGCTGGATCAGTCAGCTGCTGCTGCTGCACCATTGTCAGCTGTTGCTGGACCAGTCAGCTGTTGCTGGATCAGTAAGCTGCTGCTGCACCATGGTCAGCTGTTGCTGGACCAGTCAGCTGTTGCTGAATCAGTAAGATGCTGCTGCACCAAGGTCAGCTGTTGCTGGATCAGTCAGCTGCTGCTGCACCATGGTTTGCTGCTGGACCAGTCTGCTGCTGCTGCACCACGGTCAGCTGTTGCTGGACCAGTCAGCTGTTGCTGGATCAGCAAGCTGCTGCTGGATCAGCAAGCTGCTGCTGCACCACGGTCAGCTGTTGCTGGATCAGTCAGCTGCTGCTGCACCATGGTCAGCTGTTGCTGGACCAGTCAGCTGTTGGTGGGTCAGTAAGCTGCTGCTGCACCAAGGTGAGCTGTTGCTGGATCAGTCAGCTACTGCTGCACCACAGTCAGCTGCTGCTGGACCAGTCATCTTCTGCTGCTGGACCAGTCAGCTGCTGCTGTGCCTCGGTCAGCTGTTGCTGGACCAGTCAGCTGTTGCTTGATCAGCAAGCTGCTGCTGCACCATGGTCAGCTGTTGCTGGATCAGTCAGCTGCTGCTGCACCATGGTGAGCTGTTGCTGGATCAGTCAGCTGTTGCTGGATCAGTAAGCTGCTTCTGCACCAAGGTCAGCTGTTGCTGGATCAGTCAGCTGCTGCTGCGCCATGCTCAGCTGCTGCTGGACCAGTCAGCTGCTGCTGCACCATGGTCAGCTGTTGCTGGACCAGTCAGCTGTTGGTGGATCAGTAAGCTGTTGCTGGATCAGTCAGCTGCTGCACCATGGTCAACTATTGCTGGACCAGTCAGCTGTTGATGGATCAGTCAGCTGCTGTTGCACCATGGTCAGCTGTTGCTGGACCAGTCAGCTGTTGCTGGATCAGTCAGCTGCTGCTGCTGCACCATTGTCAGCTGTTGCTGGACCAGTCAGCTGTTGCTGGATCAGTAAGCTGCTGCTGCACCACGGTCAGCTGTTGCTGGATCAGTCAGCTGCTGCTGCACCATGGTCAGCTGTTGCTGGACCAGTCAGCTGTTGGTGGGTCAGTAAGCTGCTGCTGCACCAAGGTCAGCTGTTGCTGGATCAGTCAGCTACTGCTGCACCACAGTCAGCTGCTGCTGGACCAGTCATCTTCTGCTGCTGGACCAGTCAGCTGCTGCTGTGCCTCGGTCAGCTGTTGCTGGACAAGTCAGCTGTTGCTTGATCAGCAAGCTGCTGCTGCACCATGGTCAGCTGTTGCTGGATCAGTCAGCTGTTGCTGGATCAGTAAGCTGCTTCTGCACCAATTTCAGCTGTTGCTGGATCAGTCAGCTGCTGCTGCGCCATGCTCAGCTGCTGCTGGACCAGTCAGCTGCTGCTGCACCATGGTCAGCTGTTGCTGGACCAGTCAGCTGTTGCTGGATCAGTAAGCTGTTGCTGGATCTGTCAGCTGCTGCACCATGGTCAACTATTGCTGGACCAGTCAGCTGTTGATGGATCAGTCAGCTGCTGTTGCACCATGGTCAGCTGTTGCTGGACCAGTCAGCTGTTGCTGGATCAGTCAGCTGCTGCTGCTGCACCATTGTCAGCTGTTGCTGGACCAGTCAGCTGTTGCTGGATCAGTAAGCTGCTGCTGCACCATGGTCAGCTGTTGCTGGACCAGTCAGCTGTTGCTGAATCAGTAAGATGCTGCTGCACCAAGGTGAGCTGTTGCTGGATCAGTCAGCTGCTGCTGCACCATGGTTTGCTGCTGGACCAGTCAGCTGCTGCTGCACCACGGTCAGCTGTTGCTGGACCAGTCAGCTGTTGCTGGATCAGCAAGCTGCTGCTGGATCAGCAAGCTGCTGCTGCACCACGGTCAGCTGTTGCTGGATCAGTCAGCTGCTGCTGCACCATGGTCAGCTGTTGCTGGACCAGTCAGCTGTTGGTGGGTCAGTAAGCTGCTGCTGCACCAAGGTGAGCTGTTGCTGGATCAGTCAGCTACTGCTGCACCACAGTCAGCTGCTGCTGGACCAGTCATCTTCTGCTGCTGGACCAGTCAGCTGCTGCTGTGCCTCGGTCAGCTGTTGCTAGACCAGTCAGCTGTTGCTTGATCAGCAAGCTGCTGCTGCACCATGGTCAGCTGTTGCTGTATCAGTCAGCTGCTGCTGCACCATGGTGAGCTGTTACTGGATCAGTCAGCTGTTGCTGGATCAGTAAGCTGCTTCTGCACCAAGGTCAGCTGTTGCTGGATCAGTCAGCTGCTGCTGTGCCATGCTCAGCTGCTGCTGGACCAGTCAGCTGCTGCTGCACCATGGTCAGCTGTTGCTGGACCAGTCAGCTGTTGCTGGATCAGTAAGCTGTTGCTGGATCAGTCAGCTGCTGCACCATGGTCAACTATTGCTGGACCAGTCAGCTGTTGATGGATCAGTCAGCTGCTGTTGCACCATGGTCAGCTGTTGCTGGACCAGTCAGCTGTTGCTGGATCAGTCAGCTGCTGCTGCTGCACCATTGTCAGCTGTTGCTGGACCAGTCAGCTGTTGCTGGATCAGTAAGCTGCTGCTGCACCACAATCAGCTGTTGCTGGACCAGTCAGCTGTTGCTGGATCAGTAAGCTGCTGCTGCACCGTTGTCAGCTGTTGCTGGACCAGTCAGCTGTTGCTGAATCAGTAAGATGCTGCTGCACCAAGGTCAGCTGTTGCGGGATCAGTCAGCTGCTGCTGTACCATGGTCTGCTGCTGGACCAGTCAGTTGCTGCTGCAAAACGGTCAGCTGATGCTGGACCAGTCAGCTGTTGCTGGATTAGTAAGCCGGTGCTGCAACACCGTCAGCTGCTGCTGCACCATGGTCAGCTATTGCTGAACCAGTCATCTGTTGCTGGATCAGTCAGCTGCTGCTGCACCACAGTCAGCTGCTGCTGGATCAGTCAGCTGCTGCTGCACCATGGTCAGCTGTTGCTGGACCAGTCAGTTGTTTGTAGGTCAGTAAGCTGCTGCTGTACCAAGGTGAGCTGTTGCTTGATCAGTCAGCTACTGCTGCACCACAGTCAGCTGCTGCTGGACCAGTCAGCTTCTGCTGCTGGAGCAGTTAGCTGCTGCTGTGCCATGGTCAGCTGTTGTTGGATCAGTCAGCTGCTGATGCACTACAGTCAGCTGCTGTTGCACCACCATCAGCTGTTCCTGAACATGACTCATCCCGAACCTGTCCGTCTAGCCTGAACGTCTCAGCTGCCTTGCTGTTATTGTTTACAAGCCAGGGTGGCCAGTTGCATGCATACATTCGATACATTTTGTATTATTTCATTCACAGTGCTTGTAACTGCTAAATAAGTCACCATGGGCCCAAAGAAAGCTTCTAGTGCCAACCCTATTGTAAAAATGGTGATGAATTTTATTGTACCACAGTCAGCTGCTGTTGCACCACGGTCAGCTGTTGCTGGACCAGTCAGATGTTGCTGGATCAGTCAGCTGCCGCTGCACCATGGTCAGCTGTTGCTGGACCAGTCATCTGTTGCTGGACCAGTCAGCTGTTGCTGGATCAGTCAGCTGTTGCTGGATCAGTCAGCTGCTGCTGCATCTCGGTTAGCTGTTGTTGGACCAATCAACTGTTGCTGGATCAGTCTGCTGCTGCACCATGGTCAGCTGTTGCTGGACCAGTCAGCTGCTGCTGCACCTCAGTCAGCTGTTGCTCCACCACAGTCAGCTGTTGCTGCACCACCATCAGCTGTACTACTCAAAGATGTGGAGAGAGTGTTGTTGGTGTGGCTTAATGTGAAACAATTACTTGAGAAACGATTAACCCCAGAAGGTTAGCTACCCAGGATAACCCAAGAAAGTCAGTGCATCTTCAATGACTGTCTAACTTATTTCCATTGGGGTCCTTAATCTTGTCCCCCAGGATGCGACCCACAACAGTAAACTAACACCCAGGTGAACAGGAAAAAATGCCTGGAACTAGTGCTCATATTGGTGAATTTAAGGCCAGCAAAGGTTGGTTTGAGAGATTTAAGAATTGTAGTGGCATACACAGTGCAATAAGGCATGGCGAAGCTGAAAAATTCATCCCCCAACAAGTGTTCAATTGTGACGAAACAGGCCTGTTCTGGAACAAAATGCCGAACAGGACCTACATTACTCAGGAGGAAAAGGCACTCGCAGGACACAAGCCTATGAAAGACAGGCTAACTCTCATGTTTTGTTGTAATGCTAGTGGGGATTGCAAAGTGAAGTCTTTACTGGTGTATCACTCTGAAAATCCCAGTGTTCAAGAAAAAACAGTGTCTCATCACTCATCAATACTCTTCAATAAAGGTAAGTGTCATTTTAACATTTATTTATATAGTTATTGTGCATGTCTTATTATTTTCTTTGTAGGGAAATGTATATTTCATGAATTTTTTTTTTTCATACTTTTGGCTGTCTGGAACGGATTAATTGGATTTCCATTATTTCTTATGGGGAAAATTAATTCGCATAACGATAATTTCGCATAACATTGAGCTCTCAGGAACAGATTAATAGCGTTATGCGAGGGTCCACTGTATATTCATATAGTCTAAAATGCTTATTGTGAGAAACAATGGTTCAATTATACTCCTGTCAACAATGGATAAGAGGTTCAAAGTGATTGATGAAGTTATGATATGTGAGTACATAGGTGAGTATGTGTGTATTGAATATTTAGCATTTAGTCTAAGGTGATTAAATGGTTTTTGAGAAGTCTTAAATTGATTTTCAGACTGGGTTACTTTAATATATTCTGGTAATGAATTCCATATTTTAGGGCCCTTTATGTGCATAGAGTTTTTACATAGTATGATATGGACACGAGGTATATCAAAAAGTGATCTGTGTCGTGTGTTATGGTCATGTGTCCTGTTAAAGTTGGTGAGGAGAAGTTTGAGTGGGAGGTTTATATTTGTATGTATTGTTCTGTGTATGTAGTAGGCACATGAATAAGTATGGATGTTCTTAATAGTGAGCAGATTCAGATTTTGAAAATTGGTGGAGTATGCTAGTGGGAGTGGGAATGCGTTATCATTCTTACTGCTGCCTTTTGCTGGGTTATGAGGGATTTTAGGTGATTGGATGTTGTTGATCCCCATGCACAAATTCCATATATAAGATATGAGTAAATGAGTGTATGGTACAGTGCCAGGAGAGCTGATTGTGGAATGTAGTACCGTATCTTTGATAGTATGCCTACAGTCTTGGAGATTTTCTTGTTGATTTGTTGTATGTGTGTCTGGAACTTAAGGCTACTGTCAAGGTAGATACCTAAGAATTTTCCTTCTGTGAATCTTGTGACTGATGATCCATTTATTGTTATGTTAATCATATCATTTGTAGCTTTGTTTCCAAACTAATTGAAATAGGTTTTATCGGTATTCAGGGTAAGTTTATTAGTCATCATCCAGGCAGATATTTGGAAGAGCTGGTGGAGGATGATGAAGAGTTCACTACAGAGCTGCAAGAGCTTCAGGTGCAACAGCAGCAGATCACAGCTCAGGAATTTGCTTCAGAGTTGGAGGAAGAGAGCTGGAGGAAGTTGCCTTCATCAAAGGTTACGGAGATTTGTACAATGTGGTCAAAGGTGCAAGCATTTATGGATGAACATTATTCTGACACAGCTGTTGTAAGCTGTATTGGCAACATGTACAATGACACTCTTGTGTTCCATTTTAAGGAAATCTTAAAGAGATGCCAGAAACAGAGCTCTCTGGACAGATATTTTGTGTGGCAAGGATCCAATGACTCTCAAGCTGGTCCTAATGCATTAAAAAACAAAGCGAGGTAACCCCAGAAAAGGACTTGTTACCTGAAGTCTTTATGGAAGGGGATTCCCCTTCCAAACAATAGTACACCTACATCCTCTCCCGTCCTCCTGTCTCATCACTCATAAATAAGTTCACATTAAAGGTGAGTGTCATTTCAGTATTGTTTATTGTGCATGTTTCATTGGTTTCTGTATAGGGAAATGTATATTTCATGTAAGCAAAATTATTTTGTTTAATACTTTTGGGTGTCTTGAATGGGTTAATTAGATTTCCATTATAGTACATATTTCTTATGGGGAAATTTAATTCAGTTAACGTCCAAATTGGTTAAAGGCTTTCTGGAATGGATTAATGCCGTTACCTGAGGGTCCACTCTAATTCCGCTTAAGATCCACTTCCATAAGTGTTTAAACTACAAGTTTGGAAGAGGAGAGTCAGAATTCACTTGGGGAGTGAGAGCTTCCTTGTCGCCAGACATGGTGAACAAAGTAACTTTGGCGGCATTCCTACAGTGCCATGTGGGCGTCTAAATTTTTTCTATAGTGTGCACACCACCACACAGACCCATTCTCT
>NC_069475.1:19178326-19195832 GCF_026875155.1 Cherax quadricarinatus | reverse complement strand
GAATAAAACCCAAAAAATACTATACAAAATACAATGAAAAGTCGGCATTTTAATCCAAAAACATGGTTGGAGTTTTTTTTTTTCTCATTATGCACTGCGTGTGTCAGTTTTTTTTTATACAGTGCACACTGACCACACTGACCCATTCTCTCACATGTGGGCCTACCAGCTTACTCCTGCTTGATTTGAAGCCGCTAGAATTATTTTTATTTATTTATTATCACATTGGCCGATTCCCACCAAGGCAGGGTGGCCCGAAAAAGAAAAACTTTCACCATCATTCACTCCATCACTGTCTTACCAGAAGGGTGCTTTACACTACAGTTTTTAAACTGCAACATTAACACCCCTCCTTCAGAGTGCAGGCACTGTACTTCCCATCTCCAGGACTCAAGTCCGGCCTGCCGGTTTCCCTGAACCCCTTCATAAATGTTACTTTGCTCACACTCCAACAGCACGTCAAGTATTAAAAACCATTTGTCTCCATTCACTCCTATCAAACACGCTCACGCATGCCTGCTGTAAGTCCAAGCCCCTCGCACACAAAACCTCCTTTACCTCCTCCCTCCAACCTTTCCTAGGCCGACCCCTACCCCGCCTTCCTTCCACTACAGACTGATACGCTCTTGAAGTTATTCTGTTTCGCTCCATTCTCTCCACATATCCAAACCACCTCAACAACCCTTCCTCAGCCCTCTGGACAACAGTTTTGGTAATCCCGCACCTCCTAACTTCCAAACTATGAATTCTCTGCATTATATTCACACCACACATTGCTCTCAGACATGACATCTCCACTGCCTCCAGCCTTCTCTTCACTGCAACATTCATCACCCATGCTTCACACCCATATAAGAGCGTTGGTTAAAACTATACTCTCATACATTCCCTCTTTGCCCCCAAAGGGGACAAAGTTCTTTGTCTCCACAGACTCCTAAGTGCACCCATCACCCTTTTCCCCTCATCAATTCTATGATTCACCTCATCTTTCATAGACCCATCCGCTGACACATCCACTCCCAAATATCTGAATACATTCACCTCCTCCATACTCTCTCCCTCCAATCTGATATTCAATCTTTCATCACCTAATCTTTTTGTTATCCTCATAACCTACTCTTTCCTGTATTCACCTTTAATTTTCTTCTTTTGCACCCCCTACCAAATTCATCCGCCAATCTCTGCAACTTCTCTTCAGATCTCCCAAGAGCACAGTGTCATCAGCAAAGAGCAAGCTGTGACAACTCCCACTTTGTGTGTGATTCTTTATCTTTTAACTCCCGCCTCTTGTCAAGACCCTCGCATTTACTTCTCTTACAACCCCATCTATAAATATATTAACAAACCACGGTGACATCACACATCCTTGTCTAAGCCTACTTTTACTGGGAAATAATTTCCCTTTCCTACATACTCTAACTTGAGCCTCACTATCCTCGTAAAAACTCTTCACTGCTTCAGTACCTACCTCCTACACCACACACTTGCAACATCTGCCACATTGCCCCCCTATCACCCTGCCATACGCCTTTCCAAATCCATAAATGCCACCAAAAACCTTTTAAGCCTTATCTAAATACTGTTCACTTATATGTTTCACTGTAAACACTGGTCCACACACCCCCTACCTTTCCTAAAGCCTCCTTGTTATCTGCTATCCTATTCTCCGTCTTACTCTTAATTCTCTTCATAATAAACTCTACCATACACTTTGCCAGGTATACTAACAGGACTTATCCCCCTATAATTTTTGCACTCTCTTTTATCCCCTTTGCCTTTATACAAAGGAACTATGCATGCTCTCTGCAATCCCTAGGTACCTTACCCTCTTCCATACATTTATTAAATAATTGCACCAACACTCAAACTATATCCCCACCTGCTTTTAACATTTCTATCTTTATCCCATCTATCCCGGCTGCCTTACCCCTTTCATTTTACCTACTGCCTCACGAACTTCCCCCACATCACAACTGGCTCTTCCTCACATCCTACAAGATGTTGTTCCTCCTTGCCCTATACACGAAATCACAGCTTCCCTATCTTCATCAACATTTAACAATTCCTCAAAATATTCCCTCCATCTTCCCAATACCTCTAAACTCTCCATTTAATAACTCTCCTCTCCTATTTTTAACTGACAAATCCATTGTTCTCTAGGCTTTCTTAACTTGTTAATCTCATCCAAAACTTTTTCTTATTTTCAACAAAATTTGTTGATAACATCTCACCCACTCTTCATTTGCTCTCTTTTTACATTGCTTCCCACTCTCTTAACCTCTCTCTTTTTCTCCATATACTCTTCCCTCCTAGCATCACTTCTAGAATTATTGAGAATTATAAGTCTGAAAATACTGGACTATAAGAAGTATATACATGTGTATGACCAATAAACAGTTCCAGAGGGCTTAATTATAATGTCAGATCACTAAAGCAAACACCATGATGAACTCCAAGAACCTAGTCATTTCTTAAATATCTGTATGTTTATCATTATTCTCATTGAAACATAGCTAAAAACTTAATGTTACATACATGTGGCCTACCAATTGTGTATGGTTGTGTAGCATAACATGGTTACAAACCATACAGCAATTGTAGGCAGGACAATTAGGAGGTGGAACAGCTTTATTACTACTCTGACGAACTTGGAATGTATAATTCTACATGCACAAACCTTAAACAGTTGGAGCAATCTATAGGAGTACTCACTCCAATATTACTCATTTAGTTGAAAAAACTAAGAAACACAATAACTGAAGCAGAGATGAACTACACACCACCTTGATACTCAACTGGATTAACATAACACCTCATCAATGACCATGACCCAACAAGTAACTAAATTTCATAAACAATGAGCAGCTGCTCACTTCTGCCAAAACAATACAAAGCTGACAAGATCTCTGAGACAAATGCGCTCTTTACTAGACCATATCTGGAACAAACACTATTATACACCCATTAAAAGTAGGAAATAAAATCACAAGATAACACACTGACCACAGTCCTATCTTTCTCATAAACAATGTATGTAAATGTCTCAGGACACAATATGATTCACCTTTCAATTACATAAATGAAGTCAATTTGTTAATAACTTTATTACAGCATTAAAGTAACATTGACTGGCAAAAATGAGTTAGCAGTCAATCTTGATATTGATGAATGCATTAATAATTTTTACAAAAAAAAAAAAATGATACTGCCAAGATGCTTAATGTCTTCTTACCATTAGAAAAGCTAAGCAAGCAAAAATCCCAAACTCAGACATTCAACCAAAAAGACTATTCACTGGTAACTACCAAAATACTCTATTTTTAGCCCAACAAACTACAAATCTCGCTTATAATCATAACACTAAAGAACAAGGACAGGAGACCATAAATAACTTACCACCACTCTGTATTAAAAAAGTTCTCATGTGTTGTCAACAATTATTGCAATTCTTCTTTAACAAATCACTGAATCTTTCTCCTTCCATTCATACTTAACCCTTTCAGGGTCCGTGCCATAGTTCTTTGGCTTTGAGTTGTAGATCCAAACTGTAGAAACTACACCAAAAATTCTTAGCAGCCTCAAATTAGCATGAGAAGGCTGTTAGGCCTACATTAAGAGAATGGGGTATTGTGTGGTGAGTGTGTGCACTATAGAAAAATTTAGATGCCATCATGGCATTGTAGGAATGCGCCAAAGTTACTTTGTTCACATGTCTGGGGGCAAGGAAGCTCTCACTCCAAGTGAATTCTGACTCTCCTCTTCCAAATTGTAGTTCAAACACTTCTGGAAGTGGATCTTAGAGGATTAGGGTGGAACCTCAGGTACGCATTAATCCATTCCAGAAAGCCTTTAACCAATTTATAAGACATTAATCTGAATTAATTTCCCCATAAAGAAATATGTACCTATAATGGAAATTAATTAACCCATTCAAGACACCCAAAATATTAAACAAAATAATTTTGCTTACATGAAATATCCATTTCCCTATACAGAACCAATGAACATGCCACAATAAACAATAGTGAAATGACACTAACCTTATTGTGGACTTATTTATGAGTGATGAGACAGGAGGAGGGAGAGGATGTAGGTGTACTATTGTTTGGAAGGGAAATCCCCTTCCATAAAGACTTCAGGTAACAAGTCCTTTTTGGGTTACCTCGCTTTGTTGTTAACCCTTTGACTGTTTCCGACGTATAAATACGTCTTACCAGCCAATGTTTCTGACGTATTTATACGCATAAATTCTAGCAGCTTCAAATCAAGCAGTGAGAAAGCTGCTAGGCCCACATGTGAGAGAATGGGGCTCCATGGTCAGTGTGCACCATATAAAAAAAATCGGGGAGCCAGTGGTGCAAAATTGTGGGGAATGCCATTTCAGTTGTCATTTTCAGCATGTCTAGTGGTAAGATATATTGTGTTTCCCCAGCAAATCTGGGACTCTTCTCTTCCCAAGTGATGCTCTAAACAGTGGAAGTGTCAGTGAAGATCAATTTCATATTTGAGGAGTTGAGACCAAAAAGGCAATGGAGGAGGAGTGAGGGGAGGAAGAGGGAGGAGGAGGATGGAGGAGGGAGGGAAGGAAGAGGAGGGGAGGAGGAGGTAGGAGGAGAGAGTGAGGAGGAGGGGAGGAGGAGCCCCCCAGAGGAGGATGGAGGAGGAAAAGAAGAAGATGTAATAATATTGTTCCCTTGAAGCAAGAAAAAATAAAGTCCACCCATGAACAGTGACAGATAAGGGGAGATATCATCTGATAAGAGCTGACTTTGATGAGGTAAAGGAGGGTAATATTACATGGACCATCGACTCCCTTTGTTTTTGCTGGTACACAAAACATTTCTGTCTGTCTATTTGTCTGTCTGTCAAGCTCCTGTCTGTCCATCATTAGCTCTCTGTCTCAGAGAGAGCACAAGACTGTGTCATCACGTTTACTCACATCTTCAAGCAGAGTATGCACTTGTCGGATTTCTTGGGTTATCCTAGGTAATTTACACTATGTATACTTGATTTATTGTGTACGTGAGATACCGAAGATAGGCAGACAGAAAAGAGAGACAGATTGAAAGCTATAGAATGAGGGAGAAAGATAATTAGTGATAGAATGGAGGAGGAGAAGCAGCATCCGCCCATTGTTTTTGACAGGGGTAGGGGCTAGTGATAATGAGATAATATGTCACTTGACAGCTGCGACCTCTGAACTCAAAACAATTATAAGCCACACACTCGCACAAAGGAGGAGGAGGGGAAGGTGGAGAAGGAGGAGGAAAGAAGTAGGAGGAAGGAGGAGAAGGAGGAGGTGGAGGAGAGGAGGAGGGGAGGAGAAGAAGGAGGAGAAGAAGGAGGAGAGAAGGAGGAGAAGAAGGAGGAGAAGAAGAGAGAAGGAGGAGAAGAAGGAGGAGAAGAAGAAGAAGAAAGAAGAAGAATGAAGAAAGAAGAAGAAGAAGGAAGAAGAAGAAGAAGAAGAAGAAAGAAGAAGAAGAAGAAGAAGAAAGAAGAAGAAGAAGAATGAAGAATTGTTTGTTTGTTTGTTTGTTTGTTTGTGTAAAACAAGTTTTGTAATCAATATATTGATAATTATGTTTGTGTGCTTATTGTGTTGTATACAACGAGTGTATATATATATCATTGCACCTTATTTGGTTTCATAGGCCACTATAAGTTATGTGAAAAAAATAAAAATAGTGAAAAAACACAAACCTTTCAAATACAAGTAAACTAAAGTTTACCGGCACTGTGAGCGGCAGTCGCCGCTGTTGCCATTACGCCGGCTCATTTTCTGCAAAACTTCACGGCTTATATTCGGTTCGTACCAATGACAAAAAATTTTTTTTTTTGGACTAAAACACTCAGAAAATTAATCTTAACATTTTCATAGAAAAAAATATTCTTTTTTTTTTTTTTGATATTTGGCGACCATTAGAATGACAGTTTCAGAGAGGGCCTGAAACAGTCAAAGGGTTAATGCATTAGGACAAGCATTGTGAGTCACTGGATCCCTGCCACACAAAATATCTGTCCTGTAGTCTGTTTCTGGCCATATCTTTAGATTTCCCTAAAATGGAACACAAGAGTTGTCAATTGTACATGTTGCCAATACGCTTTACAACAGCTGTGTCAGAATAATGTTCATCATAAATGCTTGCACCTTTGACCACATTGTACAAATCTCTTAACCCTTTGATGAAGGCAACTTCCTCACAGCTCTCTTCCTCAACTTCCTGAAGCAAAATTCCTGAGCTGTGATCTGTGCTGTTGCACCCTGAAGCTCTTGCAGCTCTGTAGTGAACTCTTCATCGTATCCTCCACCAGCTCTTCCAATATCTGCCTGGATGTGACTAATAAACTTACCATGAATACCGATAAAACCTATTTCAATTAGTTTGGAAACAAAGCTACAAATGATTATGATAACCTAACAATAAAGGATCATAGTCACTATGATTCACAGAAGGAAAATTCTTAGGTATCTACCTTGACAGTAGCCTTTTTTAAAAAAAAAAAAAAAAAAAAAAAAAAGTTCCAGCTCACACATTACAACAAATCAACAAGAAAATCTCCAAGACTGTAGGCCATACTATCAAAGATACGGTACTACATTCCACAATCAGCTCTTTCCTGGCACTGTACCATACACTCATTTACTCATATCTTATATATGGAATTTGTGCATGGGGATCAACAAATCCAATCACCTAAAAATCCCTCATAACCAGTAAAAGGCAGCAGTAAGAATGATAAGCATTCCCATCCACTTAGCATACTCCACCAATTTTCAAAATTCTGAATCTGACTTCACTATTAAGAACATCCATACTTATGCATGTGCCTACTACATACACAGAAAACAATACATGCAAATATAAATCCCACTCAAACTTCTCTCCACCCAACTTTAACAGGACACATGACCATAACACGCGAACAGATCAATTTTTGATATACCTCGTGGTCCATATCATACTATGTAAACACTCTCTGCACATAAAGGGCCCTAAAATATGGAATTCATTACCAGAATATATTAAAGTAACCCAGTCTGAAAATCAATTTTAAGAACTTTCAAAAACCAGTTAATCACCTTAGACTAAAAGCTAAATATTCAATACACACATACTCACCTATGTACTCCCACATCATAACTTCAACAATCACTTTGAACCTCTTATCCATTGTTGACAGGAGTATAATTGAACCATTGTTTCTCACAATAAGCATTTTAGACTAGATGAATATACAGTGGACCCTCGCATAACGCTATTAATCCGTTCCTGAGAGCTCAATGTTATGCGAAATTATCGTTATGCGAATTAATTTTCCCCATAAGAAATAATGGAAATCCAATTAATCCGTTCCAGACAGCCAAAAGTATGAAAAAAAAAAAATCATGAAATATACATTTCCCTACAAAGAAAATAATAAGACATGCACAATAACTATATAAATAAATGTTAAAATGACACTTACCTTTATTGAAGAGTATTGATGAGTGATGAGACACTGTTTTTTCTTGAACACTGGGATTTTCAGAGTGATACACCAGTAAAGACTTCACTTTGCAATCCCCACTAGCATTACAACAAAACATGAGAGTTAGCCTGTCTTTCATAGGCTTGTGTCCTGGGAGTGCCTTTTCCTCCTGAGTAATGTACGTCCTGTTCGGCATTTTGTTCCAGAACAGGCCTGTTTCGTCACAATTGAACACTTGTTGGGGGATGAATTTTTCAGCTTCGCCATGCCTTATTGCACTGTGTATGCCACTACAATTCTTAAATCTCTCAAACCAACCTTTGCTGGCCTTAAATTCACCAATATGAGCACTAGTTCCAGGCATTTTTTCCTGTTCACCTGGGTGTTAGTTTACTGTTGTGGGTCGCATCCTGGGGGACAAGATTAAGGACCCCAATGGAAATAAGTTAGACAGTCATTGAAGATGCACTGACTTTCTTGGGGTTTTTCCTGGGGCAAACCCTTCGGGGGTTAATCTTTTTTCTCAGTTTGTTTCACATAAGCCACACCAAACAACACTCTCTCACTTTCTTTGATAGTACAGTTTGACTGGTGCAGCAACACTATGTGGGGAGCAACAGTGACTATGGGACAGCACTGACGGGGTCCAGCAACAGCTGACCATGGGCAGCAAAAGCGACTATCCAGAAACAGTTGACGGGTTTCCGCAACAGCTGCCCATGGTGCAGCACACTACTGATCCACAACAGCTGACTGATCAAGCAACACTACTGCCCAGCAACAGTGACGTCCACAACAGGTACGTGGTAAAGCACAGCTGACTGATCCAGCAACAGCTACGGGCCACAACAGCTACTGGGTGCACAGCAGCTACTTGCTACGATAGTTTTAATCACCCTTTTTTTACCACAAGTTGGCACGGGCTTTCTTTTCGGCCCAGGTCTTTTTAGAGTTACAAGCACTTGAATAATGTTAATACAAAATGAAATCGAAGAACATGCAACTGGCCACACTGGCTTGTAAACAATGACAGAAAGGGGCAGCTAACTTCAGGCTAGACGGAAAAGGGTTCAGGATAGTCATGTTCGGAACAGCTGATGGTTGGCAACCAGCTGACCATGTGCTCAGCAGCGACGATCCAGCAACTGCGACCGTGGCACAACACACTGACTGGTCTGCAGCAGTTTGACTGTGGTGCAGCAGCAGTGACGATCCAGCAACAGCGACCTTGGGCAGCAGCACGACGGTCCACCAGCTGCCCCGGGGGCAGCAGCACGACGATCCAGCAACACTGACCTTGGTGCAGCAGCAGCTGACTGTCCGCAGCCTGACCATGGGCAGCAGCAGTTGACTGACCAGCAACAGCTTTTGTGGTGCAGCGCAGCTTACATCCAGCAACATGACTGGTCCAGCAACACACCATGTGCAGCAACAGCTTCTGATCCAGCAACAGCGATTTTTCCACAACAGCTACCATGGTGCAGAGAAAGCTGACTGGTCCAGCAATGACCAGGTGCACACAACTGATGATCCACAACCTGCGGTCAAGAACCTGACCATGCGCAGCAGCTTTTACTGATCCACAACAGCTGATTGTGGTGCGCGGGCGCTGACTGATCCACAACGCTGACTGGTCCAGAAACAGCTGACCATGGTGCAGCAGCACTGACGGCCCCAGCACACTGACCAGGGCAGCACACTGACGATCCACAACACTGACTGGCCAAAATATCTGACCATGTGCAGCAGCAGCTGACTGTCCGAAACAGCTGCCAGGTGCGCAGCAGCTTCTGACCAGCAACACTGACGGTCCAGCAACAACTGACATGCTGCAGCAGCAGCAGCTGACGGGTCCAGCACAGACAATGGTGCAGAGAAACTGACTGATCCAGAAACAGCTGATCGTGGTGCAGCAGCAGCTTCCCGACCAGAAACCTGACGGGTCCAGCAACACTGACCAGGTGCAGCACAGCTGACTGGTCCAGCACAGCGGACGGGTTGCGCAGCAGCTGACGACCCAGCAACAGCTGATTTTTGGGCAGCACATTTTACTGACCAGCAACAGCTGACGGCCAGAAACACTGACCAGGTGCAGCAAAGCTGACGGGAAAATCCAGGCAACACTGACGGGTCCAGAAAATAGCCCGGACCGGGGGTTTGCGCAGCACTGACTGACCGCAACAGCTGACTGGGTGCACAGCCTTACTATCCAAAACAGCGACTGGTCCACAACGCTACCAGGGTGCAGCAGCACTGACGGGCCAGCAGCAGACCATGGTGCACAGCACTGACGATCCAGCAACACTGATTTTGGTGCAGCAGCAGCTTCTGACCAGCAACACTGACGGGTCCAAAAACACTGACCATGGGCAGCACAGCTGACTGATCCACAACACGATCGTGGTGCAGCAGCAGTTTACTGACCAGCAAAAGCGGACTGGTCCAGCAACAGCTGACCGGGTCGCAGCAGCACTGATTTGTTTCAGCAACAGTTTATGGTCCAGCAACAGCGACCATGGTGCAGCAGCGCCGACTGACCACAACTGCTGCGGTCCAGCAATAGCTGACCATGGTGCAGCGCAGCTACTGATCCAGCAAAAGCTACCATGGTGCAGAGCAGCTTACGATCCAGCAACAGCGATTGGGTCCAGCAACAGTGCCCAAAGATCAGCGCAGCTGACTGTCCACAGCACGACCTGGGCACACAGCTGACTGATCCAGCAACACTGACCTGGGGGGCAGCAGAAGTTTACTGAAAAGCAACAGCGACGGGAAAGAAACAGCTGACCACGGGGAAGCAGCAGCTGACTGTCCACAACACTGATTGGGTGCAGCGAGTTTTACTGATCCACAACAGCTCTGGTCCACAACAGCTACCGTTGCAGCAGCAGCATGACTGTCCACAACACTGACGGCCCCGCAACAGCGACCATGGGCACACAGGTTGACGGGATCCAGAAACGGACGGGCCCCGAACGCTGACCATGGTGCAGCAACAGCTGACTGGTCCAGAACACTGAAAAGTGCAGCACACTGACTGATCCTAACTGCTGACCAGGTGCAGCACTTTTTGACTGACCACAACAGCTGACTGGTCCAGCAACACTGACCAGGGTGCAGAGCACTACTGACCCAGTAACTCTGACCATGGTGCACAGCAGCAAAACTAAACCACAACAGCTATCTGGTCAGCAGCACGACTGATCCAGCAACAGCTGCCCGTGGTGCAGCAGCAGCGACTGTCCAGCAACAGCTACCATGGTGCAGAGCACTGCCTGGGACAAAAATATTTATCACCATTTTTACCACAGGTTGGCACTAGAAGTTTTTCTTGACCCAGGGCTTATTAGCATTCAAGCACTATAAAAAATGGAATAACAAAAATTTCAAAGTATGATGCAACCGGGCCCCCTGGCTTGTAACAATCCACGGGCAGACAAGTGAGGCTGCCCAGGGGCACTGGACGCGTCTCGGACAATCGTGTGAGCGAGTTTTTTAGCGCTAGCGAGGCAAAATTTTTAGCAATAAAATGATCGCTACTTTTTAATTTATGTGAGGGGCAACGTTAGCGGGGTCCAGTACTTTCATCTTATACAAATTTAAAATTTCACTTATAATTAAAAAATCAACTTTTAAACTATAAAAATTATGTCCAAATTTTACATTAAGACAAAATCCTTATAAAAGTAGTCTAAAACCAATAATTTAATTTGGGCCCTAATGCCGGGAAAAAAATAGAGGCTCCTTTCCCTTGAAACCCCACTATTGAAAATAAAACTCAATGTCTGGAAAAGACATAAAATAATTAAAAAAAAATAAAAAAATAAATAAATAAATCCTTGACCAACCCCCCCCCAGGGCTTCCCCAATGAAATAATTCCACACGGAAAGGCTAATCGGGGGTTAACCCCAAACCCTTAAAAATCCTCTCTTATCCCCAAATCGGGCCACATTTTCCCCAAGCAATTAAAATTCCTGTAAGCACTCCCCCCCAAAGACTTGCTTAAAGGTTTATGCAACTAGGATACGGATTTTTTCAAAAATTTCCTTAGCCAATTCAGTCCGAGTCACTTCAAACCTTTTTCAAACACTGTTTTTAGTGTACATTTGAAATGGCCTCGGGTCCAAGACTGGAGGAGAGATGGTATAGGGGGCAAAAACTTCATTTTTAAAGCTCAACTCCCCCGCAATTTCTCTTGCAAGCCTGGAGGATGAAAGGACAAAGCCATTTCCAGAGGCACTTGATAACAATTTTTTTTTCCATAGGTATTTTTTTCACACTGGGGCAAAACACTCATAGAACCAATCAAGAAAAAAAGACCCTGGGACAAATGCCTTACATTTGCTCTCCACATAGTAGGTTGGTAACAGCAACCACCCAGGAGGGAAACCGCCGCCATGACGGAAACAAAAACCTTTAAACTATTTTTCAAAAGGGCTGCTGGTATCTTTTTTTTGTCTCAAAACACCCGGATAACAGTATACTTTCTACTTCACTTCCTTAACCCCACAACACAGGCACACACACTTTATATACAAACACACAAGGTTTTTTTTTTTTTTTTAAAGTTTTCCCTTTTTTTTTTTTTTCCTCTATTTCCGTGGGGGAAAGGGGAAAAAATTTTTTCCTCCAAAGCCATTTGGTCGATGAGGCGACAAAATGCCGGACAAAAGGTGGTAACCCCTTTTTTTCCTTTAAACATTTTAAAAAATAAGAAAAAAAGCTCATAAACTGGGATGCTTGAATGGCTGGGTGCAGTGCATGATAAAAAACAATATTCTGATGTTAAAATGAAAAGAAGTTTTTATGTCCTAACCCTAACGAAACAAAGCGAAAGGGGGAGCGAGTTTCAGTGGGATAAAAAAAGGGATTTGGTTTAGGGAAAGGGGTACAATAAAAGTTAAAGATTAGATGGAAGGAAAGAGGGGAAAAACAATGTCCCCCCCCCTTTGAGTTCCCCCCAACATAAAATTCGCCAATAAGAGGTATTTTCGTATAAACATGGACTCGCTTTTTTTAGTTTTACTCGCGAGTCGTAGTTTATTTTCCGGGATGCGTACCCACGGGGGAGCAAGGGGGGCGCCAGACTGGCATTGTTTTCCCCGTGAGCGAAAGGGCCCCCCCATTCTCCAGCAAAATTTTAAATATTTCCCTTTATTTTGTGCTTTCAATACAAATAAGCACCTGACCCAAAAAAGCTCCTAGTCCAAGCCTGTGGTAAAAAAACCCGAAAATAACTGAAATTTAAGAAAACCATCATTTAACAATATAAAGTGGTACGTGGGGCCGAACTGTCCCGGGTGTATACGAAACCCTACACAAACCCTTATTTCCTAGTGGGCCCAAAAAAATAAATAAAGGATCTTTGTTCAAGGGAGTAACATGCTACAAAAAAGAGATTTACCATACTGAAAGGGTTGAGAATTTTAATTTGGGGTGGATAAATGAGAAAAAAATTAGCGGAATACTCTTATACTAGTTTATTTGTGAAAAGGCTAGGCGTTCATGAAAATTTGGTAAAAAAATTGCCGCAAAAGTGGTGAAATGAGAATTTAAGGCCAGCAAAGGGTGGGTTTTAAGGGGAATTTAAACCGGGCTACACAGTTGGGAAGGCATGGTGAGGCTGCCCTCGGACCCAAGGCGGCGAAAAATATTTTGGGATGAATTCAAGAGTACATAGAGGCTGAAGGACTGAAACCGAACAAGTTTCAATTGTGACAAAAAAAGCCCTTTTGGAAGAAAATGCCAAAGAGGGCCTTCATTACACAAGAGGAAAAGGGAAAGCCAGGACACAAGCCTATGAAAGACAGGCTGACACTAAAGTTCTGTGCTAATGCTAGTGGGGATTTCAACGTGAAGCCATTACTAATGTACCATTCTGAAAATCCCAGAGTGTTCAGGAAAAAACAATGTTATGAAGAGTAAATTGTGTGTGTTTTGGAAATCTAATAGTAAAGCATGGGTCACGAGGGAAATTTTCGTCGAGTAGTTCAATGAAGTGTTTGGCCCTAGTGTGAAGGAGAATCTCCTGGAAAAGAAATTGGATCTCAAGTGCCTGCTAGTAATGGACAATGCACCTGTTCATCCTCAAAACTTGGATAACCTAATTTTCGAGGAGTTTGGGTTCATCACAGTAAAGTTCTTGCCCCTGAATACCACACTTCTCCTCCAACCCATTGACCAGCAGGTTATTGCTAACTTTAAAAAACTCTACACAAAAGCAATGTTTCACAGGTGCTTGACTGTGACCACAGACACTCACTTGACCCTAAGGGAATTTTGGAGAGAACACTTCAGCATCCTCCACTACTTAACCCTTATAGGTATGGCTTGGGAGAGAGTGACTACCAGGACTCTGAACTCTTCCTGGAGAAAATTGTGGCAAGATTGTGTCGACAAGAGGGATTTTGAAGAATTTGGGACTGACCCTAATGAGCCTATGTCTGTTGTAAGATCAATTGTGGCACTGGGGAGTTCCATGGGGTTGGATATGAGTTTAGAGGATGTGGAAGACCACAATGAAGAGCTCACCACTGAGGAGCTGCAAGAGCTTCAGCAGGAAGAGCAACACATCGCAGCTCAGAATCTTGCTGCAGAGGAGGAGGAAGAGAGATGGAAGAAGGTGCCTTCTTCAGAAATTAGAGAGATTTTTACTATGTGGGGTAAGATGGAAAGCTTTATGGAGAAACATCACCCTAACAAGGTTGTTGCAAGCCAGGTTGGCAACATGTACAGTGACAGAGTCTTGGGCCATTTTAGGGAAGTGTTAAAGAGATGCCAGAAACAAAGCTCTCTCCACAGTTATTTTGTGAGACAGGACTCCAGTGACTATCAAGGCGGTCCTAGTGGCATTAAGAAACAGAGAAGAGAAGCAACCCCAGAAAAGCAAATGGTACCTGAGGTGCTGATGGAAGGGGATTCCCCTTCCAAACTATAAACAATCCACTCTCTCTCCTCCTCCAGTCTCCCATACACTAAGAAGAATCTCCAATAAAGGTAAGTGTTATGCTGTTAATGTTTCATTCATCATTTCCCATTGTATTGTTTATGTACTACATGTATATTTCATGTTAAAAATTTTTTTGTTTTAATACTTCTGGGTGTCAGGAACGGATTAATTGTATTTACATTATTTCTTATGGGGAAAATTGATTCGAAAAATCGTAAATTTCGTTTATAGTAATGGCTCCAGGAACGGATTAATTACGAACAACGAGGGACCACTGTAAATGCATACATTCAAGGATTATGTGGATTAAAATGAGGGTCGGATATGAAAAGTGGGTCATAATAAATGTGTATGCACCAGGAGAAGAGAGGAGTATAGAGGGAGAGAGAGATTTTGAGAGATGTTAAGCGAATGTATAGGAACCTTCGAACCATGCAAGAGAGTAATTGTGGTAGGTGACCTAAATGCTAAAGTAGGAGAAACATTTAGAGGGTGTGGTAGGTAAGTTTGGGGTGCCAGGTGTAAATGATTGAACTTTGTATAGAAAGGGGGTTTAGTTATAAGTAATACGTATTTCAAGAAAAATAGGATAAATAAGTATACAAGATATGATGTAAGGCAAAATAACAGTACTTTGTTGGACTATGTATTGGTAGATAAAAGACTGTTTAGTAGACTTCAGGACGTACATATTTATAGAAGGGCCACTGATATACCAGATCATTTTTCTAGTTGTAGCTACATTGAGAGTAGAAGGTAGATGGGATAGGAGGAAAATAGAAGCAGCAAGTAAGAGAGAGGTGAAGGTGTATAAACTAAAAGAGGAAGCAGTGATAATGGGAGATTTTAACTTTAGACAAATTGATTGGAACAATATGACAGGAAATCTTGAGTCTAGCGACTTTCTTGATATGGTTCAGGATTGCTTTTTAGAACAGGTTGTGACAGAACCAACTAGAGGAAACAATCTGCTTGACTTGGTTCTTGCCAACAAAGATTCACTAATTAATAATCTTGAGGTTAATGATGAGCTTGGGGAAAGTGATCACAAATCACTTAGTTTCATTATATCATGGAATTTCCCAGATAACTGCAATCAAATCTCTGCCACAGATTTTTGCTTGGCCACCTCTGGTGCTGGGCCGGCTCGTTCATGTTCACCTGTACCAGGACGAAAGAGGAAAATATTTGCCTGTGTACAAGACTCAGATGTGAGCAGTGCAAGTGATAGTGATAGTGATTTCAAGGTTATTGAAAGCAGTTCTAGTTGTGACAGTGAGGGTGAATATTCCCCAGTGAAGCGGCAGTATATACGACGTTGCATGCGGTCTGGTAGTGTGCCATATGCTCTTCCAAGAGGAAGGAGTACATCTCGGAGCACATCCCGTGGCCCTACACCACGTCCTGATAGTGAAGATGATGATATTGTTACGATGGGTATAAATGATGTGAGTGAGGCAGCAGGCGGTGGTGGTGATAGTGATGGTGGCATGAGTCATGTGACACCAGCAGCGGGCCACGCTACTACCTGCGCTGCTGACTCTGCACAACTACAACCAGCCTCGCCTGACCCCACACTCCCACAACCACAACCACAACCTGCACAACCACAACCACATTACAATATCCAGAATGCACCAGCTGACTGCATCTGGGATTGGCAGCAAGATGACGAGTTTGTTCCCAATCCCCATGACTTTGATGGAGGACAAAGTGGAATACGGCCATCATGTACACTTGGGAACAATCCCACTGAACTGGAATGCTTTCAGTTGTTCTTCGCTGAACCCCTGATGGACATTATTGTCAGGGAAAGCAATACATACTATGAGTATACCATGGCAAACACTATTCTGTCACCAAGATCACGCCTACACCAGTGGAAGGACACAACTGTGGCAGAGATATATCTGTTCTTTGCCACAATAATGCTTATGCCACGTGTATAAGCATAGTGTCAACACATACTGGGCGACAGACCGCCTGATTTCAACCCCTGCTTTCAGTGACATTATACCAGTGAATAGATTTGTGTTACTGTTACGTATGTTACACTTTTCAGACAAAACCAGGCCTCACAGAAGCGACAGGTTATATAAGATCAGACGTGTGTTTATGTACCTGAAACAAAAGTGCTGTATGTATTTTTATCCCTTCAGGAAGCTTGTTATTGACGAGTCTTTGATTTTGTTCAAAGGAAGACTCTCATTCAAGCAGTATATACCAAGCAAGAGGAAATGCTTTGGTATAAAGTTATTTGTTCTGTGTGATTGCAAAACTGGTCTGGTTTTGGATATAATTGTGTACACTGGCGGTAAAACAATGGAAGATACCAGGAAGTTACTGGGTATCTCTGGTGATGTGGTTAGAACAATGATGGAGCCATATCTTGGTAAGGGGCGTATTTTATATACTGACAACTGGTACACAAGCCCTATACTCAGTGATTTCTTGCGAGTGAACATGACAGATGTGTGTGGCACAGTGCGCAGAAATCGTAAACATATGCCTAGGTTTGATGCTTGCAGTCGTAGAGGTGAAGTGCAGGTGTTTGCTGCCAATGACATCATGGCATTTCGGTGGCATGACAAACGTGATGTCACACTGCTGACATCAGTTCACCGACACGAAATGGTAGACACTGGCAAGCAGAATAGAGAGACCAATGAACCCATTGTAAAACCTGCAGCTGTGATGGATTACAACCTCAATATGCGCTTAGTGAACAAATGTGACATGCAGATTGGGTTTGCTGACTGTGTTCGCAAGAGTTATAAGTGGTACATAAAACTGTTTTTCCATCTTCTTGACATTTCCATGCTGAATGCTTATAATATGTATAAGTTGAAGACCAAGAAGAAACCCAAATATGGTGAATTTTGTTTGTCAGTCATCAGACAAATAATATTCAAGTACCAAGAAACAACACCTGCAATAGACCAGCGCCCATGAAATTATCAACACATGTCCTCTCGTCTGAGGCCTGGTGATCACTACCCCATACCACTGCCTGCTACTACTGCAAGAAAAATGCTCAGAAGAGGTGTTTGTCTGTGGACATACCACCAAAACGCCCAAAACACAGA
>NC_069475.1:19146215-19177826 GCF_026875155.1 Cherax quadricarinatus | reverse complement strand
ACAAGCAGCCGGCAATAAAAAAACTATCGTTCCCATTACTGGGCTCGCTATCCTGTCTGTTAAAACTTTCCCTAAAAATTCCCCCCAAAACCCAAGGGCCCCTTTAGTCAAGGAGTTTAAGAGGGAATAGGAAAGGGAAAAAAGTTCTAAATGGGGAGTGGCAAAAATGGCAACAAATCTTTCTCTGACTGTAAGGGAACCCTTAACCGTAGATAAAAAATTTGGGAATTAAACCCATTGATATAAATTTTTAGGGAAACTTAAATGCTTGGGACCAATGTCCCCCCTCAAGAGGGGGACTTTTTGGTTTCCCTTAAAGTTTCTAGGTATATAAAAGGGTTTGTGATCCGTTTTCAAAAATGAATTCTTTTCCCAGTAAAAAAAATTTAAAGGTTTGAGATATCCCACAAAAGGGGGCCAAACTTTCCCTTTTTCTTTTGGGGGAGTATTCGTTTCTGGGGGAAAGGGGTTTTTTCCGGTTTAGGAAGCATACGGGGAAAGGGAAAACCATCTTTGGTATTGTAGTAAAAACCGCACTTAAGTCAGAAATTGGAGGCATCAGTTTTTAAAAAAAATGTTTTTTAATTTTCTGGAATTTTAAATATAGGGTCTTTCGAGAAGATTTTTTTAAAATCCCCTTTAAAACTTTTCCCAAAGCTACGTCAAAAAATTTCCCAAGGGTTTCTTCACAGTTTTTTTTAAGGAAGTTGGATATTTGGGCCTGTAAGATCAGAAAGGTTGGGATAAACCGTGCAAAAAAATTTGAAAACCCAAGAAAGCAAAGCATGAGCTTTTTGGGTTTTTGGGGAATTTTAAAATTCCCTAATAAAGTTTTTGATTTTTCTGGGGGAGAGGTGAAAAGAGTTTTTTAGCAAGGATCAGTCGAGATTTTTAAATCTTGTTTTTCCCCAAAAGGAAGCATTTCTTTGCTTGGCAGTGAGGCCAGGGGTGAGCTTTTAAACCTCCCGAAAAAATGATGTTAATGTTTGGATATGTTTGCTCCACGTCAGGGACATTACGTGAATGTTTATAAAAATTTAAACCTGAAAATTTGGCTTTTCCCCAAGACCCCCCCCCCCCCTCTTCAGTCTCATGTGGGTTAGCACAGGCAGTTCCAAAAACCAAAGGGATGTTCTTTACGCATCAGTCCTTGGTGGGTAGGAAAAGGGGTTTGTAGTATCCCTTAGAAGGGGGGTTAACATTATTTGATTATATGCCTGCGAAATTTTAAAAAATTTCTGAAAAGAAGGAAGCGTCATAAATTTGTTGTAGATCGCTATCTTTTAAAACCCTTTTGTTTTTCCCGACGTATAAATACGTCTTACGAGAAATTTTTTCGACGTATTTATAGCAAAAAATTTCTACCCAGTTCAAATAAAAGCAGGAGAAAGCTGGGGGGGCCCACATGTGGAGAAGGGGGTTCCCCAAATGGCCCAGTTTTTGCACCATAAAAAAAAAATGGGGGACCCAGTGGTGCTTTGGGGGGAATGCTATTTCAGTTGTCCTTTTTCGCTGTCTAGTGGAAAGAAATTGTAAATTCCCCAGCAAATCTGGGACTTTCCCCCTTTCCCAAGTGTTTGTTTAAACCCACGGGGAAAAAGGGGGTGCCCAGTAAAAGGATAAATTTTCCCATGTTTTGGGGGGGATTTTGGATAAAAAGAAAGGGAGGGGGAGGGGGGGGGGAAGAGGGGAGGAGGAGGAGGGGAAGAAGAAGAAGAAGAAGGATTTTTAAAAATTTATTTTTCCCCTTTGAAGCAAAAAAAAAAAAAAGGGTTCCCCCCCCAAGGGACAGTGAAAGAAAAGGGGGAGATAACATCTGATAAGAGGGGACTTTGATGAGATATACAAGGGTAGAGTGAAAAGGAAAATTTTTGATCCCCCATCCCCCTCCTTTTTTTTTTTTGGCTGGTACAAAAAAATTTTCTGCTGTTTTATTTGTCTGTCTGTAAAGCCCCCTGTTGTCCTTAGCTCTCTTTCTCGGAGAGAGCCACAAGACTGTGTAATCAGTTTACCCCTTTCTTAAAGCAGATTTAAAAGCATTTTTGGTCTGGAATTTTTTGGGGTTTAAACCCTAGGTAATTTACACTATGTTTACTTGTATTTATGTGAAACCTGTGGGGGACGGGGAGATAGGCGACAGATGGGAAAAGAGAGACAGTTTAAAAAGTATAAAAATTGGGAGAAAAGATAATTTAAAAGGAAAATTAGGGAGGGAGGGGAGGAGAAACCCCCCACCCGGGGACCCCATTTTTTGGGGACAAGGCGGGGGGGGGGGGGGGAGGGGGGAGAAATTTGAGGAAAATTTTAGGGGGTCACTTTTAAAAAGCTCCCGACTTCGACTCCAAAAAAAATTTTTAAAGCCCACCCCTTGCAAAACAAGACAAGGAGGGGAGGGAAGGAGGAAAAAGGAGGAGGAGGGAGAAGGAGGAAAAGGGGGAGGAAAAAGGGAAGGAGAAGGAGGAGGGGGGGAAGGGAGGAGGAGGAGGGGGAGGGGGAGGAGGAGGAGGAGGAGGAGGAGGAGAAGGAGGAGGAGAGGAAAGGAAATAGGGGGGAGGAAGGAGGGGGAAAGAAGGAGGGGGGGGAGAAGGAGGAGGAGAAAAAGGGGGGAGAAGGGGGGAGGGGGAAAGGAAAAAGGAGAAGGGGGGAGAAGGAGAAGGGGGAAAGAAGGAGGAGGAGAAGGAGGAGGAGGAGAAGGAGGGGGGAAAGGGGAGGAGGGGGAGAAGGGGAGGAGAAGGGGGGAGGAGGAGGAGAAGGGAGGGGAGGAGGAGAAGGGGGGAGGGGATGGTTTTTGGGTTTGGGGTTTTTGTTTAAAAAAGGTTTTTGGGGAAAAACAATATATTGATAATTATTTTTGGGTGTGTTTTGTGTTTTTTATTCAAACGGGGGTTGGGTTTTATTTTTTGTACATTTGCATTTTTATTTTGGGGTTTTCTCTTGGGCCAAACAAAAGGTTTTTTGGGGGAAAAAAATTAAAATAGTTGAAAAACCCCAACCCAAAAAAAACTTAAAATTACAAGAAAATTTTTAAAGTTTCCCGGGGTTGGGGTTTGCGGGCAGTGGGCCCCCTGTTGAAATTACCCCGCTTATTTTTGGGGGTTTTTTTTCCCCGGGCTCTTTATTCCGGGGGGTAAGTTCCCGGATGGCAAAAATTTTTTTTTGGGGGATTTTAAAAACACTCAAAAGAAAAATTTAAATTTTAACTTTTCATAAGAAAAAAATTTTTTTTTTTTTAAATTTTTTTGGGGCCCATAGAATGACAGTTTCAGGAGGGGCCTGAAACAGAAAAAGGGGGTTAAGGGATAGGCTCAGCATCCCACCGGGGTTATAGCTTAAACCCCTTGAAATTTAATAGAAGTCTTTTTTGAATTAAACCCCCTTCTTTAAAAAAACCCTGACTACTGGGTGAGAAATTTTTGCAGATTCTGAAGGTTTAGGGGATTTTTAGTTTTAATTAAATTTTTCTACCCCACGGGGCAAATGCATCCCTAAGGTGAAAATGGAACTAATTTACAATTTTCCCTTTTTTTAGGATTATCCCTGCTAAGTCAATATTAAAGAAAATACCGTGGAGGTTTACACCTGGAAAAATCAGTTTAAAAAAGTTTTGAGAAGTTACTCACCATTGAAAGTATTTTCGTTTCTTTTTGGTCATCCCAAAAACTCATTAATATTTTAAGGTTTGGAGCCCCGAAGTGGTCAAGAGTCCCAAGTCATGTAGTTCTCTGTTCTAGTCTACGTTTTTTGGAGGTGTCAAATTTCCAAAACCTTACACTCCTCAGTTGTTTTTATCAAAATTTGTGGGAAAAAAAAAAAAACAAAGTTATTTTAAAGGCCCGTTAACCCGAATTTCTTTGGTTAAAATTTTCTTAAGGATGTTTATATGATAAAGCTTTGGGTTCCCCTTGACTTCTTGAGGTAATTTTAACCTTCCCACAAAAATTTTTTTCACCTTATTGGACCTTTCCCTGCCTTTTAATAATTTATTTGACTTTTTTTTGGCAAAAGAAACCGAAACTTTTTATCCCCTACTTTAAAAAATTCCCCCTTGATTTTGGAATCAAAAAAAGGTTTTGTACTGGTCCATTTACAAGCTTAAGATTTTTAAACTATTTTTCAGAGGGGTTTCCCCAAGTTTGGATCTAAGGTCAAGGAAAAAAAATGATTAAAAAGGTTTAACCTCAGCCTTTTTTGTCCTTGGGTTGTCCATTAGTTATGAAAGGGTGGGCAATGGGGCCCCTTGCCTGTCTACCCTAGAGAAGTTCAAAAAAGGGGGGAAAAACCCCCAAAAAAATCGGGGAACTTCCCTAGGGGAAAAAAGACAGGGTAGGGAACAATGGGCCCCTCCCTTTGGTTTAAGGGAGCAAAGTTTCCCTTTAAAAAGGACTGGGAACCGGAAAACTGGTGCTCAATCCCCCCATTAAAACTGGGGGGTGATTTGTAGTGGAAGTTTTAGCAGTAAAGGGCGAGAAAACCCCAAAACCCAGTCATTCTGGTAGTCTACAAAACCTCCAGAGCAAATACCAGCAATTCCAGGGAAAAGTGTTAAAAATTGACCCCTGTCTGGGGAAAAACTTCCCGCTCCTGACCCAACATCTTGCTCCTGGGGGTTTTTAACCCTTTAAGGGGACCCAAAATGGAGGAATTTTTTAAATAATATTTTTGCAGTTTAAAAACCCAGGAGGGAGTCTGATGAAAATTTTCCCCTCATATGAGTTTTTTTAAATTTTTCTGCGCAAAATTTTAAATTTTTAAAACCCGCAAAAATAGAAACCTATAGACTGGAGAATAACTAGACCTCATCTTCACTAAAAATGATGAAACTAAAACAAAATGTCACCCTTTTAAAAAAAAATTTTATCAGTCACAAAAAATAATTGAGGTTTAAAACATGTATGCGTGGAGCCCCAGACCGCCCTAATGAGATTTTGTCAGAAAGGGGGCTTTTACCAAATTCAACTTCAATAACAAAAAAATTTAAATGGAACCCCAAATAAACCAAAAACCTAAACTATATAAGTGGGGGAAAATATACTAAGCAAAAACAGACCCCAATTATGCCTAGAAAAAGATTAAATTTGGGGGCATCGATGTATGCACAAGGCTTATTCCTCTAAGAAAAAAGGAGAGGGAGGGTGTAAAATAGGGAAAAAACAGGCGCCCCCCCTTTACAGGCGACGGAAGAAAAAAGAATAAAAAAAAGGGCTTTTAAAAAAGGTGAATATATTGAAATGGTAGGGGAAAAACATGGTCAGAGAAAAAGGGAAGCATCGAACTTAAACTTAAGGAATCTTATAGGACTCAGGGGTCACGGGAAGAACTAAAAGCCATAAATGAAATCGAAAGAAACCCAAAGTATTTCTTCTCCTATCCCAAATCAAAGTCGAGAACAACGTCCAGTATTGGTCCCCTACTTAAAAAAGATGGCCTACACAGATGACAGCAAGGAAATGAGTGAGCTACTCAAGTCCCAATATGACTCAGTTTTTAGCAAGGCGCTAACCAGACTGAGAGTCGAAGATCAAAATGAATTTTTTATAGAGAGCCACGAATTTTGGGTTTAAACACAAGCATATCCGATGTTACCCTGACACCAAATCACTTCGAACAGGTGATAAATGACATGCCCATGCACTCTGCCCCGGGCCAGACTCATGGAACTCTGTGTTCATCAAGAACTGCAAGAAGCCCCTATCACGAGCCTTTTCCATCCTATGGAGAGGAGCATGGACACGGGGGTTCATCCCACAGTTACTAAAAAACAACAGACATAGCCCCACTCCACAAACGAGGAAGTGAAGCAACAGCAAAGAACTACAGACCGATAGCACTAACATCCCATGTCATAAAAATCTTTGAAAGGGTCCTGAGAAGGAAGATCACCACCTATCTAGAAACCCATCAGTTACACAACCAGGGCAAGGGTTTTAGAACAGGTCGCTCCTGTCTGTCTCATCTATTGCATCACTCTGACAAGGTCCTAGATGCACTGGAAGACAAAAAGAATGCAGATGTAATATATACAGACTTTGCTAAAGCTTTCGACAAGTGTGACCATGGCGTAATAGCGCACAAAATGCGTGCTTAAAGGGAATAACAGGAAAAGTCAGTCGATGGATCTATAATTTCCTCACTAACAGAAAAACAGAGTAGCCTTCATCGACTAGAGTCTGAGGCAGCTATGGTGAAAATCTCTGTTCCCCCAAGGCACAGTACTCGCTCCCATCTTGTTCCTAATCCTCATATTTCCCACATAGACAAGGATGTCAGCCACAGCACCGTGTCTTCCTTTTTCAGATGACACCCGAATCTGCATGACGTGTCTTCCATTGCAGACACTGCAAGGCTCCCGGCAGACATCAACCAAATCTTTCAGTGGGCTGCAGAAAACAATATGAAGTTCACGATGAGAAATTTCAATTACTCAGATTGGTAAACACGAGGAAATTAAATCTTCATCAGAGTACAAAACAAATTTTTGGCCACAAATAGAGTGAAACACCATCGTCAAAGACCTGGAGTGATCATGTCGGAGGATCTCACCTGCAAGGACCATAACATTGTATCAATCGCATCTGCTAGAAAAATGACAGGATGGATAATGAGAACCTTCCAAACTAGGGAGGCCAAGCCCTGATGGGCACTCTTCAGGTCACTTTTCTATCTAGGTGGAATATTGCTGCCCCACTAACAGCACCTTTCAAGGCAGGTGAAATTGCTGACGTAGAAAATGTACAGAGAACCTTCACGGCGCGCATAACGGAGATAAAACACCTGAATTTAGGGGATTGTTTGAGGTTCCTAAACCTGTATTCCTAAAATGCAGGGGGAGAGAAACATTTTTTAATACACCTGGAAAATCCTAGAGGATATACTGAAACTTGCACACGAAAATATCACTACCAAAGCAAAAGACTTGGCAGACGATAAAAACATCCCCCCAATGAAAAGCAGGGGTTCACTAGCCGTTAAGAGCCATACAATAAGTTTCAGGGGCCCGAGATGTTCAACTGCCTCTCAGCATACATAAGGGGGATTACCAAAAAACCTCTGGAGTCTTAAATTTGGCACGGACAAGCACCTAAAGTCGGTTCTGACCGCCGGGCTGTGGCTCGTACTTTGGGTTTTGCGTGCAGCCAGCTTAACACCCGGGTTATCAGGCTCTGATCCACCAGGGGCCGGGGTCCGGGCCCGGGCTGCGGGGGCTTTGCCCCCCGGAACTCTTCCAGGTAAACTCCAGGTACCCTTTTCGCTTTGTTTCGCTTAGCTTTCAGGACACCCAATTTTTTTCATTCATAACATCAGCAATCAATTTTTTTTTTATCACCGCACTGATCCACGCACATTAAGCATCCCATTTTTATGAAGCTTTTTTTTCATTTCAGAAATGTTTACAAAAAAAAGGGGGTTACCACCCCATTCCCCCCCCGGATTTTAGTCGCCTATAGACACAAAGGGCTTATGGAGGAAAGATTCTTTTCCATTTCCTAGTACAATAGGGGAAAAAAACAAGAAAAAAACTATTAAGAAAGAAGAAAAACTAATGTGTGTTTGTATATAAACGTGTGTGTGCTGGTAGTGTGCGTTAGTTAAGTAGAAGTAGCAAGATATATCTGTTATCCAGGGTGTTTTATGAGACGAAAAAAGTTTCAGAAACCTACAATCATGTAAAACGTTTACAGGTTTCGTTTCACAGTAAACCTGGGGGAAACGGTTTGTCCTCCCTGGGTGGTTGTTGCTCCCAACTACTATGTGGAGACCCAAACTGTAAGGCTTTGGTCACCAGGTCATTTTTCTTGTTTGGGGTTCTTGCGTTTTGTCCCCAGTGTGCAAAAATACCCCCTGGAAAAAAAAATTTTTTATTTCAAGTGCCTCCTGGTAATGGACAATGCTCCTGCTCATCCTCACATCTGCAAAGAAAATTGTGGGGGATTTGAGCTTCATTAAAGTGAAGTTTTTGCCTCCTAATACCACTCCTTCCCCCAGCTTTTGGACCACAGGCATTTCAAACTGAAACAAAAGCAGTGTTTGAAAAGTGCTTTAAATGCCCTCAGGCACTGAATTGTGCTAAGGGTTTCTTTAAAATAAATTCACTACCCTCGTTGCATAAACCTTTTGGGGCAAGTCTTGGGAGGGAGTGATTACAGGACTTTAAAACTGTTTGGGAGAAAATTGTGGCCAGATTGTGTAAAAGAGAGGGTTTTGAAGGGTTAGGGGAAACCCCTGAGGAGCCTATACCAGTGGGGAATCTTTTGTCATTGGGGAAGTCCAGGGGTTAGAGGTTAGTGGCAAGGATTTCTTAGTTATTTTTTTTATTTATTTTTTTAGTCTTTCAGCAGTACTTTGGGAATTTTTTTTTTGCAAAGTGGATTGCAATGCACGAGAACCTCTATTTGCCTAGGCATTAGGGGGCAACTTAAACATTTTTGGGCTTACAGATATTTAATTCTAAGGTTTTTTGGCATAGTTGTACATAGGCAGTAATTATTTCATAGTTGAACATAAAATTATTATAAATAAATTAAAATTTTATAAGACGAAAGATATATTCACTGTCTAAAATGCTTATTGGGGGAAAAACAATGGTTCATTATTTTCCCTTCAAAAATGGAAAAGAGGTTCAAAGGATTGTTGAAATATAAACACAAATGCAGTTAATGTGATCCTTTATTGACTACGTTTCGCCCACACAGTGGGTTTTTCAAGTAAAAACCATTTTTTCCATCGTGTTTTTTAAATTTTTAGATGTGGGAGTACGTAGGTGAGATGTGGATTAAATTTTTAGCTTTAGTTAAGGGTTTAAAGGGGCTTTTTGAGAAGTCTTAAATTGATTTTCAGACTGGTTATTTTAAATATATTCGGGTAATGAATTCCAATTTTAGGGCCCTTTATGTGCATAGATTTTTACATAGTGTATATGGACACGGGTTTATATCAAAAAGAGTCTGTGTCGTGTGTTGTGGTCTGTGCCCCTTTTTAAATTTGGGGCGAGGAAAGTTTGAGTGGGGGGTTTATTTTGGTTATTGTTCTGTGTAGTAGTAGGCACATGAATAATTTTGGATGTTCTTAATATAGCAATTCAGATTTTAAAAAATTGGTGGGTATGTGGTGGGAGGGGGAATGCTTTGTCATTTTTCTGCTGCCTTTTGCTGGGTTTGAGGGTTTTTGGGGATGTTTGGATTTTGTTGATCCCCATGCACAAATTCCATTTAAGATATGATATATGAGTGTATGGTACGTCCCGGGAGAGTGATTGGGGAATGTAGTACCTTATCTTTGTAGATGCTTCGTCTTGGAGATTTTCTGGTGATTTGTTGTATTTTGTTCTGGAATTTAAAGGCTATGTCAAGGTAGATACCTAGGAATTTTCCTTCTTGAGCTTGTGACTGATGTCCTTTTATTGTTATGTTAATCAGATCATTTGCAGCTTTTTTTCCCAAACTGAATGAAATGGGTTTTTACGTTTTCAGGGTAAGTTTATTAGTCATCATCCAGGCGATATTTGGAAGAGCGGGTGGAGGATGACGTGTAATTTCACTACAGAGCTGCAAGAGCTTTCAGGTGCAACAGCAGCAGACACAGCTCGGGAATTTGCTTCAGATTGGAGGAAGGGTTGGGGGAAGTTGCCGTCATAAAAGTTTAAAGGAGATTTGTACAATGTGGAAAAGGGTGAAAGATTTAGGAGAACATTATCCGGGACACAGCTGTTTAAAGCGTATTGGAAACTTACAATGACACTTTGGTTCCATTTTAGGAAATCTTGAGACGCCAGAAACAAACCCCCTCTCGGAAAGATATTTTGTGTGGCAGGGATCCAATGACCTCACGCGGCCCCCCTTAATGATTAAAAAACAATGAAAGGTAACCCAAAAAGGACTTGTTACCTGAAGTCTTTAGGAATGGGACCCCCTTCCCAAAAAATTTGTACACCTACACCCTCTCCCCCCCTGTCTCATCACTCATAAAAAAGCCCACAATAAAGGTGAGGTATTTCGTATTTTTATTGCACTTTTTGGGTTTCAAAATTTGGTTTCTGTATAGGGGGAATGTATATTTTCAGTAGCAAAATTATTTTGTTTAATATTTTGGGTTTTTAATGGGTTAAAAAATTTTTTGTACCCCTAATCCAATTAGATCTCGATTTAACCCCATATAAGTTTTTTTATGAAATTTTCAAAAAAAAAAAACCTATTTGTGTTGAAACAGTGTTTATTAATTTAAAAAAATTTAAGTAAACAACATAAAATAAATAAAACATAAATCCCAAAATAAAAAACATTAAAAAATTTTTAAAAAATTATTTGTTTTTCATATAAAAGTTTATTAGTCCTTTTCGATTCAACCAGTTTCTCGGAACCAAACTCGGTTGAAAAGTCAGATGGTATGTATTTTTAGGGGGAAAATTAAAACTCGGTTAATGTCCAAATTGGTTAAAGGTTTTCTTGAAGGATTAATGCGTTACCTGAAATCCACTTAATTCTTTAGACCCACTTCCATCGTGTTTGAACTCAATTTTTGGAAGGGGGAGAGTCGGGATTCATTTGGGGATGAGAGTTCCTTCCCCACGACATGGTAAAAACAAAGCAACTTTGGCAGCTTTCCTACGATGCCAAAGGGTGTCTAAATTTTTTCTATAGTGCGCAAAACTCACCCCAAACCCATTACCCATTCTCGTAGATGTGGGCCCTGCCAGCGTTTCATCTAAATTTGAGGTGCTAGAATTTGGTTTAGTCTACATTTTGGATCTACAACTCAAAGCCAAAGAACTAGGGCCCACAGACCTGAAAGGGTTAAGTATGAATGGGAAGGAGAAAGATTCAGTGGATTTGTTAAAGAGATTGCAATAATTGTTGACAACACATGAAAGCTTTCTTGTACAGGTGGGGGTAAGTATTTAGGTTCCTGTCTTTTTCTTTAGTGTTTTATTATAAGCCAGATTTGGTGGGGTTTTGTTGGTGCTAAAAATATATTTTGGTAGTTGCCATGAAATAGTCTGTTGGTTGAATGTTTGATTTTGGGGGATTTTTTTTTAAATTTTTTCTAATGGTAGAGAAGACATTAAAACTTTGACTTTTCGGTCGTTATATACGTCTTGAGGTACCGTGTTTGACATATATATCTAATGAAGTCTAGCGGCTTCAAATCAAGCAGGAGAAAGTTGGTAGCCCACATGTGAGAGAATGGGTCTGTGTGGTCGTGTGCATAATAAAAAAAAATCCTAGAGCACACAGTGCATAATGAAAAAAAAATTTCCCAAAACCGTTTTTTTAATTAAAATGTCGAGTTTGTGGTCTATTTTTATAGTATTTAGGGTCGTATTCTCTTTTTTGGTCTCATTTGATAGAATGGGAAACATATTATGAAATAAGGTGATTTTGTTTGATTTTACTAAAAAAAGGACCTGGAAATGGAGTTTAAATTAAGGGAAAGTTTTATTTTTCCCATGTTAAAAAGTAAACAATGATGTTATTCCCCAAAAAATGCCCAATACCAATTCTAATTGCAGCCAGAATGGGTTGAGTTATTTAAACTTATTACAGTATTGCAGTAGTTGCTAATAGAAACTTCTTTTTTTTGTTTAAATAAAAATTCAAAATGAAAGCAAGAGTAATATAGAGGGGCCTGGAGATGTGATGATGAACGAAGAAAATGTTATTTTAGATCCAGGAATGTCTGCACGTTCATTCTGTAACTTATTTTAAAAATTGTAAATATTTTTTTAATTTTCGAAAAATTGGCCAAATTGAAAATTTTTTGCCACGTTTTGGGTATTTAAATCGGTAAAGGGAGTTTTTGTACTCAATGATAGAAAAATGGGGTTTTAAAGAAATAGTATGATTTTGGGTAGACTTGAACAATAAAAATTACCCAAAAAATGGGGTCAAAGTGGGCGAAATCTCGAATGTAAATATCACCGGGGTTGCTAACTTGTGAGGTGTAATTCCGCATTTTTTCCATCAAAATTTGTTTTTTTTTGGTGTATTACAATGGGAAAAGATTATCATTTCTAAAAAAAATATTATTATTTTTTATCCACTGGCCGATTCCCACCAAGGCAGGGTGGCCCGAAAAAAAAAAAAACTTTCACCATCTTTACTCCATCACTGTCTTGCCAGAAGGGTGCTTTACACTACATTTTTTAAACTGCAACATTAACCCCCCTCCTTCAGAGTGCGGCCTGTATTTCCCCATCTCCGGGGCTCAAGTCCGGCGCGGTTTTCCCAAACCCCCTTTCAAAAAAGCTATTTTGGGTCACACCCAACAGACGTAAATTATGTATATTTTTTTTTAAAATTTTTGCGACACCGGAGACACCTCAAGATTGGGGGTTGCGAAGTAAAGGGGGTTTTTAAGCTTGTTGGCAGTATCATTTTTTTTTTGTAAAAAATATTATGCATTCTAAATATCAAGATTGACTGCTAACTCATTTTCCAGTCGATGTTATTAATGCTGTAAAAAAAATTTTTTAACAAATGATCTTATGTTTTTGGAAAAGGTGATTTTGTTGTGTCCTGAGAAAATTACTTCATTGTTTATGAGAAAGATGGGACTGTGGTCAGTGGGTTATCTGTGTTATTCCTATTTTTAAATGGGTATTAGTGTTTGCCCAGATATGGTCTAGTAAAAGGCTTTGTCTCAGAATTCTTGTCTTTTTTGTTATTGTTGGCAGAAGTCAGAGCGTAATTGTTTATAAATTTAATTACTTGTGGGTCAGGGTAGGGAAATGAGGTTTTGTTAAGTCCAGGTGAGTATAGGTGGTGGTGTTCACTCTGCTTCAGTTATTGTGTTTCTTAGTTTTTCACTAAATGAGTAAATATTGGAGTGAGGTACTCTGTAGATTGCCCCAACTTTTTAAAGGTTTGTGCATGTAGAATTTTACATTCAATTTCGTCAGATAGTTATAGGTTCCCCTCCTAATTGGTCAGCCTACAATTGCGTAGGGTGTAGCCATTATGGTACCGCCCATACAGTTGTAGGCCAGATGTATGTAAATTAGGTTTTAGCTATGTTTAATGAGGAATATAAACAACTGATTTTAGAGAAATGAGTAGTTTTTGGGGGTCATATGGTGTTTGCTTTAGGATTGACTTTTAAAATTTAAACCCCTTTTATGTTTTGGCATATTTTAACTACTTCTTGACCCAATATTTTGGACTTGTATTTTCCAATATTCTGGGGCTTCTCAAGCAGGAGAAAGCGATAGGCCCCATGTGAAAAATGGGCAGTGTGCAATGTAAAAAAAAACCCTGGCACGCAGTGATAATGAAAAAAAAAAAAACTCCGCCCGTTTTTTTTGGTTTAAAAAATGCCGTTTTTTCAGGTATTTTCGTATAGTATTTATGGTTTTTTTCCCCGTTTTCGGGTCTCTTTGATAGAATAGGAAAATATTACAGAAAAAGGATGATTTTGATTAGTTTCATGGGAAAAAACTATTTTAAAAATTGAGCACAAAGTAATGCAAATGTTCAATTTTTCCCAATGTTAAAGAAAAGAAAAATATACCACATGTCCAAACACGTCAACTGGGGAGCTTAATTTTTCACTTATGTACTGATATTATTTATACCATTTCTACAATAATGCGTAGTCTTCATAACAGTAAATCTTCATTTTTTTGTGTGAATAAAACATCAAAATAGAAAGCAAGAATAATATAAGAAGGACTGGAGGCATGACTAATAAACGAGGTTTATGTTTTTTTAAGTTCCAAGAATGTCTGCTTTGTTTATTCTAGACCCTATTTTAAAATTTGGCTTTTTTTTTTAATTTGCATGAAATTGGAAAATTTACAATTTCTGACCATTTTTTTGGGTTTTGAAATCGGTAAATGGGCATTTTTTTTGTACTCAATTGATAGAAAAATGGGGGTTTTTAAAAAAATTATAGCTGAGTTTTGTCAAATGGATCAATAGAATTGGCCGAAAATAGGGCTCAAAGTCACAAAATCACAGATGAGTATTTTTTTGCCAAGATCGCTAATTTTGTGGGAGCGTAATTCCGTAATTTTTTTAAAAAATTTTTCATAATTTTTTTTTCTTTACCTGGGGAAAAAAAATTCTCGTCATTTCAAAAGAAAATTTTTTTTTTTTCCCCCAAAATTTGTCAACGTTTTATTTTTTAACACTCGGCTGTTCCCCCCAAAGGGCAGGGTGGCCCGAAGAAGAAAAACTTTCATCTTCACTCCATCACTGTCTTCCCAGAGGTGTGCTTTCACTAAACTTATAAAAGGCAAATTAAACCCCCCCTTAGAGTGTAGAACTGTCCCCCCACTGCAGGACTCAAGTCTGGCTTGCGGGTTTCCCCTAAATCCCTTCATAAATTTACTTTGCTCCCCCTCCAACAGCTGTCAAGTTTTTAAAACCCTTTGTTCCTTCACTCCTATCAAAATGTCACCTGCCTGGGAAGTCTAAGCCCCTCACATACAAAACCCTCCTTTACCCCTCCCTTCAATTTTTCCCTGGCCATACCCTACCCTGCCTTCCTCCACAACGTTTAAACCTTGAAGTCATTTGTTTCTTTCCATTCTTTACATGCCCAAACCACCCAAAAACCCCTTCCCTCAGCCCGGGACAACAGTTTCGGCAACCCCACACCTCCTCCTAATTCCAAATACGAGTTTCTGCATTATATTTACCCCCCATTCCCTCAGACATGAGATCTCCACTCCTCCACTTTCTCCTCACTGCAACATTCATCACCCGTGCTTCACCCCATATAAAAATGTTGGAAAAAAATATACTGTCTACATTCCTCTCTTGCTTCCAAGGGCAAAGCTCTTTTTTCCCATAACTAGTAATAGCACAGCTTCCCTTTTCCTTTCATAATTTTTGTTTCACCTCATCTTCATAGACCCATCCGCTGACACCCACTCCCAAATATCTGAAACACTTTCACACCCTTCTTTGCTCTCTCCCTCCAATCTCTACCCAATCTTTCATCCCCTAATTTTTTGTTATTCTCTTGATCTTGTTTCTTTCCCTATATTCACTTTTAATTTTCTACTTTTACTTCCCCTACCAAATTCATCCCCAAACCTCTGTAGCTTCTTTAAAAACTGTCGAGACGGGGTTCATAAACAAAAAGCAACTGTGACAACTCCACTTTATATTTGATTCTTTATTTTTTAACTACACACCTCTTGCCAAGACCCTCGCTTTCCCTTCTCTTAAAACCTCACTAAAAATTATTGAACAACCACGGTAAAACTCAAAAACCCTTTTTTAAAGGGCCCTACTTTTACTATGAAATAATCTCCCTCTTTCCTCATTCTAAAACTTGAGCCTATTTCCCTCAAAAAAAACTTTAAAGCTTCCTAAAAAAGAAAAAAAGAAAAATTTTATAAAAGGGGATGTTTGAATGTGATGGATGTAGTGCTGATGACAAAAAACAGATGTTGCGATGTTGTGAATGAAAAGAATTGGATGTCCTATCCCTAAGCAAAACAAAGCAGAAAGGGGGGGGGGGAGTTTTGTGGGGAGAAAAAAATGGGTTTTAAATCTGGAGTATCTGAGAGAGTTGAGCTAAGGAACGGGTAGCAATAAGTGAAGGACGTTTGGAAGAACAAAGGGAATGTGAATGTGTAAATTCAAGGATTTGTGGATTAAAAATAAAGGTTGGATGTGAAAAGTGGGGTTTAAAAAGCTGTTGCACCCGGGGAAGAGGGGAAAGTAAAGGGAGAGATTTTGGGAGATGTTAAGTGAATGTTAGGAATCTTTTAACAAGTTAGAGAGTAATTTTGGTAGGGGCCTGAAAGTAAAGTAGGAGAAAACTTTTAGGGGAGGGTGGGTAGTAAGTTTTTTGGTGCCAGGGGTAAATGATAATGGGAGCCCTTTGATTGAATTTGTATAGAAAGGGGTTTGTTATAGGTAATACTATTTTAAAAAAAATAGGATAAAAAAGTTACAAGATATGATGCGGGCGAAATGACAGTAGTTTTTTGAATTATGTATTGGAATAAAAGACTTTTTAGTAGATTTCGGATTACATGTTTTTTTGAGGGGCCACAAAATTTTAATCCTTTTTAGTTGTAGTAACTGAGGAAAAGGGAAATGGGATACAAGGAGAATAGAAGATCAGGTAAGAGGAGGTGAAGGGTTTTTAAACTAAAAGAGGGGGCAGTTTTGGGGAAGATAAAAAACTATTGGAGGATAGAGGGCTAAGGAGCATAGGAAAGTGGGGGAAGGGTATGGGGGGAGGTTTAAAAATGTTGTTAGAGTGTTCAGAGAAGTTTGTGGTTACAGGAAAGTGGTGCGGGAGGGGAGAGGAGCGATTGGTGGGAAAGTTTTTAAAGAAAGGTAAGGGAAAAAGTTAGCTATTGAAGTTTTACAAAGTAGAAGTGATGCAAAGGGGGGAAGAGTATATGGAGAAAAAAAGAGAGGTTAAAGAGTGGTGAAAAACAATGTAAAAAAAGAGCAAAAGAGAAGTTGGTGAATTTTTCAACAAAATTTTTTGAAAATAAAAAAAGTTTTGGAGGAGATTAACAAGTTCGGAAGCCTGAAAAAAATGGATTTGTCAGTTAAAATAGGAGGGGGGAGAGTTATTAATTGGAAAATTAGAGGTATTGGGGAAAATGGAGGGAATATTTTGAGGAAAATTTTTGAATGTTGAGAAGATAGGAAGCTGTGATTTTTGTGTTTATGGAGTTTACCTGGAGTTTTCCTGGAGAGAGTTTTTTGGGGGTAACGTCCCCCCCGGCCCCCGGTCGTGACCAGGCCCCTGGTGGTCAGAGCCTGATAACCAGTATCTGTGGCTGCACGCAAACCAAGTATGAGCCACAGCCCGGCTGGTAGGTACCCACTTTGGTGCTTGTCCGTTGCCAGCTTTAAAACTGCCAGGGATCTATTTGGGAAGTAAGTAAGTTTATTCAGGTATCACAAAAAGTTAGAATTATCATACATAGCGATATGTGTAGAGTCCAGGGTAACCCAAAAAAGTCAGGTGATTATTTCCTTGGGGTCCCCCTCATGTATTCAGGGAGGCAGTTGAAATTCGGGGGCCCCGCACTTATTGTATGGTCTCTTAACGTGTAGTGACACCCCTGCTTTCTTGGGGGGTGTTGCATCGTTGCCAAGTTTTTGCTTTTGTAGTGAGTGATTTTCGTGTGCAAGTTCGGTACTAGTCCCAAAAATATCTTTTGCAGTAGTACCAACACCTCATTTTTTTTTTTCTTTTATTTTGGGAATAATGCTCAATTTATTTTTAAAATTTCAAATAGTCTTACTCCCTAACCAATATTTTTCATAGTGACCCCCTGTCCATTTAAATTTGTTTCCTTACTTAATTTTAGTCCCTTATTATTTTTTTCCTTTATTTTGCTTTATAAACTACCCCAGTTTATTATTCACAATTTTTAAAATATCAAAGGGGCTATTCTCAGGTGCTAAAGTAGAAAAAGTTCACAATTTTGCCCTTTTTATTCAAAGCTCATTTATTTGTTACCACTTTTTTTTCACCCCCAACTTTTTTGTCCCTTTTATTTTTATTTTTAACTATAATTCTAATTTAAAGAATTACCTTTACAGTACTACCTATATCATATTCCCCAAACTCCCCTTTTTTGATTATCACTTTATTTTATTAGTCCCTTTTATATTGCTCCTTTATTTTAGCTTTTTAAAAAAAAAAAAAAAAAAAAAAAAAAAAAAAAAAAAAAAAAAAAAAATTGCTCATTATTTTACATTTGTTAAAAAATTCAGTGCTATTTCTTAGCTTAGACTTTTACTTTGTTTTATATTAATTTTTTAAAATATGATTCACTACAAAACTTATGTTTTAAAGCATTTATCCTGATACCAACCCCTTTTTAAAGACTTAAATGAAAAAAAACTTACTGTAATTACACACTCCGAAACAATCAAAGGCATTCTCGTGCCAACAAAACAAAACTATCTTTAACTACAAAACAGATCTTTAAGAAGCATTCGATGACCTCATAGCATTTCTAAATTCCTTACATCCCAAATTGTCCATCATTTCACAACGAAACCCGGGTAAAGCCTGATAGTACAGATGTCTATGCCATTTTCCTGGTTTAAAAGCCATACACAAATTGGGGCCCGACCAACAAGGGGGTGGCACAGCCATATATACTCAGCCAAATAGAAAGTATCATAATATTGCCAAGGGATGAACATGGGGGGAAAATTTTTAAAAGCCAAATTTTAAAACCAATTTCCTACAAAAAACCTCTCCATTGATAAACATTTACAGGTTCCACTCAAACATTAGCCAATTTAGTCAAAAAAATAGTCAGTATGAAATGATGCACGCTGAACAAAGATCATTTACTTCCCCGGTGACTTCAATATAAATCTCCTGCAAAACCAGGACCCCCACGTTACGAATTCACAAAAACAATGATAACTGTATGTTGTACCAACGTAAAAAAACCTACAAGAGTTACAGAGACTAGTTTTCCCCACTTTACCACTCGGGCCAAACACCCTACCCCCTTTAAAAACAGGGAAATTACAGATAATACCACAGACACTCCCCACTTTTTTCCCTAACAAAAACCCTTTGGGAAATTACCCCAAGAACTTAAAATCACCCTTAGATTACAAGAGGCAGCCATTAATAACTTCACCAGCAGTAGCAAACATTGACTGGGGCACGAGCTAGAAAAAATACAATATTTACGAATTTTTTTATTTAAATTTTTTCTAAAAAAAAAACCCAAAACCTCTATAAAAAAACATGCCCTAAAAAAAAATAAACAGATGACAGCTAGAGACTGAACAGTCCCTGGTTAAAAACCAGATTCTCAAAATTTTCCCTAAATACAAAACACCAAATGAAAAAGTCAGAATGGGTCAATAACCAGAGACCCAAACAAAACGTTACTCGTCAAACCTAACCCGCCTGAAGAAGGGGAAAAAAAATTTTATTATGAGAACAGATTATCCAACTTACGAGGGGATATAAAAAAGACCTGGAAAACCCCATCGAAATTTAGGAACAAAAAGATATCCGAATACGAAATAAAATTTGCAAAAACAGAAGAAAACCCCAAACCCCCCCCAACGAAAAAGCAAACAGACTCAATGACTTTTCTCCACTATAGGAAAAACCTTGCCATAAAATCCCCAAACCAGATACCCCCCCAAAAGCTACCCATGGGAACTACCCCAACACCTGTTCTAGCTCCAAACCCCTACGAAAATCCCTTTTTAAACCCCTAAAAAACAAGGGAGGAGATTTAAATACCTACCACCCTTTTTAACAAAAAGTGTCCAAGTGCTATCACCCATTTTCAACACTCTTTAACAATCCTTGAATCCCCCACCTTCCCCACAGTACTCAAAAGAAGGGTCACCCCCAAACCACAAAAGGGGAGACCAAACAGAGTTTAATAATATAGGCCAAAATTTCCCAATTACACCCCCTTTTCAAAAATCTTCGAAAAATTTTTTCATAAACGAATCTACTCCTACCTTATCTCCCCAAAAACAACTAACCCCCGCCCAAATTTTGGGTTAGGCAAAAAAAAATACTAATGTTTATATACAATGCTGAACTATATACACTGCAAAAGAGAAAAAAGAAGTCCCACTGGGGATCTTTATTGACTTACGAAAACTTTTGATACGTAACCCTGATTGCTCCACATAAATTGTACATATGGTATAAAAGGGGACTCCCTCAACTACCTCAAGTTTTACCTCAGCAACAAAAAAGCCCAAAATTGGTATGCAAATGGGGAAAACTCTTTTGCACAACCCAATTTCAGTTTTGTCCCACAGGGAAATGCCTTGGCCCTTTCTCTTTTTCCCATACTAAATGATACCCCAAAAGCCCTTTGCTTTTAACCAAACCCCACTATTTGGGTGACCTAATCTTTCTCCACCCCGCCCAGTCACGCTAGCCCAATACTGTAAATACCGAATTACAGAAAATATCACCTGGATGGGATAACAAATTCACTAAACATTGGGCAAAACCCACTTCATTCAGTTTTTGGGAACAGAGCTACAGATGTCCCTCTTAAATAATGAAAAAGGATACCCTATCACAAAACTAACAGAGGGAAAAAACTTTGGATCCCCCTTTTAAAAGACTCAAATTTCATACAAAATTTTCAACAAATTTCTAAGAAAATTTCCAAGACTGTAGGGATACTATCGAAGATACGGACTATGCTCCACGTCAGCCCCCCTGGCCCCCATATCACTTCCCTTTTTTACCCCCATATACCCTTGGGAATTTTTGCATGGGGTCAACAAGAAAAACCACTCACCCAAAATTTCCCCAAAAAAGGCTGCAGTTAGAATGATAAAAAATTTTTCACTATAGGCAGCCACTCCACCAATTTCAATCACTAAACCTACTCACCATACAAAACATCCATATTTTTTGCACCATATTTCATACATAGAACACTTAAATTGTATTAAAACCCCCCCCTCAAACATCTCCTTGCCAACCCCAAAAGAACACTGACCATAAACAAGCACAGAACTCTTTGATGTTCCTCGTGTCCCCTCACATATCAAAAATCAATGCACATAAAAGGCCCTAAATTGGAACTCATTACCCGTAAAAATAAAAGAAAACTACCTGTTTTTAAAATTTAAGTCTCTTCTCAAAAATCATTACTCACCCAAAACCAAATAAATACTGAATAACTGAACCTTATAAATTGTATATCTTAAATGTTTTTTCAAATTATATCAATAAAATTTTTAAACCCAAAACCCCAAACTAAATTTTTATTTTTTTAAAAAACAAACCTAACGATATCATTCTAGAATGTACAACAAGCATACAAAAATTGACCTTTTCTTTGTATACTCACTTTGGGTTTATGTAATTGTTTCATTAAAATTTTATCACTGATGTCACATTGCTTAGTTCCTTTTAAATTAATTTTAAGCCAGCCTGTAAGCTAGTAGTTAAGTGGCTTTCATGCTGCTCTTATCTGTATTTTTTTTACCTCTGTATGTGTGCTCAAAATTTTTAAATAAATAAATAAATAAAAAAATGTGTATCCTCCCACCGCTTCCGGGAAAAACGGTTTTGGAACCTCAAGTGCTCCCCCGTAATTGAGGTTTTTACCCCCCGTTATGCACACCGTAAAGGTTTTCTGTACATTTTCTAGGTCAGCAATTTCACCTGCCCGAAAGGTGCTTTTGTGTGCGAATATTCCCGCCTAGGTAAACAAGTGTCCTGAAGGGTGTCACATGGGGGTTGGCCTCCCTAGTTTTGAAGGTTCTCATTATCCATCCCGTCATTTTTCTGACTATTTTCCGGCCTTCCCTCTACGGGGCGGCAATTTTGAATTGCCGGCCCGTTCCACGTGACCAACTCTGGCCCCCGCCAAAAAACCCAAAGACAATTACCGGTGTGATACTTTTCCACCTTCTCGTTCTTCTCGAAAGTCGACACATCCTTCACTACCCTTTTCCACCCCGTTTTAGACTGCGGACTAAAATTTTCAAAAATTTTTTCCCCCATCCTTATTTCCGTATTTTCTGACCACAGTATTTGGAAGGCATCAACGCCATGTTTGGGAAAGATATTTTCTTCATGCTCTTGGAGTGGGACTGATCATCACCGACAGAATGCTTCCCAGGCTCATGAGCTTTTTTTGTCTTTCCCCTATCGATATGTTCCGTCACTATTTAAAAGCTCATTCCCCCCAATTCCTGTAGTGGGACCCCATTCTTTCCCCCCTACCAGTTTAAAAAAAATTTTCCCGAATGTGGCACTGACATTCTTGAACAGCTGGAAATCCCAAAATCTTCAATCCTCAAGGTAGACACTTGTTATTTTGCCCCGGGGCGGAGACGTACCTAGCAAAATGGCTCATTTATTTGCAGCGTGAACTCCCATCCCAGTTTTGAGCAGGACATCGGTTTCAAGTTTGAAAGGTGATCCCTGCACCGCAAAGTGTAGAAATTGCTGGTGATTTGGGCCTCCAGCGAAATATTGCAGATCTTGCCCAATGCCCAGTTGTGGTGCCGATGACCTTCAATACTTTGCAATCGACCTCCCTCTTGCCCCTTTAATTGTCATGAGGCTCACCCCTTTACTCTCGCCATTGTCAAAATTACTTTAAAAAGGCGGGAAATCCGTTACCCCAAAAAAGGCAGAAGGGTTCCCCCTTTTGCCTGGGGAGTTTCTCATCTCCACCTCCCGGGAGACTACCCGTGTTTCTTATTCCCCTGTTTCAAAAGCCCCCCCCTTTGGATCCCATCTTTGCACCCACCTCTGTGGTTACCTTCCCCTAGTCACTCCTGTAGCTAATTCTTTTTTCTGTCCTCGGCTAGCGTCCCTCTTCAACGTCTCAGTCGATCCGCTTCTTTGTGTTCCTCTTCACAAGCCTCAGTAGCGAAGAGATCCTTTTGCACCTCCTCCCCAAATTTTCCTCTACTTCTCAAAAGTCAAAAAAGGTCTGTTAAAAAAAATCCCCCATCTTCCCCCTCCCTTTTCCCCTTTCCTGTCTCTGTACCTGGTTCTCCCCCCCTCACTGGCTCTGTTACAATGTAGAGTTCACCCTCCTCCCCGTACTGTACCTTCCTCCTCTGTTTTCCCCCCCAAGTTTCTTCCCCTTCTGCCCCCTCCCCGGTTTCTGCCTCTTCTGTCCCCCTTCCCCGCTTCTCCAGTTCCCCCCCACCCTTTCGCCCCCCTCCCTACTTGGTACAGTCCATTAAGTTCCAATCTTTACTCATCCTCTCCCCCCATTTCCAATATTGTCTCCCCTACGCGTCTCTGAATTCGAAAACTTGAAGCAATTCTAATATATTGCAGAGACCAAACCTCAATGGACATGATCACCCCCCGCTCCTTCTCTCTCCCTTTTTCCATTGCGCAATCCTTTTTTTACAGCGAAACCGTTCCCTTTGCTGCTTGAACGTTTTCCCCCTGCCTCCCCATGTGGATTCTTACCCCTTAGTCCATGGAAAAACCCTTACTGCGGATTTCAGGGATCTTTATCTTGCCAATCATGGCCTATTTGAGTGGGAAAATAACATCCTCAGGGGGAATCGGGGTGAACTTTTAGATGTTACTCTCCCCGTTTTCCCCCCTTGGTGTTTGTTACGGAACCAAAATTATACTCTGCTGTTATCCTTTTCCCTCTCAGGGTATAATTTATTGTATTTTTTAGTCCTTTTCCTGATGGAACCTTTAATGGAAGTGCCCTTTTTAAAGATGAATTTCCCTAACATCGCATTTGTTCGTACTTCTCTGCATTACAAGCAGCCTGTATCCCCTTGCATAGGTGGTATACGCTTGTTCTTTATATTCTCTCCTTCTGGGCATTATCTATTCCCGGTATTGCCTTTCTTGTTTCGTATTACGCCACCGATTCTGTTACTTGGTGATTTTAATGCCACCATTTCCCTGTGGGGGGTCTCATGTATTCCCCTGGCCCTTCATTTTCACTTTTTTTTTCCACCCACCCCTTTTCCCTGTTTTAAAAAAAAGGTACTTTACACCCATTTGCCTTTGGGTTACATCTCTCTTGCTCGATCTCTCAGTCTGCTCTTCCTCCACTGCATTAGACTTTACTTGGGTTTTTCTTCCAGACTTCTGACAGGATCATTTACCAATCATTCTTACTTCCCCTTTTATTCACCCCTTTCGCACCCCACGCTGGCAATTTTATCAGGAAAATTTGGGCCCCTTTTCTCCACCCAAATGTTTTTTAGAGAGGTTCCTTTTTGTCCCCCTCGATGGCTTTTAACCCCTTTTGTCCTCCGTTTTAAAATGCAGTTTCATTCTATACCCCAAAAATTTGGGCAGGCTTCTCAGAAAAGCGTGCCTTGGTGGTCTTCGCTTGTGCCATGCAGTAAGTTTGAAAAGTCTATGGGGCAGGGGACCGGGAAAATAGAACCCCAGAGAGACTTCTTGATTTTAAGCAGAAGCGTGCGATCGCTCGCCGTGTCATCCATGATGCTAAACACACTTTGCTGGCAAGATTATGTCTTCACCATCACCTCTGCTTCCTCTATGAGTGCAGTCTGGAAAAAGTACGATAACTGAGTGGTAAATATTCTCCTGACCCGGCTCCTGTTCTGCGGGTTGCCGGTGTTGATATAGCAAACTCACTAGATGTTGCCAATGAAATTGGCAATCATCTCGTCCATATTTCTCAGCAAACTCCATCTATGCCCCTCATTTCTTTCTCCATCAAGTCTGCCAGAGAGTTAGCACCCTTGGACTTTTCTTCTCTCAGAGAAGAACAGTATAATGTGCCTTTTACACTTCAAGAACTGGAGGCAACACTCTCAGCTTGCCGATCATCAGCAGCTGGGCCGGACGACATTCATATTCGTATGCTACAACATTTACATCAGTTAGCCCTTGCAGTCCTATTACGCCTTTACAATCTTATTTGGTCACAAGGAGTTCTTCCACAGCTGTGGAAATCCACCATTGTTCTCCCTTTCCACAAACCAGGCACTACGGGACATGAAACCTCCCACTATTGTCCCATTGCGCTTACCAGTGCAGTTTGCAAAGTGATGGAATGCCTAGTAAATAGACGTTTAGTGTGGTATTTAGAGACACACAACAGTCTATCCACTCGTCAATATAGGCTTTCGTAAGGGACGTTCTACCATAGACCCCTTACTACGCTTGGATATGTATGTTCATAATGCCTTTGCGAATAACCACTCAGTTATTGCCATATTTTTTGACCTTGAGAAGGCATATGACACAACTTGGAGGTATAATATTTTAGCCCAAGCCCACTCCTTAGGCCTTCGAGGCAATCTACCATCCTTCCTTAAGAACTTTTTAACTGACAGGCATTTCCGTGTTCGGGTTAATAATGTGCTCTTCCCGGACTTTATCCAAGCTGAAGGTGTCCCCCAGGGATGTGTTCTGAGCACAACACTTTTTCTCCTTGCTATTAATGATTTGGCCTCTAGTCTTCCATCAAATATTTGGTCATCACTCTATGTTGATGACTTCACTATTGCCTGTGCAGGCGCTGACTGTCACCTTATTACAGTTTCTCTCCAGGATGCAGTCGACCGTGTTTCCAATTTTGCCACCACACGTGGGTTTAAATTTTCCAGCACTAAAACCCACCAAATTACTTTCACTAGACGCTCTGTCATCTCCGATCATCCTTTGTACCTCTATGGCTCCCGTATCCCTGAACGTGATACAGTCAAGTTTCTGGGCCTCCTCTTTGATGATAGGTTATCCTGGGAAAATCACAAATTTCCTCTCTGAAGGCAACTTTTCACAGGGCCCGGGTGAACCTTCTTAAAACCCCGCTCATCTTTCAAAGGGGGGACTTATCGTCGAACCCCCCTTTGCCTTTCATTCCAACCCCATTTTATTTTTTAAAATTTATTTGGTGAAAACCAAATTCAGCGGGAAAATTTTGCTACTGGGAGTTTTTTTTGGAGAAGTTCCGGGGGGGCAATGGCCCCCCCGGCCCGGTTGTGACCAAGGGCCCCCATGGGGGATCGAGCCGATCAACCAGGGGTGTTTCTGCTGGCTGGCCCCCGCAAACCAATGTCGAAACCACGCCCAAACTGGTCCCGAACCACTTTAGGTGCTTGCCAGTGCCCCTTTAAAAACTGCCGGGGGGCTGTTGGGAATCCCCCTTATGTATGCTTTGGGGGGCAGTTTTAACAGTTGGGGGCCCCAGACACTTTTTGTATGGTCTCTTTAAAGTGTAGTGACACCCCCCGCTTTTTTCATTGTGGGGATGTTTTCATCGTTTTGGGCCCAATCCCTTTTTCTTTTTGTAGGGGTTTATTTTCGTGTTTCAAGTTTCGGTACTTCCCTCTAGGATTTTTTCCCGGTGTAAAATAATCATGTATCTCTCCCGCCGCATTCCAGGGAATACGGTTCAGGAAAACCCCAAAACCGCTCCCCGTAATTTTAGGTGGGTTTTATCTCCCTTTTTGCTTGCCGGGGAAGGGTTTTCTGTAAATTTTTCTAGGGCAGCAAATTTTACCCCGCCTTGAAAGGTGCTGTTAGAGTGCAGCAATATTCCAGCCTTGATAGAACAAGTGGGCCTTTAAGGGGTCATCATGGGGGTTTTGGCCCCCCCTTTGTTTTGAAGGTTTTTCCCTTATTCCTCCTTCCATTTTTCCCAGCCTTTGCCCCCCTTCATCCCAAGGATTACGTTTATGCCTTGGTGCTTTTTCCCCTCTTCCCCCGTTGAGAGCCTCTATGGGAGAAGCGAACGTTCCATCCTTATCTGATCGCCGTGATGCCCATTTGCCCTTCCCCCTACTTTTGTACCTCTCCCTGATCTCCGGGAATCCTTCCCAAAAATTTTAGAATGGCACTGATTTTTATAGCATTCTTTATTTGTTCGCCTCCCCTGATACTCCCCCCCTTCTCTCTTCAAACCCTTTATTTTTTCTTGTTTTTCTTTTTTCCCCAAATTCCACCTTTCTTTTTTACAGTAGCATCTCACTTTTCCCTTACCCTCCTGGGGAAGTTCCAAATGTTTTAGTCTGCTCTTTTTCTCTCCCTTGCTCCCAAAGCCCCAAATGGGCTCCGGGCGCTTCCCCGCTCTCTTTTTCCCTTGGGCCCCCTTTCCCCTTCATTCTATGTCTTGGGTGTGTACACAGATGGCTCAAATCTTTTGAAAGGGTAGGATTCCCAGCATGTTTTCCGGGGCAAGGGGTCCGTTTTAAGGGGTTTTTCAATTCGGGTAGTTTTTTTTTACTGGGTGATATTGTATCTATTCTTTCCGCACTTTTTTCCCCTATTGCATCTATGGCCCGTGTCCCCCATTTGTTTGGTTTTTCTCAGAATCCCTTTTTTTTCTTTACAGGCTAACGAAATTTGTTACACCTCACCCCCCTTTGTCCCCCCTTTTCCAACTTTTGGGTACGCCGCTCTTTTCCAAGCAAAAGGGTTTTTGTTTTTTGTTGGGGCCCGGGGCCCTGTTTTACGTAGCGGGCAATGAACAGGGAGCACTGGCCCCGGGGGGTCAAACCCTTTTAAAAGACCCACCAGTTTCTGTAGAGTTTTTCATTTATGGACTTTTTTTTCTTTTCAATATCTTCCCCCCTTACAAAAAGTTGGCAACAACGTTGGTTTACTATGCCGGCAACAAAAAATTTTATTTATTAAACCCGGGGATAAAGGGTTTCTGGCCGGGCTTCTTGTCACCGTGCGAGGGTTTGGGGGACTTTCTCTTTTTCCCCTCTTCGCATTTTCCATACTCATCTTACCCCATGGTTTTCTCCTGGGGGAGGGGGGCCCCGCCCCCTCTCTGTGAGAATTGCCAAATTCCCTTATCATCGGGCCAAAATTCTGTTGGCCCCCCTTTTAAACAAAAGGCACGAAAAATTTAACCCCCATCGTCGTCTTTCCCCCCGCTGCTCTCTCTTTAAAACCCTTTTCCCTTTTCCCCTGATGGGCCCACGTTTTTATCCAGACTCTCCCTTGAATTTTTTACAACAAATGACTTACTTTACAAAATTTTGATACCTTCAGCCCTTTCTTCTTTAAACTCTTGCTACCCTCTTCCCCCGGGACATCCCCTGCCCCGCTGTTTTCTGTAACTAATGATCATCCCCCCTTTTCCCCCTTTTCCATCCCGACCCTCGCTTCCTTCCCCCACCTGCAGCGCTGTTTTTACCCTTTTTTTTGGCTTAAACACTTCTTTTTTTATTAAATTTTTAAAAAACATTTATTTTATATAAATTTTTTGTAATGATAAATTACAATTTAAAAATTAGTTCTTGTGTTTTTATAGCCCCAAAAATTTTTTCTTTCACTTAAAATTTAAATACTGAAGTTGTAAATCAGTCACAAAACCCCACTTACAGGGTAAAATTTTCACCCCCCCTTGGTTAATAACTATTGCTAGAAATAAAAACAAAAATTTTTCATAGGTTTTCCCCGCAATGTTTTAGACATACTGGAGTATATAGAAACTCCTTGGAGCAAAGGATAAGACTGGGAAAGATATTTTAAATGGTGATAGTACGCAGTGGTTTGACACGGGTGATCATGCAAACTGCACCGAACCCCTACTTTTTTGGTTTTCATGTTACAAATAAACATGTTGGTCCCGTGTTTTTGGGTAGCTTCTTATTTTTTTTCCGGGCTGCCCGTTTACCTGGAGTTTAAACCCGGAGAGAGTTCGGTTTGGGGGGCAACGCCCCCGCGGCCCCCCCGGGCCGGGGACCAGGGCCTTCCTGGTGGATCAACCCGTCAACCCCGGTGTTTTCTGCGGGGTGCACGCAAAAACCCAAAGTAAAGAGCCACAGCCCGGCTGATCAGGGAAAAGATTTAGGTGCTTGTCCCTGCCAGCTTTAAAACTTTCCCGGGGTTGTTGGTAATTCCCCCTTAGTGTGCTGGGAGGCAAATTGAAAGTCTCGGGCCCCTGCACATTTTTGAGGTCTCTTTTAAAGTCTAGTGACACCCCTGCTTTTCATTGGGGGGGTGGTGCATCGTTGCCAAGTCTTTTTTCTTTCCCTAAATTTACTGATTTTCGTGTTTCAAGTTTTGGGAAATATTCCCCCCTGGGTTTTTTTCCCGGTGTATATAATCATGTATCTCTCCCCCGCGTTCCAGGGGAAAACAGGTTTAGAAAAACCCCAAGGCTCCCCGTAAAATTTAGGGTTTTAAACTCCCTTATGCGCGCCCTGAAAATTCTTTTTTTACATTTTTCTAGGTTTGGGCCCAAATTTTCCCTGCCTTGAAAGGTGCGGGTTTGAGTGCAGCAATATTCCACCTAGATAGAAACAAGGACCCGAAGAGTGTCCCTCATGGGGTTGGGCCCCCCTATTTTGAAGGTTCTTTATTTTTCCATCCTGTCATTTTTCTAGCAGGGTTTCGTTGATACAAAAGTTATGGTCCTTGAAAGGGGAGATTTCCCCGACATAATCACTCCCCCGGTTTTTTGACGTTGGTGTTTCGTCTATTTTGGGGGCCAGAATTTTTTTTATACTTGATAAATTTAATTTCCTCAGTTTTCCATATCTGAGTAATTGAAATTTCTCATCGTTTAACTTCATATTGTTTTTTTGAGCCCAAATGAAAGATTTGGTTTGGCCCCCTGGGGTTGCAGTGTCTGCAATTAAGACCCCTGTCCCGCAGATTCGGGTTTCCTCTTTCAAAAAGGAAAAACACGGGGCGTGGCTGAATCCTTGTCTTTGTCGGATATGAGGATGAGGGAAAAAAGATGGGAGCAGTACTGTGGGCCCTTTTGGAAAAAGAGCTTTTCACTTTTAGCTGGCCCCGGACTTTACTCTGTTGACGGGCGACTCTCTGTGTTTGTTAGTGAGGGGAAAATTTTAAAAACCCATCGACCGACTTTTCCTGTTATTCCCTTTGCGCGGGATTTTTTTGCGCTATTTCGCCATGGTCCCCAATTGTCGAAGGCTTTGCAAAGTTGTATATATTACATCCCGCATTTTTTTTGTCTTCTAGTGCATTTAGGGCCTTGTCTTTGTGATCCCGTAGTTGAGACAGACAGGAGCGACCTGTTCTAAACCCATGTTGCCCTGGGTTGTGTAACTGATGGGTTTCTAGATGGTGGTGATCTTGCTTCTTAAGGACCCATTCAAAGATTTTTATGATATGGGATGTTAGTGCTATTGGTCTGTAGTTCTTTGCTGTTGCTTTACTGCCCCCTTTGTGGAGTGGGGCTATGTCTGTTGTTTTTAGTAACTGAGGACGACCCCCGTGTCCATGCTCCCTCTCCATAGGATGGAAAAGGCTCGTGATAGGGGCTTCTTGCAGTTCTTGATGAGCACAGAGTTCCATGAGTCTGGCCCTGGGGCAGAGTGCATGGGCATGTCATTTATCGCCTGTTCGAAGTCATTTGGCGTCAGGATAACATCGGATAGGCTTGTGTTAATCAAATTTTGTGGCTCTCTCATAAAAAATTCATTTTGATCTTCGACTCTCAGTCTGGTTAGCGGCTTGCTAAAAACTGAGTCATATTGGGACTTGAGTAGCTCACTCATTTCCTTGTTGTCATCTGTGTAGGACCCATCTTGTTTAAGTAGGGGCCCAATACTGGACGTTGTTCATCGATTTTGATTTGGCATAGGAGAAGAAATACTTTGGGTTCTTTCGATTTCATTTATGGCTTTTAGTTCTTCCTGCGATTCCTGACTCATAAAGGATTCTTTTAGCTTAAGTTCGATGCTTGCTATTTCTCGACCATGTCTCCCTACGCATTTCAGATATATTGACCTCTTTTAGCCGCTCTGTTATTCTTTTCCGTCGCCTGTAAAGGGAGCGCCTGTCTCTTTCTATTTTTACATCTACTCCTCCTTTTTCTTAGAGGAATAAGCCTTGTGCATACATCGAGTGCCACCGAGTTAATCTGTTCTAGGCATAAGTTTTGGGTCTGTGTTGCTTAGTATATCTTCCCAGCTTATATCGGTTAGGACTTGGTTTACTTGGTCCCACTTTATGTTTTTGTTATTGAAGTTGAATTTGGTGAATGCTCCTCGTGACTAGTCTCATTTTGTCGGTCTGGGGCTCCACGCATACATGTCTGAACCTCAATTATGTTGTGATCTGAGTATATTGTTTTTGATATGGTGACATTTCTTATCAGATCATCATTGTTAGTGAAGATGAGGTCTAGTGTAATTCTCCAGTCTAGTAGGCTCTATTATTTGCTGGTTTAAATTGAATTTTGTGCAGAGATTTAAAAGCTCGTGTGAGTGTGAGTTTTCATCAGAGCTGCCTCCTGGTGTTATTACTGCAACAATATTATTTGCTATATTCCTCCATTTTAGGTGCCTTAAGTTGAAATCCCCCAGGAGCAAGATGTTGGGTGCAGGAGCTGGAAGATTTTCCAGACAGTGGTCAATTTTAACAGCTGTTCCTGGAATTGCTGGGATGTTGCATCCGGAGGCTTGTAGACTACCACAATGACTAGGTTTTGGTTCTCGACCTTTACTGCTAAAACTTCCACTACGTCATTTGAGGCATTAAGCAGTTCTGTGCAAACAAGTGACTCTGCAATGTACAGGCCAACCCCCCCCCCTTTTGCCTGTTCACTCTGTCACATCTGTATAGGTTGTAACCTGGGATCCATATTTCGTTGTCCAAGTGATCCTTTATGTGGGTCTCAGTGAAAGCCGCGAACATTGCCTTTGCCTCTGCAAGCAGTCCACGGATGAAAGGTATTTTGTTGTTTGATGGTGGCTTTAGACCCTGTATAATTGCAAAGAAGAATGTTATCGGACTGGTGGTATTGTTGGTACTGGGGGGGGATTTTTTTTCCGGCATTAGTATCTGTATCTGTTGGTTTGGAGTGGAGGCCATCGACTGTGTGTCTTTCTATCTGCCTGTGTCTTTCTGCCAGCTTCTGTGTGTTTTTCTGTCTGCTTGTCTCTCTTGTCTCAGAGTGGTTCATGAATCAACAGGATGCAGAGTCATCAGACTCGTCATGTCTGTTTCCTGATCAAGTGAAATGCATATTACTTGTGTCATGTTTTTTATGCGTTAAATCTATAAGCACAGAATAGCACTATGTCTTTATATTTTGGGTATTCCTAGGTAATTTACACTATAAACTGTCCAAACGTAGATCTACGTTCTTAAAGATAGCGCTCCGAACATAGATCTACATTTTATTTTTTCTACCTCCAAATTTGGCATATTGGCCTGAGGCTTTTATGCCACTGCCCTGGGCTGTCACATTTATAAAAATTT
>NC_069475.1:19124818-19145715 GCF_026875155.1 Cherax quadricarinatus | reverse complement strand
TTTCAGTGTTTTTTCCCAGTCGCTGTGCTGCCCCCATCGCTTTTTGCTGGACCAGTCAGCTGTTGCTGGATCAGTCAGCTGCTGCCCCTGCACCGACAGTCAGCTGTTGTTTGGATCAGCAGCTGTTGCTGCACACATGGCAGCTGTGCTGGACCAGTCAGCTGTTGCTGGATCAGTCAGCTGCTGCTGCACCATCAGTCAGCTGTGCTGGAACCAGTCAGCTGTTGCTGGACCAGTCAGCTGCTGCTGCACCAGTCAGCTGTTGCTGGACCAGTCAGCTGCTGCTGCACCACAGTCAGCTGTTGCTGGACCAGTCAGCAGTTGCTGGATCAGCAGCTGCTGCTCCCACCACGGTCAGCTGCTGTTGCACCACCATCAGCTGTTTCTGACAACATGACTCGTCCCGAACCTGTCTGCCCTAGCCTGAACGTCTCGGCTGCCTTGCCGTCATTGTTTACAAGCCAGGATGGCGTTGCATGCATACATTCGATACATTTTGTATTATTCCATTGTTTATAGTGCTTGTAACTGCTAAATAAGCCACCATGGGCCTAAAGAAAGCTTCTAGTGCCAACCCTGTGGTAAAAAGGGTGATAAATACTATCGTACCACAGTCAGCTGCTGCTGCACCACGGTCAGCTGTTGCTGGACCAGTCAGCTGTTGCTGCACCATGGTCAGCTGTTGCTGGACCAGTCAGCTGTTGCTGGACCAGTCAGCTGCTGCTGCACCACGGTCAGCTGTTGCTGGACCAGTCAGCTGCTGCTACACCACGATCAGTTGCTGCTGGACCAGTCAGCTGTTGCTGCACCACGGTCAGTTGTTGCTGGACCAGTCAGCTGTTGCTGGACCAGTCAGCTGTTGCTGGATCAGTCAGCTGTTGCTGGATCAGTCAGCTGCTGCTGCACCATGGCCAGCTGTTGCTGGACCAGTCAGCTGTTGCTGGATCAGTCAGCTGCTGCTGCACCACAGTCAGCTGTTGCTGGATCAGTCAGCTGTTGCTGCACTACAGTCAGCTGTTGCTGGACCAGTCAGCTGTTTGCTGGATCCAGCAGCTCTTGCTGGATCAGTCAGCTGTTGCTGGATCCAGTCAGATGTTGCTGGACCAGTCAGCTGCTGCTGCACCATGGTCAGCTGTTGCAGACCACAGCTGTTGCTGGATCAGTAAGCTGCTGCTGCAACCACGATCAGCTGTTGCTGGATCAGTAGTTGCTGCTGCACCATTTGTCTGCTGCTGGAACCAGTCAGCTGCTGCTGCTCTGCAGCACTGTCAGTTTGTTGCTGGACTCATTCAGCTGTTGCTGGATCAGTAAGCTGCTGCTGCACAATGGTCAGCTTGTATCTAGGATCAGTCCAGCTGCTGCTGCACCTGGTCAGAATTGCTGTAGCAGTCAGCAGTTGCTGGATCATTCACTGCTGCCACCATGGTACAGTTCATGCTGCTGGACCAGTCAGCATGCTGCCTGCAACCATGGTCAGCTGTTGCTGGACCAGTCACATGTTGCCGCCCCCTGGATCATTCAGCTGCTGCAGCAAACCAACAATCAGCTGTAGCTGGATATCAGCAACTGCTGCTGCAGCAATGGTCAGCTGTTTCTTTACCAGTCCGCTGTTGCTGGATCAGTCAGCTGGCTGCTGCACATGGTCAGCAGCCTCTGACCAGTCAGCGCTGCTGCACCATGGTCAGCTGTTGCTGGAATAGTCATCTGTGCAGATCAGTAATCTGTTGCAGCACCATGGTCAGCTGTTGCTGGACACATACAGCTTTGCAGGATCAGTAAGCTGCAGCTGCACCACAATCAGCTGGTTCTGGATCAGACAACTGCTTGCTGCACCATGGTCAGCTGCAGCTGGACCCAGTCAGCTGCATGCTCTGCTGCACCAAGGTTCAGCTGTTGCAGGATCATAGTCAGCTGCTGCTGCAGCACCATGGTCAGCGCTGCTGGACCTGTCAGCTGCTGCAGCACCAGGTCCAGCTGTTGCTGGATTCAGTCCAGCTGCTGCTTGCACCACATCACTGGCTTCCAGACCAGTCAGCCTGCTTGTGGCCACTGTCAGCCGTTGCTGGGATCCAGTCAATGCTTATGCACTAGGTCACTGCTGTTGCCCCACCATCACTGTTTCCTTAACATGACCACACCTGAACCTTATCCCGTCTAGCCGAAAGTCACAGCTGCCCTTGCTGTCATTGTTTACAAGCCAGTGTGCCATTGCATTCATACATTCGATTCTTTTGTATTATTACATTATTCACAGTGCTTGTAACTAGCTAAATAATCACCATGGGCCGAAGAAAGCTTCTAGTGCCAACCTTGTGGTAAAAAGGGTGATATATAACTATCGTAGCACAGTTCAGCTGCTTCTGCTCCACAGTCAGCTGGTTGAAGGACCAGTCAGCTGTTTCTGATCAGTCAGCTGCAGTTCCCACAGTCACCTGTTGCTGGACCCAGTCATCTGTTGCTGGACCAGTCATCTGTTGCTTGATCAGTCGCTGTTGCTGGATCAGTCAGCTTGCTGCTGCACCATGGTCAAAGCTGTTGCTGTACCAAGTCAACTGTTGCTGGATCAGCCTGCTGCTTCTAAACCATTGGTCAGTTGTTGCTGGAGCCAGTTCAGCTGCTGCTCCCACCAAAGTCACTGTTAGCTCCTACCACAGTCAGCTGTTGCAGCACCACCGTCAACTGTACTACCTCAATAGATGTGGGAGAGAGTGTTTGTTGGTGTGGCTTAATGTGGAAACAATTCGAGAAACGATTAACCCCAGAAGGTTAGCCACCCAGGATAACCCAAGAAAGTCAGTGATCTTCAATTTCAGTCTAACTTAATACCATTGGGGTCCTTAATCTAGTCCCCCCAGATGCGACCCACAACAGTAAACAAACACCCAGGTGAACAGTATAAAATGCTTGGAACTAGTGCTCATTGGTGAATTTTAAGGCAATAAAGTTGGTTTGAGAAAATTTTAAGAATTGTAGTGGGCATACACAGTGCAATAAGGCATGGCGAAGCTGAAAAAAATTCAGCCCCCCAACAAGTGTATCAATTGTTGACAAACAGGCCTGTTCTGGAACAAAAAGCAGACAGGAACCTACATTACTCAGGAGGAAAGGCAACTCCCAGGACACAAGCCTTTGAAAACAGGCTAACACTCATGTATTTAGTTGTAAGCTATTGGGATTGCAAAGTGAAGTCTTTACTGTGTATCACTCAGAAAATCCCAGTGTTTTCAAGAAAAAAACAGTGACTACTCATCACTCATCAAAACTCATCAATAAAGGTAAGTTGTCATTTAACATTTATTTAGTATTAATTTGGCATGTCTTATTATTTTCTTTGTAGGGGAAAATTATATTTTCAGAATTTGTTTTTTTTTTTCATACTTTTGGCTGACTGGAACTGATAAATTGGATATCCTTATTTCTTATTGGTAAAATAAATTCGCATAATAACGATAATTTACCGCATAACATTGAGCCTCCAGAACGGATTAATAGCGTTATGCGAGGGTCCACTGTATATTCATATAGTCTAAAATGCCTATTGTGAAAAACAATGGTTCAATTATATTCTGTGAATCTTGTGACTGATGATCCATTTATTGTTATGTTAATCAGATCATTTGAAGCTTTGTTTCCAAACTAATGAAATTAGGTTATAAATCGTATACAGGGTAAGTTTAATAGACCATCATCCATGCAAGATATTTGTAAGAGCAGTGGAGGATGACGCTGAAGATTCACACAGGGCTTCAGGTGCAACAGCAGCAGATCACAGCTCAGGAGTTTGCTTCAGAGGTGGAGGAAGAGAGTTGGAGGAAGAGAGTTGGAGGAAGTTGCCTTCATCAAAGGTTTAAGGAGATTTGTACAACGTGTCAAAGATGCTCAAGCCATTTATGGATGAACCAATTATTCTGACACAGTTGTTGTAGCTGTACTGGCAACAATGTACCAATGACACTCTTGTGATCCATTTTAGAATCTAAAAGAGATGCCAGAAACAGAGCTCTTAGGACAGATATTTATGTGTGGCAGGGATTCAATGACTCTCAAGCTTGGTTCCTAAGCATTAAAAAACCAAGCGAGGTAACGCCAGAAAAGGACCTTGTTACCGAAGTCTTTTATGGAAAGGGGATTCCCTTCCAAACAATAGTACCCGTACATCCTCCTCCCCTCCTCCCTGTCTCATCACCATAAAATAAGTCCACAATTAGAAGGGGAGTGTCATTTCAGTAATTGTTTATTGTGCATGTTTCATTGGTAACTGTATAGGGAAATGTATAATTTTCATGTAAAGCCAAAATTATTTTGTTTAATACATTTGGGTGTCTTTATAAAAGGTTAATTAGATTTCCTTATAGTACATGTTACTTATTTGGAGAAATTTAATTTCAGTTTATAATGTTTTTAAATAGGTTAATAGGCTTTCTGAACTATGGATTTAATGCTTTTTACTGAGGGACCACTCTAATTCCTCTTAAGATCCACTTCCAGAAGTGTTTAAACTACAAGTTTGGAAGAGAGAGTCAAGAAATCACTTGGGGAGTGAGAGCATCCTTGCCCCCAGACATGGTGAACATAGTAACTTTGGCCGTTCCCACAATCCAAGATGGCATCTAAATTTATTTTATAGTGCGCACACTCATCACCCTCACCACACCGACCCAATTTTCTTATATGTAGGCCTACCAGCCTATCTCATCAAAATTTGAGCTGCTAAATTTTGGTGTAGTTCAAAACTGTTTGGTTCTACAACTCAGAGCCAATAGAATTTTCTATGGCACATACCCTGAAAGGGTTAATATGACAGGGAAGAAAGAAATATTCAGTGGATTAGATAAAGAAGAATTGCAGTAATAGTTTGACAACACATGAGAAGCTTTTTTATACATAGTGGATGGTAAGTTATTTTAGGTCCTCTCAGTCATGTTCTTTAGTGTTTTGATTATAAGCGAGATTTTGGTAGGGTTTGTTGGGGCTAAAAATAGAGTATTTGGTATTTGCCATGTGAAATAGTCTTTTGTTGAAATGGCTGAGTTTAGATTTTGCTTGCTAGCTTTTTTTCTAATGGTAGAAGAAGACATTAAAGCTTGTTGGCATATCATTTTTTTTTTTTTTTTGAAAAAAAATATTAATGCATTCATCAGTATCAAGATTGGACTGCTAACTCTCATTTTCCAGTCGATGTTTACTTTAATGCTGTAATAAAGTTTATTTAACCCAAATGACTCATTCATGTATTTGGAAGGTGATCATAGGTTGTGTCCCTGAGACAATTTACATACATTGTAAAAGAAAAGAAGTACTGGACAAGTGGTTATATCTGTGATTATCTCCTACTTTTTTAATGTATATATTGTTTGTCCCAGCTATGGTCAAGTAAAGAGGCCTTTGTCTCAGAGATCTTGTCAGTTTTATGTAATTGTTATGCAGAAGTTAGCAGCTGCTCCATTGTTATAATTTAGTTACTTGTGGGTCATGTCGTTGATGAAGTTTATGTTAAAGTCCAGTTGAGTATCAGTGTGGGTGTGTTCATCTCTGCTTCAGTTATTGTGTTTCTAGTTTTTCACTAAATGAAGTAAAGTATTTGAGTGAGTGTAACTCTATAGATTGCTACAACTGTTTAAGGTTTGTGCATGTAAAATTTAACATTCAAGTTCCGTCAGAGTAAATATATAGCTGTTCCACCTCCTAATGGTCTGGCCTACAATTGCTATGTTCGTTTGGTAGCCATGTATGGCTACACAACCATACACATTGAAGGCCAGCTGTATGTAACATAAGGTTTTGCTATGTTTCAATAGAGAATAATGATAAACCATACAGATATTTAGATGAAATGACTAGTTCTTGGAGGTCATCATGGTGTTTGCTTAGTGATCTGACTTTATAATTGGACCCTGCAGAACTGTTTTGGTCATAAATATACTTCTTACGACCATATTTTCAGACTTCTATATTCTCAATACTTCTAGCGGCTTCAAATCAAGCAGGAGAAAGCTGGCTGGTAGCCCACATTTTAGATAATGGGTCAGTGGGTCAGTGGTCATGTAATAAAAAAAACCTGGCCACACGCAGTGCAATAATGAGAAAAAAAAAGACTCCATATCCATGTTTTTTGGATTAAAATGCCGACTTTTCATTGTATTTTTGTATAGTATTTATGGTTTTATCCCGTTTTCCTTGGTCTCATTTGATAGAATGGGAAACATATTACAGAGAAAGAATGATTTTTTATTTATTTCACGAGGAAAAACGATCTTGAAAATGAGCCCAAAATTATGCAAATGTTTCATTTTTACCAATGTTCAAGAGTAAGCAAATCACACCACATGTCCACAACACGATCAACTGTGGGAGTCTAATATTCTTTCACTTGTGTACTGATATTATTATTAACCATTTCTACAATAATGCAGTAGTCTTCCATAACGAGTAAATCTTCTTATTATTTTGTGTGGAATAAACATCAAAATAGAAAGTAGAGAATAAAAGAGAGGACAGGAGGCTTGACATAATGAACAGAATATATGTAATTTAAGTACCAAGAAAGTCTGCATTGTTTATTTCTAGACCCTATTTGAAATTGGCATTTTTTTTTTAATTGCATGAAATTGGCCAAATTAACCAATTTCTTGAACCATTTATATGGGTAGTTGAAATCGTAAATCGGCAGTTTTTTTGTACCAAATTGATGAAAAAATGAGATATTTAAAGAAATATAGCGAAGTATTGTCGAATGAATCAATAGAATATGGCCGAAAATAGGGCCAAAGTCAGCAAAATCACAGATGAGTATGTTTTGCCAAGATCGCTAAATTTTGTGGGACGTAATTTCCGTAAGTTTATAAAATTTTCATAATTTTGGAGCCATTACAAAATTACCATCGGGAAAAAAATTCTCTTTGACATTTCCTAAGAAATTTTTTTTTTTCCCAAAATTTGTCAACAGATTTATATTATAACACATCGCCGATTCCCCACCAAGCGGGTGCCCGAAGAAGAAAAACTTTCAATCATTCTACCCACACTGTTCCTTGCCAGAGTGTGCTTTACACATGGGCAGTTAAAAACTGCAACATTAACACTCCTCCCTCAAGTGTAGAACACTGTACCTTCCCATCCTGCAGGACTCAAGTCCTGGCTGCCTGTTTCCCTGAATCCCTTCATAAAAATTACTTTGCTCACACTCCAACACATGTCAAGTATTTAAAAACCATATGTCTCCATTCAAACCTATTAATTATGCTCATCATACATTGCTAGGAATTCTAAGAAAGAAGCCCCATCACATACAAAACATCACCTTTAACCCCTCCCCTTCCACTTTTCCTAGGCAACCCCTACCCAGCCCTGCCTGCCTTCCCTACCACAACAGAATTATACACTCTTGAAGTCATACTGTTATTTCCATTCTCTCCTACATTACCAAACCATCCTCAATAACCTTCCTCAGGCCCTCTGGACAACATTATCAGCAATCCCACACCTCCTCCAAAACTTCCAAACTACGAATTCTCTGCATTATATTCACACCACACATTACCCTCGACATGATGACATCTCCAACTGCGCCGCCTACCCCAAGCATTCTCCTCGCGTGCAGACATCATCACCTCCCATTCTTCACACCCCATATTAAGAACGTTGGTAAAACAAACTGTCATACATTCACTCTCTATGCTTCCAAGGCAAAAGCGCTTTTTCTCCATAGACCGCCTAATGGCACCGCTCACACCTTTTTCATTACATCAATCTATGATTCACCTCATCTTAACATAGATCCATTCCGCTGACACATCCACTCCCCAAATATCTGAACAATTTCACATCGGTTCATGCTCTCCTCCATCCAATCTCATATCCAATCATTCACACCTAAGTCTTTTGTTATTCTCTTAACTGCTCTTTCCTAAATTCCACTTTTTAATATTCTACTTTTAACATACCCTACCAAATTCATCCACCAATCCTCTTGTAGCTTTTCTTTTCAGAATCTGATCAAGACACAGTGTCATCAACAAAAAGCATCTGTGCCAAATCCCACTTTATATTTATTCTTTTATCTTTTAACTACACACCTTCTTGCCAAGACCCTCGCATTCACTTCTCTTACAACCCTCATCTACAAATAAATTGAACACCCACGTGAAAACTCACATCCTTGTTTAAGGCCTACTTTTTACTATGAAATAATCTCCCTCTTTCCTACAATCTCAAACTTGAGCCTCACTTAACCTCATAAAAAAACTCATAACTCTTCCTAAAAACAAGAAAAGAAGAAAAACTGTTATAAAACTGGGATGATGAATGTGCAACATGGATGTAGTGCCTGATGACAAGAAACATGATTGCTGATGTTGTGAAAAAAAGAAGTTGGATGTCCTATCCCTAAGCGAAAAAAGTCAGAAGGGGGTAGGGAGTTATCAGTGGGGAGAAATAAATGGTTTTTAAATCTGGAGTATCTGAAGAGAAAAAGGGGTTAGAGCTAAAGGAACGGGTAGCAATAATGCTGAAGGACATCAGTATGAAGAACAAAGGAGAATATGAAAAGTGTAAATTCAGATTATGTGGATTAAAGTAAAGGAGGATGTGAAAAGTTGGGTCATAATAGCATTATGCACCTGATAAGAGAGGAATGTAAAGGAGAGAATTTTGAGATGGTAGTGGAATTATAGGAATCTTTGAACAAGGTAGAGAGTAAATTGTTGTAGGGGACCTGAATGCCAAAAGTAGGAAAAACTTTTAGAGAGGGGTGGTAGGTAAGTTTTTGGAGCCAGTGTAAAAGAAAATGGGAGCCCATTGATTGAACATTTGTATAGAAAGGGGTTTAGTTATAGGTACTACTATTTTACAAAAAAGAGGATAAATAAGTATTACAAGATATTGATGCAGGGTGAAAAGACAGTAAGTTTTTTTTTTTTTATTTTTTTTAATTATTGTATTGGTAGATAAAGAATGTTGAGTAGATTTCAGGATGTACAAGTTTATAGAGGGGCCAACAGATTATAATATCACTTTTTAGTTGTACTACACTGAGAGAAAAAGGAAAGGGATTACAAGGTGAATAGAAGGCATCAGGTAAAGAGAGGTGAAGGTTTTATAACTAAAAGATGAGGCAGTTTCGGGTAAGAACATAAACAACAATTGGATGATAGATGGATAATGATAGCATAGGCAATGGGGTCGAAGAGTATGGGGTAGGTTAAAAAAATGATGTAAAGTGTTTCAGCTAAGTTTGTGGTTACAGGAAAGAGGGTGCAGGGAAGGGAAGAGGAAGCGATGGAGGGAAAGAAGTATAGAAAGTAGTAAGGGAGAAAAGGTTAGCATATTAAAGTTTTACAAGTATAAGTGATGCAGTGAGGGAAAGTATATGGAAAAAAGAGAGAGGTTTAATAGATGGTGAATCCATGTAAAAAAGAGAGCAAATTAGAGAGTTGGTGAGATGTAATCAACAAATATTGTTGAAATATGAAAAAGATTGGATGAGATTAACAAGTTCAGGAAGCCTAGAGAACAAATGGGATTTGGGTCATTTAAAAATAGTAGAGGAGAGTACTTAATTGGAGAGGGGAAAGTTAGAGTATTGGGAAGATGGTGGGAAAATTTGAGGAAATTTGTTGAATGTTGAATGAAGATAGGGAAGCTGTGATTTCGTGTTTACCCTGAGAGTTTACCTGGAGAGAGTTCCAGGGGGTCCCACGAACGTCGTCAACGTCCCCGCGCCCGTCTTGTGACCAGGCCTCCTGAGGATCGAGCCTGATCAACCAGGCTGTTTACTGCTGGCGGCATGCTAAACCAAAGTATTAGCCACCAGCCCGGCTGGTCAGGAACCGACTTAAGGTGCTAGTCCAGGCCAGCTTGAAGACTTCCCAGGGTCTATTGGTATAAGGTTTATTCAGGTATACCAAATATATGTTAGAATTATCATACCATACCGCATAATGTGTAGAGAACCTATGATAACCCAAAAAAGTCAGAAGTGACTTATTACCATTGGGGTCCCCCGCATGTATTCAGGGAGGCAGTTAGAACTGTCTTGGGCCCCATGACACTTATTTTATGGTCTCTTAACCGTGCAAGTGACACCCCTGCTTTTCAAAGGGGGGGATGTTGCATCATCGCAAGTCTTTTGATTTTGTAGTGGAGTGATTTTCGTGTCAAGATCGTATCTAGTCCTCTAGGAATTTCCAAGTGTATTTAAACGTGTATCTCTCCCGCCTGCAATCCATGAATACAGGTTCAGGAACCTCAAGTGCTCCCAGTAATTTAGGTGTTTTATCTCCGATATGCACACCGTGAAGGTTCCCTGTACAATTACCTAGGTCAGGCAATTTCACCTGCCTTGAAAGGTGCATTTAGTGTGCAGCAATATTCCAGCCTAGTAAACATTTGACCTGAAGGGTATCAACATGGACTTGGCCTCCCTAGTATTTGAAGTTCTCATTATCCCAATCCTGACAATTTTCCTGACTATTCATCCGGCCTCTCCCTCTAACGGTGCGGCAATTTTCGAATTGCCGGCCCGCGATCCACCGTCGAACCAATCTGTGGCCCCACGCCAGACGCCATGACAAGTTACCTGCCTGATGATACTTCTCCACCTTCTCGTACTTCCTCAGAAAAGACTCTACACAATGAGCGCGAGAGCGCGCGGAGAGGGGGGCGGGAGAGAGGCACCACCTCAGTTTTCAGACTGCGGAACTAAGTTCTTCGACTTTAGCGACCGACTTCCTCTATTGCGTATCTTTCTGAACACATAATGGCAAGGCACTCATACGCCATGTTGGTAAAGTATATTTCTCTTCGTGCTCTGAGAGTGGGTAACATGCATCTTCACCCGGACAGAATGCTTTCCAGCTCATGAGCTTTTTCGTCTTTCCCCAGTATCGATCTATTTTCCTTCAGCTGATTGAAAAGCATCAATCCCTCAATTCCTGTATGGGTACCGTCATTCTGTCTGTCGCCCCATACCATAGTTCACACAAAATTTGCAGACATGTGGCACTGCAATCTTGAACAGCTGGAACTCCAATGATCTCTCAATCCTCAAGGTAGACACTACTTTCTTCCTGCCCGCGGGCTGAGACGATACCGCCTAGCAATTGGCTCGTTTAACTTTTGACAGCCATGACTCCCATCCTCAGTTTATGTAGCAGGAACATCGGTACAAGTATGAAAGGTGAACCCTACACCGCAACCGTGTAGAAATTTGCTGGCGATTTAACCATCAGCGAATATTGCTGATCTATCACCGAAATTGCCCAGTCTGTGTGCCCGATGACCATTCTAATACATCTTTGCAATCGACCTCCCTCTTTCCTTAATTGTCATGAGCTCACCCTTCGTACTCTCCGCGTTGTCAAGTCGTGTTGTACTACTTAAACGTGCGGAAATCGTTACCCTCACAGAGGCAGAAGGTCTCCCTTATGCATGCAGTTTTCTCATCTCCACCTCCAAGGAGACTACTTGTGTTTCTTATTTTCCGTGTTTCAAAAAACGTCCCCTCCCACTTCTGGTATCCCATTCGTCTGCACCCATCTCTGGGTAACCTCTCCATAGTCACATCCTGAGCTAATTCTTTTGCTGTCCTCGGCTCAGACGTCCCCTACTTCAAAACGTCACAGTCTGATCCTCCGCATCTTTCGTGATCTCACTCAAAGCCTCAGTAGCGAAGAACTCTTATGATACCTCCTCACCAATTGTCCTCTACTTCTCAAAAGTCAAAAAAAAGTCGTTAACAACCTCCTACCACATCTTCCACCATCCTCATTTTCCTCTTCCCTGACTCTATACCGGTTCTCCCCCCCTCTCACTGGCTCTGTTACAAGTGTAGAGGTTCACCCTCCACCTCGAACTGACCTAACTCCTTCTGTTCCCTCCCAAGTTTCTTCCTCTTTCCTGCCACCTCCCAGTTTTTCTCTGCCTCTTGCTGACCCCTTCCTCGCATCTCCAGTTCCCTCACCACCTTTTGCCCCATCCTACATTGGTACAGTCCAATTACAGTTCCAATCTATACTCTCCTCCCCCTACCCATTTCCAAATATTGTCTCCCATACGACGTCCCTCTGAATTCTGAAAACACTTAAGCAATCGCTGAATAATTGCAAAACCAAACCATCAATGGACACTGATCCACCCTCCGCTCCTACCTCCCTCTACTCCATGTGCTCAACTCCTTTCTTCACACGTATCGTTCCTTCGCTGCTTGAACGATATCCACTGCCTCCCGCATGTTGGACTTTTTTCTAACCCCTCTAGTCCATAGGAACCCTAACCCTGTGCGGATTTTCAGGTAACTTTATCAATGCCAATCATGGCCCTATTTACAGTGGATATACACTCCTCAGGGGTAAATCGGGGTGAACTTCAGGAGTTACTCTCCCAGTTTTCCCCTGTTGGTGTTTGCTTAAAGAACCAAAATTATACTCTGCTGTTATCTGTCCCATCTCAGGCTATAATTATTGTATTCTTTAGATCCTTTTCCAGATGGGACCATTAATGAAAGTGCCCATCATCTCGCACTGATATTCCAAATCATCACTATTTGTTCGTACTATCGCAGCATTACAAGCATCCATTATCCCCACTTTCATAGGTGGTATAACGCTCTTTATTTAATAACTCTCTCCTTCTACGGGGCATAATCTATTCCGATATTTCCTTTCTTGTATCGACATTACCGCCACCGATTCTGTTAACTTGGTGATTTAAATGCCCCACAATTTGCCTCTATTGGGGGTCTCACTGTTGATTCCCGTGGCATTCAGTTAGAGGCTTTTCTTGCACACCACCCCCTCCATGTTTTAAATACAGGTACTCACTCCCATAATGAATCCTTGGACTCACACTCCCTTGCATCGATCTCTCAGTCTGCACTTCCTCCACAGCATTAAACTTCGCTTGTCTGTTTCTTCCAGACTTACATGACAGCGATACATTTACCAATCATTCTTACTTCCCCTTCATATTCCCAACCTACATCGCACCCGCACGCTGGCAATTTGATCAGGCAAATAGGAACCTTATACCACACCCCTAACTGTTATAGAGAGGTTCCTTCCTTCGACCTCCATCGATTGACCTTTTAAAAACACCTCTTCTCGACCTCCGTTTTTAACTGCAGCTTCTCAATCTGTACCCCAAACTGTCGGCAGCATCATCAGAAAATGGCGTGCCCTTGTTGGTCTTCTATGCTTGTGCTCGTGCATTATGTTGGAAACACGCTGTATGGGGCCCAGTTTCCGGTAAAAATAAACCACAGAGAGACTTCTTGAATTTAAGGCAGAATCGTGCTATCTGCTTGCCGTGCCATCCATGATGCTAAACACACATGAGGCAAGATTATGTCTCCACCATCACCTCTGCTTCCTCTATGAGTGCAGTCTGGAAAAAGTACGAAAACTGAGTGGTAAATATTCTCCTGACCCGGCTCCTGTTCTGTGGGTTGCCGGTGTTGATATAGCAAACCCACTAGATGTTGCCAATGAAATTGGCAATCATCTCGTCCATATTTCTCAGCAACTCCATCTATGCCCCTCATTTCTTTCCTCAAAGTCTGCCAGAGAGTTAGCACCCTTGGACTTTTCTTCTCTCAGAGAAGAACAGTATAATGTGCCTTTTACACTTCAAGAACTGGAGGCAACACTCTCAGCTTGCCGATCATCAGCAGCTGGGCCCGACGACATTCATATTCGTATGCTACAACATTTACATCAGTCAGCCCTTGCAGTCCTATTACGCCTTTACAATCTTATTTGGTCACAAGGAGTTCTTCCACAGCTGTGGAAATCCACCATTGTTCTCCCTTTCCACAAACCAGGCACTAGGGACATGAAACCTCCCACTATTGTCCCATTGCTCTTACCAGTGCAGTTTGCAAAGTGATGGAGTGCCTAGTAAATAGACGTTTAGTGTGGTATTTAGAGACACACAACAGTCTATCCACTCGTCAATATGGCTTTCGTAAGGGACGTTCTACCATAGTACCCCTTACTAACGCTTGGATAGTATGTTCATAATGCCTTTTGCTGAATAACCACTCAGTTATTGCCATATTTTTTGACCTTGAGAAGGCATATGACACAACTTGGATGTATAATATTTTAGCCCAAGCCCACTCCTTAGGCCTTCGAGGCAATCTACCATCCTTCCTTAAGAACTTTTTAACTGACAGGCATTTCCGTGTTCGGGTTAATAATGTGCTCTCCCCGGACTTTATCCAAGCTGAAGGTGTCCCCCAGGGATGTGTTCTGAGCAAAACACTTTTTTCTCCTTGCTATTAATGATTTGGCCTCTAGTCTTCCATCAAATATTTGGTCATCACTCTATGTTGATGACTTCACTATTGTCTGTGCAGGCGCTGACTGTCACCTTATTACAGTTTCTCTCCAGCATGCAGTCGACCGTGTTTCCAATTGGGCCACCACACGTGGGTTTAAATTTTCCAGCACTAAAACCCACCAAATTACTTTCACTAGACGCTCTGTCATCTCCGATCATCCTTTGTACCTCTATGGCTCCCGTATCCCTGAACGTGATACAGTCAAGTTTCTGGGCCTCCTCTTTGATCGTAGGTTATCCTGGAAACCTCACATTACCTCTCTGAAGGCAACTTGTCACAGCCGGCTGAACCTTCTTAAAACCTTTGCTCATCTTTCATGGGGAGCTGATCGTCGAACCCTCCTTCGCCTACATTCCACCCTTATTTTATCGAAACTTGATTATGGTGACCAGATCTATTCGGCGGCATCTCCTGCTACTGGAGTTTACCTGGAGAGAGTTCCGGGGGTCAACGCCCCCGGCCCGGTCTGTGACCAGGCCTCCTGGTGGATCAGAGCCTGATCAACCAGGCTGTTGCTGCTGGCTGCACGCAAACCAATGTACGAGCCACAGCCCAGCTGGTCAGGAACCGACTTTAGGTGCTTGTCCAGTGCCAGCTTGAAGACTGCCAGGGGTCTGTTGGTAATCCCCCTTATGTATGCTGGGCGGCAGTTGAACAGTCTCGGGCCCTGACACTTATTGTATGGTCTCTTAACGTGCTAGTGACACCCCTGCTTTTCATTGGGGGGATGTTGCATCGTCTGCCAAGTCTTTTGCTTTCGTAGTGAGTGATTTTCGTGTGCAAGTTCGGTACTAGTTCCTCTAGGATTTTCCAGGTGTATATAATCATGTATCTCTCCTGCCTGCATTCCAGGGAATACAGGTTCAGGAACCTCAAGCGCTCCCAGTAATTGAGGTGTTTTATCTCCGTTATGCGCGCCATGAAGGTTCTCTGTACATTTTCTAGGGCAGCAATTTCACCTGCCTTGAAAGGTGCTGTTAGTGTGCAGCAATATTCCAGCCTAGATAGAACAAGTGACCTGAAGAGTGTCATCATGGGCTTGGCCTCCCTAGTTTTGAAGGTTCTCATTATCCATCCTGTCATTTTTCTAGCCTTAGCCCCATTCATCACCAAGGATTACGTTTATGCCTTGGTGCTTTTCACTCTTCCCCTGTCGAGAGCCTCTATGCAGAAGCGAACGTTCCATCCTTATCTGATCGCCATGATGCCCATTGCCTTCGCTACTATGTACGCTCTCATGATCTCCGCAATCCTTCCATTTATAGAATGGTCACTGATATTAGTAGACATTCTTTATTTTTTCGCCTCCCCTGTTTACTCCGCCCCTTCTCTCTTCACCTTCATTTGCTCTTGTCTTCTCTTCAATTACCACCTTTCTATGTACATGTAGCATCTCACTTTTCCCTACCCTCCTGGGAAGTTCCTGCTGTTTGAGTCCGCTCTTTCTCTCTCCCTTGCTCGAAAGCCCAACTGTCTACGGTCGCTTCCCGCTCTCTTTTTCTTGACCACTTTCACTCTCATTCTCATGCCATTGCTGTGTACACTGATGGCTCTAAGTCATTCTGACGTCGTAGGATTCACAGCAGTGTTTCCGGACAGCTCGTTCAAGGGCATTTATCTATCTTCGGCTGAGTATTTTTTGCTTGCTGAATGTATGCCATTCTTACAGCACTTATCACATTGCATCTATGGCCTGTGTCACATTTGTGGTTTCGTCAACTCCTATTTCTTTGCAGGCTATACAGAAAATTTGATACACTTCACCCCTTATTCCTCCGTATCCAACTTTGGCTACGCCGCATCTTACCAAGCATAAAGATATTTGTTTTTTGTTGGTCCCCTGCCATGTTGACGTAGAGGGCAATAACAGGCAGACACTGCTGTGCGTCAGCAGTACCTGACCTACCAGTTTCATTGTAAAGGTATTTCATTTACGACTATTTTTGCTGCATATATCTTCCCACCTTCACACCCGTTGGCAACAACGCTGGACTACTACTCGGCAACAAACTTCAATCTATTAAACCGAGTATAGTTACTGGCCGTCTTCTTGTCACCAGTGTCGAGGTTGGGAGAACTACTCTCTCCCATCTTCGCATTGGCCATACTCATCTTACTCATGGATATCTCATGTAGGAGCGCCCTACTCCTCTCTGTGTAGAATTGCCAAGTTCCATTATCAGTCGCCACATTCTGTTGGACCGCCACTTATACAACGAGCACGGCAGAATTATACCTCCATCGTCGTCTTCCTCCGCTGCTCTCTCTTGACTTCCATCTCGCTGATGACCCACCTTCATCCAGACTCTCTCCTTGACTTTTTGGACAACAACTGACTAACTTCAACAAATTCGATACCTTCAGCCTTTTTTCTTCAATCTAATGCTAACCCTCTCCCCCGTACTATCCCCTGCACCGCTGTTTTCTGTAACCTACTGATCATCCCTCCTCCCTTTTTCCATCCAATACCCTCGCTTCCTTCCTACCCTGCAGCGCTGTATAGCCCTTGTGCTTAGCACTTCCTTTTTGATTATAATAATAAAATCATTATTTTCATATAATTTATGTAACGGATAATTAACAATTTATAGTAGTTCTTGTGATTTCATAGCCAATCTTTGTTTGTGACACAATATTAAGTACTGAAGTTGTACCCATTCACAAACACACTTACAGGTGAACCATTTTCACCTCCCTTGGTTAATAACTTTTGTCTAGAAATTTTATACCAAAAGTATTCCCCATAGGTCCAGCAATGTTTTTTAGACATACTGGAGTACATAAAAACTCCTTGGAGCATGTATAAAGACTGAATGTATTTAACTGGTGATAGTACAGCAGTGATAGCACTGATGACATGCATTACTGCACAGAACCCATGACCTATGTTTGTTTTCACTGTTACAAAAAACATGTTGGTCCTGTGGTCTTGCTATTGTCCTTCTTTATCTGTTTTTTTCCTGTCTTCCTGTGGTCTTTCTATCTGCCTGTGTCTTTCTGCCAGCTTCTGTGTGTCTTTCTGTCTGCCTATGTGTGTTTGTCTTTCTGTCTGCCTGTGTGTGTTTGTCTTTCTGTCTGCCTGTGTGTGTTTGTCTTTCTATCTGCTTGTCTCTCTTGTCTCAGAGTGGTTCATGAATCAACAGGATGCAGAGTCATCAGACTCGTCATGTCTGTTTCCTGATCAAGTGAAATGCATATTACAGTGGACCCCCGCATACCGATTTTAATCTGTGCAAGAGGGGTCATTGTTATGCGAAATAATCGGTATGCGAATGAATTTTCCCCATAAGAAATAATGGAAATCAAATTAATCCGTGCAAGACACCCAAAAGTATGAAAAAAAAAATTTTTTTACCACATGAAATGTTAATTTTAATACACACAAACTGAAAAAGGCATGCACACTTACATGACACTTACTTTTATTGAAGATCTGGTGATGATTGATGGGTTGGGAGGAGGGGAGAGAGAGTGTTAGTGTTTAGAAGGGGAATCCCCTTCCATTAAGTCTTGAGGTGTCGAGGCCTTTCTGGGGTTTACTTCCCTTCTTCTTTTAATGCCACTGGACCACTTCAGAGTCACTGGACTTCTTTGCACAACATATCTGCCATAGTGGCCTGTACCTCTCGTTCCTTTATGCTTCCCTAAAGTGTTTCAACATACATTGTCAGTGTAATAATCACCAGCACGGCTGCAATAGCTTGTGAGGGTGATTCTCATCAAAAGGTTTGGCACTTCAGCCACATTGCACAGATTTCCTAATCTTTGTAGTAGGCAACTTCTATCAATTTCTCTCTCCCCTCCTCTGAACCAGTTTTCTCAAGTCTGGCCTCTGCACTTGAAGTTGATCTATCAGCTCATCAGTGTGTTGTTCCTTCAATGCCTCCTCCACCAACTCTTCCACATCCCCCCACTCACCTCCAACCCCAAGGACTTTCCCAATGCCACAATGGAGTTTCCTCAACTGCATAATCCTCTCAGGGTTAGCCTCAAACCCTTCAAAATCCCTTTTGTCTACACATTCTGGCACAGTTTTCTTCCAAGTCAGAGTTCAAGGTCTTCTTAGTCACTCCCTCCCAAGCCTTACCTATAAGGTTTACACAACAATTGAGGATATTAAATGCTCTCTCCAAAAACTCTCTTTAGAGTCAATTGAGTTTTCTGAGGTCACTACAAAAGCACCTTTCCAAACAGAGCATTTGTGTACAGTTTCCTTGAAGTTGCAATAACCTGCTGGTCCATGGGCTGCAGGAGAGGAGTGGTATTAGGAGGCAAAAACTTGATGTTAATGAATTTTCATGTCCCCATAAAGTCGCTCTCCCACGTCTGTAGGATGACCAGGGGCATTGTCTAACACCAGGAGGCACTTAAGTTCTAATTTCTTTTCAGTTAGGTAACTTTCACATTGGGGGCAAATGGCCATGGTGTAACCAGTCATAGAAAAGTCCCTAGTGACCCATGCCTTACTGTTTGCCCTCCACAGCACACACAAATTCTCCTTGAGGACATTCTTTTGCCTGAACGGTCTGGGAGTTTCAGAGTGATACACTATAAAAGGCTTAACTTTGCAATCCCAGTAGCATTTGGGAACACATCAACAAAGTAAGCCTGTCTTTCATAGGCTTATGTCCTGGGAGTGCCTTTTCCTCCTGAGTAATGTAGGTCCTGCTTGGCTTTTTTCTTCCAAAACAGGCCTGTTTCATCAAAATTTAAAAACACTTGTTCAGGTTTCAGTCCTTCAGTCTCTATGTACTCCTTGATATTCATGACATATTTTTTCAGCCGCTTTGTGGTCCGAACTGGCAGCCTCACCATCCCTTATCACACTATGTATGCCACTACGCTTCTTAAATCTCTCAAACCAACCTTGCTGGCCTTAAATTCACTCACATCACACTAGTTGCAGGCATTTTTTTAGTTAAATCTCATGAAAACTTCCTAGCGTTTTTGCTTATGATCGCTTGAAGAGACGCTATCTCCTGCTAGCTGTTTTTCATTTATCCACACCAATAAGAGTCTCAACATCTTCCATCACTTGCGATCTTTGTTTTGAAAACACAGTTAAACCTTTGGCAAGAACAGCTTCCTTGATTGCCTTTCTGGTGCCCAAAATAGTAGCGATGGTTGATTGGGGTTTCTTGTACAACCTGACCAGGTCGGCGATACGCACTCCACTTTCATACTTATCAATGATCTCTTTCTTCATTTCTATTGGAATTCTCACCCATATTGGTGTAGGGTTGGCACTAGAAGCTTTCTTGGGGCCCATGGTCACTTATTTTCCAGAAACAGCACCGAAAACACTGTAATAATACGAAATATTCCAATTGTATGCTTGGATTTTACCGTGGAGGCTGGCTGGTAAACAATGGCACGGGCGGCACATGTGAGGCTGGCTGAGGGCGCACATTGGACGCGTCTCGGACGAAAATCGGTGAGCGGGTTTTTAAGCGGTATGCGAGGCAAAATTTTTGCGATTAAAGCAAGCGGTATGCGGATTAATTGTTATGTGGTGCCATCGGTATGCGGGGGTCCACTGTACTTGTGTCATGTTTTTTATGCGTTAAATCTACAAGCACAGAATAGCACTATGTCTTTATATTTTGGGTATTCCTAGGTAATTTACACTATAAACTGTCCAAATGTAGATCTACGTTCTTAAAGCTAGCGCTCCGAACATAGATCTACATTTTATTTTTTCTACCTCCAAATTTGGCATGATTGGCCTGAGAGCTTGTATGCCACTGCCGCTGCTGCTGTCACATTTATAATTTCTAACCCCAATTGGGCTTAGCAAATTGATTATTTATCACAATTACAGTCTTAGCCCCCATCTGGGCTTAGCAATTACACAATTATAATACAAATGGTTTGGACATATAGAGAGAATGGAATGAAATAGAATGACTTTGAGAGTGTATAAATCTGTAGTGGAGGGAAGGAGGGGTAGGGATCGGTCTAGGAGAGATTGAAGGGAGGGGTAAAGGAGGTTTTTGTGTGTGAGGGGCTTGGACTTCCAGCAAGCTTGTGTGACCATGTTAGATAGGAGCAAGTGGAGACAAATGGCTTTTAGGACTTGACATGCTGTTGAAGTGTAAGCAAGGCAACATGAATGGATTTTGGGAAACTGGCAAGCTGGACTTGAGTCCTGGAGAGGGGTGTTAATATTGTAAGCGCCCCTCTGGCAAGACAGTGATGAAGTGAATGATGATAAAAGTTTTTCTTTTAAGGCCACCCTACTGTGGTGGGAAATGGCCAATGTGTTTAAAAAAAATGTATTGCAATTACAAACCTAGCCTCATGTGGGCTTAATTACAAAATTTTAATATTTCTAAAATTCCATTAATTAAATTTATTGTTTTAAGTTTATGCAGACCCAAGGTCACCAGCCACCTAGATACCCATCAATTACACAACCCAAACCAACACAGGTTTAGAGCAGGTCACTCTTGCCTGTCACAGCCACTGGACTACTATGATAAGGTCCTGGATACTTTAGAACATAAACAAAATGCAGATATAGTAAACACAGACTTTGTGAAAGCCTGTCATCTGCAAA
>NC_069475.1:19101142-19124318 GCF_026875155.1 Cherax quadricarinatus | reverse complement strand
CGCTATGCACATACATTGCAAATCCCCCAAAGTAACACGTTAATTTTTGCAGAACACGCTTACTAGCACAGTACGTTTGCAGAATCCCAAAACAAGCAAACCACTGAAAAATTTTTCCACCCCCGAACGGGCTAGTAAAAACTGACACGCAAAATTTGAAAGCAATGCAAGCAGCTACACTTTTCTAAAAGATTGACTGTAGGAGCGAGACCCCAAACAAGCTAGTAGCGACTTTTGAACGATCATGCAATAGAAGGGCTGACCATAACAGAACCGACATGAAAAATTTTTGTAAGCGTAGGCAAAGCTAATGCAATGCCAGACAGCAAGCTGCCAATTTCCTGCTATGAGCTTCACCCTAAACTAACCATTTCCCAGCTTTTGGACAGGCCCCATATTACAACCCAGGATTCCAAAAAGGGTCGTTATCCCGGGGTTGAAGGGCACAAAATAAACACAGCAGAAAAAGTTTAGATTTTAAATTATCCTTCAACCAATTTAGAAAGCAATATTACATATGTACAGGATAATTTTTGTGCACACCACGGTAACAGGCAGAAATAGAAGCCACAAGATAGAAACCCGGTTTTTAAACCCCATTTTAGAAGGGGAATGAAAAGGGGCAACAGGAAGCGGTCCCCAAAATAACCCTGCGATTCCCAAAAAACCATCTTTAATTGGCTACAACCGGTATAGTTAACGAGGGGGGCCCCATCAACTCTTACAACCGGGTTCCGGTTTGGGGGGAATCCTGTAAATGGGGTGTGTACATGCGCCGAAAAAAGGTTATGTACTCTTTGCAGCCCATCTGACTAATGCAACATCTACCCCAACTTCGGGGAGTGAAGCCTCTCTTCCCACCCCCTATCACCCCACTGAAATGGGGGGATTGGCGCCAGCATTCGATTTCAAGTCCATTTTAAGGAAATTTTTGCCTTTTAAACCAAGGAGGGCACTTTACCTCCCCTGTCTTGTTTTCTATAGGGAAGTTCCCCGTGACTCTTTGGGGTTTTCACCTTTTTAACTTCCTATGGTAGACAGGGCCCGAGCCCATTGTCCATCCTTCATGACTTTCGGACTAATTAGGAGGAAATCTGAGGTTTTGTCTTCTTACCAGTTTCTCCCTTTACCCTTTAAACCAAACTTGAGGGGACCTCTGACATGTTTTTGAAAAACTTAAGTTTGTCAATGGAGCAGTCAAAACAATTTTGATTTGAAAGTAGAGAAGTTTAAAGTAGGGGAAATTTGATACTTTTGCCCATCAAGTCAAATAAATTATTAGTAGCATGGAAAGGTCCATTAAAAAATTAAAAATTGGGGAAAGTTTCTACCTATAGAAATCAAGGGGAAACCCCAAGCTTTACATATTAACTCCTTAAGAAAATTACCGAAGAATTTGGTTTTAAATGCATTTAAAAATTTACTTATTTTTTCACACGAACTTGATAATCAACTGAAGAATGTAATTGTGTTAATTGACACCTCAACTTGACTATGATGAAAAACTACATGACTTGGGGACTCTTGACCCCTCGGACGCAACCCACATTAATATTAAAAGAATCTTTGGATGCCAAAGAGACATGAATACTTCAATGTGTGAGTAACTTTTCAGCGTCTTTACTGATTTTCCAGGGTTACCCCATGGAGTCCAAAGATTGACTTAGTGATGGAAATCCTATCAACGAAAATTATCCCCATTCCAGTTCCCTAGAGATGCATTTGCCCGAGAGGTGCAAAATTTTAACACTGAAATCATTAAACCTTCAGTATCTGAAATTTTGCCCCCAGTAGTCATTTACCCTTTGGGGTTTTTTCGTGTAAGTACGTTTACGCGAGGGGTTTTTCTACTATACTCTAATTTAGCAGCCCAAATCTATGGAGAAAGCGGTGGGCCCTTTCAAAAAAAATGGGCTATGGGGTCAGTGTGCACAGTTTAAAAAAAACCTGTCACACAGTGCATAATGGAAAAAAAAAACTTTGTCCATTTTTTTTTAATAAATCCGATTTGCGTGTATTTTCGTATGGTATTTATGTTGTATTTAGTTTTCTTGGTCTCATTTTTTAGAAATGGATGCATTTTACAGAAAAGAGATGATTTTGCTGGTTTTACAAAAAAAGGTCCCTTTAAATTGAGCTCAAATAGCAGAAATGTTCGATTTTACCAAACTTCAAAAGTAAACAAATGGCCAACGTGCAATACACGTCAACTAGTGAGTCAATATTCTTTTACAAGTGCCCAATAATATTTTTTAAACCTTTTTTACACTAAGCGTAGTCTCATAACAGTAAATTTATATTTTTTGTGAATATAAAAAATTTAAAATGGAACAAAAGATTAAAGAGGGGGTTTTAACGTGATAAAGACTAAGGAAATGCATTTTAGGCCAGGGAAGTGTTTTCTTGTTTATTCTACCCCCATTCGGGAAAAATTGGCATTTTTGAAAATTTTTTGAAAAAGGCAAAATTTCTAAATTCGACCACTGATGGGTAGTTGAATTTCATATTTTATTATTTATATTATTATAACAAGGGGGGAAACGCTAAACCCGGAGGATATACAGCGCCTGGGGGGGGGATATTGAAGGCTTAGGTTTAAATTGGGGGGGAACGGGGCACAGATCCAATTCCCTAAATCAAACCCCCTCCCCAAAACTCAAGGAACCTTCCTTGGGGGGTTTTGAATTTCAAAAATGGGGGGTTTCTTGCCCCATTCGAAAAAAAAATTTTGGGGCTCCCGAAATTTTTCATGTTTTTTTTTGGGACTAGTACAGGGGAAATTTGGGCCCAAAAAATGGGGTCAAAGTGGGCAAAACCCCCGATGGAAAACATCGCCGAGACCAAAACTTTGCGAGAGCATAATTCCGAAAAGTTTTCATCAAATTTAAAATTTTTTGGTGTTTTTATGATCGGGAAAAGTTTCTCTATTTTTTCTTTAAAAAAAATAATTTTTTTTTTTTTAAAATTTGGCCGACCCTGAGAACGATTTTTGGGAGGGGGCCCTGTCGCCCCCAAAAGGGGTTTTAAGAAGGAGGATAATTCATATAACTTGCTATGATTTTAAAGGGGCCCCTTAAAAGGGCTATCACCCCCGGGTGGGATGCTGGGCCTATCCCCTTTAAAAGATAGTGATCTACACAAGTTTTATGACTCTTCCTTTTTTTTCAGAGATTGATATTGTCCGGCCCTTTATAAATAAAAGAAATGTTGGGACCCTTTTCCTTCAAAGCAGTAAAACCGTTTTTTTCCTTTAACCCACCAAGGACTAAAATGCAGAAACGGGAACAAAAGCCCTTCGGTTTGGTAACTCCCTGTGCTCCCCTATGTGAGCCGGGGGGGAGAAGGGTTTTTGGGTAATATCCAAAATTTTTCAATTTTTTTTGATAACTTTTACAAATTTACATCCACTTTGGGGAAGGCATACCCAAAACCCTTAACTTTCCATTTTTTCCCTGGGTTACGTCACATGCCTCATGCCAAGCCAAAAAAAAATGTTTCCCTTTGGGGTTAGAAAAAAGTTTTTGTGAAAAATTTTTCTCCAGGGGGGGGGGAAACACCATCTTCACCCCCCTTCAGCCCCCTTCAGCCCCTTTCAGCCCTGAGGGGCCCAACTCAAAGGGGCGAGGGGGTCTTTTTTAATCTAATTTGAGTAATTGATCACGATTCGTAGGGCGTAATCAAGGGGACCCCCGTTTCCTTTGGGGGGTGTTGCAACGTGTATTTTCATAAGAAAACAGAAACTCTCTTATTTTTAACAGGGAAAAATTAAAGGGAAAAATCCTGCTCCCACTTTTTTTACCATAGTAAATTTGTACATTTTTTGTCTATGATTAAGACGGGAAAAGGGAAAAAAAACATTCTGCTTTCTTCATCGGGGTGACGACAAGGACCCAAAGGTACAAGATCGCGTTTTTTTTTTGTGCTGGGGCCTAGGGGATGGAGCCTGTAGCGTCGGGCCAGATAATTTTGGGACTCTACTACGAGACACTGAGGGCCAAAATAACCAGAAAAGGAACTGATCTGTGCGTTAGTGGGGAATAAGTGTCCACACAACAAAATAAACACTTAGAGAAGTGTGTTCAGCTTTTCTTGTGTTACTTTGTGAACAATAAAAACAAATTTGTTAAAACATAGTGTACCAGTGTGCTTTTCCAGACAATGGAAGACGGGGAAACCCCAAAGGAAAATTCAGCTTCTTTTAAAGTCCCCGATAATGTCGAAGTGTTGAGAACACCATAGCCCAAGTTACAAAGAGAAAGGGTTTATGTTACGAATTTCTTGTAGATGGGGGATTGCGAAAATTCTTGAGTCACAAGGGAAATTTTGTAATAAACCCTAAAAATCGGCAGTAAGGTGTGGACTTTTGAGTCCAAAAAAGTAAAGTATGCCCGCCATAAAGGGAATAAAAATTTTGCTGACTAACAACCCCTGGGGGTAAAATTACTTACAATTTGTACCCTTTTGACAGCCCACTGTTGTGATGGTTTCGACAATTTTGACCCGTCTGCAGGACGGTGTGTGACAAATTTGCGTCCATTTTTTTCAGCAAAGTGTTCATTATACATATTTATAATGAACACAGCGGAAAGGGCCCAAAATTCTCAACAGAGTTTGGGGTCGGCTCAAAACCGGTTTAAAAGCCCACACTGGGGCCCAAAATATGTTGTATTCAGTGAAATAAAAAAACCCAAAAGACCAAGGCCCCTTCAAAAAAAGATGTAAAACAAATTTTTTTACAATATAAATCAGTAAAAAATGATTTCCCTTCCAAATAAATCACAGAAAAAGGGCAGTCAAAAGAAAACGGGCGCTCACCCAGCGTTCCCCCAAAACGAAAACGGGAGCTGGGTGACTAAACCCAAAAAGAAAGGGGGGGGGATGGTTTGCACCCTCCTTTCCAACTGTTTCCAATCTGGCAAAAATCGTGTTTTAAGAAAACAACACCCCGAGTGGATGTCTGATGTTTTAATAAAACGTTTTTTAAATGTTTTTTAAGACAAAAATTTAAGAGAAAAAGGATTGTTTTTAAAAAGGGGGGCTTTAAGATTACCTGTTTTTTAAAGGAACTTATATAAAAAGTGAAAGCTTTCAAATTTAAATTAACAGTGAAATTTATATAGTGAAAAGTAATATTCACGTGTGTTTACAGTTATACAGTAAACATTTATAGTGTTTTTAGGTGAATAAAAGTGTATAATATCTTTTATTTACGATTAACATCGTGGGCGGCTGACACAGCAACAAGCCATAAACCCAGCCACAGTACCCTGAAACCCTCATGGTCTTTAAACCCCTGGGGTTTTAAGCTTAGTGGGTCATAGTTCGGGACTCGATTTTTTGCTGACTTAACTTAAAAAAAAACCACCCTTGCCCTAAAAGGCAGTACAGTTTTTTTTAAACACTCAAAGTGTGGGGGGCTAAAATTTTTCCCCGTATATTTTAAAATGGCTTTTTTTGAAAACTCAGTTTCAGTTTTTACGGGACAAAAGATTACAAAATTTAGAAAACTAATTTCAGTCTGTCTAGGATTAATCAAGATACAACTTAGATTTTGATGATCTTGAGGTAAAAGTTTGAATTTTTAAAACACAACGATGAAAATAATTAATTCAGACTAAACACATTAGGGAAAATAAATTTTTGAATCAGATCCATATGAAGATGAAATTAAAAATTTTTTGGATATTTTATTTGATCAAAAAAATTTTAAGGTGGACGGGGAAAATTTAAGGCTATCTCCCTTTAAAACTCGGTAAAAAGAGACCTACTGAAACTAGGGCCCAAACGCCGTTAACCTGAAAACAACAACAATTTTCCCAATTCCCAAGTTTTCCCTTTACTTTGTCATTCCTTTTTTTCCCAAGGTCAAATTATGAAAAACATTAGTGGTTTTAAAATCCATAGTAAATTCACGAACTGAATAGAGAGTTTGGGCTAATTTTAAATTCCCTTAAATGTCTTGTGGGGGGAGAACCCCTATAAACTGATTAAGTCATTTCCGGGGGTTTAAAAGGAAATTAAACAATAGCCTTACGTGTCAAGCAGACAATTACTTTTGATGCTAAACAAGGCAAGAGTTAGCCCATGCGTCTTAAAAATCAACTTGAACCACCCAAAACATTTTTTTTTCAGACTTACGGGCCCATTTGAATCACTTTGACAATAGTTTTCAGATCTCTAGGGGCTAAAAAAGGGCCCTAAAAAAAGGGGTTTGGGTTTTTCAGTGGAATTTTTACAGGAAAGCTGTCCCCACAAACTTTTGAACGATTAAATTTTGTTCAATAAAACGCTTTTTTCACTTGTGAGGAAATTGCAATGGTTTACAAACAATATTTTCCCTTCATGCAAGCAACGAGACAAGATGAAAAATCCACAAATCCATGGAAAAACAAACCTTCAACCAGTATAAAAAAAGTATAACATCCACAAAACCACAAAATGGGAAATCCCATATAGGCATTTATCAAGCTGTAAATTCAATAGACAGTAAACAGACGTCACACAAAAAACGTACTCCAAAATGGTACTTTGTGAGGGGAAACACTTTGGGGGCACAGTATTGTATTCAATACACACAATGGAGGCACGAAAAAACAACGTGTTCATCAGCAAAAAGGGGGGCTCAAGTTTTTTTGGGTGAACAAAAGGGGGAAAAATGCTCACTGAAGAAGTTTTTTTAAATGCAAGGGAATGCTTTTATCAGAATCCCCAAAATTTTGCTGAACAGCAGCAGACTTCCACAGAATAAGGAAGTCAACAACAACAGCTTTTAAATGTGAGGGGTAAGTTTAAAGAATTTGCTCCCCCCGATAGCTCGAGTTGATTATCTAAAAAAAATTACACAAAACCAAGGTGTAACATTTATTTGATCAAGGCTCACAAAGGCCCTTTCATAAAAAAGAACGTGTTGCAAAAACTGAATAAAAAACCCCTACCCAAAATACAGTTAATATAGCTGGTTTTTTCAAAAATTCTGGTAAACAGACATATGCCCCTAGCCAAAATCACTGGGGGGTTTAAACAGGAAAAGCCCATTTAGAAGCTGTGGATTTAGTGATTTGCCTAAGTCGTGCAGATCCGGGGTTTAAAAAAAACAGAAAAAAGCACTAAGGAAGACCCTGGTTCAAGAGGCCTTACCTTGAAAAACAAAGGAAAATTTTGAAAAAATTGAATTTAATTCATTGGGAAAAAGAAAATATAATGTTTTTCAAAATAAAGAAGTAAAATTTAAATTGTTTTGCGAAAACGGGGGAAGGAGGAAAAACCCATGATAGGTGGTCCCTTCCCCTTAAGGGGGTTGGGAAATAGCGATATTTGTTTGGGGTGGGGGGGGTTTTTGTTTGTTGGAAAATAACTGAAAACCACAAAAATTATATTACGGAAGAAATGGGGCAGAAGGGGGATTAAGGTTGTTGGATTTAGATGCAAAGGGGTATTGATGTAAAAAACCAAGCCAAAAAAGCCTCAGATTTAAAACCCCAATTTTTTGGGACCCTGCCCAAATATAAAATGGACAGAAATTGGGTTGGGTTTCCCATAAAATTAAATCCCCCAAATTTCTCCTAGCAATTATCGCATGGCTTTCGGACAGATAAAGCAAAAAATTCATGGGGCCAGGAAAATCCAGAGCTACTGATGTCTATGATAATATCTAAAAGGGAACATTTTTTGGAAAATAAATTATTGAGGAAATAGTCGAAGATAAGTTGAAGAAAAACGCTTTTTTATCTCCCCACCTTGAGTCAGAAAAGTTCTGAAACCCCTCCCCTACTTTTTTGTAAATAATTTCAGCGCACGTGCAAATAAAGATGTAGCAAGTCTTTTAAGGGTCTGGAGGACCTCCCCACTAACTGAGGGAAACTTGGGGGCGGGCTTATGAAAATTTTTGCACAAACCCATATGCCTACACGGTTTATATTTCCAAAGCTTTTTTAAGAGTAGGACTAAAAAAATAGATAGAATTATCCCCGATTCTTGTGGCCCGAAAAAACCCCATGATCCCCAAAATCCTTGAAAAATTTTCGTTTCAAAAACATATTATTTTGGGGCAAAAATCCCCTTTATTCTTATAGAAAACCCACTCTAAAAACACATTTTTAAGAAAACTGAAAGGGCCCCCTTTAAAAAAGGGCCCTTTAAAAAAAAGTTTTATGTGGGGCAATCTTTAAGGTACTGGAAAAAAGAGGAGGTTTTTAAATCCCTTTTATAGAGAGCTAACAGGAGATGAAAAAAGCAAAAAATTTTCTTAAGGATGTGGGGAAAACAAATTTAAAGCAATTAAGGGAACTTATCAAAGAAGATTTCAAAGAAAAATGAAATTCCTGATTGCAAAAAATAGCTGGGATTAATTGGAACACCCGGAAAATACTTTGGGGTCTCAAAAGGATAAACAAAATAAAGCATACACTCACTAAAAGTAGTTTACTGTCAGAGGTATCACAATTTTTGGGTCCTCTAGGAAAGTCTCACCAAAATTTCCCTAAAAGGTAAAATGCTTATGGGAGATTTCATGGAAAATCAAAATTGGATGGGATGAGAACTTTCCCTAGGGAAAAGAGGTCAACATGGGGAAAAAATATCCGGGAGTTTAAGGGAACTTCATCAAAAATTTTTTCACAACAAATTTGGTCAAGGAGGGGGGAAAAAAGTAACATTACATGTTTTTCTGTGATGCGTCATCCCGAGGTTATGGCGCTGTAGCCCTTTAAAGAGTAATGCTGAAGGAAGTACACAAAATTTCTTCCCAAAAGGGCCCGGGGAGCACCCCTTTAAGGGCGAACAGTACCACAATTGGAAAATGCAGCACTCCCATGTATACAAAATTAGCTGTCTATTCCAAAAAAGTACTTAACATCTTACTATTGGAAAACGTGATCTGGGGTGTTTTGAGGCAGTTCTCCAGTGGTTAAAAAATAATAAGATAAGTTTGGGCTATTTTTACAAACAGAGAAGCAGAAATAAAAAAAGGGGGCAGAGAGTTATCTCTTTTTTCCACGCTCTACCCAAAAAAATCCAGTGACATGTTGTCACGTGGTTTTTTCCCCCTCAAGAAATTTGTGGATAATAAAATTTTTGGCTCCGGGGCCGGGAAATGACCCCAAAAAAATAATGGCCTCAGCAAAAAAAATCACTTTTGCCAAAAAGAAACAGTCTGCTTGAACACAGCAGAAATAAGTTGTTTAAAAAACTGCAGCAGACCAACAAAATAGTCATTGATGGATCTAATTACTCTCTTTTGGGGAAACTCCCTTTAAAAGTTACAGTCTTGTCCCTTTTTTTTCATTAAAGGGAAAGAAACCCGATTATTGGGAAAGTCTTGAAACCCCTTAAAAAACTGGGTTTAAACTAATACAGAAAGGGTTTTCCCCTAAAAGAATTAAATTTCTAGAAAAAACCCGATAAATCCCCAAAGAAACCTGTCATGAAAAATTCTTTTGGGCTTTTTAAACTCGACTCAGAAAAGATTAGAAATGGCCCAGGGAAAAATTCATAATTCTTCACTACCCAAAAAAGCCATACATCCAATTTTTGATCCCAAAAATCATTGGCTAACCCAAAATGATTTGGCAAAAAGCCCACGAAAGTGTTTTCATGGTGGGGTAGTGACACAAATTTGTCATATACGACAATCTTACGGGTAAACCCCCAAGGTCGACCCCAAATGTGAAAAAACAAATAAAGGACTGTATTACTTTCGTCACTACGAAAAGCGAGTATGTCAGTATCCAGGGTTTCCCCCTCCATATCCCTCTTTAAAAAGTTTGTCATATCACTCCCTTTTAAAGGGGGACAGGTGTAGATTATACGGGCCAAAAATTTTAAACCCAAAAAAAGTGACAAAATTTCCCTCAAAGGGGTACATCTGTTTGTTTACTTGTGCTACAACTAGAGGCTACATCTAGAAGAGCCACTGACATTCCCGCTGAATCCTTTAAAAAAAAATTTTTCAGAAGGTTTTTCAGCCAGAAGGCATGTCCCCGACGTTTATTTCAGATAAAAGCAACGAACTTTGTTGCTGGTGCTGCTTATAAACAAGATCTTTGATCAACCAGAAGTAAAAAACAGATGCTGAATCAAAAGCAAAATGTCGTTGGAGATACATTCCTTTCCCAAAATTTCCTGGCACGGCGGGTTTAAAGAAAGAATGATCGGCATTGAAAGCGTTGTTTAAGGAAGACTCTTCATTTGTCGGGGAAAAAGATTAGAAGAATTCCCTTTCAGTTTTGACTGAAATAGGGAAAAAAGGGTCCAAAAAAACAGACCCCTAACTTTTTGTTACCGATGAAACTGGACAAATTTTGAAGTGTTAAGTCCATCCAAATTTTCTCCAGGCAGAAGGCTCGAACCTGTTCCCCCCCATGAATGAAAAAAAGAAATATTTTGGGGTCCTTTTTTTTTTTTTTCTTATAAAGAAAATGAGCAAAATAGGGCGTAAAAACAAACCCTTAATAAAGTGATTGAACGTTGGGAAAAAAATTTTGGGGAAAGCTACTCCCCATTGAAGAACACTTCTATGGAGGGGAGTTTCCCGAAAAAACATAAGTCCTTAAGACCTTTGGGGACATAGGGGGATTAACCCACAATGATGGGCCGAGGTTTTCCCCCCCAAAGGGCCCCTTGGAAAAATTGTTTACCCTATATCCCGAAGCAAATGGGGAACCCTCAGGACTTTGGGTGTTTTGAGCAAAAGGTTTTAGGTTTTAAGGGGGGACAATAAAAAAACTAGTTCGGGTTAAGAAAAATTAAAACAAGTGGGGGGTTTAAAACAAAATTAGGTTCTCCCGGGGAAACCCACAGACTAAAGTTTTTCAGGGAAAAGGACAAGCAGGGGAGTGGGGGGGGGTGAGAAAAATTCAAATTAAAAGGGTTTAAAGGGGGGGATGATAGGGGTTTCCCGGGGCCTGGGGGACCAGTGGGGGTTTTTTTTTGGGGGGGGAGGGGGGTTTCAGCCACTTTAGGCCCCCCGGGGGCCCCCTTCCAAGGGCCCTTTCCCTGGGAAAAAGGGGGGCCCACCCTTCCCCGGGGGAAGGGGGGAGGCGGGGGGGGGGGGGGCCCCCGGGGGGTCTTGTTTAATGTAAAGTGAGTAATTGATCACAGATGTCGTAAAGCGGAATCAAATGACCCCCGCTCCTTGCAGGGGTGTTGCAACGTGTATTTTCCAAAAAAGAGACAGTAAAATCTTTCCCTTTTGGGAGAAAAATTAAGGAAAATCCTGCTCCCCCTTTATTACCAAGTAAAGTTTACATTGTTTCTATGATTAAGCGCCCCCAAACATTCTGCTTTGCTTCAAACGAGGGACGACCCAAAGGGTGCAAAAGGGACAGATCCCCCGTTTTTTTTTGTGCTGGGGCCAGTGACGGGAAAGGAGCCCTTTGCGTCTGGCCCGCCCAAAATTTGATTATAGAGACACTGACGCCAGGATCCAGCCAAAAAGGGCACTGATCTGTGCGTTAGTGTGAATAAAGTGTCTCAAAACAACACAAAACACTTAGAGAAGTGTGGGGTCAGCTTCTTTGTGATCATTGTGAAAAATAAAAACTTTTCTTGTTGAACATGTGTACCAGTGGGGTTTCCCAACAATGGAAGACGTGGACATCCCAAAGGGCACTTCAGCTTCTATCAAGGGCACCCTTCGGGCCCAAAGGTTTAGAACCCCATTTGCTCACGTTTCAAAGAGGGAAAGGAAGTTACGAAAATTTTTTGTAGATCGGGGGAATTTTCGCAATTCCTTTTAGTCCCCAAGGGGATTGTAATCAACCTATAATCGGGAGTAAGGTGTGGACTTTTGAGCCAAAAAAAGTAAGTTTTGTCAGCCCCATCGAATGAATATGCTGACATTAAAAAACCCCAAAGGGGTTTAATTTTACTTACATTTTTATCTCTTTACACCCACTGTTGTGATGGTCCCCGACGCATCTAGACCTCGTCTGCAGGGGCGGCTATGTAGACGTTTTTCTGTCATTTATCAGCTAAATGTTCATTATACATATTTTAATAACACCTAAAAGGGAAGGCCTAATTTTCAACAGATTAGTTTTCTTGGACTGATACTTTTAAAAACTCTCTGCAGCCTTCCCGTAAGATCAAAGCTTTAATAGAATTTTAAATTCCCAAAAACCAAACGCTCTGTCCCTTTTTTTGTTCGTAAATTTTTATGCACGGTTTTTTCCCGAACCCTTTCTGATCTTACAGGGATTTATCCGACTTTCCTTTAAAAAATCTTTGAAGGAACCTCTTGAATTTCCCCACATAGCTCGGGAAAAGTTTAATGAGATTAAAAGTATCTTATCGAAAAGACCCTTTTTCTTAAGATTCCAGTTTTTAATATTTAAAAATTTTGTTTAAGAACTGAGGGCCTTTCCCAAAACTGGGTTTTGTGCGGTGCCTTAAAAAACAATTTCCATGTTTGGGACTCCCTTCCCTGTATACTTCCTAAGCCGGAAACTTTCCCTTTCCCCCAGGGAAAAGGATACTCCCAATAAAAAGGAATGTTTTGGCCCTTGTGTGGGGGTTTTCCAAACTTAAAATTTTTTTTTCTGGGAAAAGAATTTCAAATTTTAAAAAAAGGCCACAAACCTTTTAGATACTTAGAAAATTTTAAGGGAACCAACGGCCGGCCCCTTGAGGGGGACATTGGCACTCCTGTTTTAATTCCCCTATTGTGAATATCAAAGTTCACCAATTATTTTTTCTGACTGGTTAAGTCGTGACAGTCAATAAAAAGATTTTTTTGCCTTACGCGGCTTCCCCTTTAGAACTTTTTTCCCCCGCCTATTCTTCTTTTTAACCCCTTTACTTTTTAAATTTGGTATGGGGGAGTTTGAGGGAAAAAATTCAATGATAAGATAGCGAGGGAAATATATAGTAAAAAAAGGTTTTTTGGGGGGGGCTACTTTTTAAGGTAGGGTAAATCCCGCTCCCGCTAAATTCCCCCCCCTTTTTCCCCCCTCCCCGAAAATGAAAAATTTTATTGCCGGCGGGTTTTTAAGGTGGGGCAGTCTAGCTCCCGCTATCCCTTCCCCTCCCTTCTCCCTCCCCCCGAAAGGTGACGTGTGGGGCTCCAGTCAAACAGAAAATCACTCGACTCACAGCTCCCAACACTACTGTAAGTACACGCCTGATCATATTTTAGTGGACTTATTGGTTGAAAGCTTCACTTTTGACCAATAATTAACTTAGTCCTTTCAGTCTTGATAGGTTAAAATGTTTTAATAATCACCACATCTTTTAGGTATTGTATTTATCATGGAGAGTGATTTCTTAAGCAGTGGGTAATCTGTCTCTCTTTACAGCTTGAAAGGACAGAGAGGGTCACCTGCTAATCAACGAGTAGAATTTAAGGAGATGGACTAACGTTCTGAGATGTCCCAAATTTTGATCCACTTACTTGTTTTTGTATGCAAGTAGCAGGATATAACCCCTCATCATTGCAGTGGAGAAAACCTGCTTTCCTGTCATCTGGACAGATTATTGACGGCTGGAAAATCTGTGAAGAATGAGCCGGTGGGTTGTCATCAACACCTGCGACCCCCCCTATCATTGGCAACGGCTACGATTTCAAGAACACGCAGTGTCATTAACACCAGACACCCAAGTTTTATATATATATATTAGCGTTGAATTCAGATATCATTTATATTTTTCATTTTTCATTTTCTTTAAGGTAGGATTAATATTTCATATTTAAGTGTTTTATGTTTTATATTTTCTAAATTATAAAGCGTTTATGTTTGTCAGTTTTTGTTCTTTTTCTATTCATTAATTTTTCCTGAGGAGGAGCCAGCCTTGGTAATACTGTCTGAAGTTGTTACAGGGCTGAGTAAGCCTTCACACTAAGATTTCATTAACATATTTCACTCTCAACACTGTTATGGTACATCTGTTTTATATATTCTCATCAATTTAAAACTAAGATATTCCTGAAACATTAAACACTAACTTGTTTTATCTCCTGAATGTAGTCGTGAATGTCTCACAAGACTGCTTTTTACATTAAAACATTTCAAACATTCTGAACATTGATATGGTTTATCTCCTGTATGTATTCTCACATGTCTCACAAGATGGGTTTTTGTACTAAAACATTTCAGACACTCTGAACATTGATATGGTTTATCTCCAGTATGAACTCTCATATGTGTCATAAGACTTCTTTTTTCAATAAAACATTTCAGACATTCTGAACATTGATATGGTTTATCTCCTGTATGTACTCTCATATGTGACACAAGACTGCATTTTTCAATAAAACATTTCAGACACTCTGAACATTGATATGGTTTATCTCCTGTATGTATTCTCATATGTTTCACAAGACTGCCTTTTACAGTAAAACATTTCAGACACTCTGAACATTGATATGGTTTATCTCCTGTATGAACTCTCATATGTGTCATAAGACTTCTTTTTTCAATAAAACATTTCAGACATTCTGAACATTGATATGGTTTATCTCCTGTATGCACTCTCATGTGTCTCACAAGACTGCATTTTTCAGTAAAACATTTCAGACACTCTGAACATTGATATGGTTTATCTCCTGTATATACTCTCATATGTTTCACAAGACTGCCTTTTAAAGTAAAACATTTCAGACACTCTGAACATTCATATGGTTTATGTTTTTCAATATTTTTTAAATGAATGTATTTCATTTAAAATATTTTAGTCATACAACAGTGGTATAGTTAATCTTTCTTATGTACTCACATTTCTATTTCATAATTTTTTTTTTAATTATTTTGGACACTGAATGCACAGTTTTCATTACAAACATATTCCCATGTTAGCGTTTATTTAGGGAAAACTTTTCATGCTAATAATCACTAATAAACTTAATATTGTGTGTTAAAAGACTATCATAATTTTTGTTTTATGTTAAAAGTTTAATATATGTACTAGAACACTGCAGATACTCTCAACATTTTTATTATTTTCTCGTGTGTTTAAACAGATCTGTCTGAAAAGTTTTAATTATGGTATTATTAACTAGTATTTGTTTTATTTATTGTCATGTATTTTTTTATTAAATTTCTTTTATCAAAAGCAAAACTGCTTGATTAGTAATATTTTGCTGGTTAAAAGTTCACAGGAATAACAGATATAGTGTCTGGCAAGATACAACCTGGTAGTCTTACACTGGTGCTTCTTGAAGTACTGAAGATATAGTGTTTGGCAAGATACAACCTGGTAGTCTTACACTGGTGCTTCTTGAAGTACTGAAGATATAGTGTCTGGCAAGATACAACCTGGTAGTCTTACACTGGTGCTTCTTGAAGTACTGAAGATATAGTGTCTGGCAAGACACAACCTGGTAGTCTTTACACGGGTGCTTCTTAAAGTACTGAAGATATAGTGTCTGGCAAGATACAACCTGGTAGTCTTACACTGGTGCTTCTTGAATTTACTGAAGATATAGTGTTTGGCAAGATAAAACCTGGTAGTCTTAAACTGGTGCTTCTTTGAAGTACTGAAGATATAGCTGTTTGGTCAGATACAACCTTGTATGGTTCTTACCATGATGCTTCTTGAAGTACTGAAGATATAGTGTATTGGCAAGATCCAACCTGGTAGTCTTTCACGGGTGCCTTCTGGATGTACTGTAAGAATACAGTGGCTGGCAAGTGTGACAACAGTGGTAGTATTACTACTGACTGCTTCTGGAAGTACTGACTGATATAGTGTTGGCAAGACACCAACCTGGTAGTCGTTACACTGCTGCTTCTTGAAGTACTGAAGATAATAGTGTCTGGCAAGATACAACTGGTTGTCATCTCCACTGTGTTTGCTTCTTGAAGTACTGAAGGCTATCTTAGTGTTCTGGCATAAGGACACAACGGGTGTCTTACATGGCTGCTTCTTGAAGTACTGAAGATATAGTGTCTGGGCAAGGATACACCTGGTGTCTTACCACTGGTGCTTCTTGAAGTACTGAAGATTATAGTGTTGCAAGGACACAACCTGGCTAGTCTTACTACGGGTGCTTCCCTTGAAGTACTGAAGATATAGTGTCTGGCAGACACACCTGGTAGTGTGTAGTTACCAGGTGCTTCTGAAGTATGAAGATATTGTGTGTGGCAAGATACAACCTGGTAGTCAGCTACACTGGTGCTTCTTGAAGTATGAAGATTATAGTGTTGGCAAGACAACAACCTGGGTAATTCTTGACACTGAGTGCTTCTTAAGTATGAAGATATAGTGTCTGAGCAAGACAAACCTGGTTTAGTCTTACACTGGTGCTTCTTGCAAAGTACCCTGAACGATACTAGTGTGTGGCAAGATACACTGGTAGTCCTTACACTGGTGCTTCTTGAGAATGTACTGAAGTCCTATAGTGTCTGGCAGAGACAACTTGTAGTCTCACTGTGCTTCGTGATGTACTGAAGATTTATAGCTGCCTGTCAAGAACAACTGGTAGTCTGCTACTATGGTGCTTCTTGAAGTGTACTGAAGATATAGTGTCGGCGCAAGACACAACTTCGGTAGTCTTCACAAAATACTTCTGCAATAGAAACATGGTCAGTTATTGTACTACTATTCCACCAATCTACCAAACACAAACACACTCGATAGAATTTATTACGTTTCTCTATTATCACGATGTTTCACTAATTAAATTTATCACTTCTGTATAATATATTTATCTGTAAAGATCTTCACAGATATATCAACAAAGTTGATTATAATTAATTATTTTTTATTTTATTTTCAGACAGCATTGGCCAAATTCCCACCAAGGCCAGGGCTGTGCCCGAAAAAAGAAAAAGTTCATCAATCATACTCCATCATCTGTTCTTGCCTGAGGGATCGCCTTTACATACAGTTTATGCAATAACATGCAAACATTAATACTACCCCTCTTCAGAGTGCCCACACTGTATTTCCATCTCCGGGACTCAAGTCAGCCTGCGATTTCCTTCAAATGCCTCTTCATAAATTTACTTGCTCTACACTCCAACAGCATGTCAAGTGTTAAAAAACCTTTGTTCTTTCATCCTAATCAAATACAGTCACACATGGCTTGGCTGGAAGTCCAAGCCCCTTGCAACACCCAAAACATCCCCTTTACGAGCGCTGTCCTCTCAACCTGCCCTGGACAACCTAACCCTGCCTTCCCTCGCCACTACAGATTTATACATCTTGAAGTTATTCTTTGTTTTGTTCACATTCTTCCCTACTATGACTCAAAACCACATGATTAACAATCCCTTCTCTGCCATTGGATAATACAGTGCGCACCCCGGGATTACTTACGCCATCGGATTGCCACTGAATTTTGAATTTCAACGTTTTTGCATCCATAACACATGATCGTCGGTTAACAACAAAGAACTGTTCTTTAAGAACTGTTGTTGAAGTCATTGTCATGAATGTGTCTGTGTGGCCTGTGTGGCCAGGACAACTCCATGTACAGCCAGTGTGCCATTGGTTTGCACGCCAGTGAGGATAAATTTCATGTGATACATTGCCAATATATTTTGTATTATTTCATTTTTTTTAGCTGCTTGCTAAACTGGTACCTGCCCTATGCAGGCCCTTCTCAAGTGTACTGCCTGTGCACCCAAGAGGAGACAACCAAGGCACACAATTGAGAGACATGCTCGCTCTCTGAGGTTTGGGGCGTATTAGAATGAGACAGCTGCGGTTTAATACTGACGGTCGAGTAGAGGTGTTGAAAGCTCTCGTCAATAGAGGACGGATGAAAGGAACCCCATTAAAAAGCGTTAGTCTAAAGGTTCCAATCTGCTTGATCAAATTGCCAGCATGGGCTATGCAGAGGTGGTGAATATGAAGAAGTAAGAAAGATTTCAAAATTATTGCTGTCATGTTAGTCTGGGAAACAGACCAGGTGAAGTCTAGTGCAGTGGAGGAAGAGCAGACTGGGAGATTGATGCAAGAGAGAGTATGAGTATGAAGATCAAAATGAGAGATAGTACCTGTATTTAAAACGTGGAGGGGGTGAGAAGCAAGAAAAGCCTCCAACTGAATGCCACGGGAATCACAGTGAGACTTCCCCAGAGGAAATGATGTGCATTAAAATTGCCAAGTAACATAAGTGGTGGCGATAAGGATGAAACAAGAAAGGCAACATCTGAGATAGATTATGCCTAATAAGGTGAGAGATACAAGAAACAGCTTGTACACCACTTATGCAAGTGGATATGGGCTGCAGTGTAATGCAGCGAAGTATGAACAAGTAGCTGATGGTACGGAATATCAGTGAGTAGAAGAAAGGCACTTTCATTAACCCTTTGACTGTCGCGGTCGTATATGTACGTCATAGGAGATACCGTGTTTGACGTATCTATACGCATAAATTCTAGCGGCTTCAAATCAAGCAGGAGAAAGCTGGTAGGCCCACATGTGAGAGAATGGGTCTCCATGGTCAGTGTGCACCATATAAAAAAAATCGGGGAGCCAGTGGTGCATTGTGGGAATACCATTTCAGTCGTCCTTTTTCAGCATGTCTAGCGGTAAGAAATATGTGACTTCCCTGCAAATCTGGGACTCTTCTCTTCCCAAGTGATGCTCTAACACAGATGGAAGTGTCAATGAAGATCAATTTCATGATTTCGAGGAGTTTGAGACCAAAAGCAATGGAGGAGGTGAGGAGGAGGAGGAGGGAGGAAGAGGAGGAGGAAGAAGGGAGGAAGAAGGAGGGGAAGAAGAGGAGGAGGAAGAAGAGGAGGAGGAAGAAGAGGAGGAGGAAGGAGGAGGAGGAAGGAAGGAGGGAGGAGGAGGGAGAGGAGGAGGAGGGAGGAGGAGGAAGGAGGGAGGAGGAAGAAGAGGGAGGAGGAAGAAGGAGGGAGGGAGAGGAAGGAGGGAGGAGAGGAAGAATGAGGGAGGAGGAGGAAGGAGGGAGGGAGGAGGAGGGGAGGAGGAAGGAGGGAGGGAGGAGGAGGAGGAGGAGGAAGGAGGGAGGGAGGAGGGAGGAGGAGGAAGTGAAGAAGGTGAAGAGGTGGAAGGTGGAAGGTGGAAGGTGGAAGGTGGAAGGTGGAAGGTGGAAGGTGGAAGGTGGAAGGTGGAAGGTGGAAGGCGGAAGGAGGAGGAGGAGGGGAGGAGGAGGAGGAGGAGGAGGAGGAGGAGGAGGAGGAGGAGGAGGAGGAAGAGGAGGAAGAGGAAGGGAGGAAGAGGAGGAAGAGAGAAAGGAGAAGAGGAAAGAGGAAGAAGAGGAAGAAGAAGAAGAAGAAGAATACCTAATACCTAATACTAATAATATGTAATAATATGTTCCCTTGAGGCATGAAAACAGTTCACCCCATGACAGTGACAAGATAAGGGAGATATACATCTGATAGAGCTGACCTTTGATGAGCGTAAACGAGGGTGGAGGGAGGGGGGCAGCTGTCCATCTGTCAAGAGCCAGGAGGAGGAGGAGGAGGAGAAGGAGAAGAAGGAGGAGGAGGAGGAGGAGGAGGAGGAGGAGGAGAAGAAGGAGAAGGAGAAGGAGGAGGAGGAGGAGGAGGAGGAGGAGAAGGAGGAGGAGGAGGAGGAGGAGGAGGAGGAGGAGGAGGAGGAGGAGGAGGAGAAGATGACGACAAAAAAACATTTGTCTGTCTGTCTATTTGTCTGTCTGCCAAACTCCCTGTCTATCCATCTAGCTCTGTCTCAGAGAGAGCCACAAGACTGTGTCATCATCACCTTTACTCACATCTTCAAGCAGAGTATAGCACTTTGTCTGTATTTTTTGGGTTATCCTAGGTAATTTACACTATGTATAGTTGTATTTATGTGTACCTGTGAGACAGAGGTAGACAGAGAGAGAGAAAGAGAGACAAGATAAGATAAGATAAGATTTCGTTCGGATTTTTAACCCCGGAGGGTTAGCCACCCAGGATAACCCAAGAAAGTCAGTGCGTCATCAAGGACTGTCTAACTTATTTCCATTGGGGTCCTTAATCTTGTCCCCCAGGATGCGACCCACACCAGTCGACTAACACCCAGGTACCTATTTGCTGCTAGGTGAACAGGACAACAGGTGTAAGGAAACTTGTCGAAATGTTTCCACCCGCCGGGAATCGAACCCGGGCCCTCCGTGTGTGAAGCTGGAGCTTTAGCCACCAGGCCACCGGGCCTGGAGGGGGAATGGAGGGGAATGGAGGGGGAAGCAGCATCCGACCCCATTGTTTTGACAGGCGGGAGGGGGAGTGAGTAATGAGACAATATGTCATTTTGACAGCTGCCGACTCCTGACTCAAAACAATTATAAGCCACACACTCACACACAAGACAAGCTTGCTGAAGGGTGATAATAGCAGTTTTATGAAAGTATCTAGTGACTATATATGTGTATATATATTATAGAAACCAGAAGCAAGAAGGGAAGGCAGGAATGAAGGAAGGACTAGATGAAAGGAAGGAAAAAAGTAATGAAGGACAGATGAAGGAATGTAGGAAGAGAGGTGGAATGCCCTCCAGGTAGCCTCCAGGTAGGAAAGGAATGAAGGAAATTAGGAAGGAAGGAATGATGACACACGACCATTTACCTAGGATAACTACATAACAACTGCCTGCTAATACTTTGAAGAAAACTGCTCAGACGAGGTATTTTGTCTTTGCACATAAAAAAAAAATTCAACAAAAATGCACACTGATTTTATGTGTGAGAGTGTAAAACACCATTGTGTATGACACCATGTTTTATGTTTGAGGAGTGTAAAACACCACTGTGTATGACACCATGTTTTATGTTTGAGGAGTGTAAAACACCACTGTGTATGACACCATGTTTTATGTTTGAGGAGTGTAAAACACCACTGTGTATGACACCATGTTTTATGTGTGAGGAGTGTAAAACACCACTGTGTATGACACCATGTTTTATGTGTGAGAGTGTAAAACACCACTGTGTATGACACCATGTTTCACAGAGTTCCACAAGCTGCAGAACTTCTAGGAGTATGTTCAGTGACTGTATATTGGTATATATATTATAGAACAATAGTAATAAACAATTTTTTGTATTGTTTGTTTTTGTAAACAAGTTTTGTAAACAATATAATGATAATTATGTTTGTGTGCTTATTGTGTTGTATACAACGAGTGTATATATGTACATTGCACCTTACTTTGGTCTCACAGGCCACATAAGTTATGTGAAAAAATAAAATAGTGAAAAAAACAACAAACCTTCAAATACAAGTAAACTAAAGTTTACCGGGTGAGCGGCAGTCGCCGCTGTTGCCATACGCGGCTCATTTTCTGCAAACTTCATGCCTCTATATCTCGGTAAGTACTGATGGGAAAAATTTTTTTTTGGGACTAAAACAATCAGAAAAATAATCTTAACGTTAATTTTCATAAGAAAAAATAATTTTTTTTTTTCGAATATTTTGCGACACCAGGAGCAACTTCAGGATTGGGCCCTTCGACAGTCAAAGGGTTAAAGGTCACATCAGAAAAAGGATCTGAAGAATGCAATAAATTATAGCCTGAGATGGGATAGTTAACAGCGGAGTGTAATTTTGGTTTTTGTAAGCAAACACCAACAGGGGAAAACTGGGAGAGCAACATCTGAAGCTCACGGTGATTACCCTTGAGGCTGCGGATATTCTACTGTAAATAGGCCATAATTGGCAATGATAAAGATAACAGAAATCCCTAGGTAAGGGCACCTATGGACTAGAGGGGTTAGAAAAATCTACATGTGGTGGCAGCAGAAAACGTTCAAGTAGCGAAGGAATAGAGTGGTGTGAAGAAAGGAGTTGCGTAGATGGAGGAGAGGAAAGAGAAGGAACAGGAGGTCGATCAATGTCCAGTGACAGTTTAGTCTCTGCAATATATGCTGAGATAGCTTAAAGTGTTTTAGAATTCAAAGACATTGTATGGGAGACAATATTTGAGATGGAAGGAGGAGAGCAAGTAAAGATTGGGACACTAATGGACTGTACCAAAGTAGGGGGGGACAAAACGGTGGAGATAACTGGAGAAGAAGTGTGAGAGGAGATAGAAGAGGCAGAAACCTGGGAGGGAGCAGAAGAGGAAGAAACTTGGGAGTGAACAGGGGAGGAAGGTACAGTATAAGGAGGAGGGTGAATCTCCACACTTGTAACAGAGCCAGTTAGAGGGGAAGAACCAGGTACAGAGACTGGAAAGGTAAAATGTGGAGGAAGAAGAAGGGAAGGAGGGGTTAAAGAAGATTTGAGACATGGGGACTTTTTTGACTTCTGAGAAGTAGAGGGGCAATTGGGAGGAGGTGTCGTACAAGGTCTTGTCGATACTGCGGCTTGTGAGGGAGAACACGAAGAAGTAAGAACAGACTGAGGTGTTGAGGCAGGGACTTCTGAGTCCAGGACAGCAAAAGAATTAGAGACAGGAGTGACTATGGAAGGGGTAACCACAGTGGAGGCTGTGGAAGATGGTACTCCAGAGGTGGAGGGATGTTTAGAAACATGAGAATAAGAAATATGGGGTAGTCTCCCTTGCAGGCATAAATGAGAAACTGATATAGCATAAGGGAAACCTGCCTCTTTGAGGCAACAGATTTCTCGCTCGTTTAAGTAGACTTTGCAATAAAGAGAGTAAGAAGGGTGGGCCTCCTGACAATTAAGGCAAGAGGTAGGTCAACTACAAGACATATTAGAATGGTCATCGGCACCACAGACTGGGCATTCAGCTATAGACCTGCAATATTTCGCTGGGTGACAAAATCGCCAGCAATTTCTACACTGTTTCAGTGTAGGGATCACCTTTCAAACTTGTAAATGTTGTCTTGCTATATAAACAGAGGATGGGAATTCACACCTGTCGGAAGTTAATCGAGCTATATTGCAAGGGTATCATCTCTGCCCGCGGGCAAAAAGGATATAAGTGTCTACTTTGAGGATTGGGAGATCTTGGAGTTCCAGTTGTTCAACAATGTCACTGCCACATGTCTGGAATTTCTGTTGGATAATGGTATGGGGCAGAATGACAGTACCACTACAAGAATTGAGGGAATGATGTTTTTCGATAGTATCAGTATGTGAAAGAAGAGGAAGGCCATGAGCTTGGGAAGCATTCTGGACTGTGATGAAGCATGTACTGCTTTTGAGAGTGAAAGGATATATATCTACCAACATGGTGTAGGAGCGCCTTGCCAATACTATGGTCAGAAAGATAGGCAGTAGAGGAAGTCGATCTAAAGGGAAATTTTGTGATTGTGCATTCCGAAATGAGCGGAAAGGGAGTGCATGGG
>NC_069475.1:19069072-19100642 GCF_026875155.1 Cherax quadricarinatus | reverse complement strand
GGGGGGGGCCAATAAAGTTTAAAATTAGTGGAAAGTTGACTACCTCATAGAAGTCAAGGGGAAACCTAAGCTTTATCATATTAACATCCTTAACCCTTTGACTGTCGCGGCCGTATATATACGTTTGCGAGGTACCGTGTTTGACGTATATATACTCATAAATTCTAGCGGCTTCAAATCAGGCAGAGAAAGCTAGTAGGCCCACATGTGAGAGAATGGGTCTGTGTGGTCAGTGTGCACCACATAAAAAAATCCTGGAGCACGCATGCATAATGAGAAAAAAAAAACTCCGACCGTTTTTTTTAATTAAAATGCCGACTTTGTGGTCTATTTTCATATAGTATTTGTGGTGTATTCTCGTTTCTTGGTCTCATTGATAGAATGAAACTATATTATAGAAATGGAGTGATTTTGATTAATTTTACTATAAAAAGAACCTGGAAATGGAGCACAAAAGTACAGGAAATGTTGATTTTTGCCGATGTTCAAAAGTGAACAAATGATGTCATTGTCCAATAAATGTCCAAATAGCCATTCTAATACGCAGTCATGAATGGGTTGATGTAATTTTTACAATTATTACAGTATTGCAGTAGTCTGCATAACAGTAAATCTTCTATTTTTTTTGAATAAAAATTTCAAAATAAAAAGCAAGAGTAATATCACAGGGACCTGGAGACATGACTATTGAACAAAGAAAATGTTATTTTAGAGCCAGGAATGTCTGCAATTGTTCATCTCTGACCTTATTTTTGAAATTGTCATATTTTTTTAATTTTCGTGAAATTGGCCAAATTGCAAATTTCCTGACCATGTTAATTGGGTAGTTGAAATCGGAAATGGGCAGTTTCTTGTACCAATCGATAGAAAAAATAGAGTTCTGAAATAGTTATTGAGTTTGGTTGACTGGAATAACGAATTAGCTGAAAATAGGCTCAAAGTGGCGAAATGCCGATTTTTAATATCGCCGAAGTCGCTACTTCCGAGAGGTAATTCCGTCAGTTTTCATCAATTTCGTTTTATTGGTGTCTTTACATCGGGAAAAGATCTCTATCATTCATAAGAAAAAATAATTTTTTTTTTTTTCGAATATTTTGCGACACCAGAAGCAACTTCAGGATTTGGCCCTTCGACAGTCAAAGGGTTAAGAAATATTACCGAAGAAATTAGGTTAACTGCATTAATAACTTTGACTTAGTTTTTCCACACGAATTTGATAAGTCAACTGAAGAATGTAATTGTGTGTAATTGACACCTCTAACTTAGACTATGATGAAGAACTACATGACTTGGTGACTCTTGACCACTCGGACGCAACCTACATTAATATTAATGAATCTTTGGATGACCATAAGAGACATGAACTACTTCAATGTGTGAGTAACTTTTCAGACGTCTTTACTGATATTCCAGGTGTTACCTCCACGGTAGTCCATAAGATTGACTTAGTGATGGACAATCCTATCAAACGAAAATGATACCCAGTTCCAGTTCACCTTAGCGATGCATTTGACCGAGAGGTAGACAAATTATTAAAACTAAAGATCACTGAACCTCGGTATCTGCACATTGCTCACCAGTAGTCATGGTTAAGAAGGAGGATAATTCATATAGACTTGCTATTGACTTTAGAGGCCTTAATGCTATAACTCGGTGGGATGCTGAGCCTATGCCCTTAAAGATAGTGATCTACACAAGTTTTATGACTCTTCCTTCTTTTCAGAGATTGATATTGCGCAGGCATATCATCAAGTAATGTTAGATCCTTCTTCTAAGCAGTACACCGCTTTTCCTACCCACCAAGGACTGATGCAGTACAGAACTATGCCCTTCGGTTTGGTAACTGCCTGTGCTACCTATGTGAGACTGATGAGAAGGGTCTTGGGTAATATGCCAAATGTTTCAGTTTATTTTGATAACATTTACATAATGACATCCACGTGGGGCAAGCATATCCAAACATTAACATCAGTTTTGCCTAGGTTACACTCACATGGCCTCACTGCCAAGCCGAAGAAATGCTTCCTTGGGTAGAACAAGATTAGATATCTTGTACTGATACTTTCTAATAACTCTCTGCAGCCTCTCCCCAGTAAGATCAAAGCTTTAATAGAATTTAAATTCCCCAAAACCAAGAAGCTCATGCGTAGCTTTCTTTGTTCTGTAAATTTTTATGCACGGTTTATCCCGAACCTTACTGATCTTACAGGCATCTTATCCGACTTCCTTAAAAAGTCTGTGAAGGAACCTCTTGAACTTTCCGACATAGCTCGGGAAAAGTTTAATGAGATTAAAAGTATCTTATCGAAAGACCCTATACTTAAGATTCCAGATATTAATAAAACATTTTGTTTAAGAACTGATGCATCCAATACTGGCTTATGTGTGGTGCTACTACAATACCATGATGGTACTCCCTTCCCTGTATACTTCCTAAGCCGGAAACTCCTTCCCGCAGAAATGAGATACTCCACCATAGAAAAGGAATGTTTGGCCCTTATGTGAGGTATCTCCAAACTTAAATTTTATTTACTGGGAAAAGAATTCATTTTAAAAATGGACCACAAACCTTTGAGATACTTAGAAACTTTTAAGGGAACCAACAGTCGCCTCTTGAGGTGGACATTGGCACTCCTGGCTTTTAAGTTCCATATTGTGAATATCAATGGTTCATCCAATTATTTCTCTGACTGGTTAAGTCGTGACAGTCAGTAGAAGATTTGTTGCCTTACGCGACTTGGACATGTTAGAACTTTTTCCTCGCCTATTCTTCTTATACTCCTTGACTTTAAGTCTTGGTATGGGGGAGTGTGAGGGAAAAGTTCAATAGATAAGAGTAGCGATGGAGTATATAGTAACAATAGTTTCATTGCTGGCTACTTGTTAAGGTAGGGTAAGTCCAGCTCCCGCTATTCCCCCCCTTTTTCCCCCTCCCCGAAAGTGATAGTTTGATTGCCGGCTGCTTGTTAAGGTAGGGTCAGTCTAGCTCCCGCTATCCCTTCCCCTCCCTTCTCCCTCCCCCCGAAAGGTGACGTGTGGGGCTCCGGTCAAACAGAAAATCACTCGACTCACAGCTCCCAACACTACTGTAAGTACAAGCCTGATCATATTTTAGTGGACTTATTGGTTGAAAGCTTCACTTTTGACCAATAATTAACTTAGTCCTTTCAGTCTTGATAGGTTAAAATGTTTTAATAATCACCACATCTTTTAGGTATTGTACTTATCATGGAGAGTGATTTCTTAAGCAGTGGGTAATCTGTCTCTCTTTACAGCTTGAAAGGACAGAGAGGGTCACCTGCTAATCAACGAGTAGAATTTAAGGAGATGGACTAACGTTCTGAGATGTCCCAAATTTTGATCCACTTACCTGTTTTTGTATGCAAGTAGCAGGATATAACCCCTCATCATTGCAGTGGAGAAAACCTGCTTTCCTGTCATCTGGACAGATTATTGACGGCTGGAAAATCTGTGAAGAACGAGCCGGTGGGTTGTCATCAACACCTGCGACCCCCCCTATCATCGGCAACGGCTACGATTTCAAGAACACGCAGTGTCACCAACACCAGACACCCAAGTTTTATATATATATATTAGCGTTGAATTCAGATATCATTTACATTTTTCATTTTCTTTAAGGTAGGATTAATATTTCATATTTAAGTGTTTTATGTTTTATATTTTCTAAATAATAAAGTGTTTATGTTTGTCAGTTTTTGTTCTTTTTCTATTCATTAATTTTCCTGAGGAGGAGCCAGCCTTGGTAATACTGTCTGAAGTTGTTACAGGGCTGAGTAAGCCTTCACACTAAGATTTCATTAACATATTTCACTCTCAACACTGTTATGGTACATCTGTTTTATATATTCTCATGATTTTAAAACTAAGATATTCCTGAAACATTAAACACTAACTTGTTTTATCTCCTGAATGTAGTCGTGAATGTCTCACAAGACTGCTTTTTACATTAAAACATTTCAAACATTCTGAACATTGATATGGTTTATCTCCTGTATGTATTCTCACATGTCTCACGAGATGGGTTTTTGTACTAAAACATTTCAGACACTCTGAACATTGATATGGTTTATCTCCTGTATGTATTCTCATATGTCTCACAAGACTGCCTTTTACAGTAAAACATTTCAGACACTCTGAACATTGATATGGTTTATCTCCTGTATGAACTCTCATATGTGTCATAAGACTTCTTTTTTCAATAAAACATTTCAGACATTCTGAACATTGATATGGTTTATCTCCTGTATGTACTCTCATATGTGACACAAGATTGCATTTTTCAATAAAACATTTCAGACACTCTGAACATTGATATGGTTTATCTCCTGTATGCACTCTCATGTGTCTCACAAGACTGCATTTTTCAATAAAACATTTCAGACACTCTGAACATTGATATGGTTTATCTCCTGTATGTACTCTCATATGTTTCACAAGAGTGCCTTTTGCAGTAAAACATTTCAGACACTCTGAACATTGATATGGCTTATCTCCTGTATGTACTCTCATATGTTTCACAAGAGTGCCTTTTAAAGTAAAACATTTAAGACACTCAGAACATTGATATGGTTTATCTCCTGTATGTACTCTCATGTGTCTCACAAGACTGCATTTGTCAGTAAAACATTTCTGGCACTCTGAACATTGATATGGTTTGTCTCCTGTATGTACTCTCATATGTGTCACAAGATTGGTTTTTGTGCTAAAACATTTCAGACACTCTGAACATTGATATGGTTTATCTCCTGTATGTACTCTCATATGTGTCACAAGATTGGTTTTATTACTAAAACATTTCAGACACTCAGAACATTCATATGGTTTATGTTTTTTATGTTTTTCCATATTTTTTAAATGAATGTATTTCATTTAAAATATTTTAGTCATACAACAGTGGTATAGTTAATCTTTCTTATGTACTCACATTTCTATTTCATAATTTTTTTTTAATTATTTTGGACACTGAATGCACAGTTTTCATTACAAACATATTCCCATGTTAGCGTTTATTTAGGGAAAACTTTTCATGCTAATAATCACTAATAAACTTAATATTGTGTGTTAAAAGACTATCATAATTTTTGTTTTATGTTAAAAGTTTAATATATGTACTAGAACACTGCAGATACTCTCAACATTTTTATTATTTTCTCGCGTGTTTAAACAGATCTGTCTGAAAAGTTTTAATTACAGTATTATTAACTAGTATTTGTTTTATTTATTGTCATGTATTTTTTTATTAAATTTCTTATATCAAAAGCAAAATTGCTTGATTAGTAATATTTTGCTGGTTAAAAGTTCACAGGAATAACAGATATAGTGTCTGGCAAGACACAACCTGGTAGTCTTACACTGGTGCTTCTTGAAGTACTGAAGATATAGTGTCTGGCAAGATACAACCTGGTAGTCTTACACTGGTGCTTCTTGAAGTACTGAAGATATAGTGTCTGGCAAGACACAACCTGGTAGTCTTACACTGGTGCTTCTTGAAGTACTGAAGATATAGTGTCTGGCAAGACACAACCTGGTAGTCTTACACTGGTGCTTCTTGAAGTACTGAAGATATAGTGTCTGGCAAGATACAACCTGGTAGTCTTACACTGGTGCTTCTTGAAGTACTGAAGATATAGTGTCGGTACTGGCAAGACACTAAAAAAAAACAACCTGGTAGTCTTACACTGGTGCTTCTTGAAGTACTGAAGATATAGTGTCTGGCAAGACACAACCTGGTAGTCTTACACTGGTGCTTCTTGAAGTACTGAAGATATAGTGTCTGGCAAGACACAACCGGTAGTCTTACACTGGTGCTTCTTGAAGTACTGAAGATATAGTGTCTGGCAAGACACAACCTGGTAGTCTTACACTGGTGCTTCTTGAAGTACTGAAGATATAGTGTCTGGCAAGACCAACCTGGTAGTCTTACACTGGTGCTTCTTGAAGTACTGAAGATATAGTGTCTGGCAAGACACAACCTGGTAGTCTTACACTGGTGCTTCTTGAAGTACTGAAGATATAGTGTCTGGCAAGACACAACCTGGTAGTCTTACACTGGTGCTTCTTGAAGTACTGAAGATATAGTGTCTGGCAAGATACAACCTGGTAGTCTTACACTGGTGCTTCTTGAAGTACTGAAGATATAGTGTCTGGCAAGACACAACCTGGTAGTCTTACACTGCTGCTTCTTGAAGTACTGAAGATATAGTGTCTGGCAAGATACAACCTGGTAGTCTTACATTGGTGCTTCTTGAAGTACTGAAGATATAGTGTCTGGCAAGACACAACCTGGTAGTCTTACACTGGTGCTTCTTGAAGTACTGAAGATATAGTGTCTGGCAAGACACAACCTGGTAGTCTTACACTGGTGCTTCTTGAAGTACTGAAGATATAGTGTCTGGCAAGACACAACCTGGTAGTCTTACACTGGTGCTTCTTGAAGTACTGAAGATATAGTGTGTGGCAAGACACAACCTGGTAGTCTTACACTGGTGCTTCTTGAAGTACTGAAGATATAGTGTCTGGCAAGACACAACCTGGTAGTCTTACACTGGTGCTTCTTGAAGTACTGAAGATATAGTGTGTGGCAAGATACAACCTGGTAGTCTTCCACAAAATACTTCTGCAATAGAAACATGAGTCAGTATAGTACAATATTCCACAATTACCAACACAACACACTCGACTAGAATTTATTTTTTCTCTATTATCACATGTTTCACTAATTAAAATTATCACTTTTAAATATTTATCTGTAAAGATCTTCAAGATAAATCACAAGTTGTTTATAATAATTATTTTTTATTTTATTAACACATTGGCCAATTCCCACCAAGGCAGGGTGGCCCAAAAAAGAAAAACTTTCATCAATCACTCCATCACTGTCTTGCCTGAGGGATGCTTTACACTACAGTTATAAAACTGCAACATTAACACCCCTCCTTCAGAGTGCCCACACTGTATTTCCCATCTCCAGGACTCAAGTCCAGCCTGCCGATTTCCTTCAATCCCTTCATAAATATTACTTTGCTCACACTCCAACAGCATGTCAAGTGTTAAAAACCATTTGTCTCCTTTCACTCCTATCAAATACAGTCACACATGCTTGCTGGAAGTCCAAGCCCCTTGCACACAAAACCTTCTTTACCCCTTCCCTCCAACCTTCCCTAGGCCAACCCCTACCCTGCCTTCCCTCCACTACAGATTTATACACTCTTGAAGTTATTCTGTTTTGTTCCATTCTCTCCCTACATGACCAAACCACCTGAACAATCCCTTCTCAGCCATCTGGATAATACAGTGGACCCCCGGATTACGACGCCATCGGATTACATAAAATTTAGATTAACGTTTTTGCATCAAAACACTGACTCGGTTAACAACAAAGAACTTGGTTGAAGTCATTCGTCCTGAATGTGTCTGTGTGGCCTGAGTGGCCAGACACTCCATGTACAGCCAGTGTGCCATTGTTTGCAATCCAGTGAGGATAATTCCATGTGTACATGCAATATATTTTGTATTATTTCATTGTTTTTAGTGCTTGTAACTGGTACCTGCCCTATGCAGCACATTTCAAGTGTATTGCCTGAGCACAAGCAGGAGACAACCAAGGCACACAATTCTGAGAATGCCTGCCTGAGGTTTGGGGTATAGAATGAGAAGCTGCGGTTAAAACTGAGGTCGAGTAGAGGTGTGAAAGCTCGTCAATAGAGGACGATGAAGGAACCCCATTAAATGCAGTTAGTAAAGGTTCCAATCTGCTTGATCAAATTGCCAGCATGGGCTATGCAGAGGTGGTGAATATGAAGAAGTAAGAAAGATTTCAAAATTATTGCTGTCATGTTAGTCTGGGAAACAGACCAGGTGAAGTCTAGTGCAGTGGAGGAAGAGCAGACTGGGAGATTGATGCAAGAGAGAGTATGAGTATGAAGATCAAAATGAGAGATAGTACCTGTATTTAAAACGTGAGGGGGTGAGAAGCAAGAAAAGCCTCCAACTGAATGCCACGGAATCACAGTGAGACTTCCCCAGAGAAATGAATGTGCATTAAAATTGCCAAGTAACATAAGTGGTGGCGATAAGGATGAAACAAGAAAGCAACATCTGAGATAGATTATGCCTAATAAGGTGAGAGATCCAGAACAGCTTGTACACCACTTAAGCAAGTGGATATGGGCTGCAGTGTAATGCAGCGAAGTATGAACAAGTAGCTGATGGTACGGAATATTCAGTGAGTAGAAGAAAGGCAACTTTCATTAACCCTTTGACTGACGCGGTCGTAATTTACGTCATAGGAGATACCGTGTTTGACGTATCTATACTCATAAATTCTAGCGGCTTCAAATCAAGCAGGAGAAAGCAGGTAGGCCCACATGTGAAGAATGGGTCTCCATGTCAGTGTGCACCATATAAAAAAAAATGGGAGCCAGTGGTGCATTGTGGGAATACCATTCATCTCCTTTTTCAGCATGTCAGCAGTAAGAAAAATGTGACTTCCCTGCAAAATCTGGGACTCTTCTCTTCCCAAGTGATGCTCTAAACACAGATGGAAGTGTCAATGAAGACAATTTCATGATTTCGAGGAGTTTGAGACCAAAAGCAATGGAGGAGTGGAGGGGAGGAGAGGAGGAGAAGAGGAGGAGGAAGAAGAGGAGGAAGAAAGGAGGAGAAGAAGAGAGAGGAGAAAGAGAGGAGGAAGAAGAGGAGGGAGGAAGAAGGAGGAAGAGGAAGGAAGGAGGGAGGAGGAGGGAGGAGGAGGAAGGAGGGAGGAAGGAAGGAGGGAGGAGGAAAAGGAGGGAGGAGGAAGAAGAGGGAGAGGGAAGAAGGAGGAAGGAGGGGAGGGGAGAAGAATGAGGGAGGAGGAGGAAGGAGGGAGGGAGGAGGAGGGAGGAGGAGGAAGGAGAGGGTGGAGGAGGAGGGAGGAGGAGGAGGAGGGAGGGGAGGAGGAGGGAGGAGGAGGAAGGTGGAAGAAGGAGAAGAAGGTGGAAGGTGAAGAAGGTGGAAGGTGGAAGGTGGAAGGTGGAAGGTGGAAGGTGGAAGGTGGAAGGGGAAGGAGGAGGAGGAGAGGAGGAGGAGGAGGGAGGAGGAGGAGTGAGGAGGAGGAGGAGGGGAGGGGAGGAGAGGAAGGGTATATATACTCATAAATTCTAGCGGCTTCAAAATCAGGCAGAGAAAGCTAGTAGGCCCACATGTGAGAGAATGGGTCCTAGTGTGGTCAGTGTGCACCACATAAAAAAATCCTGGAGCACGCAGTGCATAATGAGAAAAAAAAAACTCCGACCGTTTTTTTTTAATTATAAAATGCCCGACTTTGTGGAGTCTATTTCATATAGTATTAGTGGTTGTATTTCTCGTTTTCCCTTGGTCCTCCTTTATAGAATGGACACTATATTAACGAAATGGAGTGATTTAGATTAATTATTACTATAAAAAGAACCTGGAAATGAGCACAAAGTACAGAAATGTTTGATTTTTGCCGATGTTCAAAAGTGAACAAATGATGTCATTGTCCAATAAATGTACCAAATAGCCATTTCTAAGACGCAGTCATGAATGGGTTGATGTAATTTTATACAATTATTACAGTATTTGCAGTAGTCTGCAAAACAGTAAATCTCTATTTTGTTTGAAAAAAATTTCAAAATAAAAAGCAAGAGTAATATCACAGAGGACCTGGAGAACATGACTAATGAACAAGAACAATGTTATTTAGAGCCAGGAATGTCTGCGTTGTTCATTCTGGACCTTATTTTGAAATTGTCAAATTTTTAATTTTCGTGAAATTGGCCAAATTGCAAATTTCTGACCATGGTTTTATTGGGTAGTTGAACTCCGGTAAATGGGCAGTTTCTTGGTACTCATCGATAGAAAAAAAGAGTTCGAAAAATAGTTTAGAGTTTGGTTGACTGAATAACGGAATTAGCTGAAAATAGGGCTCAAAGTTGGCGAATTGCTGATTTCTAAATATCCGCCGAAGTCGCTAACTTCGAGCGCGAGCGTAAATTCCGTCAGTTTCCATCAAATTATCGTTTTTTGGTGACTTTACAATCGGGAAAAGATTCTCTATCATTTCATAAGAAAAAAATAATTTTTTTTTTTTTCGATATATTTTGCGACACCATAAGCAACTTCAGGATTTGGTGCCCTCGACAGTCAAGGGTTAAGAAATATTACCGAAGAAATTAGGTTAACTGCATTAATAACTTTGACCATAGTTTTTTCCACACGAATTTGATAAGTCCAACTGAAGAATGTAAATTGTGTGTAATTGACACCTCTAACTTAGATAATGATTTGAGAACAACATGAACTTGGTGACTCTTGACCACCTCGGAAGACGCAACCTACAATAATATTAAGAATCTTGGATGACCATAAGAGACATGAACTACTTCAATGTGTGAGTAACTATTTGAGACGTCTTTACTGATTATTCAGGTGTTACCTCCACGTAGTCCCTAAGATTGACTTATGATGGACAATCCAATCAAACGAAAATGATAACCCAGTTCCAGTTCACCTTAGGCGATGCATTTGACCGAGAGGTAACAAATTATTATAAAAACTAAAGATAACTGAACCATGGGTAATCCTGCACATGCTCCACAAGTGGAGGTCAATGTTTAAGAAGGAGATATTTCATATAGACTTGCAATGACTTTAGAGGCCTTAATGCTATAACACGGGTGGGATGCTGAGCCCTATGCCCTTAAGATAGTGATCTACACCAAGTTTTATGACTCTTCCTTCTTTCAGAGATTGATATGCGCAGCATATCATCAGTAATGTTCCGATCCTACTTCTAACAGTACAAATACCGCCTTTTTCCTACCCACCAAGGACTGATGCTGTACAGAACTATGCCCTTCGGTTTTGGTAACTGCCTGTGCTACCCTATGTGGAGTCTATGGAAAGGGTCTTGGGTAATTGCCATATGTTTCAGTTTATTTTGATAACATATACAAAATGACAACCACGTGGGGCAAGCATATCCAAACAGTTAACATCAGTTTTTCCTAGGATACACTCACATGGCCTCACTGCCAAGCCGAAGAAAATGCTTCCTTGGTAGAACAAGATTAGATTATCTTTACTGATACTTTCTAATAACTCTCTGCAGCCTCTCCCCAGTAAGTATCAAAGCTTTAATAAAAATATAAATTCCCAAAAACCAAGAACTCATGCGTAGCTTTCCTTTGTTCTGTAAATTTTTATGCACGGTATTATCCCGAACCTTACTGATCTTAACAGGCATCTTATCCGACTTCCTTAAAAAGACTGTGCGAGGAACCTCTTGAACTTTCCGACATAGCTCGGGAAAATTTAATGAATTAAAAGTAGTCTTATCGAAAGACCCTATACATAAATTCCCAGATATTAATAAACAATTTGTTTAAGAGAACTGCTCATCCCAATACAGGCTTTGTGTGGTGCTACTACAATACCATGTTGGTACTCCCTTCCCCTGTATACTTCCTAACCGGAAAACTCCTTCCCGCAGAATGAGATACTCCACATAAGAAAAGAATGTTTGGCCCTAGTGAGGTATCTCCCAAACTTAAATTTATTTACTGGGAAAATAATTCATTTAAAAATGACCAAAACCTTTGAGATACTTAGAAACTTTTAGGGAACCAACATCGCCTTTGAGTGACATTGGCGCTCCTGGCTTTTAAGTTCCATATTGTGAATATCAATGGTTCATCCAATTATTTCTCTGACTGTTAGGTCGTGACAGTTCAAAGAAGATTGTTGCCTACGCGACTTGACATGTTAGAACTTTTTTTCCCCCTCCCTATTCTTCTTAATACTCCTTGACTTTAAGTCTATGGTTGGGGGAGTGTTGAGTGGAAAGTTCAATAGATATAAGAGTAGCGATGAGTATATAGAAACAATAGTTTCATTGCTGGCTACTTGTTAAGGTAGGGTAAGTCCACTGCCCTTTCCCCGCAATTTCCCCTTCCCCCATATTCCCTCCCCTTTTTTTTTTTTTTTTTTTTCTTTTTTTATTTTTTTTTTTTTTTTTTTCCCTTTTCCCCCTGCCCCTTTTTCTCCCCTCCCCGAAAGAGATAGTTTTGATTGCCCGGGCTGCTTTGTTAAGGTAGGGTCAGTCCTAAGCTCCCGCAATCCCTTCCCCTCCCTTCTCTTCCCTCCCCCCGAAAGGTGACAGTGTGGGGCTCCGTCAAACCAGAAAATCACTCGACTCAACAGCTCCCAACACTACTGTAGAGTACAAGCCTGATCATATTTAGTGGACTTATTGGTTGAAAGCTTACTTTGACCGAAGTAATTTAACTAAGGTGCCCTTATATCAGTCTTTGAAAAGAGTGGTTTAGCGAAGGGGCTGTATTAATAATCACCACAGCGAGGTTTAGAGGAAAATGAGTGACTTCAACAATGGAGATGAAGGTTCTTAGCAGATGGGTAATGGGGCTGACTCTCTTTACCAGCTTGAAAGGACATGAGAAGTGTGCACGGCGGGTGGGCGCAACATTGCACGAGGCGTGAGGTGGGGACGAAGATTTAAGTAGCGTGTAAGCGGCTTGGAACGAGGGGTACAGTTGGCTGGCGTGATTATCTCCAATCTTTATATGAAAATGACTGTACTACACTAACATAGAGCCTAATAGGTTTTGGATAAGATGTATGTTGGGTGGGTAGATTTTTATCAGACCAGTCGAGATAATCTATTGTGAGACGCGATTTGATATTCGGGAGGAACATAACGGGCCCTCATCATTGCAGAGGAGAAAACCTGCTTTCCTACATCTGGACGATTATTGACGGGCTGAAATCTGTGAAGAACGAGCCTGTTAGGGTTGTCCATCAACACCTGCGCCCCCCCCTATCATCGGCAACTGGAGAGGTGCATTGGTGGGATCTACTTTCTTGGCGTTCATACACTCGTTAGAGAGACTTGTATCCTGTGGTTAGTCACAGAACTCGTATAAGAATACGTCACTCTAGAGGGGTACAAATGTATATCTGAATATTCTAAAATCAATACGCTAATATAAAGGCAATAGCAAGTTTATATATATATATATTAGCGTTGGAATTCAGATTATCATTTTACATTTTTCATTTTCTTTAAGTAGGATTAATATTTCATATTTAAGTTTTTTATTTTTATATTTTCTAAATAATAAAGTGTCTTTTATGTTTGTCAGTTTATGGTTGTCATTTTTTCTATTCTTAATGTCCTGAGAGGAGCCCAGCCTTGTAATACTGTCTGAAGTTTTTACAGGGCTGATAAGCCCTTTCACACTAAGATTTCCATTAACTTATTTCACTCTCACACTGTTGTACATCTGTTTTATATATACTCATGATTTTTAAAACATAAGATATTCCTGAAACATTAAACACTAACTTGATTATATCTCCTGAATGTAGTCGTGAATGTCTCACAGACTGCTTTTTACATTAAAACATTTCAAACAATCTGAACATTGAATGTTTATCTCCTGTATGTATTCTCACATGTCTCACGAGATGGGTTTTTGTACAAAAACATTTCAGACACTCTGAACATTGATATGGTTTATCCCCTGTATGTATTCTCATATGTCTCACCAGACTGCTTTTACAGTAAAACATTACAGACACACTGAACATTGATATGGTTTATCTCCTGTATGACTCCTCATATGTGTCATAAGAACTTCTTTTTTCAATACAACATTTCAGACATTCTACATTGATATGGATTATCTCCTGTCTGAACTCTCATATGTGACACAAGATTGCCATTTTTCAATAAAACATTCAGACAACCTCTGAACATTGATAATGGTTTATCTCCTGTATGCACTCTCATGTGTCTCACAAGACTGCATTTTTCATAAAACTTCAGACACTCTGAAAAAACATTGATATGGTTTAACTCCAGTATGTACTCTCATATGTTCACAAGATGCCTTGGCAGTAAAACATTTCAGACCTCCTGAACATTGATATGCTTATCTCCCTGTCTGTACTCTCAAATGTTTCACAAGAGTGCCAATGTATTTTAAAGTAAAACAGTAAAGACACTCAGAACATTGATATAGGTTTATCTCCTGTATGCACTCTCATGTGTCTCACAAGACTGCATTTGTCAGTAAAAACATTTCTGGCACTCTGAACATTGATAGGTTTATCGTCCTGTATGTACTCTCATATGTGTCACCAGATAATGGTTGTTTGTGCTAAAACAATTTCAGACACTCAGAACATTGCTATGTGTTAAATCTCCTGTTGAACTCTCATATGTGTCACAAGATTGGTTTTATTACTAAAACATTTCAGACACTCCCAGAACATTCATATAGTTTATGTTTTTATGTTTTTCCAAATTTTTTAAATGAATGTATTTCATTTAAAATAGTTTATTTCATACAACAGTGGTATAGTTAATTATCTTATGTACTCACATTTCTATTTCATAATTTTTTTTTTTGAATTATTTTGGACACTGCATGCACAGTTTTCCATTACAAACATAATCCATGTTAGCGTTTATTTAGGGAAAACTTTTCATGCTAATAATCACTAATAAACTAAATAATAGTGTGTTAAAAGACATTCAAATTTTTTGTATTAATGTTAAAAGTTTAATATATTACAGAACACTGCAGATACTCTCAACATTTTTATTTTTTCTCGCGTGTTTTTAAACGATCTGTCTGAAAAGGTTTTAAATTACAGTATTATTAACTAGTATTTGTTAATTTATTGTCATGTATTTTTTTATTAAATTTCTTATAACAAAAGCAAAATTGCTTGATTAGTAATATTTTGCGGTTAAAAGTTCACAGGAATATCAGATATAGTGTCTGGCAAGATACAACCTGGTAGTCATACACTGGTGCTTCTTGAAGTAACTGAGAAATAATGTCTGGCAAGATACAACCTGGTATCTTACACTGGTGCTTCTTGAAGTACTGAAGATATAGTGTCAGCAAGAAACAACCTGGTAGTCTACACTGGTGCTCTTGAAGTAACTGCGAGATATAGGTCTGGCAAAGAACACAACCTGGTATCTTACACTGGTGCTTCTTGAAGTACAGAAGATAACTGTCTGGCAAGACACAACTGGTATCTACACTGGTGCTTACTTGAAGTACAGAAGATATATTTGTCTGGCAGATACAACCTGGTAGTCTTACACTGGTGCATCATGAAGTAACAGAAGATATAGTGACTGGCAAGACACCACCAGGTAGACTTACACTGGTGCTCTTGAAGTACTGAAGATATAGTGTCCTGGCAAGACACAACCTGGTATCCTTAACACTGGTGGCTTCTTGAAGTACTGAAGATAAGTGTCTGGCCAGACACAACCTTGGTATCATACCTGGTGCTTCTTGACAATAACTGAGATATAGTGTCTGGCAAGAAACAACCTGGTAGTCTAACACTGGTGCTTCTTGAAGTATACTGACAGATATAGTGTCTGGCAAGACACAACCTGGTAGTCTTACACTGGTCCTTCTTGAAGTACTGAAGAATTATAGTGTCTGGAAAGGACACAACCTGGTAGTCTTCCACATGGTGCTTCTTGAAGTACGAAAATAATATGTCTTGGCAAGACACAACCTTTAGTCTACCACTGTGCTTCTTGAAAGTACTGAAGATATAGTGTCTGCAAATACAACATGGTAGTCTTAGCACGGGAGCTTCTTGAAGTACTGAAGATATAGTGTCTGCAAGACACAACCTGGTAGTCTTACACTGCTGGCTTCTTGAAGTACTGAAGATTAGTGTCTGGCAAGATACACCTGGTAGTCTTACATAGGAGTGCTTCTAGAGTACTGAAGATATAGTGTCTGGCAAGACAAACCTGGTAGTCTCACTGGTGCTTTCTTGAGAAGTACTGAAGAATATAGGGTGTCTGGCAAGAACACAACCAGGATAGTCCTTACACTGGTGCTCTTGAAGTACTGAAGATATAGTGTCTGGCAAGACACAACTGGTAGTCGTACACTGGTGCTTCTTGAAGATACAGAAGATAAGTGCTGGCAAGACACAACCTGTAGTCCTTACACTGGTGCCTTCTTGAAGTAACTGCAAAATATAGTGTTCTGGCAAGACAAACCTGGTATGTCTACACCTGGTGCATCTTGAGTACTGACGATATAGGTCTGGCAAGATACAACCTGGTAGTCCTTACACTGGAGCTTCTGAAGTACGAAGAAATATGTGTCTGGCAAAGACACAACCTGGGTAGTCTTACACTGCTGCTTCTTGAAGTAGTGATGATAATAGTGACTGGCAAGAATACAACCAGAAGTCTTACATTGTGCCATCTTGAAGTACTGAAGATATAGTGTCTGGCCAAGACACACCGGGTAGTCTTACACTGGTGGCTTCTTGAAGTACTGAAGATATAGTTTCACCTGGCAAGACGACAACCTGTTAGTCTTACCAGTGCTTTCTTGAAGTATGGAAATATAGTGTCTGGCAAGACACAACCTGGAAGCTGACACTGTGCTTCTTGAAGTACTGAAGATATAGTGGTTGTGAGCAAGACACAACTGGGTAGTCTTACACTGGAGCTTCTTGAAGTACTGAAGATAATAGTGGTCTGGCAAGACACAACTGTAGTCTTACAAGTGCTTCTTGAAGTACTGAAGATAATAGTTCCTGGCAAGACACAACCTGGTAGTCCTTACACTGGTGCTTCTTTGAAGTACTGAAAATATAGAGCTTGCAAGAACACGAACCTGTAGTCTTACACTGGAGCTTCTTGAAGTACTGAAGAATATAGTTGGTCTGGCAAGATACAACCTGGTAGTCCTTACTCTGGTGCTTTCTTGAAGTACTGAAGTATATATGGTCTGGCCAAGACACAACCTGGTAGTCGTACCACTGCAGCATCTTGAAGTAGTGAAGATATAGTGTCTGGCAAGATACAACCTGTAGTCTTACATTGTGCTTCTTGAAGTACTTGAAGATATAAGTGTCTGGCAAGACACAACCTGGTAGTCTTACACTGGTGCTTCTTGAAGAACTGAGATTAGTGTCAGTCAAGACACAACCTGTAGTCTTACAACTGGTGCTATCTTTGAAGTACAGAAGATATATGTCTGGCAAGACACAACCTGGAGTAGTCCATACGACTGGTTCTTCTTGAATGTACTGAAGATATAGTGTGTGGCAAGACACAACTGGAAGTCCTTACACTGGTGCTTCTTGAAGTACTGAAGATATATGTCTGGCAAACACAACCTGGAAGTCTTACACTGGGCTTCTTGAAGTACTGAAGATATATGTGGCAAGATACAACCTTGGTAGTCTTCCACAAAATACTTCTGCAATAGAACATGAGTCAGTATAGTACAAATTCCACAATTACCAACTACAACACACTCGACTAGAATTTATTTTTTCTCTATTATCACATGTTTCAACTAATTAAAATTATCACATTTAAATATTTACTGTAAAATAGATCTTCAAGATAAATCACAAGTTGTTTATAATAATTATTTTTATTTTTTTAACACATTGCCAATTCCCACCAAGGCAGGGTGCCAAAAAAGAAAAACTTTCATCATATCACTCCATCACTGCCTTGCCTGAGGATGCATTAACACTACCGTTATAAAACTGCAACATTAACACCCCTCCTTCAGGTGCCCACACTGTATTTCCCATGCTCCAGGACTCAAGTCCAGCCTGCCGATTTGCCTTCAATCCCTTCATAATCATTACTTTGAGCTCACACTCCCAACAGCATGTCCAAAGTGTTAAAAAGCCATTTGTCTCCTTTCACTCCTATCAAATACAGTCACACATGCTTGCTGGAAGTCCAAGCCCCTTGCACACAAAACCTTCTATACCCCTTCCCTCCAACCTTCCTAGGCCAACCCCCTACCAGCCTTCCCTCCACTACAGATTTATACACTCTTGAAGTTCATTCTGTTTGTCCATTCTCTCCCTACATGACAAAACCACCTGAAACAATCCCTTCTCAGCCTTTGGTAATACAGTTGGACCCCCGTTCCGACGCCATCGATTACATAAAATTTAGATTAACGTTTTATTGCATCAAACACTGACTCGTTTACAACAAAGAACTTGGTTGAAGTCATTCGGTCCTGAATGTGTCCCTGTTGGCCTGATGGCCAGACACTCCATGTACATCCATTTGCCATTGTTTGCAAGCCAGTGAGATAATTCCTGTGTACATGCAATATATTTGTATTATTTATCATTGTTTATAGAGGCTTGTAACTGGTACCTGCCCTATGCAGCACATATCACTGTATTGCCTGAGTCACAAGCAGAGACAACCAAGGCACACAATTCTGAGAATGCCTGCCTGAGGTTTGGGGTATAGAATGAGAAGCTGCGGTTAAAACTGAGTCGAGTAGAGGTGTGAAAGCTCGTCAATAGTGACGAAGAAGGAACCCCATTAAATGCAGTTAGATAAAAAGTTCCAATCTGCTTGATCGCAATTGTGCCAGCATTGGGCCCTTTGTTTTTATCAGAGGTGAATATGAAGAAGAAAGAAAGATTTCAAAATTATTGCTGTCATGTTAGTCCTGGGAAACAGACCAGTGGAAGTCTAGATGCAGTGGAGGACGAGCAGACTGGGAGATTGATCAAGAGAGAGTAAGAGTATGAAGATCAAAATCAGAAGATAGTACCTGTTTAAAACATGGAGGGGGTGACAGCAAGAAAAGCCCCAACTAAATGCCACGGGAACACAGTGAGAACTTCCCCGAAGAAAGATTGCAATAAAAATTGCCAAGTAACATAAGTGTGGCGATAAGGATGAAACAAGGAAAGGCAACATCTGAGATATATTATGCCTAATAAGGGTGAGAGATACAAGAAACCACTTGTAACACCACTTATGCAAAGGATATGGGCTGCAGTGTAATGCAGCGAAGTATGAACAAGTAGCTGATGGTACGGAATATCAGTGAGTCGAAGAAGGCACATCATTAAACCCTTTGACTGTCGCGTCGATATGTACGTCCATAGGATATACCGTGTTTTGACGTATACTATACTCATAAATTCTAGCGGCTTCAATCAAGCAGAGAGAAAAAGCTGGTAGGCCTCACATTTGATAGAATGGTCTCCATGTCAGTGTGCACCATATAAAAAAAATCGAGAGCCAGTGGTGCATTGTGAAATACCATTTCACGTCCATTTCAGCATGTCTAGCGGTACGAAACATGTGTACTTCCCTGCAAATCTGTGACTCTTCTCTCACCAAGTGATGCTCTAACACAGAATGGAAGTGTCAATGAAGATCAATTTCATGACTCGAGGAGTTTGAGACCAAAAGCAATGGAGGAGGTGGAGGAGATGAGGAGGAGGAAGGACGAGGAGGAGGAAAAGAGGAGGAATAAGAGGAGGAGGAAGAAGAGGAGGAGGAAGAAGAGGAGGAGGAAGAAGAGGAAGGAGGAAGGAAGGAGAAAAGAGGAAGGAAGGAGGGAGGAGGAGGGAGAGGAGGAAGGAGGGAGGAGGCAGAAGGAGGGAGGAGAAAGAAGGAGGGAGGAGAGGAAGGAGGAGGGAGGAAGAATGAGGGAGAGGAGGAAGGAAGGAGGGAGGAGGAGGAGGAGGAGGAGGAGAGGAATGAGGGAGGGAGGAGGAGGGAGGAGGAGGAAGGAGGAGGGAGGAGGAGGGAGGAGGATGAAGGTGGAAGAAGGTGGAAGAAGGTGGAAGTGGAGGGTGGAAGGTGGAAGGTGGAAGGCGGAAGGAGAGGAGGATGAGAGGAGAGGGAGGAGGAGGAGGAGGAAAGGAAGAGAGAAGAGGAGGAAGAGGATGAAGAGTGAAGAGGAATAAGAGGAAGAAAGGAAGAAGAAGAAGAAGAAGAATACCTAATATCTAATATAATAATATGTTAATAAAATGTTCCCTTGAGGCATGAAAACAGTTCCACCCCATGACAGTGGAACAAGATAATGGGAGATAACTCTGATAAGAGCTGACCTTTGATGAGCGTAAACGAGGGTGGAGGGAGGGGGGCAGCTGTCCATCTGTCAAGAGCCAGGAGGAGGAGGAGGAGGGAGAAGGAGAAGAAGGATAGGAGGAGGAGAGGAGATGAGGAGAAGAAGGAGAAGGAGAAGGAGAGGAGGAGAGGAGGAAAGGAGGAGAAGGAGGAGGAGGAGGAGGAGGAGGAGGAGGAGGAGAATGAGGAGGAGGAGGAGAAATGACGACTAAAAAACATTGTCTGTCTGTCTATTTAGTCTGTCGCCAACACCCTGTCTATCCATCAGCTCTGTCTCAGAGAGAAGCCACAAGACGTTGTCAACATCAACCTTTACCACATCTTCAGCAGAGTATAGCACTTGTCTTATATTTTGGGTTATCCAGGTAATTTGTACACTATGTATATAGTATTTATCTGTGTACCTGTGAGACAGAGGTAAAACCAGAGAGAGAGAAATGAGAGACAAGGAAAAGATAAGATAAGATTTCGGTTCGGATTTTTAACCCCGGGAGGGTTAGCCACCCAGGTAACCCAAGAAAAGTCAGTGCGTCATCAAGGACTGTCTAACTTTATTATCCATTGGGTGTCCCAAATCTTGTCCCCCAGATGCGACCCTACCCAGTCGACTAACACCCAGTTACCTATTTGCAGCAGTGAACTAGGACAACAGGTGTAATGAAACTCGTCGAATGTTTTCCACCCGCCGGGTAATCGAACCCGGGCCCTCCGTGTGGTGGAAGGGAAAAAAAGAAAAGCTGAGCTTTAGCCACCAGGCCACCGGGCCTGAGGGGGAATGGAGGGGAATGGAAGGGGAAGCAGCATCGACCCCATTGTTTTTGACAGGCGGGAGGGAGTGATATAGACAATATGTCATTTATGACACTCGCCGACTCCTGACTCAAAAACAATTAAAAGCCCACACACTCACACACAAGACAAGCTTGCTGAAGGGTGATATAGCAGTTTATGAAAGTACTAGTGACTATTTATGTTGTCAATATATTAAAGAAACCAAAGCAGAAGGGAGGCAGGACTGAAGGAAGGACAAGATTAAAGGAGGAAAAAGTAAAGAAGGAACAGATAAGGACTGTAGGAAGAGTGGTGGAATGCCTCCAGGTAGCCTCCCAGTAGGAAAGAATGAAGGAAATTAGGAAGAAGGAATGATGACACACGACTCAATTACCTAAGGATAACTACATAACAACTGCCCTGCTAATAACTTTTGGAAGAAAACTGCTTCAGACAGGTATTTTGTTTTGCACATAAAAAATAAATTCAAACAAAAATGCAAACACTGATTATTAATGTGTGAGAGTGAGAAAAACACCATTGAGTTATGACACCATGTTTATTTGTGAGAATTAAAACACCACTGTGTATGACACCAGGTTTTATGTTTGAGGAGTGTAAAAACACCACTGTGTATGACAACATGTTTTTATGTTTAGAGGCGTGGAAAAACACCACTGTGTAAGACACCAAGTTTTATGTTGAGAGTGTAAAACACCATCTGTGTATGACACCATGTTTTATGTGGAGAGTGTAAAACACCACTGAGTGTATGACACCATGGTTTTTCCACAGAGTTCCCACAAGCTGCATAACTTCCTAGGAGTATGGTTCAGTGACTGTATATTGGTATATATATATAGCACAATAGTAATAAACAATTTTTTGTATTGTTTGTTTTTGGTAAACAAGTTATGTAAACAATATAAATATAATTAGTTTGATGTGCTTATTTAGTTGTATACAACGGTGTATATATGTACAATGCACCTTACTTTGGTCTCACAGGCCATAAGTTTATGTGAAAAAATACAAAAGTGAAAAAACAACAAACCTTCAAATACAAGTAAACTAAAGTTACCGGGTTGAGCGGCAGTCGCCGCTGTTCCATACGCGGCTTCATTATCTGCAAACTCATGCCTCTATACTCGGTAAGTAATGATGGGAAAAATTTGTTTTTGGGACTAAAAAAATCATTAAAAATAAATCTAACGTTAATTTTCATAAGAAAAAATAATTTTTTTTTTTTCGCTATATTTTGCTACACCAGGAAACTTCAGGATTTGGGCCCTTCGACAGACAAAGGTTAAAGGGGACACATCAGAAAAAGGATCTGAAGCATGCAATAAATTATAGCCTGAGATGGGATATTTAACAGCGGAGTGTAATATTTTGGTTTTTTGTAAGCATACACCCCAACAGGGAAAAATGGGAGAGCCAACATCTGAAGCTCACGGTGATTACCCCTGAGCAGCGAAATTCAAACTGTAAATAGGCCATAATTGGTAATGATAAAGATACAGAAATGCCCAAGGTAAGGGCACCTTTGACTAGAGGGGTTAGAAAAATTCTACATGTGGTGGCATGCAGAAAACGTTTCAAGTGCGAAGGAATAGCAGGGTGTGAAGAAAGGAGATAGCGAGATGGAGGAGAGAAAGAGAAGGAACGGAGGTCGATCAATGTCCAGTGACAGTTTAGTCTCTGCAATATATGCTTGAATAGCTTAAAGTGATTTAGAATTCAAAGACATGGTATGGGAGACCATATTTGAGATGGAAGGCGGAGAGCAAGTAAAGATTTGGGACAACAATGGACTGTAACAAGTAGGGGGGACAAAACGGTGAGATAACTGGAAGAAGAAGTGTTGAGAGGAGATAGAAGAGGCAAGACAACCCTGGAGGGAGCAAGAAGAGGAAGAAACTTGGGAGTGAACAGGGAGGAATGGTACAGTATAAGGAGGAGGGTGAATCATCCACACTATGTAACAGAGCCAAGTTAGAGGGGAAGAACCAGTACAGAGACTGAAAGGTAAAACGGTGGAGGATTAAGGAAGGAAGGAGGGTTATAGAAGATTTAGACATGGGGACAAGTTGACTTCTGAGAAGTAGAGGGGCAATTGGGAGGAGGTTCCGTACAAGGACTTGTCGATACTGCGGCTTGTGAGGGAGAACACGAATAAGTAATAACAGACAGAAGTGTTGAGCAGGGACTTCTGAGTCCAGGACAGATCAAAAGAACTTAGAGACAGGATTGACCAGGCAGGTGGTAACCACATGTGGCGGATGTGGTGAGAGGTACACGCAAGGTGGAGGGATGTTTAGAAACATGAGAATAAGATATGGTAGTCTCCCTTGCAAGGCATAAAATGAGAAACTGATAAAGCATAAGGGAAAACCACCTCTTTATGAGGCAACCGATTTCTCGCTACGTTTAAGGAGACTTTGCAATAAAGAGAGTATGAAGGGTGGGCCTCCTGACAATTAAGGCAATAGTAGGTCACCAACTACAAGACCAAATTAGAATGGTCATCACACCACCGACTGGGCATTCAGCTATAAGACACTGCAATATTTCGCTGGGGTACAAAATCGCCAGCAAATTCTACACTGTTTTCGAGTGAGGAGGGATTCACCTTTCCAACTTGAAAATGTTGTCTTGCTATATAAAACATAGATGGGATTCACACCCTGTCCGGAAGTTAAATCGACTAAATTGCAAGGTACGATCTCTGCCCGCGGGCAAAAAGGGATAATAAGATTCTACTTTGAGATTGGGAGATCTTGGAGTTCCAGTTGTTCAACAATGATCACTGCCACATGTCCCTGGAATTTCTGTTGATACTGGTATGGGGGCCAAATGACAGTACCACTACAAGAATTGAGGGAATGGGACTGATTTTCGATAGTATCAGTAAAGTGAAAAGAAGAGGAGGCCATGAGCTTGGGAAGCATTCTGGACTGTGATGAAGCAGTACTGCTTTTGAGAGATGAAAGGATATATATCTCCAACATGGTGTGCGCGCCTTGCCAATACTATGTCAGAAAGATAGCAGTAGAGGAATCGATCGTAAAAGAATATTAGTGCATTGTGCATTCCGAAACTGAGCATGGAAAGGGAGTGCATGACCTGTCCGAGCTTTTCTAGTAGAATGAGAAGGTGACGAAGAAGAAAATCAAGCAAATTGTCAAGGCGTTATAGGAGTGGGACCGGGGATTGGTCCGACGAGGGACGGGATGGCAATCGAAAATTTGCTAAACCATAGAGTGAGAGGCTGGAAGCAATATGGGGGAAAAAGGGAAGAGAGGGAGGACAACTTATCGAAGGAGTTAAGTATTCAAACCCTGGTACCAGAAGTGGGTGAAGAACACATCAGCAAGAGGTGACAGGGGATTAGAAAATGTCAGAAGAGTGTCAAAAAATGAGGCAGGCTCAGAACAGAGTGTGGTATCAATAAGGGCCCAGGGGTAGCAGGTTCATGGAGTGGGTCCCACCAAGATTAGGTTACTTCTTTCCTTTTCTTTAGAACAAAAGAAAGGAAGAAGAATAAAAAAATAAAGGGGAGGGGGAACAGGGAGGAATACTCCTGGAGGAAATGAAGGCCATAATTCCCCTTTGCACCCAATAGGATGCAGCACCATAAGTAGCACAGAAGCAGCATGAACCCGTGCCATACCCTACCCTTCCATGCCAGTAAACCAGTAAATCCTAGATACACCCTCACATCCGTTGACCCACCTTTGGGGGGGGGGGGGGGGGGGGGGGGTGGACAAAAAGAAAGATGCCGGATACTCCACAACAAAGCATACCTCCCTTTGGTCATCACCCCGAATTGAAAAACACCTCTAGAGATTACACCCATCGCCTGAAGACTCCCAAAGCAACCCCCCAGGAACCGAGAGAGGGATCATGACATCCCCAGGGATCCAATTCCATGGCAACCTGACACCACGCCAAGAAACCTCAACAGAAAAAATGGGATGGACCCCGGTACCCTTCCCCAAACCTAGTGGAACTAGATGTACCGTGGGAAGAATTCCAAAGGCCAAAAGAGGAAGGGATAGGGGAGGGATAGGAGGAGGAGGAGGAGGAGCAAAGGAACAGGGAAGGATGGAGGAGGATGGGATACGCTAGGGGGGAATTTCAGGGGCACTTAGGTTCGGCTGAAGGAACAAGACCAAAAGGTCTAATTCCTTCAGACCAAGAGCCTCTTCACCCACAAGGAGCCCACTTTGTGCAGATGAACAGCTTTCACAAGTCTGTGTTTACTAAATCTGCATTTTGTTTATGATCTAAAGTATCCAGGACCTTAACAAGTAGTCCATGGCTGTGGGACAGTCAAGAGTGACCTGCACTAAACCTGTAGGTTTGGTTTGGGTTGTGGTAAATTGATGGGTATCTAGGTGGCTGGTGACCTTGGTCTGCCAATAAAGCTTAAAACAAAAATTTAATAATGGAATTTTAGAAATATAAAAATTTTGTAATTAAGCCACATGAGGCTAGTTTGTAATTTGCAAACATTTTTTTTAAACACATTGGCCATTCCCACCACAGTAAGGTGGCCTTAAAAGAAAAACTTTACCATCATTTCACTTCACACTGTCTTGACAGAGTGGCGCTTACAATATAACACCCGTCTCCAGACCTCAAGTCCAGCCTGCCAGTTTCCCAAAATATATATCATTCATGTTGCCTGCTTACACTTCAACAGCATGTCAAGGTCCTAAAAGCCATTTGTCATCCACTTGCTCCTAACAACATTGACCCACACAGCTTGCTGGAAGTCCAAGCCGTATATATACTCATAAATTCTAGCGGCTTCAAAATCAGGCAGAGAAAGCTAGTAGGCCCACATGTGAGAGAATGGGTCCTAGTGTGGTCAGTGTGCACCACATAAAAAAATCCTGGAGCACGCAGTGCATAATGAGAAAAAAAAAACTCCGACCGTTTTTTTTTAATTATAAAATGCCCGACTTTGTGGAGTCTATTTCATATAGTATTAGTGGTTGTATTTCTCGTTTTCCCTTGGTCCTCCTTTATAGAATGGACACTATATTAACGAAATGGAGTGATTTAGATTAATTATTACTATAAAAAGAACCTGGAAATGAGCACAAAGTACAGAAATGTTTGATTTTTGCCGATGTTCAAAAGTGAACAAATGATGTCATTGTCCAATAAATGTACCAAATAGCCATTTCTAAGACGCAGTCATGAATGGGTTGATGTAATTTTATACAATTATTACAGTATTTGCAGTAGTCTGCAAAACAGTAAATCTCTATTTTGTTTGAAAAAAATTTCAAAATAAAAAGCAAGAGTAATATCACAGAGGACCTGGAGAACATGACTAATGAACAAGAACAATGTTATTTAGAGCCAGGAATGTCTGCGTTGTTCATTCTGGACCTTATTTTGAAATTGTCAAATTTTTAATTTTCGTGAAATTGGCCAAATTGCAAATTTCTGACCATGGTTTTATTGGGTAGTTGAACTCCGGTAAATGGGCAGTTTCTTGGTACTCATCGATAGAAAAAAAGAGTTCGAAAAATAGTTTAGAGTTTGGTTGACTGAATAACGGAATTAGCTGAAAATAGGGCTCAAAGTTGGCGAATTGCTGATTTCTAAATATCCGCCGAAGTCGCTAACTTCGAGCGCGAGCGTAAATTCCGTCAGTTTCCATCAAATTATCGTTTTTTGGTGACTTTACAATCGGGAAAAGATTCTCTATCATTTCATAAGAAAAAAATAATTTTTTTTTTTTTCGATATATTTTGCGACACCATAAGCAACTTCAGGATTTGGTGCCCTCGACAGTCAAGGGTTAAGAAATATTACCGAAGAAATTAGGTTAACTGCATTAATAACTTTGACCATAGTTTTTTCCACACGAATTTGATAAGTCCAACTGAAGAATGTAAATTGTGTGTAATTGACACCTCTAACTTAGATAATGATTTGAGAACAACATGAACTTGGTGACTCTTGACCACCTCGGAAGACGCAACCTACAATAATATTAAGAATCTTGGATGACCATAAGAGACATGAACTACTTCAATGTGTGAGTAACTATTTGAGACGTCTTTACTGATTATTCAGGTGTTACCTCCACGTAGTCCCTAAGATTGACTTATGATGGACAATCCAATCAAACGAAAATGATAACCCAGTTCCAGTTCACCTTAGGCGATGCATTTGACCGAGAGGTAACAAATTATTATAAAAACTAAAGATAACTGAACCATGGGTAATCCTGCACATGCTCCACAAGTGGAGGTCAATGTTTAAGAAGGAGATATTTCATATAGACTTGCAATGACTTTAGAGGCCTTAATGCTATAACACGGGTGGGATGCTGAGCCCTATGCCCTTAAGATAGTGATCTACACCAAGTTTTATGACTCTTCCTTCTTTCAGAGATTGATATGCGCAGCATATCATCAGTAATGTTCCGATCCTACTTCTAACAGTACAAATACCGCCTTTTTCCTACCCACCAAGGACTGATGCTGTACAGAACTATGCCCTTCGGTTTTGGTAACTGCCTGTGCTACCCTATGTGGAGTCTATGGAAAGGGTCTTGGGTAATTGCCATATGTTTCAGTTTATTTTGATAACATATACAAAATGACAACCACGTGGGGCAAGCATATCCAAACAGTTAACATCAGTTTTTCCTAGGATACACTCACATGGCCTCACTGCCAAGCCGAAGAAAATGCTTCCTTGGTAGAACAAGATTAGATTATCTTTACTGATACTTTCTAATAACTCTCTGCAGCCTCTCCCCAGTAAGTATCAAAGCTTTAATAAAAATATAAATTCCCAAAAACCAAGAACTCATGCGTAGCTTTCCTTTGTTCTGTAAATTTTTATGCACGGTATTATCCCGAACCTTACTGATCTTAACAGGCATCTTATCCGACTTCCTTAAAAAGACTGTGCGAGGAACCTCTTGAACTTTCCGACATAGCTCGGGAAAATTTAATGAATTAAAAGTAGTCTTATCGAAAGACCCTATACATAAATTCCCAGATATTAATAAACAATTTGTTTAAGAGAACTGCTCATCCCAATACAGGCTTTGTGTGGTGCTACTACAATACCATGTTGGTACTCCCTTCCCCTGTATACTTCCTAACCGGAAAACTCCTTCCCGCAGAATGAGATACTCCACATAAGAAAAGAATGTTTGGCCCTAGTGAGGTATCTCCCAAACTTAAATTTATTTACTGGGAAAATAATTCATTTAAAAATGACCAAAACCTTTGAGATACTTAGAAACTTTTAGGGAACCAACATCGCCTTTGAGTGACATTGGCGCTCCTGGCTTTTAAGTTCCATATTGTGAATATCAATGGTTCATCCAATTATTTCTCTGACTGTTAGGTCGTGACAGTTCAAAGAAGATTGTTGCCTACGCGACTTGACATGTTAGAACTTTTTTTCCCCCTCCCTATTCTTCTTAATACTCCTTGACTTTAAGTCTATGGTTGGGGGAGTGTTGAGTGGAAAGTTCAATAGATATAAGAGTAGCGATGAGTATATAGAAACAATAGTTTCATTGCTGGCTACTTGTTAAGGTAGGGTAAGTCCACTGCCCTTTCCCCGCAATTTCCCCTTCCCCCATATTCCCTCCCCTTTTTTTTTTTTTTTTTTTTCTTTTTTTATTTTTTTTTTTTTTTTTTTCCCTTTTCCCCCTGCCCCTTTTTCTCCCCTCCCCGAAAGAGATAGTTTTGATTGCCCGGGCTGCTTTGTTAAGGTAGGGTCAGTCCTAAGCTCCCGCAATCCCTTCCCCTCCCTTCTCTTCCCTCCCCCCGAAAGGTGACAGTGTGGGGCTCCGTCAAACCAGAAAATCACTCGACTCAACAGCTCCCAACACTACTGTAGAGTACAAGCCTGATCATATTTAGTGGACTTATTGGTTGAAAGCTTACTTTGACCGAAGTAATTTAACTAAGGTGCCCTTATATCAGTCTTTGAAAAGAGTGGTTTAGCGAAGGGGCTGTATTAATAATCACCACAGCGAGGTTTAGAGGAAAATGAGTGACTTCAACAATGGAGATGAAGGTTCTTAGCAGATGGGTAATGGGGCTGACTCTCTTTACCAGCTTGAAAGGACATGAGAAGTGTGCACGGCGGGTGGGCGCAACATTGCACGAGGCGTGAGGTGGGGACGAAGATTTAAGTAGCGTGTAAGCGGCTTGGAACGAGGGGTACAGTTGGCTGGCGTGATTATCTCCAATCTTTATATGAAAATGACTGTACTACACTAACATAGAGCCTAATAGGTTTTGGATAAGATGTATGTTGGGTGGGTAGATTTTTATCAGACCAGTCGAGATAATCTATTGTGAGACGCGATTTGATATTCGGGAGGAACATAACGGGCCCTCATCATTGCAGAGGAGAAAACCTGCTTTCCTACATCTGGACGATTATTGACGGGCTGAAATCTGTGAAGAACGAGCCTGTTAGGGTTGTCCATCAACACCTGCGCCCCCCCCTATCATCGGCAACTGGAGAGGTGCATTGGTGGGATCTACTTTCTTGGCGTTCATACACTCGTTAGAGAGACTTGTATCCTGTGGTTAGTCACAGAACTCGTATAAGAATACGTCACTCTAGAGGGGTACAAATGTATATCTGAATATTCTAAAATCAATACGCTAATATAAAGGCAATAGCAAGTTTATATATATATATATTAGCGTTGGAATTCAGATTATCATTTTACATTTTTCATTTTCTTTAAGTAGGATTAATATTTCATATTTAAGTTTTTTATTTTTATATTTTCTAAATAATAAAGTGTCTTTTATGTTTGTCAGTTTATGGTTGTCATTTTTTCTATTCTTAATGTCCTGAGAGGAGCCCAGCCTTGTGAAAGAAAAAAACCACACGGGGCAGACAGAAAGAAAACAAAACAGGCAGACAGAAAGACAAACACACATAGGCAGACAGAAAGACACACAGAAGCTGGCAGAAAGACACAGGCAGATAGAAAGACACACAGGCAGACAGAAAAACAGATAAGAAGACATAGCAAGACACAGACCAACATGTTTATTTGTAACAGTGAAAACAAACATAGTCATGGGTTCTGTGCAGTAATGCATGATCATCCAGTGTCAAACCACTGCTGTACTATCACCAGTTAAATATCATTCAGTCTTATACCATGCTCCAAGGAGTTTCATATGTACTCCAGTATGTCTAAAACATTGCTGGGACCTATGAATACTTTGTATATATTTCTAGACAATAGTTATTAACCAAGGGAGGTGAAAATGTTCACCTGTAAGTGTGTTTGTGACTGAGTACAACTTCAGTACTTAATATTAGTGTCACAACAAAGATTGGCTATGAAATCACAAGAACTACTATAAATTGTAATTATCAGTACATAAAATTATATGAAATAATATGATTTTATTATTATAATCAAAAAGAAGTGCTAAGCCACAAGGGCTATACAGCGCTGCAGGGTAGGGAAGGAAGCGAGGGTATTGGATGGAAAAAGGGAGGAGGGATGATCAGTAGGTTACAGAAAACAGCGGGGCAGGGGATAGTACGGGGGTAGAGGGTAGCAAGAGATTGAAGAAAAAAGGGCTGAAGGTATCAGAATTTGTGAAGTAAGTCAGTTGTTGTCAAAAAGTCAAGGAGAGAGTCTGGATGAAAGGTGGGTCCATCAGCGAGAAGGGAAGGTAAAGAGAGAGCAGCGGAGCGAAGACGACGATGGAGGTAAATTCTGCGTGCTCGTTGATAAAGTGGGCAGTCCAACAGAATGTGGCTGACTGATAATGGAACTTGGCAATTCTCACAGAGAGGAGTAGGGCGCCTCTCCATGAGATATCCATGAGTAAGATGAGTATGGCCAATGCGAAGATGGGAGAGAGTAGTCTCCCAACCTCGACACTGGTGACAAGAAGACGGCCAGTAACCTATATTCGGTTTAATAGATTGAAGTTTGTTGCCGAGCATAGTAGACCAGCGTTGTTGCCAACGGGTGTGAAGGTGGGAAGATATTGCAGCAAAATAGTCCGTAAATGAAATACCTCTACATGAAACTGGTAGGTCATGTACTGCTGACCGCACAGCAGTGTCTGCCTGTTCATTGCCCTCTACGTCAACATGGCCAGGGACCCAACAAAAAACAATATCTTTATGCTTGGTAAAGATGCGGCGTAGCCAAAGTTGGATACGGAGGACTAAGGGGTGAGGTGTATCAAATTTCTGTATAGCCTGCAAAGCACTAAGGGAGTCTGAGACAACCACAAATGATGACACAGGCATAGATGCAATATAGATAAGTGCTGTAAGAATGGCATACAATTCAGCAGCAAAAATACTAGCCGAAGATAGTAAATGCCCTTGAACGACGCTGTCCGGAAACACTGCTGTGAATCCTACGCCGTCAGAAGACTTAGAGCCATCTGTGTACACAGCAATGGCATGAGAATGAGAGTGAAAGTGGTCAAGAAAAAGAGAGCGGGAAGCGACCGTAGACAGTTGGGCTTTCGAGCAAGGGAGAGAGAAAGAGCAGACTCAAACAGCTGGAACTTCCCAGGAGGGTAGGGAAAAGTGAGATGCTACATGTACATAGAAAGGTGGTAATTGAAGAGAAGACAAGAGCAAATGAAGGTGAAGAGAGAAGGGGCGGAGTAAACAGGGGAGGCGAAAAAATAAAGAATGTCTACTAATATCAGTGACCATTCTATAAATGGAAGGATTGTGGAGATCATGAGAGCGTACATAGTAGCGAAGGCAATGGGCATCATGGCGATCAGATAAGGATGGAACGTTCGCTTCTGCATAGGGTCTCGACGGGGA
>NC_069475.1:19024404-19068572 GCF_026875155.1 Cherax quadricarinatus | reverse complement strand
GTTGCTGAACCCCTTTTTGCCCATCTTCTCCAGATGGGCATTCCAAAGGGGAAATTTTGTCGACCGTGGACAAAATTCACTTGAATTAAAAACCAGGACCCAAAATGGCCTGTTACCGGGGTGTAAGGGGGACAAAATAAACAAGCAAAAAAAGTTTAGACTTATGTTCCTTAAACCTTTTTGAACAGCAATAGACACTATGTACATGATAAGTTAGTGCATCCACGGTAAGCAAGGGAAATAGAAGCCACAAGATAGCAGACCGTGCTCAACCAGCTCTAGAATGGGAATGACAAGGGCAGAAAGGAGAGCGGTACCCACATAACCTCTGCGATTGCCAAAACCATCTTCTTATTGGCTAGAACCTGGTCATAGTTGAACGACGGGGCCCCATCATCAACTCTTAGCAACCTGGTTTGCTGGTTGGGGGAGTTTAGCCTGTAAATGAGGGTTTGTGTACATGCGCCGAATAAAGGTTACGTACTCTTTGCATGCCACACCCCCCCCCCGAGAAGGCTCAGGATTGGGCTGCCCCCTCCCAGTGGTAACCGTGCCGCCATGGCACAAAATAATGGGACCGGCCTTTCCTCTCCACCATCCAACTCATAGATAGAGCTCAGCTTTTTCTCGTGACCAAAAGCCAAACCCTAAACTTAGAGTGAGACAGCAGTCAGACAGGCTAGCATAGGTCCAAGATACAGGTGGACAGTAGCCCGCATCCCCTCACTAAAAAAAAAACCCACACCAGGGGATAAAAAAAAAAGAGCGTGAAAAGGGGTTACCACAAATAACTTTCCTAACCTAAATAAATAAAAATATTTAGACTCTAGATAAAGAGCCTGCCAACATATTTTCTTTGCCGGCTATATATTTAATGGAAATATTATAGGGCTGCAGCCTCAGTGTCCAGTGCATAAGCCTTGTGTTGTGGTTCTTCATGGCTTGGAGATATACTAGAGGATTGTGATCACTGTAGACTGTGACCACCTGCGATGTCTGGCCCACTAAAACATCGAAATGCTCCAAAGCCGTACCAGCGCGAGGGCTTCTTTTCAATGGTAGAGTAAGCCCTCTGATGTGGTGGAACTTGGCTGAAAAGTATGCACAGGCTGCAACTCCTTGTTCCCGATTTGTAATAGTACTGCCCCAACCCCAGACTCACAAGCATCAACCTGTAATGAAAAAGGTTTGGAGAAGTCTGGAGACAAGAGAATGAGTGCAGTACACAATAATCTTTTTGCTTTATTAAAAGCAGTGTTTTCAGTCTGAGGTCCAATTTTAAACCGAACTTTGTGATGGTAAAGAGGTAAGAGGGGCTACAATATCTGAGAAATTCTTACAGAATCTTCTGTAAAATCCTATCATGCCTGGGAAACATTGAAGAGATTTCCTATCTGGGGAACGGGGATAATCTTTAATCCGGGGTTTTACCTGGGGAGTTCCGGGGGAACGCCCCCGCGGCCCGGTCTGAGACCAGGCCTCCTGGTGGATCAGAGCCTGATCAACCAGGCTGTTGCTCTGGCTGCACGAAACCCAAAACTTTTACAGCCACAGCCCCGATCCGGAACTGACTTTGGGGTGTTTGTCCAGTGCCAGCTTGAAGACTCCCGGGGTCTTTGGTAATCCCCTTTGGTGCTGGGAGGCAGTTAAACAGTTGGGCCCCCCTGACACTTATTGTTGGTCTCTTTAACGTGCTGTGACACCCCTGCTTTTTAATTGGGGGATGGGGCATCGTTGCCAAGTCTTTGCTTTGTAGTGGGTGTTTTTCGTGTCAAGTTCGGTACTCCCCCTCTAGGATTTTCCCAGGTGTAAAAAAATTCAGTATCTCTCCCCCCGCGTTCCCGGGGGAATACAGGTTTGGAAACCCTAAAAGCCCCCCAAATAATTGAGGGTTTTACTCCGTTATGCGCGCCGTGAAAGTTCCTGACATTTTCTAGGGGAAAAATTTCACCTGCCTTGAAAGGTGTGTTAGTGTGAGAAATATTCCAGCCTAGTGAACAAGTGACCTGAAGGTGTCATCATGGGCTTGGCCTCCCTTTTTTGAAGGTTCTCATTATCCACCCTGTCTTTTTTTCTAGCAGATGCGATTGATACAATGTTATGGCCTTGAAGGTGAGATCCCCGACGATCATCCCAGGTCTTTGCTTTGGTGTTTCGCTCTTTTTGTGGCCAGAATTTTTTTTGTACCTGATAAAATTTAATTTCCTCATGTTTCCATATCTGATAATTGAAATTTCTCATCGTTGAATTCATTTGTTTTTCTGCAGCCCATGAAAGATTTTTGGTTGATTCTGCCTGGAGCTTGAGTGTTGCAAAGGGAAAACATGTCATGCAGTTGGGGGGTCTCTCAAAAAGGGAAGACACGGTTGGGGCTGACATCCTTGTCTATGTGGATATAAGGTGAGGAACAAAATGGGAGCGAAATACTGTGCCGGGAACAGAGTTTTTTTTCCGTACTGCCTCGGCTTTTCTCTTTACGGGCTCTCTCTGTGTTTGTTAGTGAGGAAATTATAGATCCATCGACCCACTTTTCTGTTATTCTTTAGCACGCATTTTTTTGCGCTATTACGCCTGGTCCACTTGTCGAAGGCTTTTGCAAAGTCTGTATATTTACATCTGCATTTTTTTTGTCTTCTAGGCATTTGGACCTTGTCGTAGTGGTCCAATAGTTGAAAACGACAGGAGCGACCTGTTCTAAACCCCTGTTCCCTGGGTTGTGTAACTGATGGGTTTCTAGTGCATGGTGATCTTGTTCTTAGGACCCCTTTTAAAGATTTTTAGAAAGGGATGTTTTTGCTATTGGTTGTGTTCTTTGCTGTTGCTTTACTGCCCCCTTTGTGGAGTGGGCTATGTCTGTTTTTTTTAGTAATGTGGGACGACCCCGTGTCCAGCTCCCTTCCATAGGATGGAAAAGGCTCGTGTAGGGGCTTTTGCAGTTTTGATGAACACAGTTCCAGATCTGGGGCCCGGGCAGAGTGATGGGGCATGTCATTTATCGCCTGTTCGAAGTCATTTGGCTCAGGATAAATGGGTAGGCTTGTGTTAATAAAAATTTTTTGGTTTTCTATAAAAAAATTATTTTTATCTTTGCTCTCGTCTGGTTACGGTTTCTAAAAACTGATCATTTTTGGGGCTTGAGTAGCTCACTTTTCCTTGTTGTCATCTGTGTAGGACCCATTTGTTTAAGTGGGGGGCCCCAATTCTGGCGTTGTTCTCGATTTTTATTTGGCATAGGAGAAAAAAATACTTTGGGTTTTTTTCGATTTCATTTAGGCTTTTTTTTTTCCCGCGATTCCTGACTCCTAAAAGGGTTCTTTTTGCTTAAAGCTTTGAGAATAGCTTTAGTATTAATACTGCGCATGGGAATTGCTTCAGGATATCTGGTTACTTTATCCATAATCGTAAATAAATATTGATTTCCAGACTTTGACCTAGGTAGTGGACCTACACAATCTATAATTAAATCTGCAAAAGGTTCTCCATCAGCAGGTATAGGTTGGAGAGGTGCAGGTTTAATGGAATGTCCAGGTTTCCCTACTTGCTGACATTCTCGGCAACACCTAATATGATTCTTCACATCTTTCTTTAATTTTGGCCAATAAAATTCTTTTGTGATTCTATACAAGGTTTTTGTAATTCCTAAGTGACCTCCTAATGAAGTATTATGAGCTATATTTAATATTTGAGGTCTGTACTTTGTTGGAACCACTAACCTGTTAAACAATTGCCAGCCCTCTATTTCCATACCAGTCTCAGTGCAGATCAAATAATTGTTTTTAACTTCATACTTGACCGGATGACCCAAAGAGGATTTACCCATGGCTGCCTGAAAAGCGAATTTTAAAGAAGGGTCCTTTCGTTGTTCCTCTCAGAAGGACAGTCCCTCGGGCATGGAAACAGAGACATCTGGCAATCCTGCAACCTGGGAATAGGAAGGCTTGATCGGGGTCTGTTCACTTGATTTACGAGGCTCTGGCCAGTGTGCCTCATAAAACAACGTGGCTATTCCGAGATCGGAGTCGTCCAAGGATAGGTCAACATTCTCTCCAGACAACCCTTGGGATGTTGCCCGAGTAATGGCCAACACCGGAGAAGAATTACTCATTATAGGTTCAGGACACTCAATAACAGTAGTAATGTTATTACCCAGTAATAACATGGCATCTTTCATGGGAAATCCTTTTGCGACACCTACAGTCAAGTACCCAGTGTAATATTTGCACTGTACATAAATTTTATGCAAAGGAACAGAATATATAGCTCCTCCAAATGCTTCCAATAAAACAGAGGAATTCAAGGAAGTGTTCTCTGAAAGGGGTAATATTCCTTCTCTTACAAGTGAGCAATATGCTCCAGTATCTCTAAAGGTCTTTACTTCAGTTGTTTCTGAGTTTTCCTGAAGGGAAATAAGACTCTTGCAATAATAAGGGGCCATACCTTTTTCTACTTCTCTAGGGGACATGTTGCTAGGGATATTAGAGATTTTCCCAATGGGTTGGGGTTTATGGGGGCAGTTGGGATGGATGTGACCTCTTTGTTGCGGGGAAGCAGAGAAGGTTTGCCCTTTATCCCTGTCGTTTGAAAAATGGGTCGTTTGGCGGGGTGTCTCCTGGATACTGTTGCGAGATGCCCCATGGTAGTTTGCTTCCGCAGGTGGACCAATGTTGGAAGCTTGGCTCACCGGTGACTTAGTTGGCTGACGAACTTTCTCCCCCGGCTGGACCTTTCCCCAAAGGTTTGACGATCTCTCTCATGCCAGGCTGTTGAAAGAGAGACGGGCCCTCGGACAAGGAGCGGTTATTTTTGAAGGTATCAGCCCCCCGGCTGCCTCCAAGCAGTTGGTTAGTCACGACCTGCAAAAGACTCGAACCTCGGGTCCAAGACTCCGCGGGTTTACAATCAAATGGGCTGACCAGCTCCTAAAAGGTAGAACCCACTTGTTTTATACCAGCTGGAAAAGTTTGGGGTTTGGGGTTCTCCAAAGTCCACTAGGGATTGCCCAAGTCCCGCCTGCCAAAATTTAAAAATCTTTCATTTTTGGCTGGGATACATTTTTATGCTCCATCATGTGGTTTTCCCTTACTTTAACAGAAAATTCAGCGTCCTTTAATGCGACGAAAATTTCCTGTGCCTTACCCAATATGCTGTATGAACCAACGTGCCAATGCTGTTCCGCCCCCTAAAGGGTCGAGCCTGATTTTCGAAGCTTTAAAAAAATTGTTTGGTTCGGCCTCATTGAAGGGGGGGAACAAGCTGTACTGTTTTTTAAAAACAAAAATCATTTACAGATGTAAAAAACTCCCTCTTTTCTTTCCCCATCCATTCTTCCTTGCAAATGCCTTTTTCCCTGTTTGTAAAGATGTTTTTTTGCCAGCTCAAGTCCCAATGAGCTGATTCACCTGGAAACCCAACGCACTAACTGACCATTTTGCTCCGTAGGTGTATGACTTCCTCCTGGGAGAACATAGGTTTTTCCCCTGGCCCCGTAGGGGGGTCTGATGTGCCATCCTTCTTTTTTAAAAATTTTGTCACAATCATGAAGCAGTTGTCACTGTGGAGTGTGTTTGTATTTAATCCCAATGGAAGAGCAATTTCCAACAACGCTTGGGAAAATTTTGGGTAGGTTATGAAAAGTATATGCGACACCAGACTCTGACTGTCGGGTGGCAAAAATTATTCGCTATGCCCATACGATTGAAAAACCCCCCAACCCAAAAACTTTTTAATTTGCAAAAACACGCTTAGCTATGCACAGTACATTGCAAAATACCATAAAGCAAAGCCGACTAAAAATTCTCCCCCCGAACGGCTAGAACAACCCGACACGCAAAATTTGAAAAGAAATCCAGACACTAATGTTCTAGAAGATTGACTGTAGGAACGAGCACACCCAACAAGCTAGTAGCGAGCTGTTGAACGTCATGCAATAGCAAGGGTGACCATAACAGTAACGACGCAAAAATTTTTAAAGGAGGGAAAGCTAAAGCAATGCCCCCAGCAAGCTGCACAATGTTTCCCGCATGAGCTTCCCCTAAGCTCAACCATTTCTCCAGCTCTTGGACAGGCACCCATTTACAACCCAGGATTCCAAAAGGTCTGTTATCCCCGGGGGTTTAAAGGGAGCAAAAAAACACAGAGAAAAAGTTTAGATTAATTATCCTTCCCAATTTAGAACACAATATGTCACTAAAGTACGTGATAAGTTGTGCCTCCACGGGAAACAAGGCGAAATAGAAGCCACAAAATAGCGGGCCGTGCTTGAACCGTCTAGAATGGGAAGACAAGGGCAGACAGGGGGCGGTACCCACATAACCTCTGCGTTGCCAAAAAAATCTTCTTATGGCTACAACCGGACTAGTTGAAAAGACGGGGGCCCCATAACTCTTACAACCTGGGTTTGCTGGTTTTGGGGGGGATAGCCGTAAATGAGGGGTGTACATGCGCCGAAAAAAGTTATTTCTCTTTGCAGCCCCATCTGCTTAATGCAAAAAATCTAACCAACTTCTGGGAGTGAAGCCTCTCTTCACCACACCCCCTCTCCAGCTGTAAAGGGAGGATTGGCCCAGATTCGATTCCAAGTCCCTTTTAAGGGAAATTTGCTCCCTTAAACCCCAAGGGGTGGCATTGTTTCCTCCCTGTGCTTTTTGCCATGAGGGGAAATTTCCCGTGATCTTTGGGGTTTTTACCTTTAAATTTTCTTGGTAGAAGGCCCGAGGGCCATTGTCCACCTTCATGACTTAGGACTAAATTGGAGGAAATCTGAGGTTAGTTTTTACCCGTTTTCCTTGACCTTAGATCCAAAATTTAGGAGCCCCTGACTAGTTTTGAAAAACTTAAATTGTCAATGGACCCGTACAAAACATATTTTGATTCCAAAATCAAAAAGTTTTAAAGTAGGGGAGAAGTTTGATCTTTTGCCCATAAGTCAAATAAATTTTTTGTAGCATGGAAACCAATGAAAAAAAAGGGAAAGTTTTTCCCCGGTCAAAAAAAAAAAAAAAAAAAAAAAACAAAAAAAAAAAAAAAAAAAAAAAAAAAAAAAAAAAAGTTGGGTTTTTGGGGGAAAACCCATTTACTGTCTCCCAGGACAGCATCTCCAGCTTCCCCTTTTACTGTCCCCCAGGACAGCACCTCCAGCTTCCCCAAAATTTACTGTCCCCCAGGCCCGCACCTCCACTTCCCCATTACTGTCCCCCAGGACAGCACTATCACCCCCCCAATTTACTGACAAACCAGGAAACCCCATCCCCAAGCCTTACGTTTCTGACAAACTTTGGCCAGTATCAAGGGCAGAACCATTCACCCCCGGACTTTTTATGTTCCCACCCTGTTGTAAAAGTTTCCCGGGGTTTTTCTATGAAAGCAGTTTTGAGGGTTGACCTTTTTTAAATACCCTTTTTGTTTTTAGTCCACAATTTTCTAATTTGGGCATCCCCAAAAACCCCTTTCCCTTTTTTTAAATACTGCTTGTAGTAGTCTTGGATATCTGAAACAAGGGGGTGAAAACCCAATTTCCACAGAAATGACAATTTATGCATGGGGGAAACCCCGTTTGTTTGACTGACCCAGATCCCACACAGTTCATAATGTTTTTGAAGGGGTTGTTTACTGCAATTCTACTGCAACCTCTTGAATATTCTATTAATAACCTCCCTAGGTGGTGCCCCAAACAAAACCTTTAAAAAACCCAAGCCAGGTTTCGGACCAGTAAAGGGGTTGGGAAAACCAGTAAAGGGGTTTCGGACCATTTCCAAGGGGTTTCTGCCCGGGTTTTATCTGTTTTGATCATTGGGTCACTTATTTAAACCTTTACTGGTCGGTGTTTTAAAGCTAACCATGAAGGATTACGGGAAAATTTATCTCCCCGAGTAATATGTGATTTGTTTTAATAAAAAAAGGTAAAATTTTGCGTGTTGAAAAACCCGGTGACTGCGGGCACCCTTCAATAGAACGGATTCGAGCCTCCACCTTTGTTTACAATCGCTGTTTTTCTTCCTATTTTTTTTTTTTTCCGTCCCCCACCACAATAAATGCTATTTTAAACCACTATAGTTGACGGTGCAAATTTTGGGGGAAAGGGCGCCTTTTTCTGTAGTAAAAATTTGGGCTTCTCTTTTGGGTATTTTGCGACTGTGGTAACTCAGGTTAATAAAATTTCACAAAAAATTGGGTTTAAAAGAAAAAAAAAACTAATAAAAGCCCACTCCATTTCCCCTAAGTACCATTAAATACGGGTTTATTTCTACTAAAAACCCCTGTATTCGCTATTCACTGGTATCACTAGATTATATGCGAGTACACTAGCAGGCCAGGAAGATTTTTAAAAACCCAGCTGCCCTGTGGTAAGTTTCTGGCGACTTCTGGAAACCTGCCTCTATAGGCTTATCACTTCATTTACAAATTCACCTGTTTTCAAATGACACTTTAGCCTTTATCATCAATATACTAGGGAGCCACTGTAGTATACACTATACACTATGTATACTCAATGCTTTCAGGGAGACTTTCTTTCCTCTGACACAAAGTTCAATATTATTATTTTTCCACACGGGACAGGCCTATGATTCCCCTCTGGCAGTAAACTCTGCTAGGAAGTGCACACTAATTCTCCTTTTTTTACTCAGTATATAATGTTTTCCGCCCAAGATTGGTTCCAGGCGCTAGAGGGATGTATCGTATAGGATTGATGACACAAATTAAAGTTCTAGCACGTAAGAGCGACCGTGAAAACACCAGAAAAACCGGGAGCACAACGAGGCACGCTGTGTAACAAATGCACTTTAGAACTTTAGCAAGTTTAGGTGCAACTTTACCACTACCTACTTCATGGCCTAGAAAAGTGATAGTGGCCTGGCCAGAGGAAGATTTAGATAAATTAACTGTTAAATGGGAACTCATAAAGGTCTCAAAAAGAGCCTTAAGTCTAGGTAGGTGTTGATCCCAAGTATCAGACACCACAACAATATCATCTAGGTATGCTGCCATGCCTTCAAGTCCTTTAATAGCCTGATGGATAAGTTTCTGGAATGAAGAGGGGGAATTTTTCATTCCAAAGGGGGTAACTGTGTATTGATAATGACCTCCTGGAATTACGAAGGCAGAGATTTCCTTCGCCTTATCCGTAAAAAGGTCCCTGATAGTACCTTTAAGGAGAATCTAACTTAGACACAAAAGTAGCCTTACCCACAAAGTCAATTACGTCATCCAGACGAGGAAGAGGGTAAGCATCTGTAATTGTGACCTCGTTCACCTTACGGAAGTCTGTACACATACGAAACCCTCCATCAGCCTTCTTCACAAGGATGCACGGTGAAGCCCATGGACTAGATGACTCCTCCACTAAACCATGCTTTAACAAAAATTCTACTTCCTGCTGAAGTAGCCTCTGCTTTTCAGGATTAGCTCTGTAGGGGGAAAGTTTAATTGGTTTAGAGTTTCCCACATCTACATCATGATAACCTAACGTACATTTTTTCGGCACATCTGAAAAAATATTAGGATATGACTGAAGAAGCTCCGTTAAATTTGTTGCTTGCGTTTCAGATAATCCCTCCATTAAAGGGCTAGGATCCTTGAGGAGGACAGAATTTGAAAGTTTAATATTAATTTCAGAGATAGAGTGCAAAGAGTCAGAGTCGTCCTCAGAGGTAGAGGACAGAGTCATTACTGGGACGTTATCTGGTGTATGAAAAGATTTTTATTGATTAACGTGGTAAGTTTTAGTTTTTGAGGTCTTATCAACGGGAGCTACCACATAATTTACATCAGAAGGAGGGGTGTTAATGTTGCAGTTTAAAAACTGTAGTGTAAAGCACCCTTCTGGCAAGACAGTGATGGAGTGAATGATGGTGAAAGTTTTTCTTTTTCGGGCCACCCTGCCTTGGTGGGAATCGGCCAGTGTGATAATAAAAAAAAAAAAATAATCTACTTACAATCTGCATAGGTCCCGTAAATCTAGCTTTCAAGGTGTGGCCAGGTATAGGTTCCTGCACCAACACCTTGTCTCCTGGATGGAAGGAGCGGAATTGTGCACTTCTGTCATACCTCTGTTTCATCTTACTTTGAGCTGTCTTTAGGTTAGCCTTGGCTAACTGACGTGCCACCTGCAACCTTGAAGACGGGTTGTAGAGTGTTGAGCTAACGTCTTCTGCCATCCATCCTTCTTTGAGCACCTGAAGAGGACCCCGTACATTGTGCCCAAAGATCAGCTCAAACGAACTATACCCTGTAGACTCTTGCACCGTCTCTCGTACTGAGAACAGGAACAAAGGTAGTGATTCATCCCAGTCTGTAGGAAAGTGCATGCAAAAAGTTCTCATCATGGTTTTTAAAGTCTGATGGAATCTTTCCAAGGGGCCTTAGGACTGAGGATGATAGGCAGTGGATAAGTTGTGGATTATCCCTAACCTAGTTAATACTTCTCTAAATGCTTTGGCAGTTAAAGTTGTACCTTGATCACTTTAAATAGTTTTAGGAATGCCAAACAAGAAATGAATTTTGTTAAAGCTTTGAGAATAGCTTTAGTATTAATACTGCGCATGGGAATTGCTTCAGGATATTGGTTACTTTATCCATAATCGTAAATAAATATTTATTTCCGACTTTGACCTAGGTAGTGGCCCTACACAATCTTAATTAAATCTGCAAAAGGTTCTCCATCAGCAGGTTTTAGGTTGGAGAGGTGCAGGTTTAATGGAATGTCCAGGTTTCCCTACTTGCTGACATTCTCGGCAACACCTAATATGATTCTTCACATCTTTCTTTAATTTTTGGGCCCAAATTTAAAATTCTTTTGTGATTCTATACAAGGTTTTTGTAATTCCTAAGTGACCTCCTAATGAAGTATTATGAGCTATATTTAATATTTGAGGTCTGTATTTTGTTGGGAAAAACCACAAACCCTGTTAAAAAAATTTGCCGGCCCTCTATCTCCATACCCAGTCTCAGTGAGATCAAATAATTGTTTTTAACTTCATACTTGACCGGATGACCCAAAGAGGATTTACCCGGGCTGCCTGAAAAGCGAAATTTTAAAGAAGGGTTCCTTTCGTTGTTCCTCTCAGAAGGACAGTCCTCGGGCATGGAAACAGAGACATTGGCAATCCTGAAACCCCTGGGAATAGGAAGGCTTGATCGGGTCTGTTCACTTGATTTACGAGGCTCTGGCCGGTATGCCTCATAAAACAATGTGGCTATTCCGAGATCAGAGTCATCCAAGGATAGGTCAACATTCTCTCCAGACAACCCTTGGGATATTGCCCGAGTAATGGCCAACACCAGAGAAGAATTACTCATTATAGGTTCAGGACACACACTAACAGTAGCAATGTTATTACCCAGTAATAACATGGCATCTTTCATGGGAAATCCTTTTGAGAAAACCTACATTTCAAGTACCCAGTGTAATATTTGCACTGTACATAAATTTTATGCAAAGGAACAGAATATATAGCTCCTCCAAATGCTTCCAATAAACAGGGAATTCAAGGAATGTGTTCTCTGAAAGGGAAATATTCCTTCTCTTCAAGTGAGCATATGCTCCAGTATCTCTAAAGGTCTTTACTTCGGGTTGTTTCTGAGTTTCCTGAAGGAAATAAGACTCTTGCAATAATAAGGGGCCATACCTTTTTCTACTTCTCTGGGGGACATGTTACTAGGGATATTAGAGATTTTCCAATGGGTTGGGGTTTATGGGGGCAGTTGGGATGGATTAAACCTACTTTGTTGCGGGAGGAAGCAGACGACAGGCTCGCCCTTTACTCCCTGCAGACGTTGCAAATGGTGTCATTCTGGCTGGTGTCTCTCTGGATACTGTTGTCGAGATGCACCATGAGTAGTTTGCCTCTCCGCAGGTGGACCATATGTTGAGAAGCGTGGCTCACCAGGTGACTTAGTTGGCTGACGTAGACATTCTCCCTCCAGCTGGCACTTCATTCTCCAAGGTTGATGATCTCTGCTCATGCCAGGCTGTTGAAAAGAGAGACGGGACCGCTCGGAAAAAGGGAAAGCGGTTAGTTTCGAAGGTATCAGCCAACCTGGCTGCCTCCAATGCAGTGGTAAGTCACGATCCTGCAGAAAGACTCAAACCTCTGGTCCCAGAGACTCCAGCAGGTTATCAATCAGAATAAGCTGTACCAGCTCCTCAAAGGTAGAGACACTACTTGCTTTATACCAGCTGGTAAAAGCTTTGGTTTGCTGTCTCACAAAGTCCACTAGGGATTGACCAAGCTGCCGCCTGCTAATTTAAAAATCTTTCTATATTTGGCTGGGATACATGTATATGCTCCCATCACTGTGGTCTTCACTACTTTACAATCAGAAAATTCAGCGTCCTTTAATGCTGACGTAAATTCCTGTGCCTTACCCAATAATGCTGTATGAACCAACGATGCCCAATGCTGTTCCGGCCACCTCAAGGCTTGAGCCTGATTTTCGAAGCTTTTGAAAAATTGTTCTGGTTCGGCCTCATTGAAGCAAGGAACAAGCTGTACTGCTTTTTGTAAACTAAAATCATTTACAGAATGCGAAAACTGCCTCCTTTCTCTTTCCCTATCACATTCTTCCCTTGCAAATGCTCTCTGTTCCCTAGTTTGCTCAAGATTGATTTTTGCCAGCTCAAGTGCCAACGACGCTGATTCACCCTGAGACAACCCAACTGCACTATACTGACCATTTTGCTCCGTAGGAGTATGATCTTCCTCCAGCGAGAACATAGGAGTTTTTGCCCTAGCTTCCTAGAGGGGGAGTTGATGTGCCATCTTCTTCTAAAAAGTTTGTCAGCAATAAGTGAACGCAGTTGTGCGGGCTGTAAAGAGTGCGTTTGTATTTAATGCCAAGGAACGAGCAATTTGCCAACAACGCTTGTAGGGACAATTAAGGTAGGTTATGCAAAGTATATGCCGACCCCAGACGTCGGGACTCGTCCTAGGTGGCATAAGTTATTCGCATGACAGTACATTGCAGAATACCCCAACGTAACACGTAATTTGAGAACACGCTTAGCTATGCCACAGTACGATTGCAGAATACACAACAAAGCAAAGCGACTGCAAATTCTCCCACCCGAACAGGTAGTAACAACTGACACGCAAAATTTGTAAAGCAATCCCAGACAGCTACACGGGTTCTAGAAGATTGACTGAGTGAAGCGAGCACACCGAACATGCTAGTAGCGAGCTGTTGAAGGGATCACGCAATAGCAAGGTGACATAACAGTAACTGACACGCAAATTTTGTAAAGCGTAGGAAAAGCTAATGCAATGCCAGACAGAAGCTGCACAATGTTCCTGCTAGGGAGCTTCACCTAAGCTCAACCATTTCTCAAAGTCACCTTCATTCTTGGACGGGATACCCATATTACAACCCAGGTTTCCCAAAGGCCTGTTATCCGGGTGAAGGGAGCAAAATAAACATGCGGAAAAAGTTTAGACAAGATTATCCTTCACCAATTTAGAACAGCAATATGACACTATGTACAGTGATAAGTTTAGTGCACTCCACGGTAAGCAAGGCAGAAATTAGAGCCACAAGATAGCAACCTTTCTTGAACCAGCTCTAGTGGGAATGACAGGGCAGACAGGAGAGCGGTACCCACATAACCTTGCGATTGCCAAACCATCTTCTTATTGGCTACAACTGGTCATAGTTGAACGACAGGGCCCCATCCAACTCTTAGCAACGGGTTCGCTGTTGGGAGATAGCCGTAAATGAGGGTTGTGTACATGCGCCCGAATAAAGTTATGTACTCTTTGCATGCACATCTGCCCTTAATGCAACATCCTACACCAACTTCTGGAGTGAAGCTCTCTTCACCACACCCTATCACCCCCAGCGAAAGGGAGGACTGGCGCCGCATTCGATTCCAAGCCATTTTAAGGAACTTTGCTCCCTTAAACCTAAGGAGTGGAAATGTTACCTACCCGTGCTTTCTTGCCATGAGGAAGTTCCCAGTGACTCTTTGGGTTTTCACCTTTGAACTTCTCTATGTAACAGGCCAGAGCCCCTTGTCCATCCTTCATGACTTATGGCCCTAATTGGAGGTAAATCTGAGGTTTAGTCTTCTTACCAGTTTCTCCTTGACCTTAGATCCAAACTTGAGGAGACCTCTGACATAGTTTTGAAAAACTTAAGCTTGTCAATGGACCAGTACAAAACATATTTTGATTCCAAAAGTCAGAGAAGTTTTAAAGTAGGGGATGAAGTTCTGATACTTTTGCCTATCAAGTCAAATAAATTATTAGTAGCATGTAAAGGTCCATATAAAGTATTAAAAATTAGTGGGAAAGTTGACTACCTCATAGAAGTCAAGGGGAAACCTAAGCTTTATCATATTAACATCCTTAACCCTTTGACTGTCGCGGCCGTATATATACGTTTGCGAGGTACCGTGTTTGACGTATATATACTCATAAATTCTAGCGGCTTCAAATCAGGCAGGAGAAAGCTAGTAGGCCCACATGTGAGAGAATGGGTCTGTGTGGTCAGTGTGCACCACATAAAAAAAATCCTGGAGCACGCAGTGCATAATGAGAAAAAAAAAACTCCGACCGTTTTTTTTAATTAAAATGCCGACTTTGTGGTCTATTTTCATATAGTATTTGTGGTTGTATTCTCGTTTTCTTGGTCTCATTTGATAGAATGGAAACTATATTATAGAAATGGAGGTGATTTTGATTAATTTTACTATAAAAAGAACCGGGAAAATGGAGCACAAAGTACAGGAAATGTTTGATTTTTGCCGATGTTCAAAAGTGAACAAATGATGCATTGTCCAATAAATGCCCAAATAGCCATTCTAATACGCAGTCATGAATGGGTTGATGTAATTTTTAAAATTTATTACAGTATTGCAGTAGTCTGCATAACAGTAAATCTTCTATTTTTTGTTTGAATAAAATTTCAAATAAAAAGCAAGAGTAATATCACAGGGCCCTGGAGACATGACTAATGAAAAAAAGAAAATGTTATTTTAGAGCCAGGAATGTCTGCATTGTTCATTCTGGACCTTATTTTGAAATTGTCATTTTTTTTTAATTTTCGTGAAATTGGCCAAATTGCAAATTTCTGACCATGTTATTGGGTAGTTGAAACCCGGTAAATGGGCAGTTTCTTGTACTCAATCGATAGAAAAAATAGAGTTCTGAAGAAATAGTTATGAGTTTGGTTGACTGGAATAACGGAATTAGCTGAAAATAGGGCTCAAAGTGGGCGAAATTGCCGATTTTTAAATATCGCCGAAGTCGCTAACTTCGCGAGAGCGTAATTCCGTCAGTTTTCCATCAAATTTCGTTTTATTGGTGTCTTTACAATCGGGAAAAGATTCTCTATCATTTCATAAGAAAAAATAATTTTTTTTTTTTTCGAATATTTTGCGACACCAGAAGCAACTTCAGGATTTGGCCCTTCGACAGTCAAAGGGTTAAGAAATATTACCGAAGAAATTAGGTTAACTGCATTAATAACTTTGACTTAGTTTTTCCACACGAATTTGATAAGTCAACTGAAGAATGTAATTGTGTGTAATTGACACCTCTAACTTAGACTATGATGAAGAACTACATGACTTGGTGACTCTTGACCACTCGGACGCAACCTACATTAATATTAATGAATCTTTGGATGACCATAAGAGACATGAACTACTTCAATGTGTGAGTAACTTTTCAGACGTCTTTACTGATATTCCAGGTGTTACCTCCACGGTAGTCCATAAGATTGACTTAGTGATGGACAATCCTATCAAACGAAAATGATACCCAGTTCCAGTTCACCTTAGCGATGCATTTGACCGAGAGGTAGACAAATTATTAAAACTAAAGATCACTGAACCTTCGGTATCTGCACATTGCTCACCAGTAGTCATGGTTAAGAAGGAGGATAATTCATATAGACTTGCTATTGACTTTAGAGGCCTTAATGCTATAACTCGGTGGGATGCTGAGCCTATGCCCTTAAAGATAGTGATCTACACAAGTTTTATGACTCTTCCTTCTTTTCAGAGATTGATATTGCGCAGGCATATCATCAAGTAATGTTAGATCCTTCTTCTAAGCAGTACACCGCTTTTCCTACCCACCAAGGACTGATGCAGTACAGAACTATGCCCTTCGGTTTGGTAACTGCCTGTGCTACCTATGTGAGACTGATGAGAAGGGTCTTGGGTAATATGCCAAATGTTTCAGTTTATTTTGATAACATTTACATAATGACATCCACGTGGGGCAAGCATATCCAAACATTAACATCAGTTTTGCCTAGGTTACACTCACATGGCCTCACTGCCAAGCCGAAGAAATGCTCCTTGGGTTAGAACAAGATTAGATATCTTGTACTGATCTTTCTAATAACTCTCTGCAGCCTCTCCCCAGTAAGATCAAAGCTTTAATAGAATTTAAATTCCCCAAAACCAAGAAGCTCATGCGTAGCTTTCTTTGTTCTGTAAATTTTTATGCACGGTTTATCCCGAACCTTACTGATCTTAAAAGGCATCTTATCCGACTTCCTTAAAAGTCTGTGAAGGAACCTCTTGAACTTTCCGACATAGCTCGGGAAAAGTTTAATGAGATTAAAAGTATCTTATCGAAAGACCCTATACTTAAGATTCCAGATATTAATAAAACATTTTGTTTAAGAACTGATGCATCCAATACTGGCTTATGTGTGGTGCTACTACAATACCATGATGGTACTCCCTTCCCTGTATACTTCCTAAGCCGGAAACTCCTTCCCGCAGAAATGAGATACTCCACCATAGAAAAGGAATGTTTGGCCCTTATGTGAGGTATCTCCAAACTTAAATTTTATTTACTGGGAAAAGAATTCATTTTAAAAATGGACCACAAACCTTTGAGATACTTAGAAACTTTTAAGGGAACCAACAGTCGCCTCTTGAGGTGGACATTGGCACTCCTGGCTTTTAAGTTCCATATTGTGAATATCAATGGTTCATCCAATTATTTCTCTGACTGGTTAAGTCGTGACAGTCAGTAGAAGATTTGTTGCCTTACGCGACTTGGACATTTTTAGAACTTTTTTCCTCGCCTTTTCTTTTATACTCCTTGACTTTAAGTCTTGGTATGGGGGAGTGTGAGGGAAAAGTTCAATAGATAAGAGTAGCGATGGAGTATATAGTAACAATAGTTTCATTGCTGGCTACTTGTTAAGGTAGGGTAAGTCCAGCTCCCGCTATTCCCCCCCTTTTTCCCCCTCCCCGAAAGTGATAGTTTGATTGCCGGCTGCTTGTTAAGGTAGGGTCAGTCTAGCTCCCGCTATCCCTTCCCCTCCCTTCTCCTTCCCCCCGAAAGGTGACGTGTGGGGCTCCGGTCAACAGAAATCACTCGACTCACAGCTCCCAACATACTGTAAGTACAAGCCTGATCATATTTTAGTGGACTTATTGGTTGAAAGCTTCACTTTTGACCAATAATTAACTTAGCCCTTTTTCAGTCTTGATAGGTTAAATGTTTTAAAAATCACCACATCTTTTAGGTATTGTACTTATCATGGAGAGTGATTTCTTAAGCAGTGGGTAATCTGTCTCTCTTTACAGCTTGAAGGACAGAGAGGGTCACCTGCTAATCAACGAGTAGAATTTAAGGAGATGACTAACGTTCTGAGATGTCCCAAATTTTGACCCACTTACCTGTTTTTGTATGCAAGTAGCGGATATAACCCCTCATCATTGCAGTGGAGAAAACCTGCTTTCCTGTAAATCTGGACAAAATTATTGACGGCTGGAAAAATCTGTGAAGAACGAGCCGGTGGGTTGTCATAAACCCCTGCGCCCCCCCCTATCATCGGCAACGGCTACGATTTCAAGAACACGCAGTGTCACCAACACCAGACACCCAAGTTTTATATATATATATTAGCGTTGAATTCAGATATCATTTACATTTTTCATTTTCTTTAAGGTAGGATTAATATTTCATTTTAAGTGTTTTATGTTTTATATTTTTTTAAATAATAAAGTGTTTATGTTTGTCAGTTTTTGTTCTTTTTCTATTCTTTAATTTTCCTGAGGAGGAGCCACCCTTTGGGGTAATACTGTTGAAGTTGTTACAGGGCTGAGTAAGCCTTCACACAAAGTTTTTCATTAACATATTTCACTCTAAACATGTTATGGTACATCTGTTTTATATTTTCTCATGATTTTAAAACTAAGATATTCCTGAAACATTAACACTAATTGTTTTATCTCCTGAATGTAGTGTAAATGTCTCACAAGACTGCTTTTTACATTAAAACATTTCAAACATTCTGAACATTGATATGGTTTATCTCCTGTATGTATTCTCACATGTCTCACGAGATGGGTTTTTGTACTAAAACATTTCAGACACTCTGAACATTGATATGGTTTATCTCCTGTATGTATTCTATATGTCCCCACAAGACTGCCTTTTACAGTAAAACATTTCAGACACTCTGAACATTGATATGGTTTATTCCCTGTATGAACTCTCATATGTGTCTTTAAGACTTCTTTTTTTCAATAAAACATTTCAGACATTCTGAACATTGATATGGTTTATCTCCTGTATGTACTCTCATATGTGACACAAGATTGCATTTTTCAATAAAACATTTCAGACACTCTGAACATTGATATGGTTTATCTCCTGTATGCACTCTCATGTGTCTCACAAGACTGCATTTTTCAATAAAACATTTCAGACACTCTGAACATTGATATGGTTTATCTCCTGTATGTACTCTCATATGTTTCACAAGAGTGCCTTTTGCAGTAAAACATTTCAGACACTCTGAACATTGATATGGCTTATCTCCTGTATGTACTCTCATATGTTTCACAAGAGTGCCTTTTAAAGTAAAACATTTAAGACACTCAGAACATTGATATGGTTTATCTCCTGTATGTACTCTCATGTGTCTCACAAGACTGCATTTGTCAGTAAAACATTTCTGGCACTCTGAACATTGATATGGTTTGTCCCCTGTATGTACTTCATATGTGTCACAAGATTGGTTTTTGTGCTAAAACATTTCAGACACTCTGAACATTGATATGGTTTATCTCCTGTATGTACTCTCATATGTGTCACAAGATTGGTTTTATTACTAAAACATTTCAGACACTCAGAACATTCATATGGTTTATGTTTTTTATGTTTTTCCATATTTTTTAAATGAATGTATTTCATTTAAAATTTTAGTCATACAACAGTGGTATAGTTAATCTTTCTTATGTACTCACATTTCTATTTCATAATTTTTTTTTAATTATTTTGGACACTGAATGCACAGTTTTCATTACAAACATATTCCCATGTTAGCGTTTATTTAGGGAAAACTTTTCATGCTAATAATCACTAATAAACTTAATATTGTGTGTTAAAGACTATCAAAATTTTTTGTTTTATTTTAAAAAGTTTAATAAATGTACTAGAACACTGCAGTACTCTCAACTTTTTATTATTTTTTTCGCGTGTTAAACAGATCTGTCTGAAAAGTTTTAATTACAGTATTATTAACTAGTATTTGTTTTATTTATTGTCATGTATTTTTTTATTAAATTTCTTATATCAAAAGCAAAATTGCTTGATTAGTAATATTTTGCTGGTTAAAAGTTCACAGGAATAACAGATATAGTGTCTGGCAAGATACAACCTGGTAGTCTTACACTGGTGCTTCTTGAAGTACTGAAGATATAGTGTCTGGCAAGATAAAACCCGGGTTTAGTCTTACACTGGTGCTTCTGAAGTACTGAAGATATAGTGTCTGGCAAGATACAACTGGTAGTCTTACACTGGTGCTTCTTGAAGTACTGAAGATATAGTGTCTGGCAAGACACAACCTGGTAGTCTTACACTGGTGCTTCTTGAAGTACTGAAGATATAGTGTCTGGCAAGACACAACCTGGTAGTCTTACACTGGTGCTTCTTGAAGTACTGAAGATATAGTGTCTGGCAAGATACAACCTGGTAGTCTTACACTGGTGCTTCTTGAAGTACTGAAGATATAGTTTTGGGCAAGACACAACTGGTAGTCTTACACTGGTGCTTCTTGAAGTACTGAAGATATAGTGTCTGGCAAGACACAACCTGGTAGTCTTACACTGGTGCTTCTTGAAGTACTGAAGATATAGTGTCTGGCAAGACACAACCTGGTAGTTTTAAACACTGGTGCTTCTTGAAGTACTGAAGTTTATAGTGTCGGGCAAGACAAAACCCTGGAAAGTCTTACACTGGTGCTTCTTAAAAGTACTGAAGATTAGTGTCTGGCAAGACACAACCTGGTAGCTTACACTGGTGCTTCTTGAAGTACTGAAGATATAGTGTCTGGCAAGACACCAACCTGGTAGTTTTACACTGGTGCTTCTTGAAGTACTGAAGATATAGTGTCTGGCAAGACAAAAACCTGGTAGTCTTACATGGTGTTTTCTTGAAGTACTGAAGATATAGTGTCTGGCAGATACAACCGGGTAGTCTTACACTGGTGCTTCTTGAAGTACTGAAGATATAGTGTTGGCAAGACACACACTGGTAGTCTTACACTGCTGCTTCTTGAAGTACTGAAGATATAGTGTCTGGCAAGATACAACCTGGTAGTCTTACATTGGTGCTTCTTGAAGTACTGAAGATTTTGTGTCTGGCAAGACACAACTGGTAGTCTTACACTGGTGCTTCTTGAAGTACTGAAGATATAGTGTCTGGCAAGACAAAACCTGGTAGTCTTACATGGTGCTTCTTGAAGTACTGAAGATATAGTTTTCTGGAAAGACAAAACCCTGGTAGTCTTACACTGGTGCTTCTTGAAGTACTGAAGATATAGTGTCTGGCAAGACACAACCTGGTAGTCTTACACTGGTGCTTCTTGAAGTACTGAAGATATAGTGTCTGGCAAGACACAACCTGGTAGTCTTACACTGGTGCTTCTTGAAGTACTGAAGATATAGTGTGTGGCAAGATACAACCTGGTAGTCTTCCACAAAATACTTCTGCAATAGAAACATGAGTCAGTATAGTACAATATTCCACAATTACCAACACAACACACTCGACTAGAATTTATTTTTTCTCTATTATCACATGTTTCACTAATTAAAATTATCACTTTTAAATATTTATCTGTAAAGATCTTCAAGATAAATCACAAGTTGTTTATAATAATTATTTTTTATTTTATTAACACATTGGCCAATTCCCACCAAGGCAGGGTGGCCCGAAAAAGAAAAACTTTCATCAATCACTCCATCACTGTCTTGCCTGAGGGATGCTTTACACTACAGTTATAAAACTGCAACATTAACACCCCTCCTTCAGAGTGCCCACACTGTATTTCCCATCTCCAGGACTCAAGTCCAGCCTGCCGATTTCCTTCAATCCCTTCATAAATATTACTTTGCTCACACTCCAACAGCATGTCAAGTGTTAAAAACCATTTGTCTCCTTTCACTCCTATCAAATACAGTCACACATGCTTGCTGGAAGTCCAAGCCCCTTGCACACAAAACCTTCTTTACCCCTTTTCCCCCCAACCTTCCCTAGGCCAACCCCTACCCTGCCTTCTCCACTACTGATTTATACACTCTTGAAGTTATTCTGTTTTTGTTCATTCTTCCTACATGCCAACCACTGAACAATCCCTTCTCAGCCTCTGGATAATACAGTGGACCCCCGGATGACGCCCCTCGGATAATAAATTTTGATTAAACTTTTGCACAAAACCCCTGACTCGGTTAACAAAAAAGAACTTGGTTGAAGTCATTCGTCCTGAATGTGTCTGTGTGGCCGAGTGGCCGACACTCCATGTACGCCCGTGTGCCATTGTTTCAATCCAGTGAGGATAATTCCATGTGTACATGCTATATTTTGTATATTTCATTGTTTTTAGTGCCCTTTTAACTGGTACCTGCCCTATGCAGGCACATTTCAAGTGTACTTTCTGAGCCAAAACAGAAACCAAGGACACCCAAATTTTGAGAATGCCTGCCGGGTTTGGGTATAGAATGAAGCTGCGGTAAACTGAGGTCGAGTAGAGGTGTGAAGCTCTCAATAGAGGACGATGAAAGGGAACCCATTAAAGGCAGTTAGTAAGGTCCAATCTGTGCAATTTCCAGCTGGGCTATGCAGAGGTGGTGAATATGAAGAAGTAGAAGATTTCAAAATTATTGCTGTCTGTTAAATCTGGGAAACAGACCAGGTGAAGTCTATTTCAGTGGAGGAGAGCAGACTGGGAGATCGATGCAAAAGAGAGTATGAGTATGAAGATCAAATGAGAGTAGTACCTGTTTTAAAACGTGGGGAGGGGTTGGGGAAGCAAGAAAAGCCTCCAACGAATGCCACGGAATACAGTAGCTCCCAGGAAAGATGTGCATTAAAATTGCCAAGTAACATAAGTGGTGGCGATAAAGGGTGAAAACAAGAAAGGCAACATCGAGATAGATTATGCTAATAAGGTGAGAGATACAAGAACGCTTGTAACCACTTATGCAAGTGGATATGGGCGCAGTGTAATGAGCGAAGTATGAACAAGTAGCTGATGGTACGGAATATCAGTGAGTAGAAGAAAGGCACTTTCATTTAACCCTTTGACTGTCGCGGTCGTATATGTCGTCATAGGAGATACCGTGTTTGACGTATCTATACGCATAAATTCTAGCGGCTTTTAAATCAAGCAAAAGAAAAGCTGGTAGGCCACATGTGAGAGAATGGGTCTCCATTGGTCAGTGTGCACCATATAAAAAAATCGGGGAGCCAGTGGTGGCATTGTGGGAATTACCATTTCAGTTTGTCCTTTTTCAGCATGTCTAGCGGTTTAAGAAATATGTGACTTCCTGCAAATTGGGACTCTTCCTCTTCCCAAGTGATGCTCTAACACAGATGGAAGTGTCAATGAAGATCAATTTCATGATTTCGAGGAGTTTGAGACCAAAGCAATGGAGGAGGTGGAGGAGGAGGAGGAGGAGGAGGAGGAAAAAGGAGGAGGAAAAAGAGGAGGAAAAGAGGAGGAGGAAGAAGAGGAGGAGGAAGAAGAGGAGGAGGAAGAAGAGGAGGAGGAAGGAAGGAGGAAGAGGAAGGAAGGAGGGGGGAGGAGGGAGGAGGAGGAAGGAGGGAGGAGGAAGAAGGGAGGAGGAGGAAGAAGGAGGGAGGAGGAGGAAGGAGGGAGGGAAGGAAGAATGAGGGAGGAGGAGGGAAAGGGGGGAGGGAGGAGGAGGGAGGAGGAGGAAGGAGGGAGGGAGGAGGAGGGAGGAGGAGGAAGGAGGGAGGGAGGAGGAGGGAGGAGGAGGAAGGTGGAAGAAGGTGGAAGAAGGTGGAAGGTGGAAGGTGGAGGTGGAAAGGTGGAAGGTGGAAGGTGGAAGGTGGGAAAGGTGGAAGCGGAAGGAGGAGGAGGAGGAGGGGGAAAGGGGGAGGAGGAGGAGGAGGAGGAGGAGGAGGAGGAGGAGGAGGAGGAAGAGGAGGAAGAGGAGGAAGAGGAGGAAGAGGAGGAAGAGGAGGAAGAGGAGGAAGAGGAGGGAAGAGGGGAAGGGAATAAGAGGAAGAAGGGGGAAGAGAAGAAGAAGAAGAAAAACCCAATACCTAATACTAAAAAATATGTAAAATATGTTCCCTTGAGGCATGAAAACAGTTCACCCCATGACGTGACAAGGGTAAGGGGAGATAACATCTGATAAGAGCTGACCTTTGTGAGCGTAAAACGGGGTGGAGGGAGGGGGGCAGCTGTCCATCTGTCAAGAGCCAGGAGGAGGAGGAGGAGGAGAAGGAGAAGAAGGAGGAGGAGGAGGAGGAGGAGGAGGAGGAGGAGGAGAAGAAGGAGAAGGAGAAGGAGAAGGAGGAGGAGGAGGAGGAGGAGAAGGAGGAGAAGGAGGAGGAGGAGGAGGAGGAGGAGGAGGAGGAGGAGGAGGAGGAGGAGGAGGAGGAGGAGGAGGAGGAGGAGGAGGAGGAGGAGAAGATGACGACAAAAAAACATTTGTCTGTCTGTCTATTTGTCTGTCTGCCAAACTCCCTGTCTATCCATCTAGCTCTGTCTCAGAGAGAGCCACAAGACTGTGTCATCATCACCTTTACTCACATCTTCAAGCAGAGTATAGCACTTTGTCTGTATTTTTTGGGTTATCCTAGGTAATTTACACTATGTATAGTTGTATTTATGTGTACCTGTGAGACAGAGGTAGACAGAGAGAGAGAAAAAAGAGACAAGATAAGATAAGATAAGATTTCGGTTCGGATTTTTAACCCGGAGGGTTAGCCACCCAGGATAACCCAAGAAAGTCAGTGCGTCATCAAGGGGCTGTCTAACTTATTTCCATTGGGGTCCTTAATCTTGTCCCCCAGGATGCGACCCACACCAGTCGACTAACACCCCGGTACCCATTTGCTGCTAGGTGGACAGGACAAAAGGTGTAAGGAAACTTGTCGAAATGTTTCCCCCGCCGGGAATCGAACCGGGCCCTCCGTGTGTGAAGCTGGAGCTTTAGCCACCAGGCCACCGGGCCTGGAGGGGGAATGGAGGGAATGGAAAAGGGGGAAACAGCATCCGACCCATTGTTTTGACAGGCGGGAGGGGGAGTGAGTAATGAGACAATATGTTCATTTTGACAGCTGCCGACTCCTGACTCAAAACAATTATAAGCCACACACTCACACACAAGGGCAAGCTTGCTGAAGGGGGATAATAGCAGTTTTATGAAAGTATCTAGTGACTTATATATGTGTATATATATTATAGAAACCAGAAGCAAGAAGGGAAGGCAGGAATGAAGGAAGGACTAGATGAAAGGAAGGAAAAAAGTAATGAAGGACAGATGAAGGAATGTAGGAAGAGAGGTGGAATGCCCTCCAGGTAGCCTCCAGGTAGGAAGGAATGAAGGAAATTGGAAGGAAGGAATGATGACACACGACCATTTACCTAGGATAACTACATAACAACTGCCTGCTAATACTTTGAAGAAAACTGCTCGGACGAGGTATTTTGTCTTTGCACATAAAAAAAAAATTCAACAAAAATGCACACTGATTTTATGTGTGAGAGTGTAAAAACACCATTGTGTATGACACCATGTTTTATTTTTTGAGGAGTGTAAAAAACCAACTGTGTATGACACCATGTTTATGTTTGAGGAGTGTTAAAAACACCACTGTGTATGACACCATTTTTTTATGTTTGAGGAGTGTAAAACACCACTGTGTATGACACCATGTTTTAAAGTGTGGGAGTGTAAAACACCCTGTGTATGACACCTGTTTTTGTGTGAGAGTGTAAAACACACTGTGTATGACACCCTGTTTCAAAAGAGTTCCCCAAGCTGCAGAACTTCTAGGAGTATGTTCAGTGACTGTATATTGGTATATATATTATAGAACAATAGTAATAAACAAATTTTTTTTTATTGTTTGTTTTTTTAAACAAGTTTGTTAAAACAAAAATAACGATAATTATGTTTGTGTGCTTATTGTGTTGTATACAACGAGTGTATATATGTACATTGCACCTTACTTTGGTCTCACAGGCCACATAAGTTTTTGTGAAAAAATAAAATAGTGAAAAAACAACAAACCTTCAAATACAAATAAACTAAAGTTTACCGGGTGGGGCGGCAGTCGCCGCTGTTGCCAAAACGCGGCTCATTTTCTGCAAACTTCATGCCCCTATATTCGGTTAAATACTGATGGGAAAAATTTTTTTTGGGACTAAAACAATCAGAAAAATAATCTTAACGTTAATTTTCATAAGAAAAAATAATTTTTTTTTTTCGGGAATATTTTGCGACACAGGAGCAACTTCAGGATTGGGCCCTTCGACAGTCAAAGGGTTAAAGGTCACATCAGAAAAAGGATCTGAAGAATGCAATAAATTATAGCCTGAGATGGGATAGTTAACAGCGGAGTGTAATTTTGGTTTTTGTAAGCAAACACCAACAGGGGAAAACTGGGAGAGCAACATCTGAAGCTCCCCGGTGATTACCCTTGAGGCTGCGATATTCTACTGTAAATAGGCCATAATTGGCAATGATAAAGATAACAGAAATCCCTAGGTAAGGGCACCTATGGACTAGAGGGGTTAGAAAAATCTACATGTGGTGGCAGCAGAAAACGTTCAAGTAGCGAAGGAATAGAGTGGTGGGGAAGAAAGGAGTTGCGTAGATGGAGGGGAGGAAAGAGAAGGAACAGGAGGTCGATCAATGTCCAGTGACAGTTTAGTCTCTGCAATATATGCTGAGATAGCTTAAAGTGTTTTTAGAATTCAAAGCATTGTATGGGAGACAATATTTGAGATGGAAAGGGGGGAGAGCAAGTAAAAATTGGGACACTAATGGACTGTACCAAAGTAGGGGGGGACAAAACGGTGGAGATAACTGGAGAAGAAGTGTGAGAGGAGATAGAAGAGGCAGAAACCTGGGAGGGAGCAGAAGAGGAAGAAACTTGGGAGTGAACAGGGGAGGAAGGTACAGTATAAGGAGGAGGGTGAATCTCCACACTTGTAACAGAGCCCGTTAGAGGGAAGAACCGGGACAGAGACTGGAAAGGTAAAAAGTGGAGGAAGAAGAAGGGAAGGAGGGGTTAAAGAAGAAATTTTAGACATGGGGACTTTTTTGACTTCTGAGAAGTAGAGGGGCAATTGGGAGGAGGTGTCGTACAAGGTCTTGTCGATACTGCGGCCCTTTTGAGGGAGAACACGAAAAGTAAGAACAGACTGAGGTGTTGAGGCAGGGACTTCTGAGTCCAGGACAGCAAAAGAATTAGAGACAGAGTGACTATGGAAAGGGGGAACCACAGTGGAGGCTGTGGAAGATGGTACTCCAGAGGTGGAGGATGTTTGAAACATGAGAATAAGAAATATGGGGTAGTCTCCCTTGCAGGTATAAATGAGAAACTGATATAGCATAAAGGAAACCTGCCTCTTTGAGGCAATGGATTTCTCGCTCGTTTAAGCAGACTTTGCAATAAAGAGAGTAAAAAGGGTGGGCCTCCTGACAATTAAAGGGAAGAGGTAGGTCAACTACAAGACATATTAGAATGGTCATCGGCACCACAGACTGGGCATTCAGCTATAGACCCGCAATATTTCGCTGGGTGACAAAATCGCCAGCAATTTCTACACTGTTCAGGTTAGGGAAACACCTTTCAAACTTGTAAATGTTGTCTTGCTATATAAAAGAGGATGGGAATTCACACCTGTCGGGAAATTAATCGAGCTATATTGCAAGGGTATCATCTCTGCCCGCGGGCAAAAAGGATTTTAAGTGTTACTTTGAGGATTGGGAGATCTTGGAGTTCCAGTTGTTCAAAAATGTCACTGCCCCATGTCTGAATTTCTGGGTTTGGGTAATGGTATGGGGCAGAATGACAGTACCACTACAAGAGTTGAGGGAATGATGTTTTTCGATAGTATCAGTATGTGAAAGAAGAGGAAGGCCATGAGCTTGGGAAGCATTCTGGACTGTGATGAAGCATGTACTGCTTTTGAGAGTGAAAGGATATATATCTACCAACATGGTGTAGGAGCGCCTTGCCAATACTATGGTCAGAAAGATAGGCAGTAGAGGAAGTCGATCATAAAGAATTTAGTGCATTGTGCATTCCGAAACTGAGCATGGAAAGGGAGTGCATGACGTGTCAAGCTTTTCTGAGTAGAATGAGAAGGTGACGAAGAAGTATCATCAGGCAATTGTCATTGGCATTTAGGAGTGGGACCGGAGTTGGTCCGACGTGGGACGGGATGGCAATTCGAAAATTGCCAAACCATAGAGTGAGAGGCTGGAAGCATAGTGAAAGGAGAGTGGAGGTCAGACTTATCGAAGGAGTTAGTCAAAACCCTGGTACCTGAAGTGGGTGATGAAACAGCATCAGCAAGAGGTACAGGGGCATTAGAAATGTCAGAAGAGTGGTCAAAAAATGAGGCAGGCTCAGAACAGGTGGGGGTATCAGTAAGGGGGCCCCGGGGTAGCAGGTTCATGGAGTGGGGTCCACCATGATTTGGGTTTCTTCTTTCCTTTTCTTTAGAACAAAAAAAAGAAGAAAATAAAATAATAAAGGGGAGGGGGGGGAAAAGGGAGGAATAGCTCCTGGGAGGAATGAAAGGGCCTAAATTCCCTTTGCACCCAATAGGATTGCAGCACCATAAGTAGCGCAGATGCAGCATGGAACCCGTTTCCATACCCTTCAGCCAGTAAACCAGAAACCTAGATAGCAACCTCACATCCGTTGAGCCACCTTTGTGGACAAAAGAAAGGGAGGCCGGATACTCACAACAAAGCATACCTCCTTTGGTCATCACCCCCAGAATCTGAAAAGCAGCCTCTGGAGATACACCCATCGCCTGAAAGACACCCAAAGCAACCCCCCAGGAGACCGGGGGGAGGGATCATGCATCCCCAGGCGATCCATATTCCATGGCAAACTACACCACCGCCAAGAACCTCAACAGAATGGGATGGACCCCGGTACCCTTCCCCAAACCTAGGAACTAGATTGCCTGTGGGAAGAATCCCAAAGGCCAAAAAGAGGAAGGGAATAGGGGAGGGATAGGGAGGAGGAGGAGGAGGAGCAAAGGGAACTGGGAGGATGGAGGAGGATGGGATACGCTAGGGGGGATTCGAGGGCAATTAGGTTCGGTCTGAGGAACAAGACCAAAAGGTCTAATTCCTCAGACCAAGACCCTCTTCACCACACCAAGGAGCCCCTTTGCAGATGACAGGCTTTCACAAAGTCTGTGTTTACTATATCTGCATTTTGTTTATGTTCTAAAGTATCCAGGACCTTATCATAGTAGTCCAGTGGCTGTGACAGGCAAGAGTGACCTGCTCTAAACCTGTGTTGGTTTGGGTTGTGTAATTGATGGGTATCTAGGTGGCTGGTGACCTTGGGTCTGCATAAACTTAAAACAATAAATTTAATTAATGGAATTTTAGAAATATTAAAATTTTGTAATTAAGCCCACATGAGGCTAGGTTTGTAATTGCAATACATTTTTTTTTTTTAAACACATTGGCAATTTCCCACCACAGTAGGGTGGCCTTAAAAGAAAAACTTTTATCATCATTCACTTCATCACTGTCTTGCCAGAGGGGCGCTTACACTACAGTTATAAAACTGCAATATTAACACCCCTCTCCAGGACTCAAGTCCAGCCTGCCAGTTTCCCAAAATCCATTCATGTTGCTTTGCTTACACTTCAACAGCATGTCAAGTCCTAAAAGCCATTTGTCTCCACTTGCTCCTATCTAACATGCTCACACAAGCTTGCTGGAAGTCCAAGCCCCTCACACACAAAAACCTCCTTTACCCCTCCCTTCAATCTCTCCTAGACCGATCCCTACCCCTCCTTCCCTCCACTACAGATTTATACACTCTCAAAGTCATTCTATTTCATTCCATTCTCTCTATATGTCCAAACCATTTGTATTATAATTGTGTAATTGCTAAGCCCAGATGGGGGCTAAGACTGTAATTGTGATAAATAATCAATTTGCTAAGCCCAATTGGGGTTAGAAATTATAAATGTGACAGCAGCAGCGGCAGTGGCATACAAGCTCTCAGGCCAATCATGCCAAATTTGGAGGTAGAAAAAATAAAATGTAGATCTATGTTCGGAGCGCTAGCTTTAAGAACGTAGATCTACGTTTGGACAGTTTATAGTGTAAATTACCTAGGAATACCCAAAATATAAAGACATAGTGCTATTCTGTGCTTGTAGATTTAACGCATAAAAAACATGACACAAGTAATATGCATTTCACTTGATCAGGAAACAGACATGACGAGTCTGATGACTCTGCATCCTGTTGATTCATGAACCACTCTGAGACAAGAGAGACAAGCAGACAGAAAGACAAACACACACAGGCAGACAGAAAGACAAACACACACAGGCAGACAGAAAGACAAACACACATAGGCAGACAGAAAGACACACAGAAGCTGGCAGAAAGACACAGGCAGATAGAAAGACACACAGGCAGACAGAAAAACAGATAAGAAGACATAGCAAGACACAGACCAACATGTTTATTTGTAACAGTGAAAACAAACATAGTCATGGGTTCCGTGCAGTAATGCATGATCATCCAGTGTCAAACCACTGCTGTACTATCACCAGTTAAATATCATTCAGTCTTATACCATGCTCCAAGGAGTTTCATATGTACTCCAGTATGTCTAAAACATTGCTGGGACCTATAAATACTTTGTATATATTTCTAGACAATAGTTATTAACCAAGGGAGGTGAAAATGTTCACCTGTAAGTGTGTTTGTGACTGAGTACAAAATTCAGTACTTAATATTAGTGTCACAACAAAGATTGGCTATGAAATCACAAGAACTACTATAAATTGTAATTATCAGTACGTAAAAATTATATGAAATAATATGATTTTATTATTATATATCAAAAAGAAGTGCTAAGCCACAAGGGCTATACAGCACTGCAGGGGTAGGGAAGGAAGCGAGGGTATTGGATGGAAAAAGGGGAGGAGGGATGATCAGTAGGTTACAGAAACAGCGGGGCAGGGGATAGTACGGGGGGGTTTAGAGGGTAGCAAGAGATTGAAGAAAAAAGGGCTGAAGGTATCAGAATTTGTGAAGTAAGTCAGTTGTTGTCAAAAAGTCAAGGAGAGAGTCTGGATGAAAGGTGGGTCCATCAGCGAGAAGGGAGGTAAAAAGGGGAGAGCGGAGCGAAGGGCGACGATGGAGGTTAAATTCTGCGTGTCATTGATAAAGTGGGCAGTCCAACAGAATGTGGCTGACTGATAATGGAACTTGGCAATTCTCACAGAGAGGAGTAGGGCGCCTCTCCATGAGATATCCATGAGTAAGATGGTATGGCCAATGCGAAGATGGAGAGAGTAGTCTCCCAACCTCGACCACCCGGGGACAAGAAGATGGCAGTAACCTATACTCGGTTTAATAGATTGAAGTTTGTTGCGAGCATAGTAGACCAGCGTTGTTGCCAACGGGTGTGAAGGTGGGAAGATATTGCAGCAAAATAGTCCGTAAATGAAATACCTCTACATGAAACTGGTAGGTCATGTACTGCTGACCGCACAGCAGTGTCTGCCTGTTCATTGCCCTCTACGTCAACATGGCCAGGGACCCAACAAAAAACAATATCTTTATGCTTGGTAAAGATGCGGCGTAGCCAAAGTTGGATACGGAGGACTAAGGGGTGAGGTGTATCAAATTTCTGTATAGCCTGCAAAGCACTAAGGGAGTCTGAGACCACCACAAATGATGACACAGGCATAGATGCAATACGGATAAGTGCTGTAAGAATGGCATACAATTCAGCAGTAAAAATACTAGCCGAAGATAGTAAATGCCCTTGAATGACGCTGTCCGGAAACACTGCTGTGAATCCTACGCCGTCAGAAGACTTAGAGCCATCTGTGTACACAGCAATGGCATGAGAATGAGAGTGAAAGTGGTCAAGAAAAAGAGAGCGGGAAGCGACCGTAGACAGTTGGGCTTTCGAGCAAGGGAGAGAGAAAGAGCAGACTCAAACAGCTGGAACTTCCCAGGAGGGTAGGGAAAAAATGAGATGCTACATGTACTAGAAAGGTTTGGGAATTGAAGAGAAGACCAAAAGCAAATGAAGGTGAAGAGAGAAGGGGCGGAGGTTTAAAAAGGGGAGGCGAAAAAAATAAAGAATGTTTACTAATATCAGTGACCATTCTATAAATGGAAGGTTTGGGAGATCATGAGAGCGTACTAGTAGCGAAGGCAAAAGGGCATCATGGCGATCAGATAAGGATGGAACGTTCGCTTTGCATAGAGGCTCTCGACAGGGAAAGAGCGAAAAGCACCAAAGGGATAAACGTAATCCTTGGTGATGAATGGGGCTAAGGCTAGAAAAATGACAGGATGGATAATGAGAACCTTCAAAAAATAGGGAGGCCCAAACCCATGATGACACTCTTCAGGTCACTTGTTCTATCTAGGTGGAATATTGCTGCACACTAACAGCACCTTTCAAGGCAGGTGAAATTGCTGCCCTAGAAAATGTACAGAGAACTTCATGGCGCGCATAACGGGAGATAAAAAAACCTCAATTACTGGGAGCGCTTGAGGTTACTGAACCCGTATTCCCTGGAATGCAGGCAGGGGGAGATACATTATTATATACACCCGGAAAATCCTAGAGGAACTAGTACCGAACTTGCACACGAAAATCACTCACTAGAAGCAAAAGACTTTGGGAGACGATGCAACATCCCCCAATGAAAAGCAGGGGTGTCACTAGCACGTTAAGAGACCATACAATAAGTGTTTAGGGGGCCCGAGACTGTTCAACTGCCGCCCAGCATACATAAGGGGGTTACCAACAGACCCCCGGCAGTCTTCAAGCTGGCAAATGGACAAGCACCCAAAGTCGGTTTTCCCGACCAGCTGGGCTGTGGCTCGTACATTGGTTTTGCGGCAGCCAGCAGCAACAGCCTGGTTGATCAGGCTCTGATCCACCAGGAGGCCTGGTCACAGACCGGGCCGCGGGGGCGTTGACCCCCGGAACTCTCTCCAGGTAAACTCCAGTAGCAGAGATGCCGCCGAAAGATCTGGTCACCCCTAATCAAGTTTCGATAAAATAAGGGTGGAATGTAGGCGAAAAGGGGGGTTCGACGATCAGCTCCCCATGAAAGATGAGCAAAGGTTTTAAGAAGGTTCAGCCGGCTGTGACAAGTTGCCTTCAGAGAGGTAATGTGAGGTTTCCAGGATAACCTACGATCAAAGAGGAGGCCCAGAAACTTGACTGTATCACGTTCAGGGATACGGGAGCCATAGGGGGTACAAAGGATGATCGGAGATGACAGAGGGTCTAGTGAAAGTAATTTGGTGGGTTTTTGTGCTGGAAAATTTAACCCACGTGTGGTGGCCAATTGGAAACACGGTCGACTGCATGCTGGAGAGAAACTGTAATAAGGTGACAGTCAGCGCCTGCACAGACAATAGTGAAGTCATCAACATAGAGTGATGACCAAATATTTGATGGAAGACTAGAGGCCAAATCCCTTAATAGCAAGGAGAAAAAGTGTTGTGCTCAGAACAATCCCTGGGGGGGACACCTTCAGCTTGGATAAAGTCCGGGGAGAAACACATTATTAACCCGAACACGGAAAGCCTGTCAGTTAAAAAGTTCTTAAGGAAGGATGGTAGATTGCCTCGAAGGCCTAAGGAGTGGGTTGGGTAAAATATTATACATCCAAGTTGTGTCATATGCCTTCTCAAGGTCAAAAAATATGGCAATAACTGAGTGGTTATTCGCAAAGGCATTATGAACATACGTATCCAAGCGTAGTAAGGGGTCTATGGTAGAACGTCCCTTACGAAAGCCATATTGACGAGTGGATAGACTGTTGTGTGTCTCTAAATACCACACTAAACGTCTATTTACTAGGCACTCCATCACTTTGCAAACTGCACTGGTAAGAGCAATGGGACAATAGTGGGAGGTTTCATGTCCCGTAGTGCCTGGTTTGTGGAAAGGGAGAACAATGGTGGATTTCCACAGCTGTGGAAGAACTCCTTGTGCCCAAAAATAAGATTGAAAAGGGGCGTAATAGGACTGCAAGGGCTGACTGATGTAAATGTTGTAGCATACGAATATGAATGTCGTCGGGCCCAGCTGCTGATGATCGGCAAGCTGAGAGTGTTGCCTCCAGTTCTTGAAGTGTAAAAGGCGCATTATACTGTTCTTCTCTGAGAGAAGAAAAGTCCAAGGGTGCTAACTCTCTGGCAGACTTTGAGGAAAGAAATGAGGGGCATAGATGGAGTTGCTGAGAAATATGGACGAGATGATTGCCAATTTCATTGGCAACATCTAGTGGGTTTGCTATATCAACACCGGCAACCCACAGAACAGGAGCCGGGTCAGGAGAATATTTACCACTCAGTTTTCGTACTTTTTCCAGACTGCACTCATAGAGGAAGCAGAGGTGATGGTGGAGACATAATCTTGCCAGCAAGTGTGTTTAGCATCATGGATGGCACGGCAAGCGATCGCACGCTTCTGCTTAAAATCAAGAAGTCACTCTGTGGTTCTATTTTACCGGAACCTGCCCCATACAGCGTGTTTCAAACATACTGCACGAGCACAAGCAGAAGACCACCAAGGCACGCATTTCTGAGAATGCCTGCCCGAAGTTTGGGGTACAGAATGAGAAGCTGCAGTTAAAACGGAGGACGAGAAGAGGTGTAAAAGGTCATCGATGGAGGACGAAGAAGGAACCTCTCTAAAAACAGTTAGGTGTGAGTAAAGGTTCCAATTTGCCTGATCAAATTGCCAGCGTGGGGTGCGAAGAGGTGGTGAATATGAAGGGGAAGTAAGAATGATTGGTAAATGATCGCTGTCATGTAAGTCTGGAAGAACAGACCAAGCGAAGTCTAATGCAGTGGAGGAAGAGCAGACTGAGAGATCGATGCAAGAGAGAGTGTGAGTCCAAGGATCAAAATGGGTGTGAGTACCTGTATTTAAAACATGGAGGGGGTGGGTGGCAAGAAAAGCCTCTAACTGAATGCCACGGGAATCACAGTGAGACCCCCCACAGAGGAAATTGTGGGCATTAAAATCACCAAGTAACAGAATCGGTGGCGGTAATGACGAAACAAGAAAGGCAATATCCGGAATAGATAATGCCCGAGAAGGAGAGAGATATAAAGAACAGAGCGTATACCACCTATGCAAGTGGATACAGGCTGCTGTGTAATGCAGCGAAGTACGAACAAATAGCTGATGTTATGGAATATCAGTGCGTAGAAGAAGGGCACTTTCATTAAAGGTCCCATCAGGAAAAGGATCTAAAGAATACAATAAATTATAGCCTGAGATGGGACAGATAACAGCAGAGTATAATTTTGGTTCCTGTAAGCAAACACCAACAGGGGAAAACTGGGAGAGTAACATCTGAAGTTCACCCCGATTACCCCTGAGGATGTGTATATTCCACTGTAAATAGGCCATGATTGGCAATGATAAAGATACCTGAAATCCGCAGGTAAGGGTTCCTATGGACTAGAGGGGTTAGAAAAGTCCACATGCGGAGGCAGTGGAAAACGTTCAAGCAGCGAAGGAACGATACGCTGTGAAGAAAGGAGTTGCGCACATGGAGTAGAGGAGAGAGAAGGAGCGGAGGGTGGATCAGTGTCCATTGATGGTTTGGTCTCTGCAATATATTCAGAGATTGCTTCAAGTGTTTCAGAATTCAGAGACGTCGTATGGGAGACAATATTGGAAATGGTAGGGGGAGGATGAGTAAAGATTGGAACTGTAATGGACTGTACCAATGTAGGGATGGGGCAAAAGGGTGGGAGGGAACTGGAGAAGCGTGGAAGGGGTCAGAAGAGGCAGAAACCTGGGAGGTGGCAGAAGAGGAAGAAACTTGGGAGGGAACAGAGGAGGAAGGTACAGTACGAGGAGGAGGGTGAACCTCTACACTTGTAACAGAGCCAGTGAGAGGGGGAAGGAAAACCAGGTATAGAGACAGGGAAGGGAAAATGAGGAGGTGGAAGATGGGTAGGAGGTGTTAACGGACTTTTTTTTGACTTTTGAGAAGTAGAGGGACAATTGGGAGGAGGTATCATAAGAGATCTCTTCGCTACTGAGGCTTGTGAGAGAGAACACGAAGAAGCGAGATCAGACTGAGACGTTGAAGTAGGGACGTCTGAGCCGAGGACAGCAAAAGAATTAGCTACAGGAGTGACTATGGGAGAGGTAACCACAGAGATGGGTGCAGAAGATGGGATACCAGAAGTGGGGGGACGTTTTGAAACACGGAAATAAGAAACACAAGGTAGTCTCCCTTGGAGGTGGAGATGAGAAACTGCCATGGCATAAGGGAGACCTTCTGCCTCTTTGAGGTAACGGATTTCCCGCACGTTTAAGTAGACTTGACAACGGCGAGAGTACGAAGGGTGAGCCTCATGACAATTAAGGCAAGAGGGAGGTCGATTGCAAGATGTATTAGAATGGTCATCGGCACCACAGACTGGGCATTCGGTGATAGATCTGCAATATTTCGCTGGATGGTAAAATCGCCAGCAATTTCTACACGGTTGCGGTGTAGGGATCACCTTTCAAACTTGTAACCGATGTCCTGCTACATAAACTGAGGATGGGAGTTCATGGCTGTCAAAAGTTAAACGAGCCACATTGCTAGGGTATCGTCTCCGCCCGCGGGCAGGAAGAAAGTAAGTGTCTACCTTGAGGATTGAGAGATCTTGGAGTTCCAGCTGTTCAAGAATGTCAGTGCCACATGTCTGCAAATTTTGTTGAACTATGGTATGGGGCAGAATGACGGTACCACTACAGGAATTGAGGGAATGATGCTTTTCAATAGTGACAGGAATAGTATCGATATGGGAAAGACGAAAAAGCTCATGAGCCTGGGAAGCATTCTGTACGGTGATGATGCATGTACCACTCTCAAGAGCACGAAGAGAAATATCTTTACCAACATGGCGTATGAGTGCCTTGCCAATACTGTGGTCAGAAAGATACGCAATAGAGGAAGTCGGTCGTAAAGTGAAGAATTTAGTTCGCAGTCTGAAACTGAGCGTGGAAAAGTAGTGAAGGATGTGTCGATCTTTTCTGAGAAGAACGAGAAGGTGGAGAAGTATCATCAGCAGGTAACTGTCATTGGCGTTTAGGCGTGGGGCCACAGTTGGTCCGACGTGGAACGGGCCGGCAATTCGAAAATTGCCGCACCGTAGAGGGAGAGGCCGGAAGAATAGTCAGAAAAATGACAGGATGGATAATGAGAACCTTCAAAACTAGGGAGGCCAAGCCCATGATGATACCCTTCAGGTCACTTGTTCTACCTAGGCTGGAATATTGCTGCACACTAAAAGCACCTTTCAAGGCAGGTGAAATTGCTGACCTAGAAAATGTACAGAGAACCTTCACGGTGTGCATAACGGAGATAAAACACCTAAATTACTGGGAGCACTTGAGGTTCCTGAACCTGTATTCCCTGGAATGCAGGCGGGAGAGATACACGATTAAATACACCTGGAAATCTAGAGGGACTAGTACGAACTTGCACACGAAAATCATCACTACAAAAGCAAAAGACTTGGCAGATGATGCAACATCCCCCCAATGAAAAGCAGGGGTGTCACTAGCACGTTAAGAGACCATACAATAAGTGTCAGGGGCCCAAGACCGTTCAACTGCCTCCCTGAATACATGAGGGGGACCCCAATGGAAATAAGTCACTCTGACTTTTTTGGGTTATCCTAGGTTCTCTACACATATGCTGCTATGTATGATAATTCTAACTATATTTGTGTATACCTGAATAAACTTACTTACCAATAGACCCCTGGCAGTCTTCAAGCTGGCACTGGACAAGCACCTAAAGTCGGTACCTGACCAGCCGGGCTGTGGCTCATACGTTGGTTTGCATGCAGCCAGCAGTAACAGCCTGGTTGATCAGGCTCTGATCCACCAGGAGGCCTGGTCACAGACCGGGCCGCGGGGACGTTGACCCCTGGAACTCTCTCCAGGTAAACTCCAGGTAAACACGAAATCACAGCTTCCCTATCTTCATCAACATTCAACAATTCCTCAAAATATTCCCTCCATCTTCCCAATACCTCTAACTTTCCAATTAATAACTCTCCTCTCCTATTTTTAACTGACAAATCCATTTGTTCTCTAGGCTTCCTGAACTTGTTAATCTCACTCCAAATCTTTTTCTTATTTTCAACAAAATTTGTTGATAACATCTCACCAACTCTCTCATTTGCTCTCTTTTTACATTGCTTCACCACTCTCTTAACCTCTCTCTTTTTCTCCATATACTCTTCCCTCCTTGCATCACTTCTACTTTGTAAAAACTTCTAATATGCTAACTTTTTCTCCCTTACTACTTTCTTTACATCATTCCACCAATCGCTCCTCTTCCCTCCCGCACCCACTTTCCTGTAACCACAAACTTCTGCTGAACACTCTAACACTACATTTTTAAACCTACCCCATACCTCTTCGACCCCATTGCCTATGCTCTCATTATCCCATCTATCATCCAATAGTTGTTTATATCTTACCCTAACTGCCTCCTCTTTTAGTTTATAAACCTTCACCTCTCTCTTACCTGATGCTTCTATTCTCCTTGTATCCCATCTACCTTTTACTCTCAGTGTAGCTACAACTAAAAAGTGATCTTATATATCTGTGGCCCCTCTATAAACATGTACATCCTGAAATCTACTCAACAGTCTTTTATCTACCAATACATAATTCAAAAAACTACTGTCTTTTCACCCTGCATCATATCTTGTATACTTATTTATCCTCTTTTTCTTAAAATATGTATTACCTATAACTAAACCCCTTTCTATACAAAGTTCAATCAAAGGGCTCCCATTATCATTTACACCTGGCACCAAAAACTTACCTACCACACCCTCTCTAAAAGTTTCTCCTACTTTAGCATTCAGGTCCCCTACCACAATTACTCTCTAACTTGGTTCAAAGATTCCTATACATTCACTTACCATCTCCCAAAATCTCTCTCCTTTACATTCCTCTCTTCTCCAGGTGCATACATGCTTATTATGACCCACTTTTCACATCCAACCTTTACTTTAATCCACATAATCCTTGAATTTACACATTCATATTCTCCTTTGTTCTTCCATAACTGATCCTTCAGCATTATTGCTACCCGTTCCTTAGCTCTAACTCTCTCAGATACTCCAGATTTAAAACCCATTTATTTCTCCCCACTGAAACTCCCCTACCCCCTTCTGCTTTGTTTCGCTTAGGGATAGGACATCCAACTTCTTTTCATTCACAACATCAGCAATCATCTGTTTCTTGTCATCAGCACTACATCCATGCACATTCAAACATCCCAGTTTTATAAAGTTTTTCTTCTTTTCTTTTTTAGGAAGCAGTTAAGAGTTTTTATGAGGATAGTGAGGCTCAAGTTTGAGAATGTAGGAAAGAGGGAGATTATTTCATAGTAAAAGTAGGCCTTAAACAAGGATGTGAGTTTTCACCGTGGTTGTTCAATATATTTGTAGATGAGGTTGTAAGAGAAGTGAATGCGAGGGTCTTGGCAAGAGGTGTGTAGTTAAAAGATAAAGAATCAAATATAAAGTGGGAGTTGTCACAGATGCTTTTTGTTGATGACACTGTGCTCTTGACAGATTCTGAAAAGAAGCTACAGAGGTTGGTGGATGAATTTGGTAGGGTATGTAAAAGTAGAAAATTAAAAGTGAATATAGGAAAGAGCAAGATTAAGAGAATAACAAAAAGATTAGGTGATGAAAGATTGGATATGAGATTGGAGGGAGAGAGCATGAAGGATGTGAATGTGTTCAGATATTTGGGAGTGGATGTGTCAGCGGATGGATCTATGAAAGATGAGGTGAATCATAGAATTGATGAAAGGAAAAGGGTGAGCGGTGCAATTAGGCGTCTATGGAGACAAAGAGCTTTGCCCTTGGAAGCAAAGAGAGGAATGTATGACAGTATAGTTTTACCAACGTTCTTATATGGGTGTGAAGCATGGGTGATGAATGTTGCAGCGAGGAGAAAGCTGGAGGCAGTGGAGATGTCATGTCTGAGGGTAATGTGTGGTGTGAATATAATGCAGAGAACTCGTAGTTTGGAAGTTAGGAGGAGGTGTGGGATTGCTGAAACTGTTGTCCAGAGGGCTGAGGAAGGGTTATTGAGGTGGTTTGGACATGTAGAGAGAATGGAAAGAAACAGAATGACTTCAAGAGTGTATAAATCTGTTGTGGAGGGAAGGCAGGGTAGGGGTTGGCCTAGGAAAAGTTGAAGGGAGGGGTAAAGGAGGTTTTGTATGTGAGGGGCTTAGACTTCCAGCAAGTATGCATGAGCATACTTAATAGGAATGAATGGAGACAAATGGTTTTTAATACTTGACATGCTGTTGGAGTGTGAGCAAAGTAATATTTATGAAGGGATTCAGGGAAACCGGCAGGCCAGACTTGAGTCCTGCAGATGGGAAGTACAGTGTCTACACTCTGAAGGAGGAGTGTTAATGTTGCAGTTTTATAACTGCAGTGTAAAGCACACCTCTGGCAAGACAGGATTGGAGTGGAAAAATGAAAGTGTTTCTTCTTCGGGCCACCCTGGGCCTAGGTGGAATCGGCCGATGGGGGCTGTTAAAAAAAATCTGGTGACAATTTTGGGAAAAAAAAAATTTTCATAGAAATGACAAGAGAATTTTTTCCCGAAGTAATGGCACCAAAATTATGAAATTTTAAAAAAAACTAACGAATGAGCTCCCGACAAAATTAGCATCTTGGCAAAACATACTCATCTTTGCTTTTGCAGACTTTGAGCCCTATTTTTCGGCCAATTCTATTGGATCCATTCGACAAAACTCAGCTATAATTCTTTAAAACTCCATTTTTTCTATCAATTGAGCTACAAAAAAACTGCCGATTTACCGATTTCAACTACCCATAAAATGGTCAGAAATGGTAATTTGCAATTTTTCATGCAATTTAAAAAAAAAATGCCAATTCAAAATAGGGTCTAGAATAGAACAATGCAAGACATTCTTGGAACTTAAATTAACATATCCTCTGGTTCATTAGTCAACCCTCCACCTCTCTATATTACCCTCCTTTCTATTTGATGTTTTATTCACAAAAAAATAGAAGATTTACTGTTAGAGACTAACTGCATTATTGTAAGAAATGGTATAAATAAATCAGTACACAAGTGAAAGAATATTAGACTCCCCAGTTGACGTGTTGTGGACATGTGGGTGTGATTTGCTTGACTCTTGCACATTGGGAAAAAATGAAACATTTGCATTATTTTGTGCTTCATTTCAGATAGTTTTCCTCGAGAAACTAATCAAAATCATCTCTTCTCTGTAATATGTTTTCCCATTCTATCAAATGAGACCAAGAAAACGGGAATAAAACCATAAATACCTAATACAAAAAACAAAGAAAAGTCGCATTTTAAAAATCCCAAAAACATGTTGAAGTTTTTTATTTTTCTCATTATGCACTGCGGTGGCAGTTTTTTTTTATATACCATTGCACACGACCACCTGACCCATTCTCTCACATGTTGGGCTACCAGCTTTCTCCTGCTTGATTTGAAGCCCGCTAGATTATTTTATTTAGTTATTAACACAGCTGGCCGATTCCCACCAAGGCAGGGTGGCCCGAAAAAGAAAACTTTCACCATCGTTCACATCCATCACTGTCTTGCCAAGAAGGGTGCTTTACACTACAGTTTTTAAACTGGGCAATACATTAACACCCCTCCTTCAAGTCATGCACTGTACTTCCCATTCCAGACTCAAGTCCGGCCTGCCGGTTTCCTGAACCCATCATAAATGTTTATTTACTTTGCTCACTTTCCAACAGCAACGTCAAGTATTAAAAACCATTTGTCTCCCATTCCAACTCCTACCAACACTCTTCACACAGCATGCATGCTGTAATCCAAAGCCCCTCTCACACAAAACCATCCTTTACCTCCTCCCTCCAACACTTTCCTAGGCCGACCCCTACCCCGTCTTCCTTCCACTACAGACTGATACAACTCTTGAAGTTAATTCTGTTTTGCTCCATATTCTCTCCACATGTCCGAACCACCTCAACGAACCCTTCCTCAAGCCCCTCTGGACAACAGTTTTGGAATCCCGCACCTCCTAACTTTCAACTAACGAATTCTCTGCATTATATTCATACACCCACACATTGCTCTCCGACAGACATCTCCCACTTGCCTCCAGCCTTCTCCTCACTGCAACATTCATCACCCATGCTTCACACCCATATAAGAGCGTTGGTAAAACTATACTCTCATACATTCCCCTCTTTGCCTCCAAGGACAAAGTTCTTTGTCTCCACAGACTCCTAAGTGCACCAATCACCCTTTTCCCCTCATCAATTCTTTGATTCACCTCATCTTTCATAGACCCATCCGCTGACACGTCCACTCCCAAATATCTGAATACATTCACCTCCTCCATACTCTCTCCCTCCAATCTGATATCCAATCTTTCATCACCTAATCTTTTTTGTTATCCTCATAACCTTACTCTTTCCTGTATTCACTTTCAATTTTCTTCTTTTGCACACCCTACCAAATTCATCCACCAGTCTCTGCAACTTCTTTCAGAATCTCCCAAGAGCACAGTGTCATCAGCAAAGAGCAACTGTGACAACTCCCACTTTATGTGTGATTCTTTATCTTTTAACTCCATGCCTCTTGCCAAGACCCTCGCATTTACTTCTCTTACAACCCCATCTATAAATATATTAAACAACCACGGTGACATCACACATCCTTGTCTAAGGCCTACTTTTACTGGGAAATAATTTCCCTCTTTCCTACATACTCTAACTTGAGCCTCACTATCCTCGTAAAAACTCTTCACTGCTTTCAGTAGCCTACCTCCTACACCATACACCTGCAACATCTGCCACATTGCCCCCCTATCCACCCTGTCACATGCCTTTTCCAAATCCATAAATGCCACAAAGACCTCTTTAGCCTTATCTAAATACTGTTCACTTATATGTTTCACTGTAAACACCTGGTCCACACACCCTCTACCTTTCCTAAAGCCTCCTTGTTCATCTGCTATCCTATTCTCCGTCTTACTCTTAATTCTTTCAGTAATAACTCTACCATACACTTTGCCAGGTATACTCAACAGACTTATCCCCCTATAATTTTTGCACTCTCTTTTATCCCCTTTGCCTTTATACAAAGGAACTATGCATGCTCTCTGCCAATCCCTACTTTACCCTCTTCCATACATTTATTAAATAATTGCACCAACCACTCCAAAACTATATCACCACCTGCTTTTAACATTTCTATCTTTATCCCATCAATCCCGGCTGCCTTACCCCCTTTCATTTTACCTACTGCCTCACGAACTTCCCCCACACTCACAACTGGCTCTTCTTCACTCCTACAAGATGTTGTTCCTCCTTGCCCTATACACGAAATCACAGCTTCCCTATCTTCATCAACATTTAACAATTCCTCAAAATATTCCCTCCATCTTCCCAATACCTATAACTCTCCATTTAATAACTCTCCTCTCCTATTTTTAACTGACAAATCCATTTGTTCTCAAGGCTTTCTTAACTTGTTAATCTCACTCCAAAACTTTTTCTTATTTTCAACAAAATTTGTTGATAACATCTCACCCACTCTCTCATTTGCTCTCTTTTTACATTGCTTCACCACTCTCTTAACCTCTCTCTTTTTCTCCATATACTCTTCCCTCCTTGCATCACTTCTAGAATTATTGAGAATATATAAGTCTGAAATACTGGCTCATAAGAAGTATATACATGTGTATGACCAAAACAGTCAGAGGGTTAATTATAATGTCAGATCACTAAGCAAACACCATGATGACCTCCAAGAACTAGTCATTTCTCTAAATATCTCTATGTTTATCATTATTCTCATTGAAACATAGCTAAAACCTTATGTTACATACATGTGGCCTAGAATTGTGTATGGTTGTGTAGCCATACATGGTTACACGACCATACGCAATTGTAGGCCAGACCAATTAGGAGGTGGAACAGCTATATACTACTCTGACGAACTTGAATGTATAAATTCTAGATGCACAAACCTTAAACAGTTGGAGCAATCTATAGAGTACCTCACTCAAATATTTACTCATTTAGTGAAAAACTAAGAAACACAATAAGTGAAGCAGAGATGAACACACACCACCTGATACTCACACTGGACTTAACATAAACCTCATCAATGACCATGACCCACAAGTAACTAAATTTATAAACAATGAGCAGCTGCTCACTTCTGCAAACAATAACAAAACTGACAAGAATCTCTGAGACAAATGCCTCTTTACTAGACCATATCTGGACAAACACTATATACCCATTAAAAGTAGGAATAATCACAGATAACACCACTGACCACAGTCCTATCTTTCTCATAAACAATGTATGTAAATTGTCTCAGGACACAACTATGATCACCTTCCAATTACATAATGAGTCATTTGTTAACAACTTTATTACAGCATTAAGTAACATCGACTGGCAAAATGAGTTAGCAGTCAATCTTGATACTGATGAATGCATTAATATTTTTTTACAAAAAAAAAAAAAAAATGATACTGCCAACAAGCTTAATGTCTTCTCTACCATTAGAAAAAAAGCTAGCAAGCAAAATCCCAAACTCAGACATTCAACCAAAAGACAATTTTAC
>NC_069475.1:18991915-19023904 GCF_026875155.1 Cherax quadricarinatus | reverse complement strand
CCCAACCCCCAAAATTACACAACCCAAACCAACACAGGTTTAGAGCAGGTCACTCTTGCCTGTCACAGCCACTGGACTACTATGATAAGGTCCTGGATACTTTAGAACATAAACAAAATGCAGATATAGTAAACACAGACTTTGTGAAAGCCTGTCATCTGCAAAGGGGCTCCTTGGTGTGGTGAAGAGGCTCTTGGTCTGAGGAATTAGACCTTTTGGTCTTGTTCCTCAGACCGAACCTAATTGCCCTCGAATCCCCCCTAGCGTATCCCATCCTCCTCCATCCTCCCAGTTCCCTTTGCTCCTCCTCCTCCTCCTCCCTATCCCTCCCCTATTCCCTTCCTCTTTTTGGCCTTTGGAATTCTTCCCACAGGTAATCTAGTTCCTAGGTTTGGGGAAGGGTACCGGGGTCCATCCCATTCTGTTGAGGTTCTTGGCAGTGGTGTAGTTTGCCATGGAATATGGATCGCCTGGGGATGTCATGATCCCTCTCCGGTCTCCTGGGGGGTTGCTTTGGGTGTCTTTCAGGCGATGGGTGTATCTCTAGAGGCTGCTTTTCAGATTCTGGGGGTGATGACCAAAGGAGGTATGCTTTGTTGTGAGTATCCGGCCTCCCTTTCTTTTGTCCACAAAGGTGGCTCAACGGATGTGAGGTTGCTATCTAGGATTTCTGGTTTACTGGCATGAAGGGTAGGGTATGGCACGGGTTCCATGCTGCATCTGCGCTACTTATGGTGCTGCAATCCTATTGGGTGCAAAGGGGAATTTATGGCCCTTTCATTCCTCCCAGGAGCTATTCCTCCCTGTTCCCCCTCCCCTTTATTATTTTATTTTCTTCTTTCTTTTGTTCTAAAGAAAAGGAAAGAAGTAACCTAATCATGGTGGACCCACTCCATGAACCTGCTACCCCTGGGCCCCTTACTGATACCACACTCTGTTCTGAGCCTGCCTCATTTTTTGACCACTCTTCTGACATTTCTAATGCCCCTGTACCTCTTGCTGATGCTGTTTCATCACCCACTTCAGGTACCAGGGTTTTGACTAACTCCTTCGATAAGTCTGACCTCCACTCTCCTTTCACTATGCTTCCAGCCTCTCACTCTATGGTTTGGCAATTTTCGAATTGCCATCCCGTCCCACGTCGGACCAACTCCGGTCCCACTCCTAAACGCCAATGACAATTGCCTGATGATACTTCTTCGTCACCTTCTCATTCTACTCAGAAAAGCTCGACACGTCATGCACTCCCTTTCCATGCTCAGTTTCGGAAATACAATGCACTAAATTCTTTACGATCGACTTCCTCTACTGCCTATCTTTCTGACCATAGTATTGGCAAGGCGCTCCTACACCATGTTGGTAGATATATATCCTTTCACTCTCAAAAGCAGTACATGCTTCATCACAGTCCAGAATGCTTCCCAAGCTCATGGCCTTCCTCTTCTTTCACATACTGATACTATCGAAAAACATCATTCCCTCAATTCTTGTAGTGGTACTGTCATTCTGCCCCATACCATTATCCAACAGAAATTCCAGACATGTGGCAGTGACATTGTTGAACAACTGGAACTCCAAGATCTCCCAATCCTCAAAGTAGACACTTATATCCTTTTTGCCCGCCGGCAGAGATGATACCCTTGCAATATAGCTCGATTAACTTCCGACAGGTGTGAATTCCCATCCTCTGTTTATATAGCAAGACAACATTTACAAGTTTGAAAGGTGATCCCTCCACCGAAACAGTGTAGAAATTGCTGGCGATTTTGTCACCCAGCGAAATATTGCAGGTCTATAGCTGAATGCCCAGTCTGTGGTGCCGATGACCATTCTAATATGTCTTGTAGTTGACCTACCTCTTGCCTTAATTGTCAGGAGGCCCACCCTTCTTACTCTCTTTATTGCAAAGTCTACTTAAACGAGCGAGAAATCTGTTGCCTCAAAGAGGCAGGTTTCCCTTATGCTATATCAGTTTCTCATTTATGCCTGCAAGGGAGACTACCCCATATTTCTTATTCTCATGTTTCTAAACATCCCTCCACCTCTGGAGTACCATCTTCCACAGCCTCCACTGTGGTTACCCCTTCCATAGTCACTCCTGTCTCTAATTCTTTTGCTGTCCTGGACTCAGAAGTCCCTGCCTCAACACCTCAGTCTGTTTTTTACTTCTTCGTATTTTCCCTCACAAGCCGCAGTATCGACAAGACCTTGTACGACACCTCCTCCCAATTGCCCCTCTACTTCTCAGAAGTCAAAAAAGTCCCCATGTCTCAAATCTTCTTTAACCCCTCCTTCCCTTCTTCTTCCTCCACATTTTACCTTTCCAGTCTCTGTACCTGGTTCTTCCCCTCTAACTGGCTCTGTTACAAGTGTGGAGATTCACCCTCCCTCCTTATACTGTACCTTCCTCCCTGTTCACTCCCAAGTTTCTTCCTCTTCTGCTCCCTCCCAGGTTTCTGCCTCTTCTATCTCCTCTCACACTTCTTCTCCAGTTATCTCCACCGTTTTGTCCCCCCCTACTTTGGTACAGTCCATTAGTGTCCCAATCTTTACTTGCTCTCCTCCTTCCATCTCAAATATTGTCTCCCATACAATGTCTTTGAATTCTAAAACACTTTAAGCTATCTCAGCATATATTGCAGAGACTAAACTATCACTGGACATTGATCGACCTCCTGTTCCTTCTCTTTCCTCTCCTCCATCTACGCAACTCCTTTCTTCACACCACTCTATTCCTTCGCTACTTGAACGTTTTCTGCTGCCACCACATGTAGATTTTTCTAACCCCTCTAGTCCATAGGTGCCCTTACCTAGGGATTTCTGTTATCTTTATCATTGCCAATTATGGCCTATTTACAGTAGAATATCCGCAGCCTCAGGGGTAATCACCGTGAGCTTCAGATGTTGCTCTCCCAGTTTTCCCCTGTTGGTGTTTGCTTACAAGAACCAAAATTACACTCCGCTGTTAACTATCCCATCTCAGGCTATAATTTATTGCATTTTTCAGATCCTTTTTCTGATGTGACCTTTAATGAAAGTGCCTTTCTTCTACTCACTGATATTCCGTACCATCAGCTACTTGTTCATACTTCGCTGCATTACACTGCAGCCCATATCCACTTGCATAAGTGGTGTACAAGCTGTTTCTTGTATCTCTCACCTTATTAGGCATAATCTATCTCAGATGTTGCCTTTCTTGTTTCATCCTTATCGCCACCACTTATGTTACTTGGCAATTTTAATGCACATCATTTCCTCTGGGGAAGTCTCACTGTGATTCCCGTGGCATTCAGTTGGAGGCTTTTCTTGCTTCTCACCCCCTCCACGTTTTAAATACAGGTACTATCTCTCATTTTGATCTTCATACTCATACTCTCTCTTGCATCGATCTCCCAGTCTGCTCTTCCTCCACTGCACTAGACTTCACCTGGTCTGTTTCCCAGACTAACATGACAGCAATAATTTTGAAATCTTTCTTACTTCTTCATATTCACCACCTCTGCATAACCCATGCTGGCAATTTGAATCAAGCAGATTGGAACCTTTACTAACTGCATTTAATGGGGTTCCTTCATCGTCCTCTATTGACGAGCTTTCACACCTCTACTCAACCTCAGTTTTAACTGCAGCTTCTCATTCTATACCCCAAACCTCAGGCAGGCATTCTCAGAATTGTGTGCCTTGGTTGTCTCCTGCTTGTGCTCAGGCAGTACACTTGAAATGTGCTGCATAGGGCAGGTACCAGTAACATAGAACCACAGAGAGACTTCCAGATTTTAAGCAGAAACGAGTGGTCGCTCGCTGTGTCATCTGTGATGCTAAATGAACTTGCTGGCGAGATTATGTTTCCACCATCATCTCAGCTTCCTCTTTGAGTGTACTCTGGAAAAAGTATGGAAACTGAGTGGTAAATTCTCTCCTCACCTGGCTTCTGTTGTGTGGGTTGATGGTGTTGATATAGCAAACCCTCTTGATGTTGCCATTGAAATTGGTAATCATCGGGTCTGTATTTCTCAGGGACTCTATCTATGTCCTTCATTTCTTTCCTCAAAGTCTGCCAGAGAGTTAGTGCCCATAGACTTTTCTTCTCTCAAAGAAGAATCTTATAATGCGCCTTTTACACTTCGGGAACTAAAGGCGACACACTCAGCTTGCCGATCATTGGCAGCTGGGCCTGACGGCATTCATATTCAGATATTACAACATTTACATTAGTCAGCCCTTGCAGTCCTCTTACAACTCTTCAATCTAATTTGGTCACAAGAAATTCTTCTTCAGCTGTGGAAATCAGCCATTGTTCTCCCTTTCCGCAAACCGGGTACTACGGGACATGATGCCTCCCACTATCATCCCATTGTTCTTACCAGTGCAGTTTGCAAAGTGATGGAACATCTGGTAAATCAATGTTTAATGTGGTGTTTAAAGACACACAACAGTCTCTCCACTAGTCAATATAGCTTTCGTAAGGGACGTTCTACCATAGACCCCTTACCACCTTGGATATGTATGTTCGTAATGCCTTTGCAAATAACCACTCAGTTATTGCCATATTTTTTGACCTTGAGAAGGCATATGACACAACTTGGAGGTATAATATTTTGGCCCAAGGCCACTCCTTAGGCCTCCAAGGCAATTTACCATCCTTCCTTAAGAACTTCTTAACTGACAGACATTTCCATGTTCGGGTTAATAATATGTTCTCCCCGGACTTTGTCTAAGGGGAACGTGTCCTCCTGGGATGTATTCTGAGTACAACACTTTTTCTCCTTGCTATAAATGATTTTGCTTCTCTTCTTCCTTCCAATATTTGATCACTCTATGTTGATGACTTCGCTATTGCTTGTGCAGGCGCTGACTGTCACCTCATTGCAGTTTCCAGCACATGGTCAACTGTGTTTCCAATTGGGCCACAACGCATAGGTTTAAATTTTCCAGTACTAAAACTCACCAAATTACTTTCCTTAGACGTTCTGTCATCTCTGATCATCTTTTGTTTCTCTATGGCTCATGTATCCCTGAACGTGATATAGTCAGGTTTCTAGGCTTTCTCTTTTTTATTTATTTATTTATTTATTTATTTAGTAATTTTAGCATACATACAGAGGTTCAAAAAAATACAGGTAAGAGCAGCATGCCAAAGCCACTTATATGCATAGCATTACGGGCTGGCTTAAAATTAACTTAAGATTAACTAAGCAATGATGTAATCAGTGATAAAACATTATTGTAAACAGATAACAATAAAGCACAAATGAGTATTACAAAGACAGGTCATATGGTTGCATGCATTGCTGTACATTCAGTAGAATGGAGTATTCTGTTAGGTATTGTATTTAAAAAAATAACAAAGTTAGATTGGGTCCTAGGTTTAACATTTGACCGTAGGTTATCCTGGAAATGTCAAGTTACCTCTCTGAAGGCAACTTGTCACAGCCATCTGAACCCTCTTAAAACCCTTGCTCATCTTTCAATGGTCACTGATCGTCGAACTCTCCTTCGCCTACATTTAGCCCTCGTTTTATTGAAAATCGATTATGGTGACCAGATCTATTCAGCAGCCTCTTCTGCTACTCTCTCTAGCCTTAATCCCATCCATCACCAGGGATTAAGTTTATGCCTTGGTGCTTTTCGCACTTCCCGCATTGAGAGTCTATGCAGAAGTGAATATTTCATCCTTGTCCGATCGCCGTGATGCTCCTTGCCTTTGCTACTATGATCGCTCTCATGATCTCTGCAATCCTTCCATATGTAGAATAGTCACCAATGTTAGTAGACATTATTTGTTCATCGCCCCTGTTTGCTCTGTCCCTTTTCTCTTCGCCTACATTCGCTCTTGTCTACCCTTCAGTTACCACTTTGCATGTTCATGTAGCATCTCACTTTTCACTACCCCCCTGGGAAGTCCCAATTGTTCGTGTCTGTTCTTTCTCACTGCCATGCGTGAAAGCCCAGCTGCCTATGGTAGCTTCATGCTCTCTTTTTCTTGATCACTTCCTCTCTCATTCTCATGCCATTGCAGTGTACACCAATGGTTCTAAGTCTTCTGATGGCGTTGGAATCGCAGCAGTGTTTCCAGACAGTGTCATGTGAGGGCATTTACTCTCCTTAGCTAGCATTTTTACTGCTGAATTGTATGCCATTCTTGCAGCACTTATGTCACCATTTGTGTTTGTTTCAGATTCCCTTTCAGGCTATACAAAAATTTGATACACCTCCCTTTACAGGTTATACAAAAATTTGATACACCTCACTCCCTAGTTCTCCATATCCAACTTTGGTTACACCGTATCTCTACCAAGCACATAGATATTTTTTTTGTTGCGGCCCTGGTCTTGTTCACGTACAGGGCAATAAACAGGCAGACACTGCTGCTCTGTCAGCAGTACATGACCTCCCAGTTTCATATAGAGGTGTTCCATTCACAGACTATTTTGCTGTAATTGCAGCCCACCTTCGCACCCGTTGCCAACAACGTTGATTTGATCTGCTCTATAACAAATTTCATTCTATTAAACCGAGTATAGGTTACTGGCCACCTTCTTGTCACCCATGTAGAGTCTGGGAGACTACTCTTTCCCCATCTTTGCATTGGCCACACTCGTCCTACTCATGGGTATCTCATGGAGAATGCCTTGTTGCTCTCCATGAGAATTGTCAGGTTCCAGTATCTGTTAGCCATATCTTGTTGGACTGCCCACTCTATCAATGAGCATGCAGAATTTACCTCCAATGTTGTCTCTGCTCTGCTGCTTTTTCTTTACTTTCCCTTCTTGCTGTTGGACCCTCCTTTAATCCTGACCCTCTCATTGACTTTTTGACAAAGACTGATTTACTCCACAAACTCTGTTTTGTAAGTATATTTGCTCCTTCACAACAATAGCTTCCATGATTGCTTTTTTCATGGTCAAGGTTGTAAGTGATGGTTGTATGGGGTTTGTTATACATCCTGGCCAGCTCGGAGACACACACTGCACTTTTGCATTTTTGCAATGATTGCTTTCTTCAATTCACTAGTGTTTCTCACCCTTTTTCCACAGGGTTGGCACTAGAAGCTTTCTTTTTCCATGGTGGCTTATTTAGCAGTTTACAGCACTAAAAACAATGAAATAATACAAAATATATTGCATGTACACATGGAATTATCCTCACTGGCTTGCAAACAATGGCACACTGGCTGTACATGGAGTGTCTGGCCACTCAGGCCACACAGACACATTCAGGACGAATGACTTCAACCAAGTTCTTTGTTGTTAACCGAGTCAGTGTTTTGATGCAAAAACGTTAATCTAAATTTTATGTAATCCGATGGCGTCGTAATCCGGGGGTCCACTGTATTATCCAGATGGCTGAGAAGGGATTGTTCAGGTGGTTTGGTCATGTAGGGAGAGAATGGAACAAAACAGAATAACTTCAAGAGTGTATAAATCTGTAGTGGAGGGAAGGCAGGGTAGGGGTTGGCCTAGGGAAGGTTGGAGGGAGGGGTAAAGAAGGTTTTGTGTGCGAGGGGCTTGGACTTCCAGCAAGCATGTGTGAGTGTATTTGATAGGAGTGAAAGGAGACAAATGGTTTTTAACACTTGACATGCTGTTGGAGTGTGAGCAAAGTAATATTTATGAAGGGATTCAAGGAAATCGGCAGGCTGGACTTGAGTCCTGGAGATGGGAAATACAGTGTGGGCACTCTGAAGGAGGGGTGTTAATGTTGCAGTTTTATAACTGTAGTGTAGAGCATCCCTCAGGCAAGACAGTGATGGAGTGATTGATGAAAGTTTTTCTTTTTCGGGCCACCCTGCCTTGGTGGGAATTCCCCCCCCAATTTTAAAATTTTTTAAATTTTAAATTTTTTTTAAACCCAAATTGGGGGGTTTTTCCCAAAGCAGGGGGGAATAAAAGAAAAATTTTCAAAATTTATAAACCCTTTTTGGGGGAAAAGGGGGGGGGGTTGGCTTTAAAAAAAGGGGTTTTTTGCAACTTCCCCCTTCCAAAAGGGGCCAATGTGTTTAAAAAAATAAAACCTAAAAAAACAATTGGTTTTTACCCTTGAAGCTTTTTGGAGTTTTAAAAAGTAAATTTTAAATTAAGGAAACCAGGGGGTTTAATTGGAGAAAAAAAAAATTCCCTAAGGGGAGGGGGGGTTATGTTGGTTTTAATAATGTATTTGACCCCCAAAGGGCAAGCAGAATTTTGTTAAAGAAAAGTTTTTTTTTTGGGGCCAAACCTTTTAATTAAGGCCCAAATTTTTTAATTTTTTTTATTACCAGGGTTTTGGCGGGGGCCAAAAAAAAATTTTCAACTTCAAGAACCCGGGTTTTTTACACTCCCGGGTTTTTTTTCCCAACAAAAAAACCCCCCTTAAGTCCAATTTTTAAAAAAAAAAAAATAATTTATTTAAACCCCTTTATTTATTTTAAAAGAACCGAGTAAAAAATTTAAAAGGAAAATTTTATATTAAGGAAAACAGTGAAAAAGAAAAATAAAAGTTGTGTTTTTGGAAGGGAAATTTTTTATATCTTCATTTTTCTTTCAAAAGAAGGGGAAGACTACCAGGTTGGGGTTTTGCCAACACTTACCCTTCAGTACTTCAAGAAGCACCAGTGTAAGACAAACCAGGTTTTTCTTGCCAGACACTATTTTTTTCAGTACTTCAAAAAAGCCCCAAAGGGGAAGATCCCAGGTTTTTCTTGCCGGGACACTATATCTTCAGTACTTCAAGAAGCCCCCCAAATTGTAAAAACTCCCGGGTTTTGTTCTTGCCGAAACTTACTTCAGAAATTTCCCAAAAAACACCATGAAAAGGACTCCCAGGTTGTTCTTGCCAAAACCCATATCTCCATTACTTCAAAAAACCCCCCGTAAGGGGCCCGGGTTGTTTTCTTCCCAAAGCCCACTAAATCTTCAGTACTTCAAAAAACCCCCAGTGTAAGACTCCAGGTTGTGTTTTTGCCAACCATATCTTCGTACTTCAAGAAGCCCCAAATGAAAGGGACTACCAGGTTGTGTCTTGCCAACACTATATCTTAAAGTACTTAAAGGGAAGCACCAGTGTAGACTACCATTTGTGTCTTCCCCCAGACACATATCTTCAGAAATTTCAAGAAAAACCAGTGTAAGATACCAGGTTGTTCTTCCCAAAGACACTATTTTTCTTAAATATTTCAAGAAGCACCAGTGAAAGGGACTACCGGGTTTGTGTCTTGCCAGCACTTTTTCTTCAGTACCAAAACCCACCATGTAGACTACCAGGTTTTCTTGCCAGACACAAATTTCAGAAACTTCAAGAAGCCCATTGTAAGACTCCCCAAGGTTGTGTTTTGGGCCAAAAACTATATCTTCAGTACTTCAAGAAGCACCATTGTAAGACAAACCGGTTGTATCTGCCAGACCCTATATCTTCAGAAATTAAAAGAACCACCAGTGTAAGACTCCAGGTTTATTTTGGCCAGACCTTTTATATTTTAAAAGTATTTAAAAGAAGCACCAGTGTAAGACTCCCATTTTTCCCCCTTCCAGACATTAAAATTGTTTTTTTCCTGTGAACTTTTTAACCACAAAATTTACTAATCAAGAAATTTTGCTTTTATAAAAAAATTTAATAAAAAATACATGACAAAAAATAAAACAAATACTATTTAAATAATACCAAAATTTAAAAACTTTTCAGACAGACCCTGTTTAAACCCGAAAAAATTTTAAAAAAAATTTTTGGAGATCTGCGTTTTTCTAGTAATATTTTAAAATTTTTTAAACATAAAACAAAAATTATGATAGTTTTTTAAACAAACAATTTTAAAAGTTTATTTGATTTATTAGCTGAAAATTTTTCCCCCAAAAAAAAGCTAACAGGGGAATATTTTTGTAAGGAAAATTTTGAAAATTCAGTGTCCAAAAAAATTTAAAAAAAATTTAAAGAAATAGAAATGTGAGTACATAAAAAAAGTTTAAACTATCCCCACTGTTGTATGACAAAAATTTTTTAAATAAAAATACTTTCCCTTTTAAAAAAAAAATGGAAAAACAAAAAAAACTAAACCATATAAAATTTTCAGAGTGTCGAAATGTTTTAGTAAAAAAAACCCATCTTGTGGACACATATGGGGTACATACAGGAGCAAACCCAAAAATCAATTTTCGAGGGGTCTAAAAATGTTTTACTGGGGAAAGGCAATCTTTTTGAAACATATGGAGTACTACAGGAGAAAACCAAAACAATTTTTCAGAGTGCTGAAAGTTTTAGTCCAAAAAACCAATTTTGGGTGAAACATATAAGTACATACAGGAATAAACCTCATCAATGTTAAATTTTGTCTGAAATGTTATACCACAAAAAACCCTTTCCTTGTGACACTATAAAAGAGTACATACAGGAGACAAACCATATCAATTTCAGATTCCCAAAAAATGTTTTAACTGACAAATGCAGTCTTGTGAGACACATGGGAGTACATACAGGAGATAAACCATATCACTGTTCAGAGTGTCTGAAATTTTTTTTGGAAAAAGCAGTCTTGAGCCCACATATGGGAGTACATACGGGAAAGAAAAACCCCTACCCAATGTTAGGTGTCTAAAATTTTTTTACTGAAAAAAGGGCAATTTTTGGAAAACCATATAAAGAGTACTACAGGTTTTTAAAACCAATCAATGTTCTGAGTGTCTAAAATGTTTTATTTTTAAAAGGCCTTTTGTAAAAACATATGAAAATACATACAGGGATAAACCATATAAATGTTCAAGGTCTGAAATGTTTTACTGCAAAAGGCACTCTTGTAAAAAAAAATGAGAGAAACAACAGGAAAAAATAAACCTTTAAATTTTTTCAGAGTGTTAAAATTTGTTTTTTTTAAAAAAAACCCATTTTGGGTTACCCATATGAAGTACATACAGGAAAAAAACCCCATTCAATGTTCAAGTGTCTGAAATGTTTTTTTTAAAAAATTGCAGTCTTGTGGGGACACAGGGGTTTTGCATCCCAGGGGGATAAACCATTTTCAATGTTCTGAGTGTCTGAAATTTTTTATTAAAAAATCAATTTTTGTGTCACATATGAGAGTACATACGGAGATAAACCATTAAAAGTTCAAATGTCTGAAATGTTTTATTGAAAAAAAAAAGTCAAAATGACACATAGGAAAAATTTCCAAACGGGAAAAAACCCTATAAAAGTTCAGAGTGTCTAAAGGTTTTCCTGTAAAACCCAGTCTTGTGAAAAATATGAAAATAAAATACAGGAGAAAAACCATATCAATTTTTTCCAGATTGTCTGAAATTTTTTTGGGGGTACAAAAACCCACCCTCGTGGACTGTGAAAATTTAACATAAGGAGAAAACCAAATCAATGTCAGAATGTTTAAAAATTTTTTTAATGTAAAAAGCAGTCTTGGGACATTCAGGGACTAAATTCAGGAGATAAAAAAAAGTTAGTTTTTAAGGGTTTCAGGAATATTTTTTATTTTTAAATTCATGAGAATATATAAAACAGATGTACCTTTTAAACGGTTTGAGAGTGAAATATAAAAAGGAAATTTCTTAGTGTAAAGGTTATCGCCCTGTAAAAAAACTTAAAGACAGTAAAAAAACCAAGGCTGGCTCCTCCTCAGGAAAATTAATGATAGAAAAAGAAAAAAAAACCTGACAAACATAAACATTTTTATTATTTAGAAATTTTTAAAAACATAAAACACTTAAATAGAAATATTAAACAAATTTAAAAGAAAAAAAAAAAAGAAAAATATAAATATATCGAATTCAACCTAATATATTTTTAAAAAAACTTGGGTGTCTGGTGTTGGTGACCTCCCGTGTTTTTGAAATGTAGCCTTGCCGATAAAAAGGGGGGGGGGTCGCGGGTTGTTTTTCCCAACCCACCGGCCCGTTCTTAAAAATTTTTCCAGCCGAAATTTAAATCGTCCGGGAGGGACAGGAAAGGGGTTTTCTCCCTGCAATGATGGGGGGTTTATACCCTGCTATTTTGCAAACAAAAACGGGTAAGTGGATCAAAATTTTGGGAAAATCTCAGAACGTTATCCTCCCTTAAATTCTACTTCGTTTTTTTGCAGGTGACCCTCTCTGTCCTTTAAAGGCTGTAAAGAGAAACAGTTTAAACCCACGCTTAAGAAATCACTCCCTGAAAGTCCAATACCAAAAAGATGTGGTGATTTTAAAAATTTTAACCTATCAAGACTGAAAGGACAAGTTAATTATTGGTCAAAAGTTGGAAGTTTTAACCAATAATTTCCCCCTAAAATATAAATCAGGCGGTACTTAAAGTAGTTTGGGAGTGGGGTTCCGAGTGATTTTCTGTTTAAAGGAGCCCCACAGGGTACCTTTCGGGGGGGGGGGAGAAGGGAGGGGAAGGGTAGGGGAGCTGGGCCCAAACCCTACCTTAACAAGCGGGGCCGGCAATAAAAACTATCATTTTTGGGGGGGGGAAAAAAGGGGGGGAAATAGGGGGGGCTGGACTTCCCCAACCTTAACAATTGGGCCAGCAAAGAAACTATTGTTACTATATACCCCATCGCTACTTTTAAACTATTGAATTTTTTCCTTTCCACACTCCCCCCATCCCAAGACTTAAAGTCAAGGAGTAAAAGAAAAAAGGGGCGGGGAAAAAGTTCTAAAACATGTGGAAGTCGCGAAAGGGCAACAAATTTTTCTACTGACTGTCACGATTAAAAACCCATCAAGAAAAAATTGGTGAACCTTTTGTTTATTCACAATATGGAACTTAAAAGCCAGGAGTTCCCAAGGCCACCTCAAGGGGAAAAATTTGGTTCCCTTAAAAGTTTCTAAATCTCAAAGTTTTTTTGGTCCGTTTTTAAAAATTTTAATTCTTTTCCCAGTAAAAAAAATTTAAGTTTGGAGATACCCCACAAAGGGGCCCAAACATTCCTTTTTATGGGGGAGTATTTTTCTTTTCTGGGGGAAAGGGATTTTCCCCGGCTTGGGAATTTATACGGGGAAAGGGAGTACCATAAAGGTATTGTAGTAGCACCCCATAACCCAGTATTGGATCATCAGTTTTTAAAAAAAAAGTTTTTTTAAATATCGGGGAATTTAATTTAAAAGGGCTTTCCCGATAAGTTTTTTTAAAACTCATTAAATTTTCCCCAGCTAAGGGGAAATTTTCAAGAGGTTCCTTCACAGACTTTTTAAAGGAAGTGGGATAAGAGGGCCGTAAGATCAAAAGGGTTCGGGAAAAAACCGTGCAAAAAAATTTTACAAAAACCAAAGAAAAGCAACGCAGAGCTTTTTGGGTTTTTTGGGGAAAAAAAATTCTATTAAAGCTTTGATCTTACGGGGGGGAGGCGAAAGAGGGGTTAAATTAGAAAGTATCTTCCAAAAAAATCAAATCTTTTTCCCTACCCAAGGAACCCTTTTTTGGGGCTTGGCATGAGGCCTTTGTGAGTGTAACCTAGGAAAAACTGATTTTAAAAGTTTGGGATATCCCTTGCCCCACGTGGATGTCATTATGAAAAAGTTATCAAAAAAACTGAAACTTTTGGATTTTAAACCCAAACCCATTCATCAGCTACATAGGTAGCAAAAGGCAGTTCCCAAAACCCAAAGGGGCCTTGTTTCTGCTTGCATAGCCCTTTGGTGGGTGGGAAAAAGCGGTTTTACTGCTTAGAAGAAGGATCTAACATTACTTGATGAAAATCCCTCCAAAATCAATCTTTGAAAAGAAGGAAGCCAAAAAAATTTGTGTAAAAACGCAATCTTTTAAAGGGGGCATGGGCTCACATCCCCCCGATTTATGCATTAAGGCCTCTAAAGCAATAGAAATTTATATGAATTATCCTCCTTCAAAAACCAGACTACTGGTGAAAATATGCAATACCGAAGGTTAAATGTTTTTAAATTTTTTAATAATTTGTCTACCTCTCGGTAAAAATGCATCGTTTAAGGTGAAGGGGAAAACTGGGTAAAAAATTTTCTTTGTTTAGGATTGTCCCACTAAGTAAATTTTAAAGGACTCCCTGGGGGGTAACCCCCTGGAATATCAGTAAAGACGTCTGAAAAGAAAATCACACATTAAAGTATTCTTGTCTCTTATGGTCATCCAAAAAATTCATTAATATTAATTTTAGGTTGCCCGAGGGGTCAAGAGTCCCAAGTCTGAATTCTTAAACTAGTTTTAATTTAGGGTTTCAATTCACACAATTACTTTCTTCAGGGGGATTTAAATCAAATTCGTGGGGAAAAAAACCTAAGTCAAAGTTTTTAAATGCAGTTAACCAAATTTTTCTTCGGTAATATTTTTTTAAAGGTTTTTAATAGAAAAAGCTTGGGTTTCCTTAAATTCTATAGGTATCAACTTTCCCACAATTTTTAATACTTTTTATGGACCTTTCCATGCAAACAAAAAATTTTAAATTTGTTGATGGGCAAAATTTATCAGAACTTCATCCCTACTTTAAAACTTCCTGATTTTTGGGAATCAAAATATTTTTTGAAACTGGTCCATTAAACAAGCTTAATTTTTTCCAAAACTATGTCGGGGTCTCCTCAAGTTTTGGATCTAAGGTCAAGGAAAAACCGGGTTTAAAAAGGGACTAAACCCCCCAGAAATTTACCCCCTAATTACCCAAAAGTCCAAAAAGGAGGGAAAAGGGGCCTCTGGCCTGTCTACCAAAGAGAAGTTCAAAAAGGTGAAAACCCCAAAGAGTCACGGGAATTTCCCCTTCGGGAAAAACCCAAAGCTAAAGGGTGGGGTTAAAGAGATCCCCACCCCTTTTATTTTTTAAAGGGAAAGCAAATTTTCCTTTAAAAAGGGGACTTGAGAATCGAATGCGGGCCCCCAAATCCCCCCAAATTACAGCGGGGATGATGGGGTTTGTGGGAAGAGAGGCTTCACTCCCAAAAGGTTGTAAAAGTTGAAATTAAGTCAGATGGGGCATGCAAAGAGTACAAAACCCTTTTATTCGGCGCATGTACAACCCCTTTTTAACGGGCCCTATCCCCCCCAACCACCAAACCCGGGTTCTAAGATTTGGGGGGGGCCCTTTGTCTTTAAAATAGTGCCCCGGTTTGTGGGCCAAAATTTAAGAAGAGGGTTTTGGCAATCCAGGGTTTAGTGGGTCCCGCTCCCCCTGTCTGCCCTTGTCTTTTCCCTTTAAGAGCGGTTTTCAAGCACGGCCCTGCTATTTGGCTTCTATTTCTGCCTTGCTTACCGGGGGAGGGGCACAAAAATTTTAAAACTGTACATAGTGTACATATTGCGTTTCAAAATTGGTGAAGGATAATCTATGTCAAAAAATTTTTCTGCGGTTTTTTTTGCCCCCATTACACCCGGGTAACAGGCCTTTTGGAATCCTGGGTTGAAATTTGGGGGTTCCGCCCAAAGAGTGGAGCTAAAATTTTAGAAAAAATGGTTTGAGTTAGGGTGAAGCTCATGGGCAAAAAACATTGTGCACTTGCTGTCGGCATTGCTTTTACTTTGCCTACGTTTTTAAAAAATTTTGGTTTTCAGTTACTGTTTTTGGTCAGCCTTGTATTGCGTGTCGTTCAACAGCTCGCTAAAACTTGTTGGTGTGCTCGCTTCCTCAGTAAATCTTCTAGAACAGTGAGCTGTCTGGCATTGCTTTACAAATTTTGCGTGTCAGTTTTTTCAAGCCTGTTCGGTGGTTGGAGAATTTGCAGTCGGTTTTGCTTGTTCGTATTCTCCCAACCCGGGTACGGGCTAGCAAAGGTGTTCTGAAAATTAACGTTTTTAGTTGGGGTATTCGAAACCCCGTACGGGGGGCAAAAGGGGGAATAACTTATGCCCCTAGCCCGAGTCAACGTTGGTGCGGCTAAATTTTTTCATAACCAAACCCCAAAAAAGTCCCTAAAAAGCTTTTGTTGGGCAAATTGCTCGTTCCTTTGGGCCCATTAAAAAACAAACGCACTCCCCACAGCTGAAAACAACTCCCTTCACTGATTGGGGTAAAAAAACCTTATGAAAAAAGGGGGGGGGCACATCAACCCTCCCTTGGGAAAGCGGGGCAAAAATTCCTATGTTCTCGCGGGGAAGATCATACCCAAAGGAGAAAAAATGGTCATATAGTGCATTTGGGGTTTTTTCTCGGGGTTTAAATCACGTCTTTGGCACTTGGGGCTGCAAAAAAAACCCTTGAGAAAACCCTAGGGAACAGAGAGCTTTCGAAAGGGGAAAAATTGGTGATAGGGAAAGAAAAGGAGGCAGTTTTCGCATTTGTAAATGATTTTAGTTTACAAAAAGCAGTACAGTTTTTCCCCCCCGCTTAAATGAGGGAACCAGAAAAATTTTTTAAAAAAGCTTCGAAAATCGGGTCGACCCTTGAGGTGGCCGGAACAAAATTGGGCTTTGTTGGTTAAATACACATTTTTGGGAAAAGGCACAGGAATTTACGTCAGCTTAAAGGACGCTAAATTTTCTGATTGTAAAGTAGTGAAGCCCACAGTGAGGGGAGCATATCCCTGTATCCCCACCCAAAATAAAAAAGGGTTTTTTTTAAATTTAAACAGGGGGAAAGTTTGGTTTCAACCCCAAAGTGGACTTTGTGAGACAGAAAACCAAAAGTTTTACCACGGATAAAGCAAGTAGGGGCCCTCAAATTTGAGGAGCGGAAACAGTTATTCTGTTGAAAAAACCCTGCTGGGGGGTTCTCTGGGACCAGAGGTTGAGTCTTTCGGGGCCGGGTTTCGTGATTTCCCCCCCCCCCCTGAAATTGGAGGCACCCCTTTTTGGCTGAAAATTTTTCGAAAAAAACCGTCCTTGTCCGAGCGGTCCCCTTCTCTTTTCAACACCTGGATGAGCAGAGATCACAACCGGGGAGAATAAAGTGCCATGGAGGGGAATTTCTACGTCAGCCAACTAAGTCCCCTGGGACCAAACGCTTCTAAAACTATGGTCCACCCGGAGAAAAAAATTTACTCATGGTGAAATCTCGAAAAAACATTTCCAGAGAGACCCAGCCAGAAGACACCATTTGCAACGTCGGGGGGGAGAAAAGGGGCAAGCCGTCGCTGTTTTCCTCTGCAACAAAGTAGGTACATCCACCCAACTCCCCCCAAAAACCAAACCCTTTGGGGAAAAATTCTCTAATACCCCTAGAAAACATGCCCCCCAAAGAGAAGTAGAAAAAGGTAGGGCCCCCTTATTATTGCAAGAGTTTTTATTTCCCCCTTTGGAAAATCAAAACAACTGAAGAAAAGCCCTTTTAGGGAAAACGGAGCAAAATTGCTCATTTGGGTAAGAAAAGGGGAATATTACCCCTTTCAAAAAACACTTCCTTAAAATTCCCCCCTTTTTTTAATTGGGAAGCATTTGGAGGAGCTATTTTATTCTGCCTTTGCAAAAAATTTTTAAGAACATTTAAAATTTTTACACTGGGTACTTGACTGTGGGTGTCTAAAAAGGGTTTCCCAAAAAAGGGATGCCATTTTTAAATTACTGGGTAATAACATTGCTACTGTTAGGTGTGTCCTAAACCCTATAATGAGTAATTCTTCCCCCGGTTTTTGGGCCAAATTACTGGGGGGGCAACACCCCAAAGGGGTTTGGGTTGGAGAGAATGTTGACCTATCCTTGGACGATTTCCGACTCGGAATAGCCTTTTTTGTTTTATGAGGCCACCGGCCAAAAGGCCCGAAAATCAAGTGAACAGCCCCCGATCAAGCCTTCTTTTCCCAGGTTGCAGGTTTGCCAAAATGCTCTGTTTCCTTTCCCGAGGGACTGTCCCTTCTGAGAGGAAAAAACAAAAAAGGGCCCCTTTTCCTTTTTAAAAATTCGCTTTTCAGGCACCTGGGAAAATTTCCTCTTTGGCCACCCGGTCAAGTATAATTTAAAAAACAATTATTTGATCTGCATTTAGACTGGTATGGGATAGAGGGCCGGAAATTTTTTTAACAGGTTAGGGGTTCCAAAAAAGTACAGACCCCCAAAAAATTAAAAAAAGCTCAAAATACTTCTTTTGGGGGTCACTTGGGAATTTAAAAAAACCGGGTATAAATCAAAAAATAATTTTATGGGCCAAAAATTAAAGAAAATGTAAAATATATTGGGTTTCCCGAGAATTTTCAGCAAGTAAAAAAACCCGGGAACATTCCATTAAACCTGCACCTCCCCAACCAAACCGGGGCTGGGGCCCCTTTTCCCCCAATTTTAATTAAAAGATTGTGTAGGCCCAAACTACCTAGGTAAAAAAGTCTGGAAATCAATTTTTATTTAGATTAGGAAAAAAGTAACCCAGATACCCTAAAGGGAAATTTTCCCCTGCGAGTATTAATACTAAAGTATTCCAAAGCTTTAACAAAATTCATTTCTTGTTTTGGCATTCCAAAAACTTTTTTCAAAGTAAATAAAAGGTTTACAAAAATTTTATTTCCCAAAAGGGCATTTAGAGAATATTAACTAGGTTAGGGAAAAATCCACAACTTTTTCCACTGCCAAACATCCTCAGTCCTAAGGCCCCTTTGGGAAAAGTTTCCATAATTTTAAAAAACCCATGATGAGAATTTTTTTTGCATGAATTTTCCCTACGGGACGGGGAAAAAACCAAAACCTTTTTTTTCCTTTTCACATACGAAGCCGGGGCAAGATTCTACGGGGTATAGTTCGTTTGAGTGATCTTTGGGCACAAGTATGAGGCCCTCTTCAGGTGCTCAAAGAAGGATGGATGGCAGAAGACGTTAGCTCAACACTCCCTTTTAACAAAAGACCCCCGACTAAAAGGTTTGCAGGGTAGGCCCCAATTTTAAAGTTTCCAAAAACCAAAAGGGGGAAAATTTTCAAAATAAGGGAATTGAAACAAAAGGGATTGAAAGAAGTAAAATTTTTTTTTTTCCCACCCTTCCCCACCAAAGGGAAAAGGGTGGGAAAAAAAAATTTCCCCATAACCTCCACCCCCTTTTTGAAAGGGTGTTTAAACTTTTTAAAAAGCAAATTAAAATTTTTGATGAAAAATTTGTGGTGGGCTCCCTTGAAAGACCTAAAAAAACTAAAACTTACCCTTTAAAATTCAAAAAAAATCTTTTTTCTTTACACCAAAAAAACGCCCCAGTAAAAACTCTGTCCCTACCTTGAGGACAAACTCTGACTTTTTGCCCCTCTATCTCGAAATTAATATTAAATTTTTAAATTCTGTCCTCCTCAAGGACCCCGCCCTTTAATGGAGGGTTTTTTTTAAAAGCAAGAAAACAAATTTAACGGGTTCTTCAGCATACCCTAATTTTTTTTCCAGATTCCCGAAAAAATGTGTTGGGTTTTTTTTTGATGTAGATGTGGAAAACAAAAACCCAAATTTAAAAAAATTTTCCTCCCCCCTACAGAGTAACCCCTGAAAAGCAGGGCAACTTAAACAGGAAGTAAATTTTTTTTAAAAGCATGGTTTAGTGGAGGAGCATCTAGTCCATGGGCTTCACAGTGCATCCTTGTAAAAAGGCTGATGGGGGGTTTTTCGTAGTGTACAGATTTTCCTTTAAGGTAAAACGAGGTCCCCAATTACAGAGGGCTTCCCCTCTTCCTCTTTCGGGATGACGAAAATTGCTTTTGGGAAAGGGGTCCTTTTGTGAAAAAGGGGAATCTCCTTAAAGGTTACTATCAGGTCCCTTTTAGGATAAGGCGAAAAAAATCTCGCCTTTTCTTTAATTCCAGGGGGTTTCATTAAAATTTAACCAGTTCCCCCCCTTTGGGAAAATGAAAAACCCCCCCCCCCCTTTCCTTCCCAGAAATTATCCATAAAGGGTTTTTAAAAGGATTTGGGAAGGCAGGGCGCATACCTGGGATGATATTTTTGGGGGTGCCCGGGATATTTGGGACCCAACACCTACCTAGATTAAGGCTTTTTTTTGAGACCTTTAAGATTTCCCTTTTAAAAACAGTTAAATTTTTTAAAATTTTCCTCTGGCCGGGCCACTATCACTTTTCTAGGCCAAAAAAAAGGGGGGAAAAATTGCACCTAAAAATTAAAATTTTTTAATTAAAATTTCCTTTCCCCAAAAAAAAATTTTTTTCCCCCCTTAAAAATTTTTTTTTTGGGGGGGGGGCCCCCCCCCCCTTTAAAAAATTTTTTGGAAAATTTTTTTTTCCCCCTTTTTTTAAAAAAAAATTTAAAAAAATTTTTTCTTTTCCCTTTCCCCAAATTTTTTTTAAAAATTTTTTGGGTTTTTTTGGGGGGTTTTTAAAAAAAAAAAAACCGGGAAAAAAAAAACCCCCAAAAAAACCCCAAAAAAAAAAAACCCCAAAAAGGGGGCCCCCTTTTTTTTTTTGGGGGGGGGGGCCGGGGGGAAACCCCCCTTTTTTTAAAAAAACCCCCCAAAAAAAAAAAAAATGGGGGAAAAAAAAAAGGGGTTTTTTTCCGGCCAAAAAAAAAAAAATTTTTTTCCCAAAGGGGTTTTTTTTAATTTATTTGGTTTTTTTTTTTTTTTTTTAAATTTTTTTTTTCCCCTTTTTTTTTTTTTTAAACCCCTTTGGGGTTTTTTTTGGGGGGGGGCCCCCCCCCCTTTCCCCTTTTTTTTGGGGGGGGGCCGGAAAATTTTTTTGGTTTTGGGGGGGAAAAAAAAAATCCCATTTTTTTGGGGGGGGGGGGAAAAAAGGGGGGTTTTTTTTAAAAAAAGGGGGGGGGGGGCCCCGGGGGGGGGCCCCCCCGAGCCCTTTTTTTCAGGGAAAACCCCAAAAAAAAGGGGGGGGGGTTTTTTTTTTTCCCAATCCCCAACCCAAAAAAGGTTTTTAAAAAAAAGGGGGGGGGAAAAAAAAACCCCTTTTTTTAAAAAATTTTTTTAACCGGGGGGTTTTCCCCCCCCTTTTTTTTTTTTTATTTTTTTAAAAAATTAAAAAAACCCGGTTTTTTTTTTTTTTTTTGGTGGGAAAAATTAAATTTTCCCGGGTTTTTTTTTTTTTTTGGGGGAAAAATTTTTTTTGTTAAAAAATTTTTTTAAGGTCCCAAAAAAAAGGGCCCCTTTTTTAAAGGGGGAAAAAAAGGGGGGGGTTAAATTTTTTTAAAAAAAGGGGGGGGGGGAAAAAAAAAAGGGGGAAAAAAATTTTTTTAAATTTTTAAAAAAAAAAAAAATTTTTTTAAAAAAACCTAAAAAATTTTTCCCCCAAAAGGGGGGGGAAAAAAAAAATTTTAAAAAAAAAACCCCTTTTTTTTTTCCCCCTTTTTCCCCTTTTTTTGGGTTTTAAAAAAAACCGGGAAAAGGGGGGGGGGGGTTTTTTTTTTTTTTTTTTAAAAAAAATGGGGAAAAAATTTCCGGGGGGCCCCTTTTTTTAAAAACCCCTTTTTTTTAAATTTAAAAAAATTTAATTTTTTTTTTGTTTGGGTTAAAAATTTAAAAACCTTTTTTTTTTTTTTAAAAAAAAATTTTTCTTTTTTTTTTTTGGGGGGAAAAAGGAAAAGGGGGGGGGGGGGTTTTTTTTAAAAAATAAGGGGAAAAAAAAATTTTTTTTTAAAAAAAAAAATTTTCCCCAAAAATTTGGGGGAACCCCTTTTTTCCCCTTTAAAAATTTTTTAAAAGGTTTTTTGGGGTTTTTAAAAACCCCAAAAAAGGGTTAAAATTTTTTTTCCCCAAATTTGGGGAAAACCCCCCAAAAAAAGGGGCCCCCTTTTTTCCCCTTTTAAAAAAAATTTAAAAAGGCCCCTTTGGGGGGCCCCCAATTTAAAAAAAAACCCTTTAAAAAATTTAAAAAAGTGGTTTTGGGGGGAAAAATTTTTTTTTTGGGGTTTTAAAAAATTTTAAAACCCCCCCCAAAAAATTTAAAAAAGGGGGTTTTTTTTTTGGGGGGGGGTTTGGAGGGTTTTTTTTAAAGGGGGAAACCCCCCTTAAAATTTAAAAAAACCCAAAAGAATTGGGGGTAATTTTTTGGGGGAAAAAAAAAAAGCCCCCCAAAAAAAAAAAAAACTTTTTAAGGTTTTTTTCCTTTTTTTTTTTTTTTTTTTGTAAAATTTTTTTTTTAAAAAAAAAAAATTTTTTTTTAAAAAAAATTTTTGGGGGTTTTTTTTTAAAAAAATTTAAATTTTTTTTAAAAATTTCCCTTTTTTAAAAAAAAAAGAAAAAAAAAATTTTTTTTTTTTTTGGGGCCCAAATTTTCCCCCGGGGCGAAAATTTTTTTTTCAAAAAAAAAAAATTTTTTAAAAAAAAAAAAAATTAAAATTTTTTTTTTAAAAAAATTTAAAAAAAAATTTTTTAAAAAAAAAAATTTTTTAAAAAAAAAATTTTTTTGGGTTTTTTCCCCTTTAAAAAAATTTTAAAGGGGGGGGTTTTTTTTAAAAAACCCTTTTTTTTTGGGAAATTTTTTTGGTTTTTTTTTTTGGGAAAAAATTTTTTTTTTTAAAAAATTTTTTTTAAACCCCAAAAAAAACCCCCCTGGGAAAAAATTTTTTTAAAATTTTTAAAAAATTTTTTTAAAATTTTTTTTTGTTTCCAAAATTTAAAGGGAAAATTTTGGGGGGAAAAAAAAAAAAAAAATTTTTTTTTTTAAAATTTAAATTTTAAAAATTTAAATTTTTTTTTTAAAAAAAGGGGGGGGGCCCTTTTTTAAAAAAAAAATTTTTTTTTTTTTAAAAAAAAAATTTTTTTAAAAATTTTTCCCCCCGGGGCCCCTTTTTTTTTTAAAAAATTTCCCCTTTTTAAAAAAAAAAAATTTTTTTAAAAAAAAAAAAAAAAAGGGGGTTTTTTTTTCAAAAATTTTTTTTTTAAATTTTAAAAATTTTGGGGAAAACCGGGTTTTTTCCCCAAAAACCCCCCAAAAAAAAAACCCTTTTTTTTTTTTTTTAAAAACATTTAAAAAAAGGGGGGGGCCCTTTCCCCCCGGAATTTAAAACCCCTAACGGGAAAAAACCCCTTTTCCCAAATTTAAAAAAAATTTTTTAATTTAAAGGGTTTAAGGGGAAAAGGGGGGGCCCCCCCAAAAAAATTTTTTTTAAAACCTTTTTCCCCTTTTTTCCCCCTGGTTTTTTTTTTTTCCCCCCCCCTTTTTTTTTTTTTAAAAAAAAAAAAAAAAATGGTTTCCCCGAAAACCCCCAGGGGGGGGATTTTTTAAAAATTAATTTTTTTTTGGGAAAAGGGGTTTTTTTTTTAAAAAAAATTTTTTTCCCCCCCCTTTTTTTTTTGGAAAAAATTTTTTTTTAAACCCCCCTTTTTAAACCCCCTTTTTTTTTTTAACCTTTTTAAATTTTTTTTCCCCCTTTTTAAATTTTAAAAAAGGGGGGAAATTTTTTTCCCCCCCTTTTTTTTTTCCCCTTTTTTAAAATTTTTTTTTTCCCCCTTTTTTTCTTTTTTCCAATTTTTTGGGGAAAATTTTTTTCCCTTTTTTTTTTTCCTTTTCCCTTTTTTCCCCCAAAAAAATTTTTTCCCTTTTCCCCCAAAAAAATTTTTTTTTTTGGGGTTTTTTAAAAAAAAATTTTTTTGAAAATTAAAAAAATTTTTTTTTAACCCCCCTTAATTTTTTCCAATAAAAAATTTAAAAATTTTTTTTTTTTTTTCCCCCCCCATTAAAAAGGGTTTTTTTTAAAAAAAAAAGGGGAAAAAAAATTTTTTTAAAAAAAAAATTTAATTTTTTCCCCCAAAAATTAAATTTAAATTTTTCCCCCCCCCAAAAAAAAAAAGGGGGAAAAAAAATTTTTTCCCCCCCAAAAAAAAAGGGGGCCCAAAAAAATTTTTAAAAACCTTTTTTCCCCCAAAAATTTTTTAAAAAGGGGGAAAAAATTTTTTTTTAAAACCAAATTCCCAAAAGGGGTTTTTTCCCGGGGGGGCCCGGGGGGGGGGGGGGGGGGCCCGGGGGAAAAGGGGGGGGGGGGAAAAAAAAATTTTTTTTTTGGGCCCCAAAAAAAATTTTTTTTTTTTAAAATTTGGAAGAAAATTCCCTTTAAAAAAAAAATTTTTTTTTTAAAAAAAAAAAAAACCCCCCTTTTTGGGAAAAAAAAAAAAACCAAAAAAAAAAAAAACTTTAAAAAAGGGAAAAAAAAAAAATAAAAAAAAAAAAAAAAAAAAAATTTTTTTAAAAATTTTTAAAAAAAATTTTTTTTAAAAAAAAAAAAATTTTTTTCCCTTTGGGGAAAAAGGGGTTAAAAAAAACCCTTTTTCCCCTTTTTAAATTTTAAAATTTTAAATTTTAAAAAAAAATTTTTTTTTGGGAAAAAAGGGGGGTTTTTTTTTTAAAAAAAAAGGGGGTTTTTGGGGGTTAAAAAAAAAATTTTTTTTTTTTTTTTGGGGGGGGGGGTTTTTTGGGGGGGGGGAAAAAAAAAAAAAAAAAAAAAAATTTTTTAAAAAAAAGGGGGGGGGTTTTAAAATTTTTTGGGGGGGGGGGACCAAGGGGAAAAAAACAAAATTTTTTTAAAAAAAAAAAAAAGAAGGGGAAAAAAAAGGGGGTTTGGGGTTTTTAAGGGGTTTTTTTGTTTGGAAAAAAAAATTTGGGGGGGGGAAAGGGGGAAAGGGGTAAGGGGGAAAAAACCCCCTTTTTTAAAAAAAAATTTTTTGGGGGTTTAAAAAAAGGGGGGGTGGGGGGGTTTTTTCCCAAAAAGGGGGGGAAAAGGAATTTTTTAAAAACCCCCCGGGGGGGGGTTTTTTTTTTTTTTAAAAAAAAAAAGGGTTTTAAAAAAAAAAAAATTTTTAAATTTTTAAAAAATTTTTTTAATTTAAATTTTAAAAAAAATTTAAAAAAAAAAAAAAAATTGGGGGGTTTTTTTTTTTTTAAAAGGGGGGGAAAAAAAAACCCGGGGGGGGAAAAATTTTTTTTTTTTTTTAAAAATTTTTTTTTTTTGGGGGCCGGGGTTTTTTTGGAAATTGGGGGGAATTTTTTTTTCCCCCCCAAAAAAAAAAAAGGGAAACAGGGGTTTTTTAAAAAAAAAAAGGGGGGGAAAAAAAATTTTTTTTTGGGGGGAAAAAAACCCCCTTTTTGGGGGGGGGGGTGGGTTAAAAAAGGGGGGAAAAAAAAATTTTGGGGGGAAAAAAATTTTTGGGGGCCCGGGGACCAAAAAACCCCCCCCAAAATTTTTTTTTTGTTTTAAAAACCCCTTTTTTTAAGGGGGGTTTTTTTTGGGGGAGGGAAAAAGGGGGGGCCCCCCGGGGGGTTTTGGGGGGGGAAAAAACCCCAAAAACCCCTTTTTTTGGGTTTTGGGGCCCCCCCCCCCGGGGGGGGTTTTTTGGGGGTTTGGGGGGAAAAAAACGGCCCCGGGGAAACCCTTTTTAAAAAGGGGGTTGGGGGGCCCCCCTTTTTTTTTGGGGGGGGGAAAATTTTTTTTCCCCCCCTTTTGGGATTTTGGGTTTGGTTTTTTTAAAAAAAAAAATTTTTTTTTGGGGGGGCCCGTTGGGTTGGGAAAAAAAAAAACCGGGCCCCAAACCCCCCCCCCCCCCCCCCCTTTTGGGGGGAAAATTTTTTAAAAAAAAAGGGGGCAAAAGGGGCCTTGGTTTTAAAAATTTTTTTTTTTCCCCCGTTTTGGGGGGAAACCCGGGGGAAAAAAAAAAAAAATTAAAAAAAATTTAAAAAATTTTTTAAAAATTTTTTTTAAAAAATTTTAAAAATTTTAAATTTTTTTTTTTTTTTTTTTTGGGGGGGGTTTTTTTTTGGCCCCTTTTGGGGGGGGGGGGTTTTAAAAATTTTTTTTTTTTCCGGGGGAAAAATTTTTTAAAAAAAATTTTTTTTTGGAAATTTTTTTTTTTTTTTGAAAAAAAAAGGGGCTTTAATTTGGGCCCCCAAAAAAAATTTTTTTTTTTTTTTTTCCCTTTTTTGGGGAATTTTTTCCCCCTTTTTTTTTTGGGGGGGGCCCTTTTTTAAAAAAAAAAAAAATTTTTTTTTTTTTTTAAAAAAATTTTTAAAATATAAAATTTTTTTAAAAAATTAAAAAAAAAATTTAAAAAAAAAAAAATTTTTTTTCGGGTTTTTGGGGGTTTTATTTTTTTCCCCTTTTTTTTTTTTTTTTTTGGGGGGGGGGGAAAAAAAAAGGGGGGGGGGGGAAACCCCCCCCTTTAACCAAAAAATTTTTTTGGGGAAAAAAAAAAATCCAATTTTTTTCCCAAAAAATTAAATTTTAAAAAATTTTTAAATTTTTTTTTCCCCCCCTTTTTTTTTTTAATTTTTTTTTTTTAAAAAATTTTTAAATTTTTAAAAAAAATTTTTTTTTTTTTTTTAAAAAATTTTTTTTTTAAAAAATTTTTTTTTCCTTTTTTTTTTTTTAAAAAAAAAATTTTTTTTTTTTTTCCCCCTTTTTTTGGTTAAAAAAAAGGTTTTTTTTTTTTTTTTTTTTTTTTTTTGGGGGAATTTTTTTTATCGGAACATTGGCCCTTTAAAGGTTTTTTTTTAAAAAAATTTTTGGGGCCTTTTAATTTTTTTTTTTTTTTAAATACCTTTTTTTTTTTTTTAAAAGGTTTTTTGGGAAAAATTTTTTTTTTGGTTTTTAAATTTTTTTCCCGGGGGTTTTATATTTTTAAAATTTCCCTTTTTAAAAAAAAACCCCCCCCTTTTGGGGGGGAAAAAAATTTTTGGGGGCCCCAAAAAAAATTTTTTTTTTGGGGGGGTTTTTTTTTTGGGGGGATTTTTCCAAAAAAAAAATTTTTTTTTTCCCTTTTTTTTTGAAAGGGTTTTTAAATTTTTATTTTCTTTTTTGGGGTTTTCCCTTTTTTAAAAAAATTTTTTTTTTTTTTTAGGTTGGGGTTTTTCCCCCAAAAAACCCCCCCCCTTTTTTTTTTTTTTTTCCCCCCTTTTTCCCCCTTTGGTTTTTTAAAAAAAAAACCCCTTTTTTTTAAAGGGGCCCCCCCAAACCCCCCAAAAAAAAATCCCAAAAAATTTTTTGCCCCCCTTTTTTCCTTTTTTTTGGGGGGTTTTTTTGTTTTTGGGAAAAAATTTTTGGGGGGGTTTTTCCCCCTTTTTTTTTAAAAGGGGGGAAAAGGGGGGCCCCCCCCCCCAAACCCCCCCAAAGGGGCCCAAAATTTTTTTTTTCCCCAAAAACCCCCCCCCTTTTCCCCATTTTCCCTTTTCCCCTTTTTGGCCCCCGGGGGGGGCCCCTTTTTTTTTTTTTTTGGGGGGCCCCCTTTTTTTTTTTAAAAAATTTTTTTTTTAAAAAAGGGGGGGGGGCCCCCCAAATTCCCCCCTTTTTCCCCCCCCCTTTTTTTTTTTTTTTTTTTTTTTTAAAAATTTTTTTTTTATTTTAAAATTTTTTTCCCCTTTTTTAAAAAATTTAAAAATTTTTTTTTTTTGGGGGGTTGGTTTTTTTTTTTTTTTTTTTGCTTTTTTTTTTTTTTTCCCTTTTGATTTTTTTTTGGGAAAAAAAAACCCCCTTTTTTTTTTTTTTTCCCCTTTTTTTTTTTTTAAAAAATTTTTTTTTTGTTTTTTTAAAAAAAAAAAAAGGGTTTTTTTTTTTTGGGGAAAAAAAAAAATTTTTTAAATTTTTTTTTTTTTTTTTTTTTAAAAAAACCCCCCCCAAAAATTTTTTTTTTCCCCCCCATTTTTTGGGGGGTTTTTTTTTTTTAGGAATTTTTTTTTTGGGGGGGGTTTTTTCCCCGGAAATTTTTTTTTTAAAATTTTTTTTTTTTTTCCCTTAAAATTTTTTTTTAACCCCCCAAAAAATTAAAAAATTTTTTTAAAAAATTTTTTTTTTTTTTAAAAATTTTTTTAAAAAAATTTTTTTTTTTTTTAAAAAAAAGGTTTTTTTTTGCAATTTTTTTTTTTTCATCATTAATTTTCCGGGGAAAGGGAAAAAAGGTTTTTTCCTAAGTTTTTCAAAAAAAACCTTCAAAGGGCGACTTCCAGGATCAATCCGGTCGATTAAAACCCCCAAATTCCCTTGGGTTTAAACCTAACCACGAGGTTAAACCATTTTAAATCATCTTAGGGGGGGAATCTCGGAAAAAAAATTTAAAAAATTTTTTTTCTTTTTAATCAAGGGGAAAAAAATTTTTTTCCCCCCCTTTTTTCATCGAGCTATTTTTTAATTGAAGTAGGGACGAGCCCTTGATTTATTTACAATTTGAGGGGAGCAGGAATTGAACCCTCCTTTTTCTTGAATACCCTTTCTTTTTCCCCGGGAAAAATTTAAAGTTTTTCTTGAAAATATAGGAATTCATTTTTGGAAAATGCGGAAGTTGGAATAACGGGAAAATTTAGAATCTTTCATTATGCTAAAATCCAGGAAGAATTGGGGAAAAAGAGAAAATCGAAAGAGAAGACAAAAAAAGCGTGATAGACTTGATCTGGGGGAAAGAGCTAAAAAACTGGGAAAGAGCAAAGAGTAGGAACAAGTTAAATTAAAGGGGAACTTAGGAAAGAGCAAAGGATAGAAATTATTAAGGGAGAGAGAAAAGGATGGGGGCTAAACAAGCTCCCCTTGAATAAGAGAAAAAAAAGTTAACTTTCTCAAAACAGAAATTAGTAAGGTAATGGAAAAAACGTGCAGCTAGTGCACAAATCCAACCCAATTTACCCCCCTTCACAAGGGGGAAGCATAACTTCAACATTTAGGCTTGAAAAACGACCCCTGTGAAGGGCCCTTGGGACCCCGGGGCTAAGGTTGGGAATGTTATTTTCTGGTACGTTTTAAATCTTTTAATTTTTGTCACAGGTATCATATAAAATTAAAACCCTATGAAAAGGCAATCCTTAAAGAAAACAAAAAAACCACTAATTCTTAAGAAAGTTTTTCAGGTATGCCCCTTACCCCTGGCCAAACTTTCTCAGTTCGGTAACACTATTTTTTGTTCGATTTGGATAGAGAGTTCGGGAATTTGATCGCAGTTTAAATTTATAAAAAATTTCCCTTTTTAAAGAGATTCAGGGTTGCTGCCCTTTCCTACACTCTTCCCCATCAATACGCACATTTCGGGAAAACGAACCGATTAAAGCTGGGAAGTTGCTGAGGCGCTGACCTGTAGCGGGCTCACAATTCCATAAAACCTAAAGGGTCAAACCCTAAGGGCAAAGGGTTTATCAGACCTTTAAAAATCAAAGCCCTAAGGAAATTAAAAGACTTCTTTTTTTCTGTTTGTCATTTTTGTGGTTTAAAGGGGCATAAAAATCCAGAAATTTCCTTCATAAGGCCAAAAAGTTTTGGGAAAATTTTTTAAAAACGTAATGACCAAGCCCCCCCGTTCAGGAAAGTTAATGGGCTTTAAATTTTTCTACCATTTTTTGAGACCCGGGGTGCACATGTATAGTAAAATTTGATAAGCTGTCCCCAACCTTAAACCCCAGGGGGTCGACAGGTCCTCTCAGAGATTGTTCCAGGGGCAGCCAAATTCAAAAAAAAAAAAAAAATTTTTTTTTTCTTATGAAAAGATAGAGAATTTTTCCCGATCATAATGACACCAAAAGTATGAAATTTTGATGGAAAAATTATGGAAAAAATGTTCTCACGAAATTAGGGTCCGACAATGTTTATGCATCGGGAAATTTTTTTCCCACTTTGGACCCCCTTTTCGGCCCAATTTCCCGTGTACTAGCGACAAAATCATAACATTTTACTAGAACTCCATTTTTTCTATCGAATGAGTACAAGAAACCACCCCTTTAACCCAGTAACTATCCAATAAAGGTCAGAATTTAGCAATTTTGCAATTTTACACAAAATTTTAAAGATGCCAATTTTTCCGAATAGGGGCCGAAAAAACAAGAAGAATTCCTCACTAAAATAACAATTCTCTGTTTGTTAGTCACATCCCCAGGCCCCCATATTTTTTTGCTTTCCCCTGTGAATTTTTTTTCTTACAAAATAAATAAAATTTACTGTTTATTTCAGACGCGCATTGTGTAGAAATGGTATAAAAATATCAGCACACTTGAAAGAAATTGACTCCCAGTTGATGTGTATTGGGGGGCATGATTTGTTTTCTTTTGAACTTTGTAAAAACGAGATTTCTGCTACTTTTAGCTCATTTTTAAAGGTACTTTTCATTGAAAACCAGTCAAAATCATCTCAATTTCTGTAATAGTCTTCCATTCTATAAATGGACCAAAAAAACTGAATACAAAAATAAATACCATAAAAAAAATACAGTGAAAAGTCCTTTTAACCAAAAACACGGTCAAATTTTTTTTTTCTCATTACCACTGGTGCTACAGGATTTTTTTTATACTGCCACACTGACCACATAGACCCATATTACATTGTAGCCTACCAGCTTTTTCCCCACTAGATTTTAGGGCGCTAGAATTTTTGGGACCCATACTTACATATGTAGCCCACCAGCTTTCCTCATGATTGAGGGGCAGAATTTAGGCTCCCAGTACTCAAAAACCCGGGCCCGAAAGACATCTAATCCGAAACCCCAAAGGGGTTAAAGAAACTCATTCCTTGCTATACTTTCAGCCCACTTGGCCGTACGGACATTTTTTACCCCGTTTTTTACATTAGGTTAAATGTTCACGGGTTGGCTGAAGCCGACTAGCTCCCATCCTCTTGCTCTGTATAAAGGAAAATGTAAAAGTCATTCTTCCTTCTGAGGTTGACCTTTCATCACCAAAGGTGGACATAAGTGTTTCAGATCCTCTTCCTGTAGAGTCAGAGAAGCCCTCAAAAGTTCAGATGAGACAATGTCTCGCGAGATTCATGTGGGATTAAAAACCAGTGATGCTACTCTCGAAAGTGAGGAAGTAAGATCACAGGTTCACTTGTTAGATGAAAGTGAAAATATCACCTCCGATACCATGTCTTGACTAGGGCTTGGACCAAAGCCCAGGCTCCTCCTACTGTCCATCCTTTGATTTTCCCTGACTTTAAGCCTTTATATATATCGAAGGACTCCTTTGTCAATTTACAACATAATTGCCCTTCTCTTCAGAATTGCCATAATGCCGCTAAACAAAATCAAGTTATCCAAAGGAAAAACTTTTCATATAAATTTGAATATATAAAAGGTATCTTGTCAAGTCAGTATTCAAATTAAATCAGATAAAGATAGACTATTCCATCTTAGTTGTTCCAGTCAATGTAGAAGACTATTCTTAAAATGGCTCATGACCTGCCAGTGCCGGACATTCTCGCATCATAAAACCTTAAATAAAATTAGGGAAACCTATTTTTGGCCAAAAATGTCCTCAGATGTCACTACCTATTGTAGATCATGTAAAGTTTGCCAACTGTCATCCTCCCGAGGTACCAGGCGAGTACCTATGGTCAAAATGCCAGTCTTTACGGTACCTTTTGAAAGAGTAGCTATTGACATCGTTGGTCCTTTATCTCCACTTTCATCAGGGGGACAGATATATATTAACATTAGTTGATTATGCTTGGAGTTTCCCTGAAGCTGTACCCTAAAAGACCATAACTACTACAGAGGTTGCTGAAGCCCTTTTGTCCATCTTCTCCAGAGTGGGCATTCCTAGAGAAATTTTGTCTGACCGTGGGACACAATTCACATCTGATATTACAAACCAGGATTCCAAATGGCCTGTTATCCCGGGTGTAATGGGAGCAAAATAAACACAGCAGAAAAAGTTTAGACTTATGTTATCCTTCACCAATTTAGAACAGCAATATGTACACTATGTACAGTGATAAGTTTAGTGCACTCCACGGTAAGCAAGGCAGAAATAGAAGCCACAAGATAGCAGACCGTGCTTCAACCAGCTCTAGAATGGGAATGACAAGGGCAGACAGGAGAGCGGTACCCACATAACCTCTGCGATTGCCAAAACCATCTTCTTATTGGCTAGAACCTGGTCACTAGTTGAACGACGGGGCCCCATCATCAACTCTTAGGAACCTGGTTTGCTGGTTGGGGGAGATAGCCTGTAAATGAGGGTGTGTACATGCGCCGAATAAGGGTTTCGTCTCTTTGCATGCCACACCCCCACCCCGAGAAGGCTCAGGATTAGGCTGCCACCTCCCAGTGGTAACCGTGCCGCCATGGCACAAAATAAAAGGGACCGCCTTTCCTCCCACCATCCAACTCATAGAAGAGCTCACTTTTCTCGTGGGCCAAAAGCCAAAACCCCAAACTTAGAGTGAGACAGCAGTCAGACAGGCTAGCATAGTCCAAGATACGGTGGACAGTAGCCCGCATCCCCTCACTAAAAAAAACCCCACCAGGGAAAAAAAAAAAA
>NC_069475.1:18952146-18991415 GCF_026875155.1 Cherax quadricarinatus | reverse complement strand
GGGGCCAAAACCCCCCAAATTTTCTAACTGTTCTGTGGGGATCACCTTTCAAACTTGTAACCGATGTCCTGCTACATAAACTGAGGATGGGAGTTCATGGCTGTCAAAAGTTAAACGAGCCACATTGCTAGGGTATCGTCTCCGCCCGCGGGCAGGAAGAACGTAAGTGTCTACCTTGAGGATTGAGAGATCTTGGAGTTCCAGCTGTTCAAGAATGTCAGTGCCACATGTCTGCAAATTTTGTTGAACTATGGTATGGGGCAGAATGACGGTACCACTACAGGAATTGAGGGAATGATGCTTTTCAATAGTGACAGGAACAGTATCGATATGGGAAAGACGAAAAAGCTCATGAGCCTGGGAAGCATTCTGTACGGTGATGATGCATGTACCACTCTCAAGAGCATGAAGAGAAATATCTTTACCAACATGGTGTATGAGTGCCTTGCCAATACTGTGGTCAGAAAGATACGCAATAGAGGAAGTCGGTCGTAAAGTGAAGAATTTAGTCCGCAGTCTGAAACTGAGCGTGGAAAAGTAGTGAAGGATGTGTCGATCTTTTCTGAGAAGAACAAGAAGGTGGAGAAGTATCATCAGCAGGTAACTGTCGTTGGCGTTTAGGCGTGGGGCCACAGTTGGTCTGACGTGGAACGGGCCGGCAATTCGAAAATTGCCGCACCGTAGAGGGAGAGGCCGGAAGAATAGTCAGAAAAATGACAGGATGGATAATGAGAACCTTCAAAACTAGGGAGGCCAAGCCCATGATGATACCCTTCAGGTCACTTGTTCTACCTAGGCTGGAATATTGCTGCACACTAAAAGCACCTTTCAAGGCAGGTGAAATTGCTGACCTAGAAAATCTACTGAGAACCTTCACGGTGTGCATAACGGAGATAAAACACCTAAATTACTGGGAGCACTTGAGGTTCCTGAACCTGTATTCCCTGGAATGCAGGCGGGAGAGATACACGATTAAATACACCTGGAAAATCCTAGAGGGACTAGTACCGAACTTGCACACGAAAATCACTCACTACAAAAGCAAAAGACTTGGCAGACGATGCAACATCCCCCCAATGAAAAGCAGGGGTGTCACTAGCACGTTAAGAGACCATACAATAAGTGTCAGGGGCCCGAGACCGTTCAACTGCCTCCCTGAATACATGAGGGGGACCCCAATGGAAATAAGTCACTCTGACTTTTTTGGGTTATCCTAGGTTCTCTACACATATGCTGCTATGTATGATAATTCTAACTATATTTGTGTATACCTGAATAAACTTACTTACTTACCAATAGACCCCTGGCAGTCTTCAAGCTGGCACTGGACAAGCACCTAAAGTCGGTACCTGACCAGCCGGGCTGTGGCTCATACGTTGGTTTGCATGCAGCCAGCAGTAACAGCCTGGTTGATCAGGCTCTGATCCACCAGGAGGCCTGGTCACAGACCGGGCCGCGGGGACGTTGACCCCTGGAACTCTCTCCAGGTAAACTCCAGGTAAACACGAAATCACAGCTTCCCTATCTTCATCAACATTCAACAATTCCTCAAAATATTCCCTCCATCTTCCCAATACCTCTAACTTTCCAATTAATAACTCTCCCCTCCTATTTTTAACTGACAAATCCATTTGTTCTCTAGGCTTCCTGAACTTGTTAATCTCACTCCAAAACTTTTTCTTATTTTCAACAAAATTTGTTGATAACATCTCACCAACTCTCTCATTTGCTCTCTTTTTACATTGCTTCACCACTCTCTTAACCTTCTCTTTTTTTCCATATACTCTTCCCTCCTTGCATCACTTCTACTTTGTAAAAAATTCTAATATGCTAACTTTTCTCCCTTACTATTTTTCTTTACATCATTCCACCAATCGCTCCTCTTCCCTCCCGCACCCACTTTCCTGTAACCACAAACTTCTGCTGAACACTCTAACACTACATTTTTAAACCTACCCCATACCTCTTCGACCCCATTGCCTATGCTCTCATTATCCCATCTATCATCCAATAGTTGTTTATATCTTACCCTAACTGCCTCCTTTTTAGTTTATAAACCTTCACCTCTCTTTACCTGTTTGCTTCTATTTTCCTTGTATCCCATCTACCTTTACTCTCAGTGTAGCTACAACTAAAAAGTGATCTTATATATCTGTGGCCCCTCTATAAACATGTACATCCTGAAATCTACTCAACAGTCTTTTATCTACCAATACATAATTAAAAAAACTACTGTCTTTTCACCCTGCATCATATCTTGTATACTTATTACCTCTTTTTTTTTAAAAATATGTATTACCTATAACAAAACCCCCCTTTCTATACAAAGTTCAATCAAAGGGCTCCCATTATCATTTACACCTGGCACCAAAAGCTTACCTACCACACCCTCTCTAAAAGTTTCTCCTACTTTAGCATTCAGGTCCCCTACCACAATTACTCTCTAACTTGGTTCAAAGATTCCTATACATTCACTTAACCATCCCCCAAAAATCTCTCTCCTTTACATTCCCTCTCTTCCAGGTGCATACATGTTTATTATGCCCCAAACTTTTCACATCCAACCTTTACTTTAATCCACATAATCCTTGAATTTACACATTCATATTCTCCTTTGTTCTTCCATAATGATCCTTCAGCATTATTGCTACCCGTTCCTTAGCTCTAACTCTCTCAGATACTCCAGATTTAAAACCCATTTATTTCTCCCCACTGAAACTCCCCTACCCCCTTCTGCTTTGTTTCGCTTAGGGATAGGACATCCAACTTCTTTCATTCACAACATCAGCAATCATCTGTTTCTTGTCATCAGCACTACATCCATGCACATTCAAACATCCCAGTTTTATAAAGTTTTTCTTCTTTTCTTTTTTTAGGAAGCAGTTAAGAGTTTTTATGAGGATAGTGAGGCTCAAGTTTGAGAATGTAGGAAAGAGGAGATTATTTCATAGTAAAAGTAGGCCTTAAACAAGGATGTGAGTTTTCACCTTTGGTTGTTCAATATATTTGTAGATGAGGTTGTAAGAGAAGTGAATGCGAGGGTCTTGGCAAGAGGTGTGTAGTTAAAAGATAAAGAATCAAATATAAAGTGGGAGTTGTCACAGATGCTTTTTGTTGATGACACTGTGCTCTTGACAGATTCTGAAAAGAAGCTACAGAGGTTGGTGGATGAATTTGGTAGGGTATGTAAAAGTAGAAAATTAAAAGTGAATATAGGAAAGAGCAAGATTAAGAGAATAACAAAAAGATTAGGTGATGAAAGATTGGATATGAGATTGGAGGGAGAGAGCATGAAGGATGTGAATGTGTTCAGATATTTGGGAGTGGATGTGTCAGCGGATGGATCTATGAAAGATGAGGTGAATCATAGAATTGATGAAAGGAAAAGGGAGAGCTGTGCTATTACTAGTCTATGGAGACAAAGAGCTTTGCCCTTGGAAGCAAAGAGAGGAATGTATGACAGTATAGTTTTACCAACGTTCTTATATGGGTGTGAAGCATGGGTGATGAATGTTGCAGCGAGGAGAAAGCTGGAGGCAGTGGAGATGTCATGTCTGAGGGTAATGTGTGGTGTGAATATAATGCAGAGAACTCGTAGTTTGGAAGTTAGGAGGAGGTGTGGGATTGCTGAAACTGTTGTCCAGAGGGCTGAGGAAGGGTTATTGAGGTGGTTTGGACATGTAGAGAGAATGGAAAGAAACAGAATGACTTCAAGAGTGTATAAATCTGTTGTGGAGGGAAGGCAGGGTAGGGGCTGGCCTAGGAAAAGTTGAAGGGAGGGGTAAAGGAGGTTTTGTATGTGAGGGGCTTAGACTTCCAGCAAGTATGCATGAGCATACTTAATAGGAATGAATGGAGACAAATGGTTTTTAATACTTGACATGCTGTTGGAGTGTGAGCAAAGTAATATTTATGAAGGGATTCAGGGAAACCGGCAGGCCAGACTTGAGTCCTGCAGATGGGAAGTACAGTGTCTACACTCTGAAGGAGGAGTGTTAATGTTGCAGTTTTATAACTGCAGTGTAAAGCACACCTCTGGCAAGACAGTGATGGAGTGAATGATGAAAGTTTTTCTTCTTCGGGCCACCCTGCCTTGGTGGGAATCGGCCGATGTGTTAAAAAATAAATCTGTTGACAAATTTTGGGAAAAAAAAAAAATTTCTTATGAAATGACAAGAGAATTTTTTCCCGATGGTAATGGCACCAAAATTATGAAATTTTTTAAAAAACTTACGGAATTACGCTCCCACAAAATTAGCGATCTTGGCAAAACATACTCATCTGTGATTTTGCTGACTTTGAGCCCTATTTTCGGCCAATTCTATTGATCCATTCGACAAAACTCAGCTATATTTCTTTAAAACTCCATTTTTTCTATCAATTGAGTACAAAAAAACTGCCGATTTACCGATTTCAACTACCCAATAAAATGGTCAGAAATTGGTAATTTGGCCAATTTCATGCAAATTAAAAAAAAATGCCAATTTCAAAATAGGGTCTAGAATAAACAATGCAGACATTCTTGGAACTTAAATAACATATCCTCTGTTCATTAGTCATCCCTCCAGTCCTCTCTTATATTACTCTTCCTTTCTATTTTGATGTTTTATTCACAAAAAAATAGAAGATTTACTGTTATGAAGACTACTGCATTATTGTAGAAATGGTATAAATAATATCAGTACACAAGTGAAAGAATATTAGACTCCCCAGTTGACGTGTTGTGGACATGTGGTGTGATTTGCTTACTCTTGAACATTGGTAAAAATGAAACATTTGCATTATTTTGTGCTCATTTTCAAGATAGTTTTCCTCGTGAAACTAATCAAAATCATCTCTTTCTCTGTAATATGTTTCCCATTCTATCAAATGAGACCAAGAAAACGGGAATAAAACCATAAATACTATACAAAAAAACAAAGAAAAGTCGGCATTTTAATCCAAAAACATGGTTGAAGTTTTTTTTTTCTCATTATGCACTGCGTGTGGCAGGTTTTTTTTATACATTGCACACTGACCACACTGACCCATTCTCTCACATGTGGGCCTACCAGCTTTCTCCTGCTTGATTTGAAGCCGCTAGAATTATTTTTATTTATTTATTATCACACTGGCCGATTCCCACCAAGGCAGGGTGGCCCGAAAAAGAAAAACTTTCACCATCGTTCACTCCATCACTGTCTTGCCAGAAGGGTGCTTTACACTACAGTTTTTAAACTGCAACATTAACACCCCTCCTTCAGAGTGCAGGCACTGTACTTCCCATCTCCAGGACTCAAGTCCGGCCTGCCGGTTTCCCTGAACCCCTTCATAAATGTTACTTTGCTCACTTTCCAACAGCACGTCAAGTATTAAAAACCATTTGTCTCCATTCATCCTATCAAAACACGCTCACGCATGCCTGCTGTAATCCAAGCCCCTCGCACACAAAACCTCCTTTACCTCCTCCCTCCAACCTTTCCTAGGCCGACCCCTACCCCGTCTTCCTTCCACTACAGGGCTGATACACTCTTGAAGTTATTCTGTTTTGCTCCATTCTCTCCACCCTGTCCGAACCACCTCAAAAACCCTTCCTCAGCCCCCCTGGACAACAGTTTTGGTAATCCCGCACCTCCTAACTTTCAAACTACGAATTCTCTGCATTTATTTCACACCACACATTGCTCTCAGACATGACATCTCCACTGCCTCCAGCCTTCTCCTCACTGCAACATTCATCACCCATGCTTCACACCCATATAAGAGCGTTGGTAAAACTATACTCTCATACATTCCCCTCTTTGCCTCCAAGGACAAAGTTCTTTGTCTCCACAGACTCCTAAGTGCACCAATCACCCTTTTCCCCTCATCAATTCTTTGATTCACCTCATCTTTCATAGACCCATCCGCTGACACGTCCACTCCCAAATATCTGAATACATTCACCTCCTCCATACTCTCTCCCTCCAATCTGATATCCAAACTTTCATCACCTAATCTTTTTTTTATCCTCATAACCTTACTCTTTCCTGTATTCACTTTCAATTTTCTTCTTTTTCACACCCTACCAAATTCATCCACCAGTCTCTGCAACTTCTTTCAGAATCTCCCAAGGCACAGTGTCATCAGCAAAGAGCAACTGTGACAACTCCCACTTTATGTGTGATTCTTTATCTTTTAACTCCATGCCTCTTGCCAAGACCTCGCATTTACTTCTCTTACAACCCCATCTATAAATATATTAAACAACCACGGTGACATCACACATCCTTGTCTAAGGCCTACTTTTACTGGGAAATATTTCCCTCTTTCCTACATACTCTAACTTGAGCCTCACTATCCTCGTAAAAACTCTTCACTGCTTTTTAGTAGCCTACCTCCTACACCATACACCTGCAACATCTGCCACATTGCCCCCCATCCACCCCGTCACATGCCTTTTCCAAATCCAAAATGCCACAAAGACCTCTTTTGCCTTATTAAATACTGTTTACTTTTTTTTCACTGTAAAAAACCTGGTCCACACACCCTTCCTTTTTAAAAGATGGATGTGGAATGATTGGTGACAGTTTTTCTTTTTCGGCCACCCTGCCTAGGTGGAATCGGCAGCAGTGTGATAATAAAAATAAAAAAAAAATAATTGGGAGCCAATTCCCCACCAAGGCAGTGTGGCCCGAAAAAGCAAAACTTCATTCAATCACTCCATCACTGTGCTTGCCTGAGGAGCTCACACTACAGTTATAAAAATGCACAAATAAAACACCCCTCCTCAGATTGCCCACACTGTATTTCCCCATCTCCAGGACTCATGTCCAGCCTGCCGATTTCCATGAATCCCTTCATAAATATTGCTTTGCTCACAACGTACCCAACAGCATGTCAAGTGTTTCATAAAACACCAATTGACTCCTTTCACACCAATCAAAAACACTCCACACATGCTTGCATGGACGTCCAAGCCCTCCTCGCACAAATACAAAACCTTCTTTACCCCCATCCCTCCACCAACCCTAGGACCACCGACCCTACCCTGCCCTACCTCCACTACAGATTTATACACTCTTGAAGTTATTCTGTGTTTGTTTTCATTTCTCACCCTACATACCATACACCTGAAAAATCCCTTCCACAGACCATCTTGATAATACAGTGGACCCCCGGATAACGACGCCATCGATTACATATAGATTTCAGATTAACGTTTTTGCCATCAAAACACGACTCGGTTAACAACAAAGACCCTTGTGTTGAAGTCATTCGTCCCTGAATGTGTCTGCGTGCCTGAGTGGGCAGACACTCCATGTAACAAGCCAGTGTGCCATTGTTGCAAGCCAGTGAGGATCAATTCCATGTGTACATAGCTACATAATTTTGATAATTATTTCATTGTTTTTAAGTGCTTGATCAAACTGCGCATAAATAAGCCACCATGGAAAAAAGAAAAGCTGTCAGTGCCAACCCTTAGTGGAAAAAGGGTGAGAAACACTAGTGACTTGAAGAAAGCAAAATCATTGCAAAAATGCAAAAGTGCAGTGTGTTCTCTCCGAGCTGGCCAGGATTTATAACAAACCCCATACAACTCACTTACAACTTGAACCAAGAAAAAAGCAATCATGGAAGCAATTGGTTGTGAAAGGAGCAAATATACTTACAAAACAGATGCTTGTCTGGAGTAAATCAGTCCTTTGTCAAAAGCCAATGAGAGGGTCAGGATTAAAGGCGGGTCCAACACAAGAAGGGCAGGTAAAGAAAAAAGCAGCAGAGCAAGACAACATTGGAGGTAAATTCTACTGCATGCTCATTGATAGAGTGGCAGACCAACAAGATATGGCTAACAGATACTGAGAACCTGACAATTCCTCATGGAGAGCCCAAGGCATTTTCTCCATGAGATACCCATGATTAGGACGAGTGTGCCAAATGCAAAGATGGGGAAAGAGTATCTCCCAGACTCTACATGGGTGACAAGAAGGAGGCCAGTAACCTATACTCCGGTTTAAAGTAATGAAATTTGTTATAGAGCAGATCAAAATCAACGTTTGTTGGCAACGGGTGCGTAGGTGGAGGCTGCAATTACAGCCAAATAGTCTGTGAATGGAACCCCTATATGAAACTGGGAGTCATGTACTGCTGACAGAGCAGCAGTGTCTGCTGTTTATTAGCCCTTGAACGTGAACAAGACCCGGGCCGCAACAAAAAAAATATCTATGAGTGCTTGGTAGAGATACGGTGTAACCAAAGTTGGGATATGGAGAATCTTAGGGTGTATCAAATTTTTTGTATAACCTGTAAAGGGAGGTGTATCAAATTTTTGTATAGCCTGAAGAGGGAATCTGAAACAAACACAAATGGTGACCATAATTGCTGCAAGAATGGCATATCAATTCACAGCAGTAAAAATCGTAGCTAAGGAGACAGTAAATGCCCTCGACATGACACTGTCTGGAAACACTGCTGCGATATTTCCAATGCCAGCAGAATACTTAGAACCATTGGTTACACTGCAAGGCATGAGAATGAGATAGGAAATGTTCAAGAAAAAAGAGAGCATGAAGCTACCATACAGGCACAGGGCGTTTCACGCATGGCAGTGAGAAGAACAGACAACGACAATTGTGGACTTCTCCCCAGGGGGGAGTGAAAAGTGAGATGCACAATGAACAATGCAAAAGTGTATAACTGAAGGTAGACAAGAGCGAATGTAGCGAAGAGAAAAGGACAGAGCAAACAGGGGCAATGAACAAATATTGTCTCAAACATTGGTGACTATTCTACATATGGAAGGATTCAGAGATCAGTGAGAGCGATCATAGATAGCAAAGGCAAGGAGCATCACGGCGATCGACAAGGATGAAATATTCTTCTGCATAGACTCTCATAAGCGGGAATGCGAAAAGCACCAAGGCATAAACTTAATCCCTGGCGATGGATGGGATAAGCTAGAGAGAGTAGCAGAAGAGCTGCTGAATAGATCTGTCCACACATACATCGATTTTCAAAAAAGCGAGGCTAAATGTAGGCTAAGGAGAGTTCGACGGATCATGACCTTTGAATGATGAGCAAGGGTTTTAAAGAAGGGTTCAGATGGCTGTGACTAGTTTGCCTTCAAGAGGTTAACTTGACATTTCCAGGATAAACCTACTCAAATGTTAAACCTAGGGACCCAACTAACTTTGTTATTTTTAAAATACACTACCTAACAGAATATCCATTCTACTGAAATGTAAAAGCAATGCATGCAACCATATGACCTGTCTTTGTTAATGACTCATTGTGCTTTATTGTTAACTGTTTACTATAATGTTTTTATCACTGAATACATCATTGCTTAGTTAATCGTAATTAATTTTAAGCCAGCCCGTAATGCAATGCATATAAGTGGCTTGCATGCTGCTCTTACCTGTATTTTTTTGAACCTCTTGTAATGTATGCTAAAATTACTAAATAAAGAATTACAACTAAATAAATAAAAAAGAGAAAGCCTAGAAACCTGACTATATCACGTTCAGGGATACATGGCCATAGAGAAACAAAAATGATCAGAGATGATCAGAACGTCTAAGAAAGTAATTTGGTGAGTTTTTATACTGGACAATTTAAACCTATGCGTGTGGCCCAATTGGGAAACACAGTTTTGACCATGTGCTGGAAACCTGCAATGAGGTAGACAGTCATACGCCTGCACAAGCAATAAGCGAAGTCATCAACAGAGAGTGATCAAATATTGGAAGGAAGAAAGAGAAGCAAAAATCATTTATTTAGGCAAGGAGAAAAAGTGTTGTACCCAGAATACATCCCAGGAGTACAACTTTCCCCTTAGACAAAGTCCGGGAGAACATATATAACCCGAACAATGGAAATGTCTGTCAGTTTAAGATAGTTCTAAGGAAGATGGTAAATTGCCCTTGGAGGCCTAAGGAGTAGGCCATGGGCCAAAAATATTATAACCTCCAAGTTGGTGTTCATATGCCCATCACAAGTCTAAAAATATGGCAATAAACTGCAGTGTTATTTGCCAAAGGCATTACGAACATACCATCCAAAGGTGGTAAGGCGAGTCTATGGTAGAAACGTCCCCTTAGAAAGCAATAATTGACTAGTGGAGAGACTGTTGTGGTGTCTTTAAACACCACATACATTGATTTACTCAGATTGTTCCATCACTTTTCAACACTGCACTGGTCAAGAACAATGGGATGATAGTGGGAGTCATCATGTCCCCGTAGTAACCTCCGGTTTGCGGAAAGGGAGAACAATGGAGCTGATTTCCACAGCTGAAGAAAATTTCTTGTGACCCAAATTAGATTGAAGAGTTGTAAGAGGACTGCAAGGGCTGACTAATGTAAATGTTGTATCATATCTAATTAAGAATGCCGTCAGCCCATCTTGCCCAATAATCGGGAATCTGAGTGTGTCCCCTTTAGATCCCGAAGTGTAAAAGCGCATTATAAGCTTCTTCTTGAGAGAAGAAAAGGTCTATGGTGCACTAACTCTCGGCAGACGTATGAGGAACAGAAACGAAGACAATAATGATAATGAAAGAAGTCCACTGAAGAAATAACAGACCCAATGATTACCAATTTTTTCAATGCAACATCTAAGATGGTTTGCTATATCAACACCAACAACCCACACAACAGAAGCCAGGTGGGAGAGAATTTACCACTCCAGTTTCCATACTTTTGTCCACAGAGTACACTCGATAAGAGGAACTGAGATGAATGGTGGAAACATAATCTCGCCAGCAAACTTCATTTTACATCACAGATGACCACATGCGAGCGACCACTCGTTTCTGCTTAAAATCTGAACGTCTCTCTTGTGGTGTCTATGTTACTTGTACCCTGCCTATGCAGCACATTTCAAGTGTACTAGGCCTGAGCACAAGCAGGAACAACCACGGCACACATTCTGAGAATGCCTGCCTTAGTTTGGGGAGTATAGAATGAGAAGCTGCGGTTATAACTGAGGTCAGTAGAGGTGTGAAAGCTCGTCAATAGAGGACGTATGAAGAACCCTATTAAATGCAGTTAGTAAAGTTTCCAATCTGCTTGATTAAATTGCCAGCAGGGGTTATGCAGAAGGTGGTGAATATGAAGAGTAAGAAAGATTTCAAATTATTGCTGTCATGTTTAGTCTGGAAACAGACCAGGTGAAACGATCTAGTGCAGTGGAGGAAAGCAGACAGGAATCGATGCAAGAGAGAGTAAAGAGTCATAAGATCAAATGAGAGATAGTACCTGTATTTAAACCCTTTCAGGTCCAAGGTCCAAAGGAGTCACGCAAGCCAGTCGTCCAAGAATTTTTTCAAAAAAAAAAATTTGTTTATTTTTTCTTATGATATCGTAGATAATCTTTTTGTTAAGGTAAAAATACAAAAATTACGGAAATTTGGTGGAAAATTGACGAAATTATGCTCAACGCGAAATTTTGATGTGCAGCCGATATTTATCGAATCGGCGATTTTGCCGAACTTTGAGCGACTCCCATTTTAGGCCAATTACATTATTCAACAACCAAATTCTTATGCTATTTCACTAGTATTACTTCTATTCTATCGATTGAGCACAAGAAATCGCCAAGTCAACTGTTTCAACTACAAAATATAAGTGATCGGAAATTGTGTAATTGGCCAATTTTAACACAAAGTTCAGAAATAAATTTTTCCAAATTTCAAAATAGGTCCAGAATGAACAATTAGTGCATTCTCCTGGCCTAAACAACCATTGTCCTCTGTTCATTAGTTATTTTTGAGGCTATACAAATAAATTCCATTTTTGATTTTTATCACTATAATAATTTTTTATCACACACAAAAAATAGAAGATTAACCTGTTATGCAATACTGTAAAAATTGTATAAATTATCATCACCATATTTTGTCGAAATGTTATATTAAACCCACCAGCTGGCGTGTATTTAGAATGTGAGTTCTTTTGTTTACTCTTGAAAATCGGCTAAAAAGATATAACATTACTGCTACTTTGAAGCTCAGTTTCAAGCCATTTCCAGTGCTAAAAACACCAATCAAAATCATCTCTATTTCATGTAATATGTCTCCATTCTATCAAATGAGACCAAGAAATCGAAATACAACTATAAAACACATACGAAAAAACACTGCTAAGTTGCTGTTTTAATGAAAAATCATGATTTCATTTTTTTTTCCTCTCATTATACCAGTGGTGCTGGCAGGATCTGTTTTAATCGTGGTGCACACATACCACATAGATTATTCTCTCATATCTAGGCCCAAATTGTAACCACTCAAGTACATACGTGTGCACTCACAGTTTATCAGAGTGAGCTGAGCTCATGCGTAGATCTAACGGATTTTTGGACCCTGAACCATAAAAAAAAGTGGCAGTAGATCTACGGGACGGACCCGAAAGGGTTAAAAACGTGGAGGGGTGAGAAGCAAGAAAATTCTCTCCAACTGATTGCACGGGAATCACAGTGAGACTTCCCCATAGGAACGATGGCATTAAAATTCCAAGTAACCTAAGTTGTGGCGATAAGGATGAAACAAGAAAGGCACCATCTGAGATAGAATTATCCTAATAAGGTGAGAGATACAAGAACACTGTGACACCAGCTTATGCCAGTGGATATGGGCTGCAGTGTAATGCAGCCGAAGTATGAACAATGTATCTGATGGTTACGGAATATCAGTGAGTAGAAGAAAGGCACTTTCATGAAAGGTCACATCAGAAAAAGGATCTGAAAATGCAATAAATTATAGTCTGAGATGAGAGGATGCTAGTTAACAGCGATGTAATTTTGGTTCTTGTAAGCAAACACCAACAGGGAAAACTGGGAGAGCGAACATCTTAAGCCCACGGTGATCTACCCTGAGGCTGCGGATATTCTAACTGTAAATATGCCCTAATTGGGCAATGATAAAGATAACAGAAATCCCTAGGTAAGGCACCTATGGATCTAAGGGGTTAGAAAAAATCTACATGTGTGGCAGCAGAAAACGTTCAAGTACGAAGGAATGAGTCGGTGTGCAGAAAGGAGTTGCGTAGATTGAGGAGAGAGGAACGAGAAGGAACAGGAGGTCGATCAATGTCCAGTTGAATTTTAGTCTCTGCAATATATGCTGAGATAGCTTAAAGTGTTTTTAATAATTGCAAAGACATTTAGGGAGACTCAAATCTATGAGGATGGAAGGATGAGAGCAATGTAAAGATTGGCCTAACTAATGACTGTACCAAAGTATGGTGGACAAAACGGAGAGATAACTGGAGAAGAAGTGTGAGAGGCGATAGAAGAGCAGAAACCTGTGGAAGGGAGCAGAAGAGGAAGAAACTTGGGAGTGAACAGGGAGGAAGGTACAGGTATAAGGAGAGGGGTGAATCTCCACACTTGTAACAGAAGCCATTTAGAGGGGAAGAACCAAGGTAAGCGACAGGAAAGGTAAAATGTGGAGGGAAGAAAGAAGGGAAGGAGGGGTCAAAGAAGATTTGAGACATGGAACTTTTTTTTGACTTCTGGAGAAGTAGAGGAGGGAAATTGGTAGGAGTTTCCGTACAAGGTCTTGTCGATACTTGCGGCTTTTGAGGGAGAACACGAAGAAGTAAGAACAGACTGAGGTGTTGAGTGCAGGGACTACAGAGTCCAGGACAGCAAAAGATATTTGAGACAAGGAGTACTAGGAAGGGTAACCACAGTGGAGGCTGTGGAAGATGGTACTCTCCAGAGTGAGGGATGTTTAGAAAACATGAGAATAAGAAAAATGGGGTAGTCTCCCTTGCAGGCATAAATGAGAAAACTGATATAGGCATAAGGGTAACCTGCCGACTTATGAGGCAACAATTTACTCGCTCGATTAAGTAGACTTTGCAATAAAGTAGAGTAAGAAGGGTGGGGCCCTCCTGACAATTAAGCAAGAGGTAGGTCAACTAACATAGACATATTAGAAAGGTCATCGGCACCACAGACTGGGCATTCATGCTATAACCTGCAATATTTCGCTGGGTGACAAAATCGCCAGCAATTTCTACACTGTTTCGGTGGAGTATCACCTTTCAAACTTGTCAAATGTTTCTTGGCTATATAAACAGAGATGGGAATTCACACCTAGTCGGAAGTTAATCGAGGCTATATTGCAAGGGTATCATCTCTGCCCGCGGGCAAAAAGGATATAAGTGTCTAACTTGTGAGATTGGGATATCTTGGAGTTTCCTGTTTACAACAATGTCACGTGGCCACAATGTCCTGGAATTTCTGTTGGATAATGTATGGGGCAGAATGACAGTACCACTAACAAGAATTGAGGGAATGATGTTTTTCGATAGTATCAGCATTGAAGAAAGGAAAGCCATGAGCTTGGGAAGCATTCTGGACTGTGATGAAGCATGTACTTGCTTTTTGAGAGAGAAAGGATATATATCAACCAACAAGTTTGTAGAGCGCCTTGCCAATACTATGGTCCAGAAGATAGGCAGTAGAGGAAGTCGATCGTAAAGAATTATTGCATTGTGCATTCCGAAACTGAGTCATGAAAGGTAAGTGCATGACGTGTCGAGCTTTTCTGAGTAGAATGAAGAAGGTGACGAAGAAGTATCATCAGGCAACTGTCATTGGCGTTTAGGATGGGACCGGAGTTGTCCGACGTGGGGACGGGTGGCAATTTCGAAAATTGCCAAACCCTAAGAGTGAGAGGGCTGGAAGCATAGATGAAAGTAGAAGTGAGGTCAGACTTATCGAAGGATTAGTCAAAACCCTGTGTACCAGAAGTGGGTGATGCAAGCATGCAACACAAGAGTTACAGGGGCATTAGAAATGTCAGAAGAGTGGTCAAAAAATGAGCAGGCTCAGAACAAGTGGTGGTATCAGTAAGGGGGCCCAGGGTAGCAGGTTCATGAGTGGTCCACCATGATTAGGTTACTTCTTTTCCTTTTTCTTTATAGAACAAAAGAAAGAAGCAAATAAAATAATAAAGCGGGAGGGGGAACAGGGAGGAATAGGCACCTGGAGGATAAGAAAGGCGGCCACTAAGAATTCCCCCCGTTTTTTTTTCACCCCAATAGGATTTGCAGCAACCATAAAGTAGCGCAGATGCAGCATGGAACACCGTGCCATACCCCCTTCATGCCAGTAAACCAAGAAATCTCTAGATAGCAACCTCACATCCGTTGTAGGCCAGCCTTTGTGGACAAAAGAAAGGGAGGCCGGATACTCACAAACAAAGCATACCTCCTTTGGTTATTCACCCCCCAGAATCTGAAAAGCAGCCTCTCGTATACACCCCATTTTGGCCTGAAAAAAGAACACGCCAAAAGCACCCCCCAGGAGACCGAGAGTGGAAATGACATCCCCATGGCGATCCATATTTCCATGCAAAACAAACACCACCGCCAAGAACCTCACAGAATGTTATGGACCGCCGGTACCCCTTCCCCAATCCTAGAACTATGATTACCTGTGGGAGAAATTCCCAAAGGCCAAAAAGAGGACGGAATAGGGGAGGATAGGGACGGAGGAAGGAGGAGATGAGCAACGGGAGAACTGGGAGATGGAGGAGAGATGGGATACGCTAGGGGGAATTCGAGGGCAATTAGTTCGGGTCTGAGGAACAAGACCAAACAGGTTCTAATTCCTCAGACCAAGAAGCCTCTCTTCAACCACAGCAAGGAGCCCCTTTTGCAGATTGACGGCTTTCCACAAAGTCTGTGTTATCTATATCTGCATTTTGTTTATGTTTTCTAAAGTATCAAGACTTATCAAAGTAGTCCAGTGGCTGTGACGAGGCAAGAGTGACCTCCTCTAAACTGTGGTTGGTTTGGTTGTGTAATTGAATGGTAATCTAGGTGGCTGGTGACCTTGGGTCTGCATAAACATAATAACAATACACTAATAAGGAATTTTTCAGAAATATTAAAATTTTGTCATTTAAGCCCACATGAGGCAGTTTGTAATTGCAATACATTATTTAAACCTTTTGCCATATCCCCCACTGTAGGGTGGCCATTAAAAGAATAAACTTATCATCATTACAGCTTCATCAACTGTCTTTCCAGAGGGCCTAACAATATTAGACACCATCCCTCTCCAGACCTCAAGTCCAGCTTGCCAGTTTCCCTAAAATCTCATTCATGTTGCCTTTCTTACACTTCAACAGCATGTGCAAGTCCTATAAGCCATTGTCTCCACTTGCTCCTATCTACCAATGGTCACACAAGCTTGCTGAAGTCAAGCCACCTCACACACAAAAACCTTCCTATACCCCCTCCCTTCAATCTCTCCTAGACACCGATCCCTACCACCCTCCGTCCTCCACTACAGTTTATACATCTCTGCAAAGTCATTTCTCTTTCATTCCATTCTCTCTATATGTCCAAACCATTTGTTATTATAATTGTGTACTTGCTAAGCCTCAGATGGGGCTAAGACTGTAATTGTGATAAAAAAATCAATTTGGCTAAGCCCAATTGGGTTAGAATATAAATGTGAACCAGCAGCAGTGTCAGTGGCAACTAGCTCTCTCAGGCCAATCATGCCAAATATTGGAGGTAAAAAATAAAATGTAGATCTATGTTCGAGCGCTAGCTTTATGAACGTAGATGGGGTAACGTTTGGACAGTTTATAGTGTAAATTACCTAGGATACACCCAAAATATAAAGACATAGTGCTAGTCTGAGCTTGTAGATTTAACGCATAAAAAACATGACATAAGTACAGTGGACCCCGCATACCGATGCACCACATAACAATTAATCCGGCATACCCGCTTGCTTTAATCGCAGAAAATTTTGCCTCGCATAAAATCCGCTTAAAAACGCGCGCTCACAATTCGATTTTCGTCCGAGACTGCGTCCAATGTGCGCCCTCAGCCAGCCTCACATGTGCACGCCCGTGCCATTTGTTTACCACCAGCCTCCACACCGGTAAAACATTCAAAGCAATACAATTGGAATCTTTCTATTATTACAGTGTTTTTCGGAGGGGGGGGGGGGGTGCTGTTTCTGGAAATAAAGTGACCATTGGGCCCAAGAAAGCTCTAGTGCCAACCTACACCAATATGGGTGAGAATTCCAAATAGAAATGAAGAAAGAATCAGTGATAAAGGTGTGAAAGTTGCGTGCGTATCGCGACCTGTCCAGGTTGTACAAGAAAACCCCCATCCAACCATCGCTACTATTGTGACGCACCAGACAAATGCAATTCAAGGAAGCTGTCTTGCCAAAGGTTTTAACTGTGATTCAACAACAAAATCGCAAGTATGGAAGATGTTGAGACTCTTATTGGTGTGGTAAAGAAAAACAGCTAGCAGGAGATAGCGTCTCTCAAGCGATCAGTACGCAAAAACGCTAGGAAGTTGCATGAAGATTTAACTAAAAAAAAATGCCTCAACTAGTGCTGAATGTGAGTGAATTTAAGGCCAGCAAAGGTTGGTTTGAGAGATTAAAGAAGCGTAGTGGCATACATAGTGTGGATAAGCATGTGATTCGCCAGTTCGGACCACAAAGCGCTGGAAAAATATGTGCATGAATTCAAGGAGTACATAGAGACTGAAGGACTCTGAAACCGAACAAGTGTTAATTGTGATGAAACGGCCTGTTTGGAAGAAAATGCCAGCAGGAGACCTACTTACCAGGAGAAAAGCACTCCCAGACATAAGCCTATGAAGACAGGCTTACTTTGTTGATGTGTTCCAATGCTACTGGGATTGCAAAGTTAAGCCTTTATTAGTGATCACTCTAAACTCCCAGACCGTTCAGGCAAAAGAATGTCCTCAAGGAGAATTTGTGTGTAGCTGTGCGGTAGGGCAAACAGTAAGCATGGGGCACTAGGCACCTTTTTCTAGACTGGGTTACACACCAGCATTTGCCCTAAAACACAAAGTGAAAGATTACCTAACTGAAAAGAAATTAGAACTTAAGTGCCTCCTGGTGTTAGACAATGCCCCAGGTCCAACCTAACAGACGTGGCAAGCGACTTATGTGGACATGAAATTCATTTAACACAAGTTTTTGCCTCCTAATACCACTCCTCTCCTGCAGCCCTTGGACCGAGCAGGTTATTGCAAACTTCAAGAAACTGTTACTCAAAAGCTCTGTTCGAAAGTGCTTTGTAGTGACCTCAGAAACTCAATTGACTCTAAGAGAGTTTTTTGAGAGAGCACTTTAATATCCTCAATTGTGTAAACCATATAGGGAAGGCTTGGGAGGGAGTGACTAAGAAGACCTTGAACTCTGCTTGGAAAAACTGTTGCCTAGAATGTGTAGACAAAAAGGATTTTGAAGGTTTAGGCTAACCCTGAGAGGATTAATTGTCATATGAGAATCCTTGTGGCATTGGGAAAGTCCATGGGTTGGAGTTAGTGTGGGTAGATTGGAAGAGTTGTGGAGGAGGACAATGAAGAACTAACCACTGTATGAGCTGATAGATCAACTTCAACAGCAAGAGGCCAGCTAGCGGCTGTTAGTAAAACTGGTTCAGAGGAGGGGAGAGAGAATTGAAGACAGTTGCCTACTACACAAAGAGTAAGAGAAATCTGTGCAATGTGACCTGAAAGTGCAAAACCTTTATGATTAGAAATCACCCTCACAAACAGCTATTGCCCGCCGTGCTGGTGATTATTACACTGAAAAATGTTGAAACACTTTAGGGAAGTCATAAAGAACGAGAGGTTCAGGCCACTAAATGGACAGAATGTTGTGCAAAAGAATCCAGTGACTCAGAAGCTGGTCCCTATTGGCATTAAAAGAAAAAAAAAGATGAAGGGTAGTATACCCCAGAGAGGACTACGACACCTCAAGACTTAATGGAAGGGATTCCCCTCTAAACACTACTAACCACTCTCTCTCCCCTCCTCCCATCCCATCAATCAACACCGAGATATTCAATAAAATAATGTCCAGTTAAGGGTTCATGCCTTTTTCAGTTTGTGTGTATTAAAATTAACATTTCATGTGGTAAAAAAATTTTTTTTTTCATACTTTTGGGTGTCTTGCACGGATTAATTTGATTTCCATTATTTCTTATGGGGAAAATTCATTCGCATACCGATTATTTCGCATAACAATGACCCCTCTTTTGCACAGATTAAAAATCGGTATGGCGGGGGGTCCACTGTAATATGCATTTCACTTGATCAGGAAACAGACATGACGAGTCTGATGACTCTGCATCCTGTTGATTCATGAACCACTCTGAGACAAGAGAGACAAGCAGATAGAAAGACAAACACACACAGGCAGACAGAAAGACAAACACACACAGGCAGGGAGAACAGACTAACAAACACACTCATAGGCAGACAGATAAAGAACACACAGAAGCTGGCAGAAAGACACAGTCAGATGAAAGACACACAGGCAGACATGAAAAACAGATCTAAGAAGACATAGCAAGACCAGACAAACATGTTAATTGTAACAGTTAAAACAAACATAGTCATTGGGTTCCGTGCAGTAATGCATGACATACCATCATCCAGTTGCAAACCACTGCTGTACTATCACCAGTTAAATATCGGGGTTCCAGACTTATACCATGCTCCAAGGAGTTTCCATATGTTACTCAGTATGACTAAAACATTTGCTGGAAACCTATGAATACTTTGTATATATTCTCTAACAATATTTATTAACCAAGGGAGGTGCAATGTTCACCTGTATGTGTGTTTGTGACTAGTACAACTTCAGTTACCTTAATATTAGTAGTCACAACAAAAGATTTGGGCTATGAAATCACAAGAAATACTATAAATTGTAATTATCAGTACATAAAATTATATGAATAATATGATTTTAATTATTATAATCAAAAAAAAGGTGCTAAGCCACAAGGGCTATACAGGCGCTGCAGGGTAGGAAGGAAGCGAGGGAATTGGATGGAAAAAGGGAGGGGGATGATCAGTAGGTGTACAGAAACAGCGGGCAGGGATAGTACGGGGTAGAGGGTAGCAAGTGATTGAGAGAAGGAAACGGCTGAAGGTATCAGAATTTGAGAAGTAAGTCAGTTGTTGTCACAAAAGTCAAGAGAGGAGTCTGGATGAAAGTTGGGTCCCCATCAGCGAGAAGGGAAGGTAAAGAAGAGCAGCGGAGCGAAGACGACGATGGAGGTAAATTCTGCGTGCTCGTTGATAAAGTGGGCAGTCCCAACAAATGGGCTGACTGATAATAGAACTTGCGCAACTTCTCACAGAGAGGATAGGTCGCCTCTCCATGAGATATCCATGAGTAAGATGATATTGCCAATGCGAAGACGTGAGATGAGTAGTCTTCCCAACCTCGACACTGGTGACAGAAGAAAGACGGCCAGTAACCTATATCGTTCGGTTTAATAGATTGAAGTTTGTTGCCGTGAGCATAGTAGACCAGCGTTGTTTGCCAACGGTGTGAAGTTGGGAAAGATATTGCAGTCAAAGTATCGTAAATAAATACCTCTACAGAAACGGTATGTCATGTACTGCTGACCGCACAGCAGTGTCTGTGCCATGTTCATTGCCTCTCTAACGTCAACATGGCCAGGTGACCCAACAAAAAACAAATATCTTTAATGCTTGGTATAGATGCGGCGTAGCCAAAGTTGGATGACGGAGGACTAAGGGGTGAGGTGTATCAAATTTCTGTATAGTCCTGCAAAGCACTAAGGAGTCTGAGACATCCGACAAATGATTACACTGGCATAGCTGGCAATACGAATAAGTGCTGTAAAATGGCATATAACAATTCAGCAGTAAATTTACTAGCCGAAGATAGTAAAATGCCCTTAACGACCCTGTCCGGAAACACCTGCGTGAATCCTACGCCCGACCAAAATACTTAGAGCCATCAGTGTACACAAGCAATGGCATGAGAATGAGAGTCGAAAGTGGTCTCAAGAAAAGAGAGAGCGGGAAGCGACCTAGAACAGTTTCCTTTCGAGCAAAGGGAAGAGAAAAAGAGCAGACTCAAACAGCTGGAACTTCCCAGGAGGGTAGGGAAAAGTGGGATGCTACATGTACATAGAAAGTGGTATTGAAGAGAATACAGAGCTAATGAAGGTGAAGAGAGAAGGGGCGGAGTAAACAGGGGAGGCAAAAAATAAAGCTGTCTACTAAATATTCAGTGACCATCTATAAAAGGAAGGATTGCGGAGAACATGAGAGCGTACATAGTAGCGAAGCAAAGGGCATCCCGGCGATCAATAAGGATGGAAGCTTCGCTTCTGCATAGATGCTCTCGACAGGGGAAGAAGCGAAAAGCACGAGAAGGCAAAAACTTAATCCTTTGTGATGAATGTGTGGCTAAGGCTAGAAAAATTACAGATGGATAATAAGAACTTCAAAACTAGGGAGGCCAAGCCCATCTGATGACACGCATCAGGTCACTTGTTCTATCTAGTGCTGGAATATTGCTGCAACACTAACAGCACCTTTCAAGGCAGGTGAAATTGCTTCCCTAGAAAATGTACAGAAGAAAACCCCTTCCTGAGCGCATAAGACGGAGATAAAACCCCTCAATTACTGGAGCGCTTGAGTTCCTGAACCTGTTTTCCCCTGTGAATGCAGCAGGAGAGATACATGATTACATACACCTGAAAAATCCTAGAGGAACTAGTACCTGAACTTGCACACGAAAATCACTCACTAAAACGAAGCAAAAGACCTTGGCAGAAACGATGCAACATCCCCCCAATGAAAAGCAGGGGAGTCACTAGCACGTTAAGGACCATAACAATAAGTGTCAGGGGCCCAGACTGTGCAACTGCCGCCCAGCATACATAAGGTGGATTACCAACAGAACCCCTGGCATCTTCAAGCTGGGCACTGACAAGCACCTAAAGTCGGTTCCTGCCCACTGGGCTGGTGGCTTGTACATTGGTTTTGCGATTCAGCCAGCTAGCAACACAAGCTCTGGTTTGATCAGGCTTATGAGATCCACCAGAGGCCTTGGTCACAGACCGGCAAGCAGGGGCGTTGACCCCCGAACTCTCTCCAGTTAAACTCCATAGCAGGAATGCCGCCGGAATAGATCTGTCACCCATAATCAAGGTTTTCGATAAAATAAAGGAGTGGAATGTAGCGAAGAGGGTTTCGACAATCACTCTCCCCATGATAAGATGAGCAAAAGGTTTTAAGCGCGAAAGGTTCATGCCGGCTGTGACTAGTTGTGCCTCAGAGGAGGTAATCGTGAGGGTTTCCAGGATAACCTACGATCAAAGAGGAGGCCAAAAATTGACTGAATCATCACTCTCAGGAAACGGAGCCATAGAGGTAAAAAGGATGATCGGAATGACAGAGCGTCTAGTGAAAGTAATTTGGTGGGTTTTAGTGCTGGAAAATTTAAACCCACGTGGTGTGCCCATTTGGAAACACGGTCGACTGCAGATGCTGGAGAGAAAACTGTAATAAGGTGACAGTAGAGGCCGCCTGCACATACAAATAGCAGAAGTCATCAACTATAGAGTGATGACCAATATTTTAGGAAGACTAGAGGCCAAATCATTAATTTCAAGGAAAGAATAAGTGTTGTGCTCAGAACACATCCCAGGGGGACACCTCAGCTTGGATAAAGTCCGGAGAGCAACATTAATAACCCGAACACGGAATTGCCTGTAGTTAAAAAGTTCTTAAGGAAGGATGGTAATTGCCTCGAAGGCCTAAGCGTGGGCTTTTGGGCTAAAAATTATACATCCAATGTTGTGTCAATATGCTTCTCAAGGTCAAAAATAAGGCAATTAACTGAGTGGTTATTCGACAAAGGCATTATAACATACGTTCCAAGCGCGTAGTAAGATGTCTATGGTAGAACGTCCCATACTGAAAGCATATTTGACGAGTGGATAGACAGTTGTGTGTCTCAAAACCACACTAAACGTCTATTCTAACTAGGCACATCATACCATCACTTGCAAACTGCACTGGTAAGAGCAAATGGGACAAAACAGTGGGAGGTTTCATGTCCCGTAGTGCCTGGTTTGTGGAAAGGGATGGATGTGGAATGATTGGTGACAGTTTTTCTTTTTCGGCCACCCTGCCTAGGTGGAATCGGCAGCAGTGTGATAATAAAAATAAAAAAAAAATAATTGGGAGCCAATTCCCCACCAAGGCAGTGTGGCCCGAAAAAGCAAAACTTCATTCAATCACTCCATCACTGTGCTTGCCTGAGGAGCTCACACTACAGTTATAAAAATGCACAAATAAAACACCCCTCCTCAGATTGCCCACACTGTATTTCCCCATCTCCAGGACTCATGTCCAGCCTGCCGATTTCCATGAATCCCTTCATAAATATTGCTTTGCTCACAACGTACCCAACAGCATGTCAAGTGTTTCATAAAACACCAATTGACTCCTTTCACACCAATCAAAAACACTCCACACATGCTTGCATGGACGTCCAAGCCCTCCTCGCACAAATACAAAACCTTCTTTACCCCCATCCCTCCACCAACCCTAGGACCACCGACCCTACCCTGCCCTACCTCCACTACAGATTTATACACTCTTGAAGTTATTCTGTGTTTGTTTTCATTTCTCACCCTACATACCATACACCTGAAAAATCCCTTCCACAGACCATCTTGATAATACAGTGGACCCCCGGATAACGACGCCATCGATTACATATAGATTTCAGATTAACGTTTTTGCCATCAAAACACGACTCGGTTAACAACAAAGACCCTTGTGTTGAAGTCATTCGTCCCTGAATGTGTCTGCGTGCCTGAGTGGGCAGACACTCCATGTAACAAGCCAGTGTGCCATTGTTGCAAGCCAGTGAGGATCAATTCCATGTGTACATAGCTACATAATTTTGATAATTATTTCATTGTTTTTAAGTGCTTGATCAAACTGCGCATAAATAAGCCACCATGGAAAAAAGAAAAGCTGTCAGTGCCAACCCTTAGTGGAAAAAGGGTGAGAAACACTAGTGACTTGAAGAAAGCAAAATCATTGCAAAAATGCAAAAGTGCAGTGTGTTCTCTCCGAGCTGGCCAGGATTTATAACAAACCCCATACAACTCACTTACAACTTGAACCAAGAAAAAAGCAATCATGGAAGCAATTGGTTGTGAAAGGAGCAAATATACTTACAAAACAGATGCTTGTCTGGAGTAAATCAGTCCTTTGTCAAAAGCCAATGAGAGGGTCAGGATTAAAGGCGGGTCCAACACAAGAAGGGCAGGTAAAGAAAAAAGCAGCAGAGCAAGACAACATTGGAGGTAAATTCTACTGCATGCTCATTGATAGAGTGGCAGACCAACAAGATATGGCTAACAGATACTGAGAACCTGACAATTCCTCATGGAGAGCCCAAGGCATTTTCTCCATGAGATACCCATGATTAGGACGAGTGTGCCAAATGCAAAGATGGGGAAAGAGTATCTCCCAGACTCTACATGGGTGACAAGAAGGAGGCCAGTAACCTATACTCCGGTTTAAAGTAATGAAATTTGTTATAGAGCAGATCAAAATCAACGTTTGTTGGCAACGGGTGCGTAGGTGGAGGCTGCAATTACAGCCAAATAGTCTGTGAATGGAACCCCTATATGAAACTGGGAGTCATGTACTGCTGACAGAGCAGCAGTGTCTGCTGTTTATTAGCCCTTGAACGTGAACAAGACCCGGGCCGCAACAAAAAAAATATCTATGAGTGCTTGGTAGAGATACGGTGTAACCAAAGTTGGGATATGGAGAATCTTAGGGTGTATCAAATTTTTTGTATAACCTGTAAAGGGAGGTGTATCAAATTTTTGTATAGCCTGAAGAGGGAATCTGAAACAAACACAAATGGTGACCATAATTGCTGCAAGAATGGCATATCAATTCACAGCAGTAAAAATCGTAGCTAAGGAGACAGTAAATGCCCTCGACATGACACTGTCTGGAAACACTGCTGCGATATTTCCAATGCCAGCAGAATACTTAGAACCATTGGTTACACTGCAAGGCATGAGAATGAGATAGGAAATGTTCAAGAAAAAAGAGAGCATGAAGCTACCATACAGGCACAGGGCGTTTCACGCATGGCAGTGAGAAGAACAGACAACGACAATTGTGGACTTCTCCCCAGGGGGGAGTGAAAAGTGAGATGCACAATGAACAATGCAAAAGTGTATAACTGAAGGTAGACAAGAGCGAATGTAGCGAAGAGAAAAGGACAGAGCAAACAGGGGCAATGAACAAATATTGTCTCAAACATTGGTGACTATTCTACATATGGAAGGATTCAGAGATCAGTGAGAGCGATCATAGATAGCAAAGGCAAGGAGCATCACGGCGATCGACAAGGATGAAATATTCTTCTGCATAGACTCTCATAAGCGGGAATGCGAAAAGCACCAAGGCATAAACTTAATCCCTGGCGATGGATGGGATAAGCTAGAGAGAGTAGCAGAAGAGCTGCTGAATAGATCTGTCCACACATACATCGATTTTCAAAAAAGCGAGGCTAAATGTAGGCTAAGGAGAGTTCGACGGATCATGACCTTTGAATGATGAGCAAGGGTTTTAAAGAAGGGTTCAGATGGCTGTGACTAGTTTGCCTTCAAGAGGTTAACTTGACATTTCCAGGATAAACCTACTCAAATGTTAAACCTAGGGACCCAACTAACTTTGTTATTTTTAAAATACACTACCTAACAGAATATCCATTCTACTGAAATGTAAAAGCAATGCATGCAACCATATGACCTGTCTTTGTTAATGACTCATTGTGCTTTATTGTTAACTGTTTACTATAATGTTTTTATCACTGAATACATCATTGCTTAGTTAATCGTAATTAATTTTAAGCCAGCCCGTAATGCAATGCATATAAGTGGCTTGCATGCTGCTCTTACCTGTATTTTTTTGAACCTCTTGTAATGTATGCTAAAATTACTAAATAAAGAATTACAACTAAATAAATAAAAAAGAGAAAGCCTAGAAACCTGACTATATCACGTTCAGGGATACATGGCCATAGAGAAACAAAAATGATCAGAGATGATCAGAACGTCTAAGAAAGTAATTTGGTGAGTTTTTATACTGGACAATTTAAACCTATGCGTGTGGCCCAATTGGGAAACACAGTTTTGACCATGTGCTGGAAACCTGCAATGAGGTAGACAGTCATACGCCTGCACAAGCAATAAGCGAAGTCATCAACAGAGAGTGATCAAATATTGGAAGGAAGAAAGAGAAGCAAAAATCATTTATTTAGGCAAGGAGAAAAAGTGTTGTACCCAGAATACATCCCAGGAGTACAACTTTCCCCTTAGACAAAGTCCGGGAGAACATATATAACCCGAACAATGGAAATGTCTGTCAGTTTAAGATAGTTCTAAGGAAGATGGTAAATTGCCCTTGGAGGCCTAAGGAGTAGGCCATGGGCCAAAAATATTATAACCTCCAAGTTGGTGTTCATATGCCCATCACAAGTCTAAAAATATGGCAATAAACTGCAGTGTTATTTGCCAAAGGCATTACGAACATACCATCCAAAGGTGGTAAGGCGAGTCTATGGTAGAAACGTCCCCTTAGAAAGCAATAATTGACTAGTGGAGAGACTGTTGTGGTGTCTTTAAACACCACATACATTGATTTACTCAGATTGTTCCATCACTTTTCAACACTGCACTGGTCAAGAACAATGGGATGATAGTGGGAGTCATCATGTCCCCGTAGTAACCTCCGGTTTGCGGAAAGGGAGAACAATGGAGCTGATTTCCACAGCTGAAGAAAATTTCTTGTGACCCAAATTAGATTGAAGAGTTGTAAGAGGACTGCAAGGGCTGACTAATGTAAATGTTGTATCATATCTAATTAAGAATGCCGTCAGCCCATCTTGCCCAATAATCGGGAATCTGAGTGTGTCCCCTTTAGATCCCGAAGTGTAAAAGCGCATTATAAGCTTCTTCTTGAGAGAAGAAAAGGTCTATGGTGCACTAACTCTCGGCAGACGTATGAGGAACAGAAACGAAGACAATAATGATAATGAAAGAAGTCCACTGAAGAAATAACAGACCCAATGATTACCAATTTTTTCAATGCAACATCTAAGATGGTTTGCTATATCAACACCAACAACCCACACAACAGAAGCCAGGTGGGAGAGAATTTACCACTCCAGTTTCCATACTTTTGTCCACAGAGTACACTCGATAAGAGGAACTGAGATGAATGGTGGAAACATAATCTCGCCAGCAAACTTCATTTTACATCACAGATGACCACATGCGAGCGACCACTCGTTTCTGCTTAAAATCTGAACGTCTCTCTTGTGGTGTCTATGTTACTTGTACCCTGCCTATGCAGCACATTTCAAGTGTACTAGGCCTGAGCACAAGCAGGAACAACCACGGCACACATTCTGAGAATGCCTGCCTTAGTTTGGGGAGTATAGAATGAGAAGCTGCGGTTATAACTGAGGTCAGTAGAGGTGTGAAAGCTCGTCAATAGAGGACGTATGAAGAACCCTATTAAATGCAGTTAGTAAAGTTTCCAATCTGCTTGATTAAATTGCCAGCAGGGGTTATGCAGAAGGTGGTGAATATGAAGAGTAAGAAAGATTTCAAATTATTGCTGTCATGTTTAGTCTGGAAACAGACCAGGTGAAACGATCTAGTGCAGTGGAGGAAAGCAGACAGGAATCGATGCAAGAGAGAGTAAAGAGTCATAAGATCAAATGAGAGATAGTACCTGTATTTAAACCCTTTCAGGTCCAAGGTCCAAAGGAGTCACGCAAGCCAGTCGTCCAAGAATTTTTTCAAAAAAAAAAATTTGTTTATTTTTTCTTATGATATCGTAGATAATCTTTTTGTTAAGGTAAAAATACAAAAATTACGGAAATTTGGTGGAAAATTGACGAAATTATGCTCAACGCGAAATTTTGATGTGCAGCCGATATTTATCGAATCGGCGATTTTGCCGAACTTTGAGCGACTCCCATTTTAGGCCAATTACATTATTCAACAACCAAATTCTTATGCTATTTCACTAGTATTACTTCTATTCTATCGATTGAGCACAAGAAATCGCCAAGTCAACTGTTTCAACTACAAAATATAAGTGATCGGAAATTGTGTAATTGGCCAATTTTAACACAAAGTTCAGAAATAAATTTTTCCAAATTTCAAAATAGGTCCAGAATGAACAATTAGTGCATTCTCCTGGCCTAAACAACCATTGTCCTCTGTTCATTAGTTATTTTTGAGGCTATACAAATAAATTCCATTTTTGATTTTTATCACTATAATAATTTTTTATCACACACAAAAAATAGAAGATTAACCTGTTATGCAATACTGTAAAAATTGTATAAATTATCATCACCATATTTTGTCGAAATGTTATATTAAACCCACCAGCTGGCGTGTATTTAGAATGTGAGTTCTTTTGTTTACTCTTGAAAATCGGCTAAAAAGATATAACATTACTGCTACTTTGAAGCTCAGTTTCAAGCCATTTCCAGTGCTAAAAACACCAATCAAAATCATCTCTATTTCATGTAATATGTCTCCATTCTATCAAATGAGACCAAGAAATCGAAATACAACTATAAAACACATACGAAAAAACACTGCTAAGTTGCTGTTTTAATGAAAAATCATGATTTCATTTTTTTTTCCTCTCATTATACCAGTGGTGCTGGCAGGATCTGTTTTAATCGTGGTGCACACATACCACATAGATTATTCTCTCATATCTAGGCCCAAATTGTAACCACTCAAGTACATACGTGTGCACTCACAGTTTATCAGAGTGAGCTGAGCTCATGCGTAGATCTAACGGATTTTTGGACCCTGAACCATAAAAAAAAGTGGCAGTAGATCTACGGGACGGACCCGAAAGGGTTAAAAACGTGGAGGGGTGAGAAGCAAGAAAATTCTCTCCAACTGATTGCACGGGAATCACAGTGAGACTTCCCCATAGGAACGATGGCATTAAAATTCCAAGTAACCTAAGTTGTGGCGATAAGGATGAAACAAGAAAGGCACCATCTGAGATAGAATTATCCTAATAAGGTGAGAGATACAAGAACACTGTGACACCAGCTTATGCCAGTGGATATGGGCTGCAGTGTAATGCAGCCGAAGTATGAACAATGTATCTGATGGTTACGGAATATCAGTGAGTAGAAGAAAGGCACTTTCATGAAAGGTCACATCAGAAAAAGGATCTGAAAATGCAATAAATTATAGTCTGAGATGAGAGGATGCTAGTTAACAGCGATGTAATTTTGGTTCTTGTAAGCAAACACCAACAGGGAAAACTGGGAGAGCGAACATCTTAAGCCCACGGTGATCTACCCTGAGGCTGCGGATATTCTAACTGTAAATATGCCCTAATTGGGCAATGATAAAGATAACAGAAATCCCTAGGTAAGGCACCTATGGATCTAAGGGGTTAGAAAAAATCTACATGTGTGGCAGCAGAAAACGTTCAAGTACGAAGGAATGAGTCGGTGTGCAGAAAGGAGTTGCGTAGATTGAGGAGAGAGGAACGAGAAGGAACAGGAGGTCGATCAATGTCCAGTTGAATTTTAGTCTCTGCAATATATGCTGAGATAGCTTAAAGTGTTTTTAATAATTGCAAAGACATTTAGGGAGACTCAAATCTATGAGGATGGAAGGATGAGAGCAATGTAAAGATTGGCCTAACTAATGACTGTACCAAAGTATGGTGGACAAAACGGAGAGATAACTGGAGAAGAAGTGTGAGAGGCGATAGAAGAGCAGAAACCTGTGGAAGGGAGCAGAAGAGGAAGAAACTTGGGAGTGAACAGGGAGGAAGGTACAGGTATAAGGAGAGGGGTGAATCTCCACACTTGTAACAGAAGCCATTTAGAGGGGAAGAACCAAGGTAAGCGACAGGAAAGGTAAAATGTGGAGGGAAGAAAGAAGGGAAGGAGGGGTCAAAGAAGATTTGAGACATGGAACTTTTTTTTGACTTCTGGAGAAGTAGAGGAGGGAAATTGGTAGGAGTTTCCGTACAAGGTCTTGTCGATACTTGCGGCTTTTGAGGGAGAACACGAAGAAGTAAGAACAGACTGAGGTGTTGAGTGCAGGGACTACAGAGTCCAGGACAGCAAAAGATATTTGAGACAAGGAGTACTAGGAAGGGTAACCACAGTGGAGGCTGTGGAAGATGGTACTCTCCAGAGTGAGGGATGTTTAGAAAACATGAGAATAAGAAAAATGGGGTAGTCTCCCTTGCAGGCATAAATGAGAAAACTGATATAGGCATAAGGGTAACCTGCCGACTTATGAGGCAACAATTTACTCGCTCGATTAAGTAGACTTTGCAATAAAGTAGAGTAAGAAGGGTGGGGCCCTCCTGACAATTAAGCAAGAGGTAGGTCAACTAACATAGACATATTAGAAAGGTCATCGGCACCACAGACTGGGCATTCATGCTATAACCTGCAATATTTCGCTGGGTGACAAAATCGCCAGCAATTTCTACACTGTTTCGGTGGAGTATCACCTTTCAAACTTGTCAAATGTTTCTTGGCTATATAAACAGAGATGGGAATTCACACCTAGTCGGAAGTTAATCGAGGCTATATTGCAAGGGTATCATCTCTGCCCGCGGGCAAAAAGGATATAAGTGTCTAACTTGTGAGATTGGGATATCTTGGAGTTTCCTGTTTACAACAATGTCACGTGGCCACAATGTCCTGGAATTTCTGTTGGATAATGTATGGGGCAGAATGACAGTACCACTAACAAGAATTGAGGGAATGATGTTTTTCGATAGTATCAGCATTGAAGAAAGGAAAGCCATGAGCTTGGGAAGCATTCTGGACTGTGATGAAGCATGTACTTGCTTTTTGAGAGAGAAAGGATATATATCAACCAACAAGTTTGTAGAGCGCCTTGCCAATACTATGGTCCAGAAGATAGGCAGTAGAGGAAGTCGATCGTAAAGAATTATTGCATTGTGCATTCCGAAACTGAGTCATGAAAGGTAAGTGCATGACGTGTCGAGCTTTTCTGAGTAGAATGAAGAAGGTGACGAAGAAGTATCATCAGGCAACTGTCATTGGCGTTTAGGATGGGACCGGAGTTGTCCGACGTGGGGACGGGTGGCAATTTCGAAAATTGCCAAACCCTAAGAGTGAGAGGGCTGGAAGCATAGATGAAAGTAGAAGTGAGGTCAGACTTATCGAAGGATTAGTCAAAACCCTGTGTACCAGAAGTGGGTGATGCAAGCATGCAACACAAGAGTTACAGGGGCATTAGAAATGTCAGAAGAGTGGTCAAAAAATGAGCAGGCTCAGAACAAGTGGTGGTATCAGTAAGGGGGCCCAGGGTAGCAGGTTCATGAGTGGTCCACCATGATTAGGTTACTTCTTTTCCTTTTTCTTTATAGAACAAAAGAAAGAAGCAAATAAAATAATAAAGCGGGAGGGGGAACAGGGAGGAATAGGCACCTGGAGGATAAGAAAGGCGGCCACTAAGAATTCCCCCCGTTTTTTTTTCACCCCAATAGGATTTGCAGCAACCATAAAGTAGCGCAGATGCAGCATGGAACACCGTGCCATACCCCCTTCATGCCAGTAAACCAAGAAATCTCTAGATAGCAACCTCACATCCGTTGTAGGCCAGCCTTTGTGGACAAAAGAAAGGGAGGCCGGATACTCACAAACAAAGCATACCTCCTTTGGTTATTCACCCCCCAGAATCTGAAAAGCAGCCTCTCGTATACACCCCATTTTGGCCTGAAAAAAGAACACGCCAAAAGCACCCCCCAGGAGACCGAGAGTGGAAATGACATCCCCATGGCGATCCATATTTCCATGCAAAACAAACACCACCGCCAAGAACCTCACAGAATGTTATGGACCGCCGGTACCCCTTCCCCAATCCTAGAACTATGATTACCTGTGGGAGAAATTCCCAAAGGCCAAAAAGAGGACGGAATAGGGGAGGATAGGGACGGAGGAAGGAGGAGATGAGCAACGGGAGAACTGGGAGATGGAGGAGAGATGGGATACGCTAGGGGGAATTCGAGGGCAATTAGTTCGGGTCTGAGGAACAAGACCAAACAGGTTCTAATTCCTCAGACCAAGAAGCCTCTCTTCAACCACAGCAAGGAGCCCCTTTTGCAGATTGACGGCTTTCCACAAAGTCTGTGTTATCTATATCTGCATTTTGTTTATGTTTTCTAAAGTATCAAGACTTATCAAAGTAGTCCAGTGGCTGTGACGAGGCAAGAGTGACCTCCTCTAAACTGTGGTTGGTTTGGTTGTGTAATTGAATGGTAATCTAGGTGGCTGGTGACCTTGGGTCTGCATAAACATAATAACAATACACTAATAAGGAATTTTTCAGAAATATTAAAATTTTGTCATTTAAGCCCACATGAGGCAGTTTGTAATTGCAATACATTATTTAAACCTTTTGCCATATCCCCCACTGTAGGGTGGCCATTAAAAGAATAAACTTATCATCATTACAGCTTCATCAACTGTCTTTCCAGAGGGCCTAACAATATTAGACACCATCCCTCTCCAGACCTCAAGTCCAGCTTGCCAGTTTCCCTAAAATCTCATTCATGTTGCCTTTCTTACACTTCAACAGCATGTGCAAGTCCTATAAGCCATTGTCTCCACTTGCTCCTATCTACCAATGGTCACACAAGCTTGCTGAAGTCAAGCCACCTCACACACAAAAACCTTCCTATACCCCCTCCCTTCAATCTCTCCTAGACACCGATCCCTACCACCCTCCGTCCTCCACTACAGTTTATACATCTCTGCAAAGTCATTTCTCTTTCATTCCATTCTCTCTATATGTCCAAACCATTTGTTATTATAATTGTGTACTTGCTAAGCCTCAGATGGGGCTAAGACTGTAATTGTGATAAAAAAATCAATTTGGCTAAGCCCAATTGGGTTAGAATATAAATGTGAACCAGCAGCAGTGTCAGTGGCAACTAGCTCTCTCAGGCCAATCATGCCAAATATTGGAGGTAAAAAATAAAATGTAGATCTATGTTCGAGCGCTAGCTTTATGAACGTAGATGGGGTAACGTTTGGACAGTTTATAGTGTAAATTACCTAGGATACACCCAAAATATAAAGACATAGTGCTAGTCTGAGCTTGTAGATTTAACGCATAAAAAACATGACATAAGTACAGTGGACCCCGCATACCGATGCACCACATAACAATTAATCCGGCATACCCGCTTGCTTTAATCGCAGAAAATTTTGCCTCGCATAAAATCCGCTTAAAAACGCGCGCTCACAATTCGATTTTCGTCCGAGACTGCGTCCAATGTGCGCCCTCAGCCAGCCTCACATGTGCACGCCCGTGCCATTTGTTTACCACCAGCCTCCACACCGGTAAAACATTCAAAGCAATACAATTGGAATCTTTCTATTATTACAGTGTTTTTCGGAGGGGGGGGGGGGGTGCTGTTTCTGGAAATAAAGTGACCATTGGGCCCAAGAAAGCTCTAGTGCCAACCTACACCAATATGGGTGAGAATTCCAAATAGAAATGAAGAAAGAATCAGTGATAAAGGTGTGAAAGTTGCGTGCGTATCGCGACCTGTCCAGGTTGTACAAGAAAACCCCCATCCAACCATCGCTACTATTGTGACGCACCAGACAAATGCAATTCAAGGAAGCTGTCTTGCCAAAGGTTTTAACTGTGATTCAACAACAAAATCGCAAGTATGGAAGATGTTGAGACTCTTATTGGTGTGGTAAAGAAAAACAGCTAGCAGGAGATAGCGTCTCTCAAGCGATCAGTACGCAAAAACGCTAGGAAGTTGCATGAAGATTTAACTAAAAAAAAATGCCTCAACTAGTGCTGAATGTGAGTGAATTTAAGGCCAGCAAAGGTTGGTTTGAGAGATTAAAGAAGCGTAGTGGCATACATAGTGTGGATAAGCATGTGATTCGCCAGTTCGGACCACAAAGCGCTGGAAAAATATGTGCATGAATTCAAGGAGTACATAGAGACTGAAGGACTCTGAAACCGAACAAGTGTTAATTGTGATGAAACGGCCTGTTTGGAAGAAAATGCCAGCAGGAGACCTACTTACCAGGAGAAAAGCACTCCCAGACATAAGCCTATGAAGACAGGCTTACTTTGTTGATGTGTTCCAATGCTACTGGGATTGCAAAGTTAAGCCTTTATTAGTGATCACTCTAAACTCCCAGACCGTTCAGGCAAAAGAATGTCCTCAAGGAGAATTTGTGTGTAGCTGTGCGGTAGGGCAAACAGTAAGCATGGGGCACTAGGCACCTTTTTCTAGACTGGGTTACACACCAGCATTTGCCCTAAAACACAAAGTGAAAGATTACCTAACTGAAAAGAAATTAGAACTTAAGTGCCTCCTGGTGTTAGACAATGCCCCAGGTCCAACCTAACAGACGTGGCAAGCGACTTATGTGGACATGAAATTCATTTAACACAAGTTTTTGCCTCCTAATACCACTCCTCTCCTGCAGCCCTTGGACCGAGCAGGTTATTGCAAACTTCAAGAAACTGTTACTCAAAAGCTCTGTTCGAAAGTGCTTTGTAGTGACCTCAGAAACTCAATTGACTCTAAGAGAGTTTTTTGAGAGAGCACTTTAATATCCTCAATTGTGTAAACCATATAGGGAAGGCTTGGGAGGGAGTGACTAAGAAGACCTTGAACTCTGCTTGGAAAAACTGTTGCCTAGAATGTGTAGACAAAAAGGATTTTGAAGGTTTAGGCTAACCCTGAGAGGATTAATTGTCATATGAGAATCCTTGTGGCATTGGGAAAGTCCATGGGTTGGAGTTAGTGTGGGTAGATTGGAAGAGTTGTGGAGGAGGACAATGAAGAACTAACCACTGTATGAGCTGATAGATCAACTTCAACAGCAAGAGGCCAGCTAGCGGCTGTTAGTAAAACTGGTTCAGAGGAGGGGAGAGAGAATTGAAGACAGTTGCCTACTACACAAAGAGTAAGAGAAATCTGTGCAATGTGACCTGAAAGTGCAAAACCTTTATGATTAGAAATCACCCTCACAAACAGCTATTGCCCGCCGTGCTGGTGATTATTACACTGAAAAATGTTGAAACACTTTAGGGAAGTCATAAAGAACGAGAGGTTCAGGCCACTAAATGGACAGAATGTTGTGCAAAAGAATCCAGTGACTCAGAAGCTGGTCCCTATTGGCATTAAAAGAAAAAAAAAGATGAAGGGTAGTATACCCCAGAGAGGACTACGACACCTCAAGACTTAATGGAAGGGATTCCCCTCTAAACACTACTAACCACTCTCTCTCCCCTCCTCCCATCCCATCAATCAACACCGAGATATTCAATAAAATAATGTCCAGTTAAGGGTTCATGCCTTTTTCAGTTGTGTGTATTAAAATTAACATTTCATGTGGTAAAAAAATTTTTTTTTTCATACTTTTGGGTGTCTTGCACGGATTAATTTGATTTCCATTATTTCTTATGGGGAAAATTCATTCGCATACCGATTATTTCGCATAACAATGACCCCTCTTGCACAGATTAAAATCGGTATGCGGGGGTCCACTGTAATATGCATTTCACTTGATCAGGAAACAGACATGACGAGTCTGATGACTCTGCATCCTGTTGATTCATGAACCACTCTGAGACAAGAGAGACAAGCAGATAGAAAGACAAACACACACAGGCAGACAGAAAGACAAACACACACAGGCAGACAGAAAGACAAACACACTCATAGGCAGACAGATAAAGAACACACAGAAGCTGGCAGAAAGACACAGTCAGATGAAAGACACACAGGCAGACATGAAAAACAGATCTAAGAAGACATAGCAAGACCAGACAAACATGTTAATTGTAACAGTTAAAACAAACATAGTCATTGGGTTCCGTGCAGTAATGCATGACATACCATCATCCAGTTGCAAACCACTGCTGTACTATCACCAGTTAAATATCGGGGTTCCAGACTTATACCATGCTCCAAGGAGTTTCCATATGTTACTCAGTATGACTAAAACATTTGCTGGAAACCTATGAATACTTTGTATATATTCTCTAACAATATTTATTAACCAAGGGAGGTGCAATGTTCACCTGTATGTGTGTTTGTGACTAGTACAACTTCAGTTACCTTAATATTAGTAGTCACAACAAAAGATTTGGGCTATGAAATCACAAGAAATACTATAAATTGTAATTATCAGTACATAAAATTATATGAATAATATGATTTTAATTATTATAATCAAAAAAAAGGTGCTAAGCCACAAGGGCTATACAGGCGCTGCAGGGTAGGAAGGAAGCGAGGGAATTGGATGGAAAAAGGGAGGGGGATGATCAGTAGGTGTACAGAAACAGCGGGCAGGGATAGTACGGGGTAGAGGGTAGCAAGTGATTGAGAGAAGGAAACGGCTGAAGGTATCAGAATTTGAGAAGTAAGTCAGTTGTTGTCACAAAAGTCAAGAGAGGAGTCTGGATGAAAGTTGGGTCCCCATCAGCGAGAAGGGAAGGTAAAGAAGAGCAGCGGAGCGAAGACGACGATGGAGGTAAATTCTGCGTGCTCGTTGATAAAGTGGGCAGTCCCAACAAATGGGCTGACTGATAATAGAACTTGCGCAACTTCTCACAGAGAGGATAGGTCGCCTCTCCATGAGATATCCATGAGTAAGATGATATTGCCAATGCGAAGACGTGAGATGAGTAGTCTTCCCAACCTCGACACTGGTGACAGAAGAAAGACGGCCAGTAACCTATATCGTTCGGTTTAATAGATTGAAGTTTGTTGCCGTGAGCATAGTAGACCAGCGTTGTTTGCCAACGGTGTGAAGTTGGGAAAGATATTGCAGTCAAAGTATCGTAAATAAATACCTCTACAGAAACGGTATGTCATGTACTGCTGACCGCACAGCAGTGTCTGTGCCATGTTCATTGCCTCTCTAACGTCAACATGGCCAGGTGACCCAACAAAAAACAAATATCTTTAATGCTTGGTATAGATGCGGCGTAGCCAAAGTTGGATGACGGAGGACTAAGGGGTGAGGTGTATCAAATTTCTGTATAGTCCTGCAAAGCACTAAGGAGTCTGAGACATCCGACAAATGATTACACTGGCATAGCTGGCAATACGAATAAGTGCTGTAAAATGGCATATAACAATTCAGCAGTAAATTTACTAGCCGAAGATAGTAAAATGCCCTTAACGACCCTGTCCGGAAACACCTGCGTGAATCCTACGCCCGACCAAAATACTTAGAGCCATCAGTGTACACAAGCAATGGCATGAGAATGAGAGTCGAAAGTGGTCTCAAGAAAAGAGAGAGCGGGAAGCGACCTAGAACAGTTTCCTTTCGAGCAAAGGGAAGAGAAAAAGAGCAGACTCAAACAGCTGGAACTTCCCAGGAGGGTAGGGAAAAGTGGGATGCTACATGTACATAGAAAGTGGTATTGAAGAGAATACAGAGCTAATGAAGGTGAAGAGAGAAGGGGCGGAGTAAACAGGGGAGGCAAAAAATAAAGCTGTCTACTAAATATTCAGTGACCATCTATAAAAGGAAGGATTGCGGAGAACATGAGAGCGTACATAGTAGCGAAGCAAAGGGCATCCCGGCGATCAATAAGGATGGAAGCTTCGCTTCTGCATAGATGCTCTCGACAGGGGAAGAAGCGAAAAGCACGAGAAGGCAAAAACTTAATCCTTTGTGATGAATGTGTGGCTAAGGCTAGAAAAATTACAGATGGATAATAAGAACTTCAAAACTAGGGAGGCCAAGCCCATCTGATGACACGCATCAGGTCACTTGTTCTATCTAGTGCTGGAATATTGCTGCAACACTAACAGCACCTTTCAAGGCAGGTGAAATTGCTTCCCTAGAAAATGTACAGAAGAAAACCCCTTCCTGAGCGCATAAGACGGAGATAAAACCCCTCAATTACTGGAGCGCTTGAGTTCCTGAACCTGTTTTCCCCTGTGAATGCAGCAGGAGAGATACATGATTACATACACCTGAAAAATCCTAGAGGAACTAGTACCTGAACTTGCACACGAAAATCACTCACTAAAACGAAGCAAAAGACCTTGGCAGAAACGATGCAACATCCCCCCAATGAAAAGCAGGGGAGTCACTAGCACGTTAAGGACCATAACAATAAGTGTCAGGGGCCCAGACTGTGCAACTGCCGCCCAGCATACATAAGGTGGATTACCAACAGAACCCCTGGCATCTTCAAGCTGGGCACTGACAAGCACCTAAAGTCGGTTCCTGCCCACTGGGCTGGTGGCTTGTACATTGGTTTTGCGATTCAGCCAGCTAGCAACACAAGCTCTGGTTTGATCAGGCTTATGAGATCCACCAGAGGCCTTGGTCACAGACCGGCAAGCAGGGGCGTTGACCCCCGAACTCTCTCCAGTTAAACTCCATAGCAGGAATGCCGCCGGAATAGATCTGTCACCCATAATCAAGGTTTTCGATAAAATAAAGGAGTGGAATGTAGCGAAGAGGGTTTCGACAATCACTCTCCCCATGATAAGATGAGCAAAAGGTTTTAAGCGCGAAAGGTTCATGCCGGCTGTGACTAGTTGTGCCTCAGAGGAGGTAATCGTGAGGGTTTCCAGGATAACCTACGATCAAAGAGGAGGCCAAAAATTGACTGAATCATCACTCTCAGGAAACGGAGCCATAGAGGTAAAAAGGATGATCGGAATGACAGAGCGTCTAGTGAAAGTAATTTGGTGGGTTTTAGTGCTGGAAAATTTAAACCCACGTGGTGTGCCCATTTGGAAACACGGTCGACTGCAGATGCTGGAGAGAAAACTGTAATAAGGTGACAGTAGAGGCCGCCTGCACATACAAATAGCAGAAGTCATCAACTATAGAGTGATGACCAATATTTTAGGAAGACTAGAGGCCAAATCATTAATTTCAAGGAAAGAATAAGTGTTGTGCTCAGAACACATCCCAGGGGGACACCTCAGCTTGGATAAAGTCCGGAGAGCAACATTAATAACCCGAACACGGAATTGCCTGTAGTTAAAAAGTTCTTAAGGAAGGATGGTAATTGCCTCGAAGGCCTAAGCGTGGGCTTTTGGGCTAAAAATTATACATCCAATGTTGTGTCAATATGCTTCTCAAGGTCAAAAATAAGGCAATTAACTGAGTGGTTATTCGACAAAGGCATTATAACATACGTTCCAAGCGCGTAGTAAGATGTCTATGGTAGAACGTCCCATACTGAAAGCATATTTGACGAGTGGATAGACAGTTGTGTGTCTCAAAACCACACTAAACGTCTATTCTAACTAGGCACATCATACCATCACTTGCAAACTGCACTGGTAAGAGCAAATGGGACAAAACAGTGGGAGGTTTCATGTCCCGTAGTGCCTGGTTTG
>NC_069475.1:18825081-18951646 GCF_026875155.1 Cherax quadricarinatus | reverse complement strand
GTTTGTTTGGAAAAAGGGGGTGGTGAAGGTTTAGTATCGTTTGAACGGGGGGCATTCTCACATCTGGATAGGTCTAGAAAGGAGGAAATATGTAGGGGGTTAGGATTTTTGATGTGGTATTTTCGACCAAAGGGGTTATTGCAGATATCGACTGGTATGGTTTTGGTTAGGACCCAACCTGGTTATTGAAAATTAAATGTGAGACTCTTGAAAGGGTAGGAGGGTGAGTGGGGTTCTTGAGGAATGGTGGCAATCTTTGGGGGGGTCGCGATAAGAGGGATCGGAGTCTTGGATTGGGGGGAGAAGTGGCTAAACCGGGTATTCTGAGATTCTTTATGTATTTGGGTAGGGAAGAGGCTAGGTGGAGATATGGGTTACAGAATTATTTGGAATGTCAGCTGAATGAGTATTATGAGGAGGGTAGGGGGAGTATGGGACCATTTCACAACTCAGGGGTAGACTGGCAAAACTACATAATGACCATTTTGATGCAGTAAGAGTGGGGGCGGGTCTGGAGGCTGTGCTGTGGTGAGAAAAACCCTTTGGGTAGCATTTTGCGACATTTTTGGTTCAGGTAGAAGGAGTCTATTATATTGCAATTGGAGGTATGGGTGGATACATAAAGGTCAGGTGCTTACAACTACAGAAGGCATGAGTAATTATGCTGTTTACCTGGTTTAAGGAGAAATGGAGGCAGGGGGAGGGGGTAAATCCCATTGAGGAGGGGTTGAGGGGAGGAGTTGGTAGGCAGTAGTTGGTAGGGGTGCAAGAGGGGAGGGAATGGAGTTGGAAGGTGAGATTAGCATAGGGGAAGGAGGCAGTGTTCAACATAAAATACAGGCAAGGTGCCAGGAATAGACAGGATTTCAAAAGACTTTTGTAGGGTTCTTGGGAGCATATTAAGTACTGTCTGTTAGAGGTCATGAAATTTCATGCTACAGAAGGGGAAGCTAGGACAAGCACAAAGTATGGGGGTGGTCGTATTGGTGCACAAAAAGCAGAGGGAAAAGTCTTAAGTGCGAATAGAGCATTTTCCCCTAATGTGTTTCTGACTATAAGGTTTTTGCAAAGATTTTAGGCAATAGGATGAAGAAGGTTATAGGGGCAGTTATACATAAGGGTCAGATGGGCATACCGGAGAGAAGTATGAGAGATGGTCATGGGGCGCTATGGGGTATTTTGGAGAGTTGCAAGGGGGGGGGAATTTTTGGGGCTTGATTGAGAGAATGCATACGACTGTGTGGATAGGATATTTTGAGGGCTAGTTTGTTTTTATCAGGGTTTTGGGGGAAAGGGGTTGTGCGGTGGGTTGATATGCTGTATTCATCGCCAATGGTGCGGGTTCAAGTCAAAAGGTAAAGGGTTTGGGGGGGCTGGTTAACATGGAGACGGGTTTGAGGCAAGGGTTCCCGCTTTCCCCAAATGCTGTTTGAGTGTATGCGGAACCCGTTTTATGACTAGTAGGGGGGACGTTACAGGGAGAGAGGGATGGTTGTATAGGTATAGTGGGGTATGTGGATGACACCAGTCTTGATAGATGGGGTAGAGGGATTGCATACTGTGGGGAGGATGTTGGAGCTTTATGGGGAGGCGATGGGCATGCGTATAAATAGGATGAAATCGAGTTTATGGAGGTGGGTTCTTGGGTTGGGGGTCATTTGGGGTTGAGTTTGAGTGGGCAGTGGTAGATAGGGTAAAGATCTTTTGGGGTAACATACATGGCAGACGCACAGGAGGCCAGAAAGGCAAACTCAGAATGGGCAGTGGAGAAGGCATTGAGCAGGTTATGGGGTTTACAGGCCAGAAATGTCACCTTACAGCAGAGGGTTGTAATAGTTAATTCGCTTGTTTATAGTAGAGTGTGGAGTATGACTGATGTGTATCCTTTCAGGACACAAGACATGCAGGAGATCCAGTGTCCGGTATTACGTTATGTCTGGGGTTTTGGGAGGGCATGGTTAAGTAAAGAGGTGGTGATGTCCCATGTATGCAGCGAGGGTGTAGGCCTTTTAGCGTTGGGACCGAGAGTGAAAGGCCTGTACGTAAAACAGAGATTCATCATGGCTGGGAGGGAATGAGGGGTTAGAGTGGGGAAGGTGATGGGTGATGTGTGTAAATGGTGGGGTGGCCAGAGATCCTACAAGGTGTATCTGTTTTTCCCTTGTATGATTGGGGGATGATATGGGAAGACTTCCGGAAGCTTAGGTTGATGCCGAGGGTAAGGGAGTTAGTGTACAGATTCATGATGGGATCTTAGAACTGAAATCAGTTTTGAGTTTAATGTGCTTGATGAAGGAACCGTACTGCATATAGTGTGGTGAAATGGAAACCGCATTTCATGCAGTATATTTTTGTGAGGCATTGAGGGAGGTGACGTCGTGGATGGTGAGGGTTTTTTGTCTCATGGGTTTACCTGGACCTGGAGTTTACCTGGAGAGAGTTCCGGGGGTCAACGCCCCTGTGGCCCAGTCTGTGACCAGGCCTCCTGGTGGATCAGAGCCTGATCAACCAGGCTGTTACTGCTGGCTGCACGCAAACCAATGTACGAGCCACAGCCCAGCTGATCAGGAACCGACTTTAGGTGCTTGTCCAGTGCCAGCTTGAAGACTGCCAGGGGTCTGTTGGTGGGGTAATGTGAGGAAAATATTTTAATTTTCCAAAGCTATAGTGCCTATTAGGTGTTTAATGTGTTGATTTGGGTCAAAAATGTATTGAAAATAGAATAGAACCAACCGTGTTCCCTCTGCGCCTGCACAGTTGTGCGGGGAAAGAGGTCGACACAGAGCATCAGGGAGCAGGAGTGTTTTGAATGAAGTTAAGAGACTGTGAAAACATGGGACCAGGAAATTGGCATTCACGGCAGCCTAAGGATTAATATAGGCCTCACTTTATAATAGGAAGTGTCGTAACTGTTCCTGGTGGAGAGTGAGGGAACATGATTTACGGGACCACCGTAATAAAGTGGCAAAATTAGTGAATAATGGTAGGACCAGTGGTGACTTGCAAAGTCGCCATGGAGTGTGGTCCCGGAGAAAAAACCCATGATTTAAAACATCACTCACTGATCTCAGATCTTAATGGAGTGGCCTCCAATGTGTATAATATTATGAGACATTAAACCGTATGGTGGGCTAAGAATTAATTAGTGATAATAACACGAAGTTAAGAGAATGTGTGAAGTGAAATGAGTTGCCGTTCTCAAAGTTAGCATCTGTTTACCTCGTGTTCCTGTCCCGAGGAAAGTGAATTTTTATGGAGTCACGACTTCTAAACCATGACAAACCAACTGATATCTCGTCCTGCTGGGAAAAAGAACTGTCGGTGTAGCAGGACATCGAAACTAGATGGTGAATGGAGGAAATAAGGAGCATCAGTCACCCACAGTTGAGTAACCCTTCTAGTTATAGCAGACTGATACTGGGCAGTTAGGTATGTTGAAATTGGATAGGTTATGGGTGATCCAGCTACATCAAGTGACCACCAGAGAATATCTGGTAAGTGGTGGGATTATGTACAAGTGTTTTACCTTGATGGGGTATATCCATGGTAAACCCCCCCCCCCCGGGTTCATTCAGTTAAACTAATATAATCATACTGTCCACAATTAATTAGTAGCACCGTACTTGTGGGTGCTATCCAATTTATACTGGTCTTGGATAGATATGGATAAGATTGTGAGGTCGAAGGGCCACCTGCAGTGACCAGGGGTGGTTAAGTTTTCTCAAATGTCTACACGAGTGACTACGGTAAACAATATAGTTGTCTCCCAATGAATTACTTGTATGCATGTAATGTTTGAGGTACATACAGGTAACTCCCCTAGAAAATTTTCCATATAATGTTTCGACCCTTCGAGCTTTAACGTTTGAAGTGAGATGGGTCCAAAAGGAGGTAAAAAGGGGTGATCATGTATGTGGTAGTGGATTTTTGTATATTTCTTGGAGAATGAGGGACGTTGGGGGCGGGATTCAGATTACTGCAATAGTTGAGGGTACATACAGGAATGTTAGTAGGAATAAAATTATTTACAGGGGACAGTGGGGAGTTTGTTTTCTGGAGACCTACCTTACAGTCAGCCATCTCCTTCAATTGGCATAGGGGTAACACTGTAGGGGACTAGTTTCCTTTTGTAGCTGGTTTTTCAAGGATTAAGGTGGTGATGGTGTGTGTCTTTGAAGGTTTTTCATGAAAGAGTGAATGGATGGAAATGGGCGTATGCATAATGGTAGGGTGAAAAACATGTGTTCTATTTTTTTGAATTATATAAGTCATGGCCTTGTTATATAATTAGGTTTATCACATTGTACACGGCGAAGATATTTTCCAAAATATAGCTTTTTAATGTTATAGTGCGTATGTGTGTGTTACATGTAGGGCATTTTGGGTGGTGTCTTACAACCACAGCTATACTGAGTCTTTTTCTTTTTGCTGTAGAGTCTTAGAGATGCATGAAAATTTGTACATTGTATTTTGCTTTTATCATTCTATGGAAACGTTTTTCGGTGGGGGATGTACAGGCAGCTGTATCGTGAGCTCTGTAAAAATTAAGAATGATCCAAGTTGTGTTATTATTCTATGTATAAAGTGTTGTGATGAAACACAGGCCTTACCTCTAGGCTTTATTGAACATAGAATCTTCCCTAGTACTTCTGCAACAACAAAATATAATGACTAGTACATCTAATAACGGCTTCTACAGGGATGGTGATGTCTTGCATATGTCAAGAGAAAAGTTATAACTACGGGCCACATTTTTAAAAACTCACCTGTAATCTGCATCCAAATAAGGATAGAGGAGAAAGAATCACACCCAGGTTGGCCCCCAGACACCCCAAAAAAACTGTTTTTGTTGTTAAGGGCCCCAAAGGGGGGGTGCAGTATTTCCTGCTGCTGCCCCCCACAGGAGCGACACTACATTCCCCCTTCAAAAATACAGAGACAGTAATCCCCAAAAATGTAGGTGGCGACGTACACGTCCCGACCTTCGTACCCTTGAGCCTCTTCACCAGGTTAAATTTTTTTCCGGGGGGTTTGACAACTGCGGGAGCAGAATCCTCTTTTTCCCATGGGGGTATTAAAGGGGGCTTTCCGGAAAAAACGAAGATCTTTCCATTATTGGTGTATCTTGAATTCCCCCCTTTTGGGGGATTTCAACGGGGGACTAAATGCTTTAGATACTGTATTAATTATTATTATTTAACAAAAAAAAGCGCTAACCCACAAGACTATACAGGCTGAGGGCGGGAAGGAAGCGAGGGCTCGGGTGCAAAAGGGAGAGAGGGAAAAACGGGTTACGGATAAACGGGGCAGGGGATGGTAAAAGGGGTAAAGGGGCAGCAAAAACTGAACCAAAGGGCTGAGGGGATGCGAAAAGTATCATCAAGTTTGGGAGTAAATCAGTCTTGTCAAGAAGTCAATGAAGAGTCGGGTTTAAAAGGGAGGGTCCATCAAAGAAGGGAAAGGGTAAAGAGAGAGTAGGAGAACAAGACGACGTTGGGGAAAATTTCTGCGTGTCGTTGATAGAGAGGGAGTCTAACAGAATGTGGTAATCGAACGGGAACCGACACTGCTCACAAAAGGGAACAGGGTCCCTCTCATGAGATACCCTGAAAAGACGGGTTGGCCAAAAAAAAAGGGGGGAGAGAGGGGTCTCCAACCTGGGCAGATACAAGAAACGGCCAGTAACCTAGCTGGGTTTAATAAAAAGAAGTTTGTTACCGAGCAAGTTGACCAACGTTGTTGCCACGGTGCAAGGGTAGCAATTGCAGCAAAAAGTCCAAAAAAGGAACACCCGTGGGAAAAATTGGGTAGGTCAAATACTGCTGACCGCGCAGCAGTTCTCCCGTTCATTGCCTGTCCGTCGAATGACCAGGGACCCAACAAAAAACAATATCTTTATTTTGGTAGAGATACGGCTAGCCAAATTTGGATACGGAGAATAGGGGATGAGATGTATCAAATTTTTTCGTAACCCTGTAGAGCAAAAGGATCTGAGACACTACAAAGATGACACAGGATAGATGCATACAATAAGTGCTGCAAAAATGGATACATTCAGCAGAAAAAATGCTAGCTGAAAAAAAAGTAAATGCCCTCGTGACCCCTGTCCGGAAACACGCTGCAATCCGACGCCGCTAAAGCTTAGAGCCATCTGTGACACACGGGGGGCATGAAAAGAGAGGGGAAAGGATCAAAAAAAAAGAGAGGGGGAAGCCCCCGTAGGATTGGCTTTCGAGCAAGGGAGGAGAAGAACAGACCCGAACACGGGAAAATCCCAGGGGGTGGGGAAAAGTGGATGCTACAGAAATAAAAAGGTGGAACTGAAGGGAAGAAAAGTGAAAGTAGGCGAAGAAAAAAAGGGGACGGAGAAACAGGGGGGGAAACGAATAAAGAATGCTACTAATAGGGTGCCATTCTATAAAGGGAAGGATTGTAAATCGGAGGCGACTTTTAAAACGAAGGCAAGGGGCACACGGCGATCGAAAGGGATGGAACATTTGCTTCTGTATAAGGCTTCAACAGGGGAAAGCGAAAAGCACCAAGGCACAAACAAAGCCTTGGTGAGATGGGTTTTAAGGTAGAGAGATAGCAGGAGGGCCGCGGAATAAATCTGGCACCATAATCGATTTTCGATAAACGGGGGTGAATGTACGAACAGATTTCGACGATCAGCCCCCCGGGAAAGATGACAAGGGTTTTAAGAAGGTTTGCCGGGCCCTGTGAAAAATTTCCCTTTCAGAAGGTAATGTGAGGTTTCCGGGGGGGGGGTTAAAACCGAGGTAAAAAGAGAAGGCCTAGAAACCTGCTGTATACGTTCGGGGGGGGGGCCCTAGAATAAAAAGGGATGATCGGAGATAACAGAGGCTAGTGAAAGTAATTTGGGAGTTTTGGTACTTAAAATTTAAGCCCATGTGTGGGGGCCCAAGTGGAAAACACGGTCGACCGATGGGGAGGAAAAGAAAAAGGGTGACGTCACCCGCCTCCAAGAAATAGCGAAGTCTCAACATAGAGTGATGACCAAAATTGGGTGAAGAACAGAGGCCAAATATTTATAGCAAGGAGAAAAGTGTTGTGCTTAGAACACATCCTGAGGGACACCTTCGCTTGGACGAAGCCCGGGGAAAAGAACTTTTTTTTACTCGAACACGGAAATGCTGTCAGTTAAAAAGTTCTTAAGGAAGGAGGGTTTTGCCTGGGAGGCCTAAAAAATGGGCCTGGGCCAAAATATTATACCCCCAAGTTGTGTCATTTGCCTTCTCAAGGTCAAAAAATAGGGCAAAAACGAGTGATTATTCGAAAAGTCATAAAACATACGTTCCAAGCGTAGTAAGGGTTTTGGGTAAAAAGCCCCTTACGAAAGCCATATTGACTACGGGAGACTTTTGTGATCTCTAAAACCACTTTAAACTCGATTACGAGGTTTTTCCATCACTTTGCAAACTGCATTTTAAAGAGCATGGGGCGATAGTGGGAGGCATAAAGTCCTGTAGAAACCCGTTTGGGGAAAAGGGAAAACAATGGAATTTCCACAGGGGGGAAGAACCCTTTGTGCCCAAAAAAATTTGAAGAGGTGTAAGGGGACTAAAGGGCTGACCGAGTAAATGTTGTAACATACGAATTTTAATGCTCAGCCCAGCTCCCCATGTCCAAGCTGAGAGCGTTGCCTCCAGTTCTTAAAGTGTAAAAGGCCATTATATGTTCTTCTCCGGGGCAACTCTCTGGGCTTTGAGGAAAGAAAGGGAGGGCTAAATGGAGCCCCGGGAATGGGGACCAGATGTGTCCCAAGTTCAATGGCAACTCGGAGGGTTTGTTTAATCAACCCCATGACCCGTAGAACAGGACCGGGTCGGAAGTATTTCCCACTCAATTTTTCCTCACTTTTTTCCAGACTGCACTCAAGAAAAGCAGAGGTGAGGTGGAAAAAGTCTCCCCAACAAGTGCGTTTTAGCTTCACGGGAAACAGGGCGACGATCGCACCTTCTGTTTAAAAATCAACAAGTCTCTCAGGGGTTCTTTTACCGTTACCTGCCCCATGCAGCACTTTTTCAAACGTACTGCACGAGCAAAACGGGAGCCAAACCAAGGCACGCACTTTGAGAAGCCGCCTAGGTTTGGTTTATGAATGAAAAGTGCGGTATAAATGTGTCGAAAATGTGTGGGAGTATCAATGGGGATGAAGAAGGAACCTCAAACTAAAACAGTGGGGTGTGAGTAAAGACCCCAATTTCCCCGATCAAATTCCCACGGGGCTACGGGAAGGGGAATGGGAAGGAGAAGTAAAAAAAGATGGGAAAATATCGCTGTCATGAAATCTGGTAGAACAGACCATTTAAGTCTAGTGAGTGGGGGAAAAGCAGATGATAGTCGAGAAAAAAAAGAGTTGAGTACGGGGATAAAAATGGGGGGGAGTCCCCGTTTTTAAAAACATGGGGGGGTGAGGGGGCAAGAAAAGCCTCAACGAATGCCACGGGGTCCAATAGACCCCCCCCAGGGAAATGGTGGGCATTAAAATCCCCAATAACAGAAGGGGTGGGGAAAGAAGTAATAAAAGGCAAAGCGGGGATAAAAATGCTGAGAAGGGAGAGAATAAAGACATATTGAAAACCCCACTTTTCAAGTGGTTACGGGCGCAGGGGGAATGCAGCGAGGTATGGACAAATTTGACAGAGGGAATATCATTGCGTAAAGAAGGGACTTTCTTTTAAAGGTCCCATCTGAAAAAGGACCCAAGAATACAAAAATTTTATACCCGAGATGGGGTTGGAAAACAGCCCCAGTGTAATTTTTTGGGTTTTTGTAAGCAAGCCCAAAAAGGGGGAAAAACCTGGAAACAAACATCTGAAGCCCCCCCGATTACCCCCGAGGCCGCGGAATTCCCCTGTAAATAGGCCATATTGGGGATGAAGGAAATATCTGAATCGTAGGGAAAGGGACCCACGGACTAAGGGGGTTTGAAAAGTCAACGTGTGGTGGCATTGGGAAAATGTTCAAGTAGCGAAGGAACGGAGCGTTGCGAAGAAAGGGGGTTTTGAAGATGGAGGAGAGGGGAAAAAAGGAACAGAAGTGAATAGTGCCATTGAAGGTTTATCTCTGCAATAATTCTGAAATGGGTTCAAGTGTTTCGAATTCAAAATGAGGGAAAACCCTATTGGGATAGGAGGAGGAGGGTGGGAAAGATTGGGCCGAATGGACGTACCAAAAATAGAGGGGGGGGGGAAAAGTGTAAGGGACTGGGGAAAAGTGTGGGGGGGGACAGAAAGGTAGAAACCGGAGGGACAAAAGGGAGAAACTTGGGGGGGGGGGGGGGGAAGGGTAGTAGAGGAGGAGGTGAAATTTCCCCACTTTTAATAGAGCCAGAGAGAGGGGAAGAACTGGGACAGAACTGGAAAGGAAGGTGGAGGGGGAAGAAGGGAAGGAAGGGGGAAAAAAATTTTTAGCAATGTGGATTTTTTTTGGGCTTCTGGTAGGGGGCGATTGGTTTAGGGTTTGACGAGGTCTTGTCGTACTGGGGGTTGTGAGGAAAGGGCGGAAGATTGAGAACAACTGGTTGAGTCGGGACGTCAGAGCAAGGACAGCAAAAGGATTAGATCCCTAATGGCTTGGGGGGTAACAACAGAGGGGGCTGCAGAAGAGGGGGCCCCAAAATGGGGGGAGTTTGGAAACACGAAATAAGAAAAAACGGGTATCTCCCTTTGGGGGCGGAGATATAACTGGGCCCTGCATAAGGGGACCTTTTTGCCCCTTTGAGGCAACGGATTTCACGTTATTTAAGTAGACCTGGCAAAGGCGGGAGTACAAGGGGGAGCTTTATTACAAATTTAAAGGGAAGATGGAGGTTGACTGCAAATTATTAAATGGTTGTCGGCACCACAGTGGGGATTCGGCCAAGATCTGCAAAATTTTTGCTGGGGGACCAAAACGCCAGCAATTTCTACATTGTTGCGGTGTAGGTATCACCTTTCGAACTTGTAACCCCATTTGGGGCCGCGACATATACAGAGGCGGGAGTTTTTCGGGTGTCAAAAAATTTTTAACGAGCCACTTGCAAAAGGGTAAAAAGTCTCCGCCCCCGGGCAGGAAACAAAGTGCTACTTTTAGGGTTGGGAGATCCTGGAGTTTTCCCGCTGTTAAAAAAGTCATTGCCCCATACTGGAAATTCTTTGGGCTAGGAGGGGGAGAATGACAGTCCCCTCAAGAATTGAGAGAAAGTGTTTTTCAAAATTTTAAAAGGGGTATATGATATTTGAAAGGAGAAAGTCATGAGCTTGGGAGCATTTTGGACAGTGACGAGCCGTACCCCTTTGAGAGGTGAAAAGAATATCCTGCCAACATGACCAGGAGCGCTTTGGGAATACATGGTCAAAGGTAGGCGAAGAAAAGTTGGGCTTAAAGTAAAAATTTTAGTCCATTGTGTGGTCCCAAACTGAGCGTGGAGAGGGAGTGCTTGACGTGTCGGCGTTTCCGAGTAAAAAGGGAAGGTAACACGGGGCACATCAAATTTTACGTTGGCGTTTAGGATAGGACCGGGGTTGGTCCCCCATGAAATGGGGGGGCGATTTGAAAATTGCCCTACCGTAGAGGAGAAGCCGGAAGCAAGTCAAGGAAGGGGGTTCAGGGCAAATCGAAGGGTCATCAAAGGCCCCCGGGACCCGAAGCGGGTGAGGAAAAGCACCCGAAAGAGGGACAGGGGGGTCAAGTGTCCGAAGAGTGGTCTAAACAAAAAAAAGGGAGGTCAGAATGGGGGTGCGGTATCAAGAAGGGGGGCCCCCGGGGGGGAGTGGGTTTATGGACTGGGTCCATGGTTAGGTTACTCCTTTGCTTTTTTTTTTTTAAAAAAAAAAAAGAAAAAAAAAGAAAATAAAAAAAAAAAAAAAGAAAAAAAAAGGGGGAGCGGGGAGGAATAGTTCCCAAGGAATGAAAGGGCCCGGGAAAATTCCCCCCGCGCCCAAAAGGGCGACACCGCTATAGCGGATGCAGCATGGGAACCCGGCCCTACCCTACCCTTTAGCCGTAAACCAGCAACCGGGTAGCAACCTCACACTGCCGAGCTACCTCGGTGGACAAAAAGAGGGCGGCCGATATCCCCCCAAAGCATACCTCCCCCACCACCACCCCCCCAATCCGAAAGGTTCTTCCGAGATACACCCCTCCCCAAAAGACACCCAAAGCTACCCGGGGTACCGGGGAAAGGGGTCGGGACACCCCAGGCAATCCGATTCCACGGGAAACTACGCCACCGCCAAAAACCTCAACGGGAAGGGATCGCCCCGGGTGTCCCTTTTCCCCCACCTAGGAACACGCCCGTGGGAGAAATCACGAAGGGTAAAAGAAAGGGCAAAAGGGGGGGGTGAGGGGGAGGAGGGGAAAGGAAAAAGGGGGGGATGGGGGGATGGGATAGGGGGGGGGGAAATGGGGGAAATTGGGTTCGGTCTGAGGGAAAAAGACCGACAAAAGGGAAAATTTTCAGACCAAAGCCTCTTACCAGCCCAAAGGGGCCCCCCCCGAAAGGTTAATACGTAGCTTTCACCTTTTGGTACGAATGTGACGTAAAAAGTGGATTAGCTTTCGGAGCCTACCTCCCACTAAAAATCTTCTTGTTCATCCTAAATGACTTTAAGAAACGGGCCCAGGGTGACAAAAACCAAGGGGCCGGGGGCTCCCTGGGGGAACGACGTAAATTTGAGGAGTCTTCATGGGGTTTGCATTGTGGTGCACAGCAAGATCTAATAGAGGAAGACTCAGGTAGGAAGTTTGCCCTGTTGAACAGGGGAAATGGCAACTTCAATTCATTGAATGCCTTCCTAAAGTCCATTGAACCGCTCCACTTGACCATTGCCTTTTGGGGGGGTGCTTTTTTGTCGCTGCGGCAATCCTTTGCTCCAAAAATCTGAAGTTCTCTCATGAACGGGGACCCCGCTGAAGGGCATAACCCGGCATACCAAAAATAGAGAACAATATGAAAACAACTAAAACAGTTGAAGCTCAATTTTTCACAGGGGGAAACAAAGGGGAAAACCCTTTAATATTATCTATGTTAAGGAAAAACCATTCTGATTTTTGCTTTTGGGAAGGGGGCCCTTTGAAACTATATGCAGTGTCTCAAACGGCTGGTGGGTTTTATAGATGAGTCTTTCTGGCGTGAAAGTTTGGCTTGCACCTTTTCACATACACTGCATGCTCTGATCACTTGTCGCACATCTTCCCGAGTAGGGATGTTCTTTGATTTGACAAAATGGTACAGGCGTGAACTCCCGGGGGACACAAAGCCTTTTGGGGGGACGGAAATGATTGCAAATCATGAATGCGCTCCACAGTGGGATTTGAGAATCAACTGGGGGATTTTCTTGACCCCCTCATCAGAATATCAAAGTCCCTAACACATAGTTCCATCCTCCACAAATATTAGTCATTTTTTATCCTACTTTTGTGCTTCTTGTCGAACATTACATCACAGACCGTTTGGGGTCCTTATGGGGAAATGTCTACCAGTTTAAAAAATGCTCCCGTGGGGAACTGCTTCTACGATGGCCAGGTTCCTTTTTTACAGCACTAATATTCTCTGATCCTTGAAAAGTTCTCGAAAAGAAGGCTACTGGTCGTCCTGCCTGAGAAAAGACTGCAGCAATGGCAATGTCAGATGCATCCGTTTCCACTTCGAATGGTAGGGACTCATCAATGGCTTGAACTACTGAGTTTTCAATGTCCTGTTTGAGAGTATGGAAAGGGGCTTCTGCTTCCTTTGTCACAGGAAATTTGGTAGCACTCAATGGGCGGACTTTACATGAATAGTTGTAGATCCATTGTGAGTAGCAAGCAAAGAGACCAAGAGTTCTTCGGAGTGACTTTTTGTCTTGAGGCATTGGAAGTTCCCGTAGAGGTCATAATCATTCAGGGTCTGGGAATATTGAACCTCCTTCCACTACATAACCTAGGATGCTAAGCCTTTTAGTTGAAAAAGTGCACTTTTCCTCATTGTAAGTGATATTTTTCTTGGCGGCTTCCAACAACTTATCGAGGTTTGCATCAAGTTCCTCCTGGGTCTTGCCACAAATGGTAACATTATCTAAATATGCATAAGTTCCCATGAGTTGCTCTTCCTGAATGAGTGAATCCATAATTCGTTGGAAGCAGGCTACCCCATTGGTGACTCCAAAAGGGACTCTGGTAAACTGATACAGGTTTACCTGGAGTTTACCTGGAGAGAGTTTCGGGGGTCAACGCCCCCGCGGCCCGGTCTGTGACCAGGCCTCCTGGTGGATCAGCGCCTGATCAACCAGGCTGTTGCTGCTGGCTGCACGCAAACCAACGTACGAGCCACAGCCCGGCTGATCAGGAACTGACTTTAGGTGCTTGTCCAGTGCCAGCTTGAAGACTGCCAGGGGTCTGTTGGTAATCCCCCTTATGTGTGCTGGGAGGCAGTTGAACATTCGGGCCCCTGACACTTATTGTTGGTCTCTTAACGTGCTAGTGACACCCCTGCTTTTCATTGGGGTGGTGCATCGTTGCCAAGTTTTTTGCTTTCGTTGATGATTTTCGTGTGCAATTCGGGGCTATCCCCTAGGATTTTCCAGGGGTATAAACATGTATCTCTCCCTCCTGCTTTTCCCGGGAAAACAGGTTTTGAAACCTCAACCTCCCTAATTGAGGTGTTTTATCTCCCTTTTTCGCGCCGGGAAAAATTTTTCTGTACTTTTCTAGGTCGGCAATTTCACCTGCCTGAAAGGTGCTGTTAGAGTGCAGCAATTTCCAGCCTAATAAACAAGTGACCTGAAGGTGTCAAATGGGCTTGCCCCCCTTTTTTTTGGGTTCTCATTACCATCCTGTCATTTTCTAGCAATGCGTTTGATACAATGTTAGGTCTTGAAGGTGAGATCCTCCGACATAATCACTCCCAGGTTTTTGACGTTGGTGTTTTCGCTCTTTTTTTGTGGCCAGAATTTGTTTTGTACTCTGATGAAGATTTAATTTCCTCATGTTTACCATATCTGAGTAATTGAAATTTCTCATCGTTGAACTTCATATTGTTTTCTGCAGCCCACTGAAAGATTTGGTTGATGTCCGCCTGGAGCCTTCAGTGTCTGCAATGGAAGACCCTGTCATGCAGATTCGGGTGTCATCTGCAAAGGAAGACACGGTGCTGTGGCTAAACATCCTTGTCTATGTCGGATATGAGGATGGGGAAAACAAGATGGGAGCTAGTACTGTCCTTGTGGAACAGAGCTTTTCACCGTAGCTGCCTCGGACTTTACTCTGTTGACGACTACTCTCTGTGTTCTGTTAGTGGGGAAAAATTATAGATCCATCGACCCGACCTTTTCCTGTTATTCCTTTAGCGCGCTTTTTGTGCGCTATTACGCCATGGTCCACACTTGTCGAAGGCTTTTGCAAAGTCTGTATATATTACATCTGCATTCTTTTGTCTTCTAGTGCATTTAGGACCTTGTCGTAGTGATCCAGTAGTTGAGACAGACGGAGCGACCTGTTCTAAACCCATGTTGCCCGGGGTTGTGTAACTGATGGGTTTCTAGATGGGGGGTGATCTTGCTTCTTAGGACCCTTTCCAAAGATTTTTATGATATGGGATGTTAGTGCTATTGGTCTGTAGTTCTTTGCTGTTGCTTTACGCCCCCTTTGTGGAGTGGGGCATGTCTGGGTTTTTTTAGTAACTGAGGGACGACCCCCGTGTCCATGCTCCCTCTCCATAGGATGGAAAAGGCTCGTGATAGGGGCTTCTTGCAGTTCTTGATGAACACAGAGTTTCCATGAGTCTGTCCCTGGGGCAGAGGGGCATGGGCATGTCCCTTTATTCGCCTGTTCGAAGTCATTTGGCGTCAGGATAACATTGGATAGGCTTGTGGGTTAATCAAATTTTGTGGCTCTCTCATAAAAAATTCATTTTGGGTCTTCGACTTCTCAGTCTGGTTAGCGGCTTGCTAAAAACTGAGTCATATTGGGACTTGAGTAGCTCAGTCATTTTTCCCTTTTTGTCATCTGTGTAGGACCCATCTTGTTTAAGTAGGGCCCAATACTGGAAAGTTGTTCTCGATTTTGATTTGGCATAGAGAAGAAATACTTTGGGTTTCTTTCGATTTCATTTATGGCTTTTAGTTCTTCCCGCGATTCCGACTCCAAAAAGGATTTTTTTAGCTTAATTTCGACTTGCTATTTCCTGACCATGCTCCCTGCGCATTTCAGATATATTGACCTTTTTTAGCCGCTCTGTTTATTTTTTTTCCGTGCCTGAAAGGGACCCCTGTCTCTTTCTATTTTCATCTACTCCTCCTTTTTCCTTAGGGGAATAAGCCTTGTGCATACATCGAGTCCCCACCGAGTTAATCTGTTCTGGCATAATTTTGGGTCTGTGTTGCTTAGTAATCTCCCAGCTTAATCGGTTAGGACTTGGTTACTTGGCCCCCACTTTATTTTTTTGTTATTGAAGTTAAATTTTTTGGTGATGCCCCCCCTCGGACTAGTCTCATTTTGTCGGTCTGGGGCTCCACGCAACATCTGAACCTAAATTAGTTGTGTTTGAGTAAAATTGTTTTTTGATATGGTGACATTTCATCAGATCATCATTTTTTAGTAAGAGAGGTCTAGTGTTTTCTCCAGTCTGTACCCCTATTTTTTTGCTGGGTTTTAAATTTAATTTTTTGCAAGATTTTAAAACTCGTGTGGGGGTGTGAGTTTTCATCAGAGCTGCCCCCCTGGGGTTTTTTTCGCAACAATATTATTTGCTATAACCCCATTTTAGGTGCCTTTTTTGAAATCCCCCAGGAGAAGATGTTTGGGGGCAGGGGCTGGAAAATTTTCCAGACAGTGGTCAATTTTAAAAAAGCTTTTTCCCGGAATTGCTGGGGGTGTTTTCTCCGGGGCTTTTTAGACAAACCCAAGAAAAAGGTTTTGGTTCTCGACCTTTACTGCTAAAACTTCCCCCTACGTCCCCTTTTAGGCATTAAGCATTCTTGAAAAAAGTGATCTGCAATGTAAAAGGCCCAAACCCCCCCCTTTTGCCTGTTCACTCGTCACATCTGTATGGTTTGTAACCCGGATCCATATTTCGTTGTCCAAGTGATCCTTTATGTGGGTCTCAGTGAAAGCCCCGAACATTGCCTTGCCTCCCAAGCATCCACGGGTGAAAGGATTTTTTTGTTTGTGTGGCTTTAGACCCTGTATTTTGCAAAGAAGAATGTTTCGAAAGGTGGTATTGGGGGGTTTGGTACTGGGGGGGGATTTTTTTTCCGGCATTAGTATCTGTATCTGTTGGTTTGGAGTGGAGGCCATCGACTGTGGTTCCACTCCAGGAATGACTGGATTTGGTGTACGATTTCTGCCATTTCCTGCCAGTTTTTTTTCCTTCCTGGCACTAGCCTGGCACTAGCCTGAAACGCTGTGTATGGTTTATCTTCATTCCTTATAGGGACTTGATGATAGGCACTCTGTAGATCAATTGTGCTAAACACATAGTACTGAGCAATTTTGTTCACTGTATCATCAATTAGAGGTAGAGGGTACCCATCAAGAAGTATAAATTTGTTGATTGTCTCAGAGTAATCGATAGCCAGTCTCCGTTTCCTATAATCATCTTTAACAACAACAACCTGTGCATGCCAAGGGGAATTACTCAGGTTTTATAATGCCCCTCCTTCAGCAGCCTCTGAGTTTCCTTTCCCTCAATGAACATCCGATCCTCATAAGGGAAAAGCGACGTGAACTTAGCTGATATAGGATTACAACCTCAGTAAGATTTGCAACAGCTTTTTGGGCCTACCCTTAAAGTGCAAAGTCCACGAAAACAAGAGAGGCAGTTCACCTCCATAGGGTTAAGGTGACACTACCATGCAGCTTCTGAAAGTCCCCTGACCAAGGATAACATCAGAGCACAGTTGTGGCGAAAAAGCTAAAATGTACACTGATAATCCTTTCCATTAACTTGAGATTTACCTTACAAAACCCAAGGTCTGAATAGAGAGAGATTGTTTGAGGGGCCAGGAAACGGTACTTGATGAGTGATATACAGTCAAGGATTTGGCGTTAACTAAGTCAAGGTTGATGAAACTCTCTGAGCTGCCACTACAATAAGACCACTACTTCTGTTCCTTTGTTGAATCTTCACAACTGCCTTTGACAGTGAATTTGGAGTAGTCGCAGAAGTCACTGTTGCTAGAGTTGCATGATCACTGGAATGTGTGGAGACACTAGCTCTTGTTGATGCATTAGCACGACATACTTTAGCAAAGTGACCTTTCTTGTGGCATTTATGGCACATTACTTCACGAGCAGGACACTTTGGACGTGGATGTCTTGAAAAACCACAAAAGAAAACACTGTACCTGCTGCTGCTGTCACTGAGGCAGGTTCCACAGTAACTTCATTGCAAGAGTCTAGGTCAGGAATTGCAGCACTTAGAACTCGAGAAGGCCGAGTGGTACTGTATACTTCAGAATTCTTCTGGGCTGAATCTAGAGCTCTTGCCTGGTCAAAGGCAGTGGCTAAGTCGAGAGTTTTATGCCTTATTATTGGTGATTGCAGGCCACTGATAAAAGCACCCCTGATGGACTCTTCACAATACTGAGCAGCTGTCACTGCTTGAAAGTGACAGTCCTTACCTAAAATTTTCAGTGCTTGAAGGTATTCCTCTAAGGATTCATCAATCTGCTGGCGGCGAGTTGCAAGGCGATAGCGTGCAAAGATTTCATTTGTAGGTTTAATATACTGAGACTTGAGGGTTTTGATAGCATCTTCGTAGGTATTACACTCAGAAATAGCCTCATATATCTTAGGTGACACAAAATTGATGAGCAGACTTAGTTTATCTAGATCTTCTTTAGGAAGGGCTCCCAAGAAGTTTTCCAAAGTCTTAAACCAGTGCTTCCATTCATGAGCAGCCGCTGATAAGCTGGGGTCACAGTCTAGCCTCTCAGGTTTCAGTAAATGCTCCATGTTGTGATGTAGTCTAGCGCAGGATCACCACCAGGTAGCCCAGGATTCTATGTTCAATAAATTGTTGTGATAGAAACACAGGCCTTATCTCTAGGCTTTATTGAACATAGAATCTTCATAGTACTTGTGCAACAACAAAATATAATGACTAGTACATCTAATGACTTCTACAGGGATGGTGATGTCTTGCATATGTCAAGAGAAAAGTTATAACTACAGGCCACATATTTAAACTCACTATGTAATCTGCATCACTAACATACGGATATTATTATTATTATTATAATCAAAAAGAAGCGCTAAGCCACAAGGGCTATACAGCAACATACGGATAGAAGAGAAGAGAATCACACACCATATGTTGGCGCCCATGACACACACCAAACTGTTGCTGTTGTTAAGGGCCCCGAGAGGTGGTGCAGTATTATCCTGCTGCTGCTCCCCACAGGAGCAGTATCACTACAGTGGGGGGACATTTTGAAACACGAGAATAAGAAACTCAGGGTAGTCTCCCTTGAAGGTGGAGATGAGAAACTGCCATAGCATAAGGGAGACCTTCTGCCTCTTTGAGGCAATTGATTTCACGCTCATTTAAGTAGACCTGGCAATGGCGAGAGTAGGAAGAGTGAGCCTCATGACAATTAAGGCAAGAGGGAGGTTGACTGCAAAAGTATTAGAATGGTCATCAGCGCCATAGACTGGACATTCATGTATAGACCTGCAATATTTCGCTTGGTGACCAAATCGCCAGCAATTTCTACACTGCTGCAGTGTAGGGGTCACCTTTTGAATTTGTAACCGATGTCCTGCTACATAAACAGTGGATGGGAGTTCACAGCTGTCAAAAGTTAATCAAACCACATTGCAAGGGTATCGCCTCTGCCCACGGGCAGGAACGATACCTTGAGGATTGAGAGATCTTGGAGTTCCAGCTATTCGAGAATGTCATTGCCACATGTCTGAAAATTCTGTTGGACTATGGTATGGGGGCAGAATGACAGTACCACTACAAGAATTGAGGGAATGGTATTTTTTGATAGTGACTGGAATAGTATTGATATGCAAAAGAAGGGAAAGATCATGAGCTTGGGTAGCATTCTGAACAGTGATGATGCACGTACCGCTCTTAAGAACATAAAAGGAAATATCTCTACTAACATGTCGTAGGAGTGCCTTGCCAATATTGTGGTTGGAAAGATAGGCAATAGAGGAAAGTCGGTCATAAAGTGAAGAATTTAGTCCATTGTGCATTCCGAAACCGAGCATGGAAAGGGAGTGCATGATTGGTTGATCGTTTCTGAGAAGAATGAGAAGGTGGTGAAGTATCAACATCAGGCAATTGTCATTTCTATTTAGGAGTGGGATCGGAGTTGGTCCGACGTGAAACGGGCTGGCGATTCGAAAATTGCCGCATCATAGAGGGAGAGGCCAGAAGCTTAGTCAAAGGAGAGCGGAGGTCAGACAAATCAAAGGAGTAGAGGCCCCGGTATCTGAAGCAGGTGAGGAAACAGCACCGGCAAGAGGTACAGGGGCATCAGGGGTGTCCAAAGAGTGTTCAAAAAATGAGGCACGGTCAGAATTGGGTTTGGTATCAAGAAGGGGCCCGGGGGTAGGAGGTTCATGCATTGGGATCTCCATGGTTTGGTTACTTCTTGTCTTTTTGTTTAAAAAAAAAAGAAAAAAAAAAAAAAAAAAAGAATAAAAAAAGAGGTGAATTAGGAGGAATAGTTCCTAGGAGGAATGAAAGGGCCAGAAATCTAACTCCTTGTCCAAGAAGACCTCAGAACCACAAGTAGTGTAGATGCAGCATGGAACCCGTGTCATACCCTACCCTTCATACCAGTAAACCAGCAATCAGGGATACCAACCTCACATCTGCCGAGCTACCTCAGTGGACAAAAGAGAGGGCAGCCGAATATCTGCCACAAAGCATCATACCTCCTTCAGCCACCACCCCTGGAATCCGAAAGGCAGCTTCCAGAGATATACCTGTCACCTGAAAGACACCCAAAGTCATCCCCTGGGATACAGGAGAGGGATCGGGACATCTCCAGGCGATCCAGATTCCTAGGCAAACTACACCACCTCAACGGAATGGGATGGACCCCGGCACCCTTCCCCCTACTTAGGAACCGGCATGCCTGTGGGAAGAATCCTACAGGCCAAAAAGAGGAAGGGAATAAGGGAGAGACAGGGAGGAGGAAAGGGAAAAGGGGGGGGGGTAGAGAGGATGGGATAGGGAAGGGGGGATTGGGAGGTAATTAGGTTCAGTCTGAGGAAGGAGACCATCTAATTCCTCAGACCATGCCAAGGAGCCCCCCTTGAAGAGGCAGCTAAATTAAAGATTCCACTAGTTTATAATATTATCTGTTTTAGGAATATGTAATTATGATTATTGAGACACTTATGCAGCATATGGGAATCTTTATTCAGGAAATGTTTCGCCACACAGTGGCTTCATCAGCCCAATACAAAGAGGAAGGTGTAAGGAGAGGAGGAGTATGAGGTAATCAGTCCCTCAGCCTGGAGTCGATGTGTTTAGTCCATCAATCTTGTAGAATGTACAGCATAGGGCCGTAGACATGGCTCATATACTGTAGTGAGGTGAGGTGAAGCAGGCGGAGGCGGGGTCATAGTGGTACCATCCACTAGTCGAAGTAGGTCTTCGTCCAAAGGTTGAACAAGTGTTGAAGAATTCTTTGTAACAAGATCCCATGATGCTGCAGTGTCTGACAGTTGTGATGAATGGTTTGAAAAACCGACAAGTTGAAGATTGAGACACTTATGCGGCATATAGGAATCTTTATTCAGGAAACGTTTCGCCACACAGTGGCTTCATCAGCCCAATACAAAGAGGAAGGCGTAAGGAGAGGAGGAGTATGAGGTAATCAGTCCCTCATGGGATCTTGTTACAAAGAATTCTTCAATACTTGTTCAACCTTTGGATGAAGACCTACTTCGACTAGTGGATGGTACCACTATGACCCCACCTCCGCCTGCTTCACCTCACCTCACTACAGTATATAAGCCACGTCTACGGCCCTATGCTGTACATTCTACAAGATTGATGGACTAAACACATCGACTCCAGGCTGAGGGACTGATTACCTCATACTCCTCCTCTCCTTACGCCTTCCTCTTTGAATTGGGCTGATGAAGCCACTGTGTGGCGAAACGTTTCCTGAATAAAGATTCCCATATGCTGCATAAGTGTCTCAATCTTCAACTTGTCGGTTTTTCAAACCATTCATCACAATTATGATTATACCTGGGAATGATGTGTGTATTTATATATATTGAATAATGTGTTAGGTAACACCTGCCTACGGTTCATAATGATGTATGTCCTTGGGGTTGTTTCGATCACTCTACCCTCTCCCCTTTGAAGAATTGACATCATAAAGGGTTTTACCATGTAAGCTCAGTTCATCCTCACTTCTGACTCGGCAAACAGTGTCTTAGCAAACCTACTATTACTCAAGTACTTTTCTCTCTTGGTGTTATAGTCTACTTTAGAAACTCCTGAACTGGCATGAGTTGAGAATTCTGTGGTGAAGTCAGTAGACAGTTATATTCAGATATCTTCAGTATATGATGTGACTACCTGTGTCATGGATAGAATCCCAAGTGATTGAAGGTGTTAATTTATGGTTGATAAAACCCGTACTATTGCACCTATACATCTTAGTATTTTTATGGGATTGAAAGAATCCCACTAAGTAATACAGTGGACCCTTGCATAACGATATTAATCTGTTCCTGAGAGCTCAATGTTAGGTGAAATTATCATTAGCCGAATTAATTTTCCCCATAAGAAAAAATAGAAATCAAATTAATCCGTTCCTGACACCCCAAAGTATGAAAAAAAAAATTTACAACATGAAATATTAATTTTAATACACACAAACTGAAGAAGACATGTACAGTTACATGATGCTTACCTTTATTGAAGAACTGGTGATGATTGATGGGATGGGAGGAGGGGAGAGTGTGGGTGGTCTTAGTGTTTAGAAGGAGAATCCCCTTCCATTAGGATTTGAGGTGTCAAGTCCTTTTCTGGGGTTACTTCCATTCTTTTTTTAGTGCCACTAGGACAAGCTTGAGAGTCACTGGACCTCTGTCGCACAACATATCTGTCCATAGAGGCCTGTACCTCTCGTTCCTTTATGACATTCCTAAAGTGTTTCACAACATTGTCAGTGTAATAGTCACCAGCACGGCTTGCAATAGCTGTGTGAGGGTGATTTTCATCAAAAAAGGTTTGCACTTTAAGCCACATTGCACACATTTCCTTAATCTTTGAAGTAGGCAACTTCCTCAATTTCTCTATCCCCTCCTCCAGAGCAGTTTCCTTAGGTCTGGCCTCTTGCTTTTGAAGATGATCTTGCAGCTCATCAGTGGTGAGTTCATCATTGTCCTCCTCCACCAACTCTTCCACATACTTCCCACTAACCTCCAACCCCAAGGACTTCCCTAATGCCACAATTGATTTCTCAACTGGCATACACTTCTCAGGGTTAGCCTCAAATCCTTCAAAATCCCTATTGTCTACACATTCTGGCCACAGTTTCTTCCAAGCAGAGTTCAAGGTCTTCTTAGTCACTCACTCCCAAGCCTTACCTATAATGTTTACACAATTGCAGATGCTAAAGTGATCTCTCCAAAACTCTCTTAGAGTCAATTGAGTTTGTGATCACTACAAAGTACCTTTCAAACATAGCTGTTGTGTAGAGTTTTTTGAAGTTTGCAATGACCTGCTGGTCCATGGGCTGCAGGAGAGGAGTGGTATTAGGAGGTAAAAACTTGACCTTAATGAAGCTCATGTCCCCAGAAAGTCGCTCTGCCACGTCTGAAGGATGACCAGAAGCATTGTCTAATACCAGGAGGCACTTAAGGTCCAATTTATTTTCCAGGAGGTAATTTTTCATAGTGGGGGCAAATGCATGGTTAAACCAATTATAGGAAAAGTCTCCAGTGACCCATGCCTTACTGTTTGCCCTCCACAGCACACACAAATTAGCCTTGAGGACATTGTTTTTCCTGAACACTCTGGGAGTTTCAGAGTGATACAAAAAAAAAGGCTTCACTTTGCAATCACCACTAGCATTAGCACACATCAACAGAGCAAGCCTGTCTTTCATAGGCTTATGTCCTGGGAGTGCCTTTTCCTCCTGAGTAATGTAGGTCCTGCTTGGCATTTTCTTCCAAAACAGGCCTGTTTTGTCACAATTAAACACTTGTTCAGGTTTCAATTCTTCACTATGTACTCCTTGAATTCCTTCACATATTTTTCAGTTGCTTTTTGGTCCAAACTGGCAGCCTCACCATGCCTTATCACACTAAGTATGCCACTATGATTCTTAAATCTCTCAAACCATCCTTTGCTGGCCTTAAATTCACTCACATCACCACTAGTTGCAGGCATTTTTCTAATTAAATCCTCATGCAACTTCCTAGCCTTTTCACATATGATCACTTGAGAGATGCTATCTCCTGCTATCTGTTTTCATTTATCCACACCAATAACAGTCTCTCAACATCTTCTATCACTTGCGATCCCTGTTTCAAAAACATAGCTTCACCTTTGGCAAGAACAGCTTCCTTGATTGCCGTTTTCTTGGCCACAATAGTAGCGATGGTTGATTGGGGTTTTGTGTGCAACCTGGCCAGCTCGGAGACACGCACTCCACTTTCATGCTTAGCAATGATCTCTTTCTTCATATCCATATTAATTCTCACCCTTTTTGCTGTAGGGTTGGCACTAGAAGCTTTCTTGGGGCCCATGGTGACTTATTTTGCAGGTGCAATCACTAAAAATGCTCTGATAATATGAAATGTTCTAATTGTATGTTTGGATGGGACTGCAGTGGCTGGCTGGCTTGTAAACACTGGCATCCACTGGACAAGTGAGGCACGCTCAGGCCATGAGTGGATGCGTCTCATCTTGAACGGAACGAATCGCATTGGTCGAGTTTTTTAGCGCTAGCCGAGGCAAATATTTTTGCGTTAAAATGTATCGCTAGTCGGATTTAATGTTAGGTGATGCCATCGTTACCTGAGGGTCAACTGTACTAGTAGATATTTACGAATATCGAAGAAGTGTTTAAGCTTTCAATAAAAAATATCCTAGGTAGTAGGTTGGTAGACAGCAACCACCCAGGGAGGTACTACCGTCCTGCCAAGTGAGTGTAAAATGGAAGCCAGTAATTGTTTTACATGATGGTAGGATTGCTGGTGTCTTTTTCTTTCTGTCTCATATACATGCAAGATTTCAGGAACATCTTGCTACTTCTACTTACACTTAGGTTACACTACACATACATGTACAAGCATATATATACACACACACCCCTGGGTTTTCTTCTATTTTCTTAAAGGTTCTTGTTCTTGTTTGTTTCCTCTTACCTCCATGGGGAAGTGGAACAGAAATCTTCCTCTGTAAGCCATGCATGTAGTAAGAGGCGACTAAAATGCCAGAAGCAAGGTGATAGTAACTCCTTCTCCTGTATATATTACTAAATTTAAAAGGAGAAGCTTTCGTTTTTCCTTTTGGGCCACCCCCATCTCAGTGGGATATGACCGGCATGTTGAAAGAAGAAGAAAAAATATTAATGTTGAGTAACTCTTATTTGTGCCTTATGTTTCTAAGTTTGCAAGTTCCTTCTTATTCTTGAATGCGACTTTGTTATGGAGAGCACTATCCTGGCCAAAGACTAAGATTCAAACCATAACATTTAGGTAACTTGCCACCACTCATATACAAAAAAACTGCAAATGAGCTGTCACCCATTATTGCAACAATGTTTAACAAATCTGTAGCATCCTCAACCTTCCCATCTATAATCAAGACAAGGGTCACCTCAATCCAAAAAGGAGGTGATACAACTGACTTGAACAACTATAGACCCATATCAAACTTGCCCTTACTTTCCAAAATATTCGAGAAAATAATATACAGACGACTTTACTCCTACCTTACATCCAACAGCATACTTAACCAATGTCAGTTTGGGTTTAGATATAAAAAAAAAAAGTACGAATGATGCAGTTATACAAATGCTTGAACTAATATATACAGCTCTTGATAAAGATGAATATCCTCTGGGGTTCTTCACTCACCTACAAAAAGCATTTTATTCAGTGGACCACATCTACACCTAAAACTAAATCATTATGGCATCAGAGGACATTCCCTTGATTACCTAAAATCTTATCATAATGACAGACTTCAGTATGTATATGCAAATGGAGTCAACTATGCTACCCATCACTTTGACACTACCCCAGGGTAGTGTCAAAGGCCCACTCCTCTTTCTCACTTATATCAGTGATCTCCCCAATGCAACCCAACTATTTGCAGATGACACTACTTATGTATACTCCCATTTGAACTCAGCTGTACTTAGAAACACTGTAAACAATAAGCTGCTAAAAATATATACATGGATGATGACCAACAAACTCACTCTCAACATAGACAAAACATACTTCATTCTGTTTGGCAACAAAGCCTTAACCCCTTTTACTGTCGATAGGCCCAATCCTGAAGTGTCTCCTGGTGTCGCAAAATATTTGAAAAAAAAAAATTCTTTAAGAAAATGTTTCTGATTGTTTTAGTCAAAAAAAATAAAAAATTCCCATCAGTACTTATCAAGATATAGAGGCATGAAGTTTGCAGAAAATGAGCTGCATATGGCAACAGCAGTGACTTCCGCTCACCCGGTTAACTTTGGTTTACTTGAATTTGAAGGTTTGTTTTTTTTCACTTTTATTTTTTTACATAATTTTGTGGCCTGTGAGACCAAAGTACGGTGGGAATGTACATAATATACACTCATTGTATACAACACAATAAGCACACAAACATAATTATCAATATATTGTTTACAAAACTTGTTTACAAAAACAAACAATATAAAAAACTGTTTATTACTATTTATCTATAAAATGTATACCAATATACATTATTATTATAATAAAAAAGAAGCGCTAAGCCACAAGGGCTATACAGCGCTGCAGGGCAGGAAGGAAGCGAGGGCATCAGGTGGCAAAAGGGAGGTGGATGAGTAATAGGTTACGGATAACAGCGGAGCAGTGGATGGTGAAAAGGGTAAAGGGCAGAAGAGACTGAGCTAGAAAGGGCTGAGGGGATTTGCGTAAGGTATCATCACAGAGTTTGTGGACTAAATCAGTCGTTGTCAAGAAGTCAATGAGAGAGGTCAGGATTAAAGGAGGGTCCATCAGAAAGAAGGGAAGGTAAAGAGAGAGTAGAAAGAACGAAGAGGGGCATTGGACGAAAAATTCTGCATGCTCGCTGATAGAGGGGGCAGTCTAACAGAATGTGGCTAATCGATACTGGAACTTGACACTGCTCACAGAGGGGTTACAGGGTGCCTCTCCATGAGATACCCTGAGTAAGATGAGTGTGGCCAATGCAAAGACGATATAGAGGGGTCTCCCAACCATGGCACTGATGACAAGACGGCCAGTAACCTATGCTCAGTTTAATAGAATGAACTTTGTTACCAAGCAGAGTTGACCAACGTTGTTGCCAATGGGTGTGAAGGTGGGTAGCTATTGCAGCAAAATAGTCCAGAAAAAGGAACACCCTATAGGAAATTGGTAGGTCATGTATGCTGACCCCCGCAGCAGTATCTGCCTGTTCATTGCCCCGTACGTCAACATGACCAGAGACCAAAAAAAAATTTTATCTTTTTGCTTCGTAGAGATACGGCTTTGCCAAAGTTGGATACGGAGAACTAGGGGGGAGATGTATCAAATTTTTTGTATAGCCTGTAGAGCACTAAGAGAGTCTGAGACACCACAAATGATGACACGGCATAGATGCGATACGAATAAGTTGCTGCAAGAATGGCATACAATTCAGCAGCAAAAATGCTAGCTGAAGATAAATTAAATGCCCTCGCACGATGCTCCCCCCAGAAAAAACTGCTGCGAATCCGACGCCGTCTGAAGACTTTGAGCCCTCTGATACACAGCGGTGCCATGAGAATGGGAGTGGAAGTGATCAAGAAAAAGAGAGCGGGAAGCCACCGTAGGCAGTTGAGCTTTTGAGCAAGGGAGTGAGAAAGAACAGACACGAACAGCTGGAACTTCCCAGGGGGGTAGGGAAAAGTGAGATGCTACATGAACATATAAAGGTGGTAACTGAAGGGAAGACAAGAGTGAATGTAGGCGAAGAGAAAAGGGACGGAGCAAACAGGGGCGGCAAACGAATAAAGATGTCTACTAATATCGGTGACCATTCTATAAATGGAAGGATTGTGGAGATCATGAGAGCGTACATAGTAGCGAAGGCAATGGGCATCACGGCGATCAGACAAGGATGGAACATTCACTTCTGCATAGAGGCTCTCAACAGGGGAAGAGCGAAAAGCACCTAGGCACAAACGTAATCCTTGATGATGGATAGGGTTAAGGCTAGAGAGAGTAGCAGGAGAGCCCGCGGAATAAATCTGGTCACGATAATCGAGTTTTGATAAAACGAGGGCTGAATGTAGGTGAAGCAGAGTTCGACGATCAGCTCCCCAGGAAAGATGAGCAAGGGTTTTAAGAAGGTTTAGCCGGCTGTGACAAGTTGCCTTCAGAGAGGTAATGTGAGGTTTCCAGGATAACCTACGGTCAAAGAGAAGGCCTAGAAACTTGACTGTATCACGTTCAGGGATACGAGAGCCATAGAGATACAAAGGATGATCGGAGATGACAGAGCGTCTAGTGAAAGTAATTTGGTGAGTTTTAGTACTTGAAAATTTAAACCATGTGTGGTGGCCCAATTCTAAACACGGTCGACCATATGCTGGAGAGAAAGTGCAATGAGATGACAGTCAGCACCTGCACAAGCAATAGCGAAGTCATCAACATAGAGTGATGACCAATATTGGTGGAAGAACAGAGGCCAAATCATTTATAGCAAGGAGAAAAAGTGTTGTGCTTAGAACACATCCCTGAAGGACACCTTCAGCTTGGACGAAGTCCGGGGAAAGAACATTATTGACTCGAACACGGAAATGTCTGTCAGTTAAAAAGTTCTTAAGGAAGGATGGTAGATTGCCTCAGAGGCCTAAGGAGTGGGCCTGGGCCAAAATATTATACCTCCAAATTGTGTCATATGCCTTCTCAAGGTCAAAAAATATGGCAATAACTGAGTGATTATTCACAAAGGCATATGAACATACGTATCCAAGCCAGTAAGGGGTCTATGGTAGAAAGACCCTTACGAAAGCCATATTGACTAGCGGAGAGACTGTTGTGTGTCTCTGAATACCACATTAAACGTCGATTTACGAGACATTCCATCACTTTGCAAACTGCACTAGTAAGAGCGATGGGACGATAGTGGGAGGCATCATGTCCTGTAGTACCCAGTTTGCAGAAAGGGAGAACAATGGCAGATTTCCACAGCTGGGGAAGAACTCCTTGTACCCAAATAAGATTGAAGAGGTGTAAGAGGACAGTAATGGACTGTACCAAAGTAGAGGGGGAGGGAAGAGTGTAAGGGACTGGCGATGAAGTGTGGGGGGGACAGAAGAGGCAGAAACCTGGGAGGTGGCAGAAGAGGGAGAAACTTGGGAGGGGACGGGGGTGGAAGGCATAGTACAAGGAGGAGGGTGAATCTCCACACTTGTAATAGAGCCAGAGAGAGGGGAAGAACTAGGTACAGAGACTGGAAAGGTAAAGTGTGGAGGTGGAAGAAGGGAAGGAAGGGGCAAAGAAGATTTGAGGAATGTGGATTTTTTTGACTTCTGAGAAGTAGAGGGGCAATTGGTATTAGGTGTCGTATGAGGTCTTGTCGATACTGGGCTTGTGAGGAAGACGCGAAGATGTGAGAACAGACTGAGTTGTAGTCGGGACCGTCAGAGCCAAGGACAGCAAAAGGATTAGATGCCGGAGTGGCTATGGGAGTGGTAACAACAGAGGAGGCTGCAGAAGATGGGATCCCAGAAGTGGGAGGATGTTTTGAAACACGAGAATAAGAAACACAGGGTAGTCTCCCTTGGAGACAGAGATGAGTAACTGCTATAGCATAAGGGAAGACCTGCCTCTTGAGGCAACGATTTCACGTTCATTTAAGTAGACCTGGCAACGGCGGGAGTATGAAGGGTGAGCTTCATTACAATTAAGGCAAGATGGAGGTTGACTGCAAGATGTATCAGAATGGTCGTCGGCACCACAGACTGGGCATTCGGCCATAGATCTGCAATATTTTGCTGGTTGACCAAACGCCAGCAATTTCTACACTGTTGCAGTGTAGGTATCACTTTTGAGCTTGTAACCAATGTCCTGCGACATATGCAGAGGACGGGAGTTCTCGGCTGTCAAAAGATAAACGAGCCACATTGCAAGGGTAAGTCTCCGCCCACGGCAGGACGGACATAAGTGTCTACTTTGAGGATTGGGAGATCCTGGAGTTCCAGCTGTTCAAGAATGTCATTGCCACATGACTGGAAATTCTGTTAGACTATGGTATGGGGCAGAATGACAGTACCACTACAAGAATTGAAAGATGTTTTCAATAGTGATAGGAGTAGTATCGATATTCGAAAGGAGAGAAAGATCATGAGCTTGGGTAGCATTCTGGACAGTGACGATGCGCGTATCGGTCTTGAGAGCATGAAATGAAATATCTCTACCAACATGATGTAGGAGCGCTTTGCCAATACTATGGTCAGAAAGGTAGGCAGAAGAAGAAGTCAGTCTTAAAGTAAAGAATTTAAGTGTCCATTGTATGGTCCCGAAAACTGAGCGTGGAGAGGAGTGCATGATGTGTCAGTCTTTCCAAGAAATGGGATGAGGAACCGAAGGAGCATCATCAGGAGATGACGTTGGCATTTAGGAGTAGGAACCGAGTTTGGTCGGCATGAATTGGGCGGGCAATTCAAAAATTGCCGTACCTAGAGGGATGTAGCCGTAAGCATAGTTAAAGGAGAGCGGAAGCTCAGATAAATTGAAGGATCAGTCGAAGCCCCAGTACCTGAAAGCGGGTTGAGGAAACAGCACCACAAGAATACAGGGGCATCAGGATGTCCGAAGAGTGGTCTAAAACAAGGCAGGGTCAGAAAGGGGATGCGGTATCAAGAAGGGGCCCGTGTATGGTTTCATGGATTGGGTTCTCCATGGAAGTTACTCCTTTGCTTTTTGTTTTTAAGAAAAAAAAAGAAAGAAAAGAAAATAAAAATAAAAAAAAGAATAAAAAAAAGGGGAGCGGGGAGGAAGTTCCCCAGAGGAATAGAAAGGGACGGAAATCTCCCTCCACGCCCAAGCTGACCTCAGCACCGCTAGTATCGCAGAAAAAAAATGCCAGCATGAACCCGTGCCATACCCTACCCTTCAGCCTAACAAGCTATCCGGGATAGAGCAACCTCACATCTGCCGAGCTAACCCTCGGTGGACAAAAAGAGAGGGCGCCCGTATATCCACCACAAAGCATTACCGTCTTCGCCAACCACCCCCGCACCGAAAGGTGGCTTCCAGAGAATACCCATTCGCTCGAAAGAACACCCAAAAGCTACTCCGGGATACTGAGAGGGATTGGGACATCCCCAGGCGATCCAGTTCCACGGAAAACTATGCCACTTTGTTATGGAGAGCACTATCCTGGCCAAAGACTAAGATTCAAACCATAACATTTAGGTAACTTGCCACCACTCATATACAAAAAAACTGCAAATGAGCTGTCACCCATTATTGCAACAATGTTTAACAAATCTGTAGCATCCTCAACCTTCCCATCTATAATCAAGACAAGGGTCACCTCAATCCAAAAAGGAGGTGATACAACTGACTTGAACAACTATAGACCCATATCAAACTTGCCCTTACTTTCCAAAATATTCGAAAAATAATATACAGACGACTTTACTCCTACCTTACATCCAACAGCATACTTAACCCATGTCAGTTTGGGTTTAGATATAAAAAAAAAAGTACGAATGATGCAGTTATACAAATGCTTGAACTAATATATACAGCTCTTGATAAAGATGAATATCCTCTGGGGTTCTTCACTGACCTAAGAAAAGCATTTTATTCAGTGGACCACATCTCCTACACCTAAAACTAAATCATTATGGCATCAGAGGACATTCCCTTGATTACCTAAAATCTTATCATAATGACAGACTTCAGTATGTATATGCAAATGGAGTCAACTATGCTACCCATCACTTTGACACTACCCCAGGGTAGTGTCAAAGGCCCACTCCTCTTTCTCACTTATATCAGTGATCTCCCCAATGCAACCCAACTATTTGCAGATGACACTACTTATGTATACTCCCATTTGAACTCAGCTGTACTTAGAAACACTGTAAACAATGAGCTGCTAAAAATATATACATGGATGATGACCAACAAACTCACTCTCAACATAGACAAAACATACTTCATTCTGTTTGGCAACAAAGCCTTAACCCTTTGACTGTCGATAGGCCCAATCCTGAAGTGTCTCCTGGTGTCGCAAAATATTTGAAAAAAAAAAATTCTTTAAGAAAATGTTTCTGATTGTTTTAGTCAAAAAAAATATAAAATTCCCATCAGTACTTATCAAGATATAGAGGCATGAAGTTTGCAGAAAATGAGCTGCATATGGCAACAGCAGTGACTTCCGCTCACCCGGTTAACTTTGGTTTACTTGAATTTGAAGGTTTGTTGTTTTTTCACTTTTATTTTTTTACATAATTTTTGTGGCCTGTGAGACCAAAGTACGGTGCAATGTACATATATACACTCATTGTATACAACACAATAAGCACACAAACATAATTATCAATATATTGTTTACAAAACTTGTTTACAAAAACAAACAATATAAAAAATTGTTTATTACTATTTATCTATAAAATGTATACCAATATACATTATTATTATAATAAAAAAGAAGCGCTAAGCCACAAGGGCTATACAGCGCTGCAGGGCAGGAAGGAAGCGAGGGCATCAGGTGGCAAAAGGGAGGTGGATGAGTAATAGGTTACGGATAACAGCGGAGCAGTGGATGGTGAAAGGGTAAAGGGCAGCAAGAGACTGAGCTAGAAAGGGCTGAGGGGAGTGCGTAAGGTATCATCATCAGAGTTTGTGGACTAAATCAGTCGTTGTCAAGAAGTCAATGAGAGAGTCAGGATTAAAGGAGGGTCCATCAGCAAGAAGGGAAGGTAAAGAGAGAGTAGTAGAACGAAGACGGCATTGGAGGTAAATTCTGCATGCTCGCTGATAGAGGGGGCAGTCTAACAGAATGTGGCTAATCGATACTGGAACTTGACACTGCTCACAGAGAGGTACAGGGTGCCTCTCCATGAGATACCCGTGAGTAAGATGAGTGTGGCCAATGCAAAGACGATATAGAGTGGTCTCCCAACCATGGCACTGATGACAAGACGGCCAGTAACCTATGCTCAGTTTAATAGAATGAACTTTGTTACCAAGCAGAGTTGACCAACGTTGTTGCCAATGGGTGTGAAGGTGGGTAGCTATTGCAGCAAAATAGTCCAGAAATGGAACACCTCTATAGGAAATTGGTAGGTCATGTACTGCTGACCGCGCAGCAGTATCTGCCTGTTCATTGCCCTGTACGTCAACATGACCAGGGACCCAACAAAAAATTATATCTTTATGCTTCGTAGAGATACGGCTTTGCCAAAGTTGGATACGGAGAACTAGGGGTGAGATGTATCAAATTTTTGTATAGCCTGTAGAGCACTAAGAGAGTCTGAGACTACCACAAATGATGACACAGGCATAGATGCGATACGAATAAGTGCTGCAAGAATGGCATACAATTCAGCAGCAAAAATGCTAGCTGAAGATATTAAATGCCCTCGCACGATGCTCTCCAGAAACACTGCTGCGAATCCGACACCGTCTGAAGACTTAGAGCCATCTGAGTACACAGCGGTGCCATGAGAATGGGAGTGGAAGTGATCAAGAAAAAGAGAGTGGGAAGCCACCGTAGGCAGTTGAGCTTTTGAGCAAGGGAGTGAGAAAGAACAGACACGAACAGCTGGAACTTCCCAGGGGGGTAGGGAAAAGTGAGATGCTACATGAACATATAAAGGTGGTAACTGAAGGGAAGACAAGAGTGAATGTAGGCGAAGAGAAAAGGGACGGAGCAAACAGGGGCGGCAAACGAATAAAGAATGTCTACTAATATCGGTGACCATTCTATAAATGGAAGGATTGTGGAGATCATGAGAGCGTACATAGTAGCGAAGGCAATGGGCATCACGGCGATCAGACAAGGATGGAACATTCACTTCTGCATAGAGGCTCTCAACAGGGGAAGAGCGAAAAGCACCTAGGCACAAACGTAATCCTTGATGATGGATAGGGTTAAGGCTAGAGAGAGTAGCAGGAGAGCCCGCAGAATAAATCTGGTCACGATAATCGAGTTTTGATAAAACGAGGGCTGAATGTAGGTGAAGCAGAGTTCGACGATCAGCTCCCCAGGAAAGATGAGCAAGGGTTTTAAGAAGGTTTAGCCAGCTGTGACAAGTTGCCTTCAGAGAGGTAATGTGAGGTTTCCAGGATAACCTACGGTCAAAGAGAAGGCCTAGAAACTTGACTGTATCACGTTCAGGGATACGAGAGCCATAGAGATACAAAGGATGATCGGAGATGACAGAGCGTCTAGTGAAAGTAATTTGGTGAGTTTTAGTACTTGAAAATTTAAACCCATGTGTGGTGGCCCAATTCTAAACACGGTCGACCATATGCTGGAGAGAAAGTGCAATGAGATGACAGTCAGCACCTGCACAAGCAATAGCGAAGTCATCAACATAGAGTGATGACCAAATATTGGGTGGAAGAACAGAGGCCAAATCATTTATAGCAAGGAGAAAAAGTGTTGTGCTTAGAACACATCCCTGAAGGACACCTTCAGCTTGGACGAAGTCCGGGGAAAGAACATTATTGACTCGAACACGGAAATGTCTGTCAGTTAAAAAGTTCTTAAGGAAGGATGGTAGATTGCCTCAGAGGCCTAAGGAGTGGGCCTGGGCCAAAATATTATACTCCAAATTGTGTCATATGCCTTCTCAAGGTCAAAAAATATGGCAATAACTGAGTGATTATTCACAAAGGCATTATGAACATACGTATCCAAGCGCAGTAAGGGGTCTATGGTAGAAAGACCCTTACGAAAGCCATATTGACTAGCGGAGAGACTGTTGTGTGTCTCTGAATACCACATTAAACGTCGATTTACGAGACATTCCATCACTTTGCAAACTGCACTAGTAAGAGCGATGGGACGATAGTGGGAGGCATCATGTCCTGTAGTACCCAGTTTGCAGAAAGGGAGAACAATGGCAGATTTCCACAGCTGGGGAAGAACTCCTTGTACCCAAATAAGATTGAAGAGGTGTAAGAGGACAGTAATGGACTGTACCAAAGTAGAGGGGGAGGGAAGAGTGTAAGGGACTGGCGATGAAGTGTGGGGGGGACAGAAGAGGCAGAAACCTGGGAGGTGGCAGAAGAGGGAGAAACTTGGGAGGGGACGGGGGTGGAAGGCATAGTACAAGGAGGAGGGTGAATCTCCACACTTGTAATAGAGCCAGAGAGAGGGGAAGAACTAGGTACAGAGACTGGAAAGGTAAAGTGTGGAGGTGGAAGAAGGGAAGGAAGGGGCAAAGAAGATTTGAGGAATGTGGATTTTTTTGACTTCTGAGAAGTAGAGGGGCAATTGGTATTAGGTGTCGTATGAGGTCTTGTCGATACTGGGCTTGTGAGGAAGGACGCGAAGATGTGAGAACAGACTGAGTTGTAGTCGGGACGTCAGAGCCAAGGACAGCAAAAGGATTAGATGCCGGAGTGGCTATGGGAGTGGTAACAACAGAGGAGGCTGCAGAAGATGGGATCCCAGAAGTGGGAGGATGTTTTGAAACACGAGAATAAGAAACACAGGGTAGTCTCCCTTGGAGACAGAGATGAGTAACTGCTATAGCATAAGGGAGACCTGCCTCTTTGAGGCAACGGATTTCACGTTCATTTAAGTAGACCTGGCAACGGCGGGAGTATGAAGGGTGAGCTTCATTACAATTAAGGCAAGATGGAGGTTGACTGCAAGATGTATCAGAATGGTCGTCGGCACCACAGACTGGGCATTCGGCCATAGATCTGCAATATTTTGCTGGTTGACCAAAACGCCAGCAATTTCTACACTGTTGCAGTGTAGGTATCACCTTTTGAGCTTGTAACCAATGTCCTGCGACATATGCAGAGGACGGGAGTTCTCGGCTGTCAAAAGATAAACGAGCCACATTGCAAGGGTAACGTCTCCGCCCACGGGCAGGACGGACATAAGTGTCTACTTTGAGGATTGGGAGATCCTGGAGTTCCAGCTGTTCAAGAATGTCATTGCCACATGACTGGAAATTCTGTTAGACTATGGTATGGGGCAGAATGACAGTACCACTACAAGAATTGAAAGATGTTTTTCAATAGTGATAGGAGTAGTATCGATATTCGAAAGGAGAGAAAGATCATGAGCTTGGGTAGCATTCTGGACAGTGACGATGCGCGTATCGGTCTTGAGAGCATGAAATGAAATATCTCTACCAACATGATGTAGGAGCGCTTTGCCAATACTATGGTCAGAAAGGTAGGCAGAAGAAGAAGTCAGTCTTAAAGTAAAGAATTTAGTCCATTGTATGGTCCGAAAACTGAGCGTGGAGAGGGAGTGCATGATGTGTCAGTCTTTTCCAAGTAGAATGGGAAGGTAACGAAGGAGCATCATCAGGAGATTGACGTTGGCATTTAGGAGTAGGACCGGAGTTGGTCGGGCATGAAATGGGCGGGCAATTCAAAAATTGCCGTACCCTAGAGGGAGAAGCCGGAAGCATAGTTAAAGGAGAGCGGAGTTCAGATAAATTGAAGGAGTCAGTCGAAGCCCAGGTACCTGAAGCGGGTGAGGAAACAGCACCAGCAAGAAGTACAGGGGCATCAGGAGTGTCCGAAGAGTGGTCTAAAAACAAGGCAGGGTCAGAATGGGGTGCGGTATCAAGAAGGGGCCCGTGGGTAGTGGGTTCATGGATTGGGTTCTCCATGGTTAGGTTACTCCTTTGCTTTTTGTTTTTAAGAAAAAAAAAAGAAAGAAAATAAAATAAAAATAAAAAAAAGAATAAAAAAAAAGGGGGGAGCGGGGAGGAATGGTTCCCAGGAGGAATGAAAGGGCCGGAAATCTCCCTCCACGCCCAAGAGGACCTCAGCACCGCTAGTATCGCAGATGCAGCATGGAACCCGTGCCATACCCTACCCTTCATGCCAGTAAACAAGCTATCCGGGATAGCAACCTCACATCTGCCGAGCTACCTCGGTGGACAAAAGAGAGGGCGGCCGGATATCCACCACAAAGCATACCTCCTTCGGCCACCACCCCCGGAATCCGAAAGGTGGCTTCCAGAGATATACCCATCGCTCGAAAGACACCCAAAGCTACTCCGGGATACTGGAGAGGGATTGGGACATCCCCAGGCGATCCAGATTCCACGGCAAACTATGCCACCACCAAGAACCTCAACGGAATGGGATGGACCCCGGTATCCTTTCCCCTACCTAGGAACTAGCGCGCCTGTGGGAGAAATCCCAAAGGCCAAAAAGAGGAAGGGCAAAAGGGAGGGGCAGGGAGGAGGAGAAAAGGAAAAAGGGGAGGATGGGGAGGATGGGTGTGGAGAAATTTTCTCCAGGAGGGGGGTATCAGCCCCTTCAGCCCTTTCAGCCCTGAGGGGCCAAGCCCTCTCAGAAGGGGCGAGCGTCTTGTTTACTGCTAGAGTGAGTAATTGATCACAGATGCTATGCCACGTAGTCAAGTGACCTCCGCTCCTTGCAGCGGTGTTGCAAAGTGTATTTTTATAAGAGACAGTACATTCTTACTTTAGCAGGACAATTAAGGAAAATCCTGCTCCCACTTTATAACCATAGTAAAGATAGTGTACATTGTTGTCTATGCTTAAGACAGCAAGAAACAAACATTCTGCTTTGCTTCATCGAGGAGGTGACAAGGATGCAAGGTACTAGGTCAGCGTTTTTTTTGTGTATTAGGGGAGCAACGGCTTGGGGCGGTGTGGCGTCGCGAGACTAGCTTTGACTCTAGTGAGAGTCACACTGACGCCAGGATAACCAGCAAAGAACACTGATCTGTGCATTAGTGTGAATAAAGTGTCTCACAAAACACAATAAACACTTAAGAGAAGTGTGATCAGCTTCTCTTGTGATAAAATTGTGAACAATAAAGACAAATCTTGTGGAACATAGTGCACCAGTGTGCGTTTCCTAGACAATGGAAGACGTGGACATCCAAGGACACTTCAGCTTCTATCAAGTCACCGATACCTGTCGAAGGTGTTGAGAACACCATAGCTCACGTTACAAGAGCAAGGTATGTTACGAATTTCTTGTAGATCGGGGGACTGCGCAGTTCTTGAGTCGCAAGGAGTTTGTAATCAACCTATAGTCAGCAGTAAGGTGTGGACTTTTGAGTCCAAACAAGTAGGTATATCGTCAGCCATCATCGAATGAAATATGCTGACATAACACCCCTCAGGGGTAATTTATATACTTACAAATTATATTTCTTGACAGCCCATGTTGAGATGCCTTCGACAGCTTTCAAGACCTCGTCTGCAGGGGCGGCTGTGTAGACGATTTGCTGTCTTTTATCAGTTAAGTGTTCAATATATTTATATTTATAAATTATATCTTAGCTGGTAAGGCCAATATCTTCAACAATAGGATAGGGGAGGGGAGATTGGGGGGTAATTAGGTTCGGTCTGAGGAAGAAGACTGAAGGGTCTAATTCCTCAGACCAAGAGCCTCTTCACCACGCCAAGGAGCCCCCCTTGAAGAGGATACCAATATACAGTCGCTGGACATATTTCTAGAAGTTCTGCAGCTTGTGTAACTCTTTGAAACATGTTTTCATACACAATGGTATTTTACACTCCTCACACAAAAAACGAGTATGTGTGCATTTTTGTGGACTTTTTTTTTATGTGCAAAGACAAAACACCTCATCTGAGCAGTTTTCTTCAAAGTATTAGAAGGCAGTTGTGTTAGGCAGTTATTCTAGGTAAATGGTCGTGTCATTATTCCTTCCTTCCTGCATTCCTTTCCTACCTTGCTTCCTATATTCCTTCGTCTTTCCTTCCTTACTTTTTTCCTTCCTTTCATCTCGTCCTTCCTTCATTCATGCCTTCCATTCTTCCTTCCTTCTGGTTTCTATAATATATATACACATATATAATCACTAGATACTTTCATATAACTGCTATTATCTTCATTCAGCAAGCTTGTCTTGTGTGGGAGTGTGTGGCTTATAATTGTTTAGAGTCAAGGGTTGGCAGCTCTCAAAATGACATATTGTCTCATTACTCACTCCTCCTACTGCCTGTCAAAACAATGAGGTCGGATGCTGCTTCCCTCCATTCTATCTAATTATCTTTCTCCCTCATTCTATCTCTTTCAATTTGTCTCTCTCTTTCTATCTCTGTCTCACAGGTACACATAAATACAAGTATACATAGTGTAATTTATTTAGGATAACCCAAAAAATCCAGACAAAGTGGTATACTCTGCCTGAAGATGTGAGTAAAGGTGATGACGCAGTCTTGTGGCTCTCTCTGAGACAGAGAGCTAGATGGATAAACAGGGAGCTTGACAGACAAATAGACAGAAATGTTTGTGTACCAGCAAAAACAAAGTGAGGGGGATGGTCATCTAATCTTTTCTTATCAGCTGCACCCTCCCCAACCCTCATTTACGCTCATCAAATGTCAGCTCTTATCAGATGTTATCATTCCTTATCTTGTCACTGTCAGGGGTGGACTTTGTTTTTCGTGCTTCAAAGGAACATATAATTACATATTATTATTCTTACATCTTCTTCTTCTTCTTTCTTCCTCTTCTTCCTTGTCTTCTTCCTCCTCCTCTTCTTCTTCCTCTTCCTCTTCTTCCTCCTCCTCCATTCTTCTGGTATCCTGCGCATTGCTTTTGGTCTCAAACTCCTCGAAATCATGAAATTGATCTTCACTGACACCTCCATCTGTGTTAGAGCATCACTTGGGAAGAGAAGAGTCCCAGATTTGCTGGTGAGTCACATATTTCTTACCGCTAAGTATGCTGAAAATGGACAGCTGAAATGGCATTCCCACAATGCACCACTGGCTCACCGATTTTTTTTACATGGTGCACACTGACCATGGAGACCCATTCTCTCACATGTGAGCCTACCAGCTTTCTCCTGCTTGATTTGAAGCCACTAGAATTTATGCGTATAGATACATCAAATATGGTATCTCCTATGACTTATTTATACGACCGCGACAGTCAAAGGTTTAAATATTTTTAAATATCCAGCTTAATACATCAAGAAATGATTCCCCTATATCATGATACACTGAGGGTAAATTTCTAGGTCCTCTCCTTGACTGTAACCTTAAATTTCATTCCCACATCCAAAACATATCTAAGAAAATTTCCATATCAGTAGGCATCCTTTGCAAGATACAATTCTATGTACAACAAATGACACTCCTTACCCTATACCACTCATTAATATATCCTTACCTCACCTATGGTATTTGTGCCTGGGGCTCAACCACAGCCAACCACCTTAAACCTTTAATAACCAAACATAAAGCTGCTGTGTGGATGATTACCAGTTCCTGTGCTAGATAGCACACACACCTACTTTTCAAAAGCCTGAACTTGCTAAATATACAAGACATACACTCATATTATTGTGCTTATTACATACACAGAACATAAAATTCCTCTGTAAACTCTCAACTTAAACTATTCCTTGAGAGTTACAACAGAATGCACAGTCACAATGCAAGGCATAAAGCACTCTTCAGTATCCCTTGTGTCAGTCTCAAACTATGTAACAATGCTATGCACATAAAGGGTCCAAAGATCTGGAACTCGTTACCAGAACCGGTAAAGGATCCACTGACTACTTATAAATTTAGGACTTTGCTAAAAAATCATCTTATCTCTAAATACTGACCAATTCAACCCTAACTTCCACCAGTCAATGAAATATTACTTCCTGAACCATTATTTGTAATATTGATTTTATTATATGCAGCTCCAGGATTATTGTTAAAAACCTCCACCTTGGCTACCTCATATTAGTATTGAGATTAAATAAAAATATACCACAGTTAACCACTACTATCTTGTCTAATTTTATGTAGTTACTATGTACTATTATTTTTCTAGTTTTAAGTAGTTTCTATGTACTGTACTAAGATTAGTCTGCCCGAAATGCCCCGGCATGATAGTGGTTATCTTTGTGTTTAGCAAACCAAAATTACAATTACACATTGTAACCTTTACAAAGAAATAAACTTTACTGTACTTTCCTCTTGTTCTATCGTGGAGGTTCGAAAGGAGATAACGAGGGTTGAAGATATACACACTTGTTGGATGGTAACACTATATATTGTCAGACTGTGGTAAGGGAGGCCCAGCCTACCTGTAGCTGCCTGGTAGGTCTAAGCATGGACTGAGGAAGTTCCAGAGGTACTCGCGCACACATGCGCATCACGTGACATCACACAAACAGTCACTAGGCCCACTAAGGGATCATATATATAAAACATATGGATGGTACTATGATACTCAGATAAGCTATGCAACACATGTAAGGGGATCAGCAACTATGCTGACAGCTCGGTCATGTTACGTATGTCGTCACAACATACAATACTATGCTATAGGCTGAACAGGCAGGTGATTCTGGGCTGATTCTATACAATAACAAAGACATATGTAACTTAGAACTAATGGATGGTGTCATAATGAGTGTTAACATAATGAGTTTTAATGTAATGCATTACAAATTATAAGTACAAGTCATATTATAATAAAGGGAAATGGAATTGATCGATCGATCTGTATTCATGCACTCTAACGGATTCTGCGGAAGAATAATTAAATATTTACAAAGTGAAAGTAATTAACAGCAAGGCAAATCTGGTGCACACAGATCAGTATTGCTAAATTCTCAGAATTCAGAGGGAACATGAACACAAAAAATTTCTGAAAACCTGATCAGCTAATAACAAGACACACAGTTGACAATTTTCATTCATTTCGGACATCTAATTATACAGGCTGTTTACATTTAAACCCAATTCTGCGAGGGTAAGATTTACATATGTAGAATGGTTATCATCTTTGGCTGGATCAAACTCTTCTGCGATGGCTAACACATGCCTTGATTGAGGGCGATCTGAACGAGTATCTACAAAAGATACAGCTGCATTCACTAGTGACTGTGGAATTACTAACTCTTCTGCAAGGAGTACTCAACTCAACTGTTCGATACAGTAATTCTTGGCTCATCACAAAGTCACTAATGGGTGCTGGCGGCTTCACAGTCAGAATAAGATCTTCCTGGAGCAGGAATCAAATCACACCAGACCACAAGGGATCTGTTCTTTCTTACTGGAGGAATGAACAAACTCGGTGAAGTGGATGACTCTCCCCGGTTGAAAAAAAATAACGCTATAAGATGCAATATGAGCAAGGGAGAATGGATCTAATATCTCTCACTGCAAGCAAAGGGAAAAGAAATGAACATGGTCAACAATACTGATATTCAATCTGAGTCACACACAGTGACACGATGTATCAACTATGAAGAAACTACACTTACAAACGTTAACAACTTGTGAAAGTTACTCGAGAAATAACTTTTTACATAGCACTGATTACTGTCAACGAGGATGGGATCACCATCTGGAACACAAGGGACAACAACAACACTCAAGTGAGTACACTAGCCACAGAAACATCTTTCTGCAATGGCTTGTGGCATCAGCAAGAGATGGCATAACTCATTGCAAGTAAAGTTCTTCTCAAAGCGTCCCCTGGGAAGGAACAAATACTTGAACAAGTCGCCATCACAAGGATAGTAGTCTCAGCACCCAGGGTTGTCTGAGGTTCCTCTGAAACCCAAGGTAACTGTACGCTATCCTGCGTGCACGATATTGTGGCTGGAGTCCAGACAGGATTGACAGTATTACTAGTACCTGGCCGCTCGGCTACATAAATAAGTAATTCATGGATCTATAGGAACTTTATCTGAACTTCACATTTTGCAGCACTTTAACAAATCTCAGATACAAGCTGTGAGAACAAACACTTTGCTCAAGGGTTAGGCATTGTCTTCCAGTCAGTAAGGGAATACTGGTACCATGGACTGATTCATATTGACTTTGACTGGCATGATACACTAAGTGAACATTCAAAAGTGACTTGGACATCTTCTCGGGGAACTTACTCAAGGACATAAAGGCAAAACAAAAAAAAAAAAAATAGAGAGAATGACACAATAAGCTTAAATAGGAAGAAAATGCATAACTAATCTGCATAAGTAAAGAAAAAAAAATTAAGTCACAATGTAAGAAAGGAAAACTCTCACTCACAGAAGAAAATACTCAACTGAATAAGCAACACTTTGAAAACCTGTATGTAAATTATGTGATCAGGCATATGGTCACTCTCTTGAACACTGTGCTTAATTGTCCACTTATTGAGGAATACAGAGACAGACAGTATAATAACCTATGTGACATGTCAAGATATCTTATTAATGAAAATAAGATACCAGATATACTAAGCAAATTTCCTAAATTTGCTTGTAACAGATAAGTGAACTATAGATATGTAGATATAAATCCATATGTATTCCTGTTAACCCTTTGGGGCCTAGTTCCTAGGCCTTTTGTGTATCCATATGCTCTCACGCTACCGTCCACAGGATGGATATGGGGTGCACAATAAACTAGCCACTTCGGTGGCAAAATCTAAAATCTAATCTTTGAAAACCAAGAGAAATTGTACTTTACTCAAATCAAATTTACTCAAATTTACTTTAAATTGAATTAATGGCAGAGTGAATTGTCTTTACTCTCAATGCAATAAGAAAGTTCAACAATAAATGATAAATCAATCAAAAATGTTAAAATGGACTCAATAAAGCTTGTGCAAAATTAAAACAAACTTGGAAGGCAATTCTAAATAAAAATTATTAAGTGACACACAAGGAACAAATTATTATGCACAGAAAATGTAAAACTGAAATTACAGAATATTGCGCTGAAATGAACTGTAGCAATATTGCAAATAACAATTTCTAATCAAAAGTACTGCACAACACTACATAAAATTTCTGCAAGAAAAATTTTAATGGCAATACAATGTTTACACAAGAATTCTTGTAAAATGAGTCAATGTTGCAATGATAAAAAAAAATTACGCACACAAGAAAATACAGTTTATAAGAGAAAAAAGAAATATTATCAAGGAATGAACTGATTGAACACTTTAACTCTTAATTGCAGCTTAAACAAACACTTACTGAACAAGCAAAAGAATGATTTACTTTAAAAGAAGAACTTGAAAATTGCACTAAGAGTGAATTTGTTCAATGAAATATAAAAATAATAGATGCAATAACACAGAACAAAAAGGTTTGAACACTTACAGTGATGCAGAACAAAACATATCAATATGAACACAATACTAGAATTTTCTTGCAATGAAACTTGAGGTATGAAAAATTTTGGAAAATAATTGTCTTGCTTCAACAAAATAATGGCACTATTGTCTGTGGAGATAAGACAAATTAGACACTGGTTAAATGAAAAGAATTAACACAAGAATGTTCAACACACAGAGAAAAATTAAAATGGCCATTGAATGAAAACAAAAACAGCAAGAATACATAAATGCTGGGAGAAAAAATATAACTGACAACACTGAGTTGTGATGCAGAATATAAGGTAATAAATTACTGAATTACTTCACTGCAATACTGTGAACACAAGATAATTGTGAAGTGTAAACACAAGGTTTATACTGCTTATATATTGCACACAACAAGGAAAAATATTAAAGTACTTACTTCAAGTATATATATAAAAAAAAAAAACACAACACAACAGACATAAAATAAAGCACAAAAAATTAACACTGAAGAAAGAGAGAAAAAAATTGCAAACAGTATATAATGAACACTGAGTCTAATCAAGTCACTGAATGTCGCTAAGAAATCACTTTTAACACAAAAAAGAAATGTCTCAACACTCACAAATGTCTCTATGAAAAAAAAAATATTATTTGTTAACACTGTAGCAATGTTGTACAATGAGGTGGAGGGTAGTGAAGGGTAGTAGTGGAGACTTGTGGTTGGATGTGTTTGCTGACTACTCTCCACACGTGATCGAAGAATTTATGCTTAAATCGATGATGAACTCACACAGGAGGCTTTTATGATGGCACAAACTGATGAAGGAACACACCTGGCTCTTGACCCCCTATGTGGTCTGTAAAATGTGGTGCTAGAAGCCGTAATAAGGGTACAACAACAGTGGTAGTGGGTGAGGTGGACGGTTGAGGCAGTGCGGTGGTGAGACACCGCGTGGTGACTGGGCCTATGGGATGAACAGCGTAAGCCACACTGGGGACACCCGCACTAGGCACAAAGAAATTCTAAGCAGGGCTGGCTTAAAAACAAACCCACAAAATACCACAACACCACAGGGAAGATAAAACACTCAGAATGGCTGGAACTTGAAGCACAAAGCGATGAAGAAGACTATACTTGAGTACTGGGTTAGTCACCTGGGTTAGTTGCTGGCTAGCTTGGCTTAAACCTTCACACAGACTGGCTTGATAACTTGTAACGATGAGCACAGCAGGGGTGGAAAGCTGGCTTGGCAGGCAAGGCTGGATGGTGTAAGGCTGGCTGGACTGGGCGTGGGCTGACTCCCCCACCACAGACTGGCTTAGGTGGCTTGGCTTAATTTGCAAACCCGGGTCAACCCCTTGGAGGTAATGCAAATAACAATTAATATGCTAATACACAGGTACTGACCATAAGTGAAGCAAGAGGCTGGTGAAAGCTTGCTTGGGGTAGGTCGGCCTACTGACCACACAAAATGTCCATCATCGGCTGCGAGAATTTATCTCCGTGCATCAGTGTAATTGTCAATTTTATGCCCACACCGCTGTCACCAATTGTCATGGGGTTCGAAAGCAGATAACGAGAGTTGAAAATATACTCACTTGTTGGATGGTAACACTATATAGTGTCAGACTGTGGTAAGGGAGGCCCAGCCTGCCTGTAGCTGTCTGGTAGGTCTAAGCGTGGACTGAGGAAGTTCCAGAGGTACTCGCGCACACATGCGCATCATGTGACGTCACACAGTCACTAGGCCTAGTAAGGGATCACATATATAAAACATATGGATGGTACTATGATACTCAGATGAGCTATACAACACATGTAAGGGGATCAGCAACTATGCTGACAGTTCAATGAATATTTCACTCCTGTTGGTTACTGCAGTAAGCAGATTACAGATAATCTTACAGTATTTTCCAATATATATATATATATATATATATATATATATATATATATATATATATATATATATATATATATATATAGTGGACCCCCGGTTAACGATTTTAATCCGTGCAAGAGGGGTAATTGTTATGCGAAATAATCGTTATGTGAATGAATTTTCCCCATAAGAAATAATGGAAATAAAATTAATCCGTGCAAGACACCCAAAAGTATGAAAAAAAAATTTTTTTTACCACATGAAATATTAATTTTAATACACACAAACTGAAAAAGGCATGCACACTTACATGACACTTACTTTTATTGAAGATCTGGTGATGATTGATGGGATGGGAGGAGGGGAGAGCATTATCTTCTTACTGTTTAGAAGGGGAATCCCCTTCCATTAGGACTTGAGGTAGTAAGTCCTTTTCTGGGGTTACTTCCCTTCTTTTTTTAATGCCACTAGGGCCAGCTTCAGAGTCACTGGACTTCTTTCGCACAAGATATCTGTCCATAGTGGCCTGTTACCTCTCGTTCCTTTATGACTTGCCTAAAGTGTTTCACAACATTGTCAGTGTAATAATCACCAGCACGGCTTGCAATAGCTGTGTGAGGGTGATTTTCATCCATGAAGGTTTGCACTTCAAGCCACTTTGCACAGATTTCCTTTATCTTTGTAGTAGGCAACTTCTTCAATTTCTCTCTCCCCTCCTCTGAACCAGTTTCCCCAGGTCTGGCCTCTTGCTCTTGAAGTTGATCTATCAGCTCATCAGTGGTTAGTTCTTCATTGTCCTCCTCCACCAACTCTTCCACATCCTCCCCACTAACCTCCAACCCCAAGGACTTTCCCAATGCCACAATGGATTCCTCAACTGGCACAGGATTCTCAGGGTTAGCCTCAAACCCTTCAAAATCCCTTTTGTCTACACATTCTGGCCACAGTTTCTTCCAAGCAGAGTTCAAGGTCCTCTTAGTCACTTCCTCCCAAGCCTTACCTATAAGGTTTACACAATTGAGGATATTAAAGTGATCTCTCCAAAACTCTCTTAGAGTCAGTTGAGTTTCTGAGGTCATTACAAAGCACCTTTCAAAGAGCTTTTGTGTACAGTTTCTTGAAGTTGGAAATAACCTGCTGGTCCATGGGCTGCAGGAGAGGAGTGGTATTAGGAGGCAAAAACTTCACCTTAATGAAGCTCATGTCCCCATAAAGTCGCTCTGCCACGTCTGTAGGATGACCAGGGGCATTGTCTAACACCAGGAGGCACTTAAGTTCTAATTTCTTTTCAGTTAGGTAATCTTTCACATTGGGGGCAAATGCATGGTGTAACCAGTTATAGAAAAAGTCCCTAGTGACCCATGCCTTACTGTTTGATCTCCACAGCACACACAAATTATCCTTGAGGACATTCTTTTGCCTGAACGCTCGGGGAGTTCAGAGTGATACACTAATAAAGGCTTAACTTTGCAATCACCACTAGCATTGGCACACATCAACAAAGTAAGCCTGTCTTTCATAGGCTTATGTCCTGGGAGTGCCTTTTCCTCCTGAGTAATGTAGTCCTGCTTGGCATTTTCTTCCAGAACAGGCCTGTTTCATCACAATTAAACACTTGTTTCAGGTTTCAGTCCTTCAGTTTCTATATACTCCTTGAATTCCTGCACATATTTTTCAGCTGCTTTGTGGTCCGAACTGGCAGCCTCACCATGCCTTATCACACTATGGATGCCACTACGCTTCTTAAATCTCTCAAACCAACCTTTGCTGGCCTTAAATTCACTCACATCATCACTAGTTGCAGGCATTTTTTTAATTAAATCGTCATGCAACTTCCTAGCCTTTTCACATATGATCGCTTGAGAGACGCTATCTCCTGCTAGCTGTTTTTCATTTATCCACACCAATAAGAGTCTCTCAACATCTTCCATCACTTGCGATCTTTGTTTCGAAAACACAGTTAAACCTTTGGCAACAACAGCTTCCTTGATTGTCTTTTTGGTGCCCACAATAGTAGCGATGGTTGATTGGGGTTTCTTGTACAACTTGACTAGGTCGGCAATACGCACTCCACTTTCATACTTATCAATGATCTCTTTCTTCATTTCAATGGGTATCCTTACCCTTATTGGTGTACGGTTGGCACTAGAAGCTTTCTTGGGGCCCATGGTCACTTATTTTCCAGAAACACCACCGAAAACACTGTAATAATACGAAATATTCCGAGTGTATGCTTGGATGTTAGCGCGGAGGCTGCCTGGTAAACAATGGCACGGGCGGCACATGTGAGGCTGGGTGAGGGCGCACATTGGACGCGTCTCGGACGAAAATCGGTGAGCGGGTTTTTAATCGGTATGCGCGGCAAAAATTTTGCGATTAAAGTAAGCGGTATGCGAAATAATCGCTATGTGATGCCATCGTTATGCGGGGGTCCACTGTATATATTGTTCATACTCTATATTAACTCTCATGAGTACACAAGTACTTTTTATAAAATATATAAGATATTCTGAACATTAATAAAACTTATCTCCTCTATGAACTTAAATGATTTATATGACTAAGATTTCATTAACATATTTCACTCTCAACACTGTTATGGTACATCCCTTTTATATATTCTCATGAATTTAAAACTAAAATATTCCTGAAACATTAATCACTAACATGTTTTATCTTCTGAATGTAGTCGTGAATGTCTCACAAGTCTGCTTTTTACACTAAAACATTTCAAACACTCTGAACATTGATATGGTTTATCTCCGGTATGTATTCTCACATGTATCAGAAGATCGGGTTTTCTTCTAAAACATTTCAGACACTCTGAACATTGATATGGTTTATCTCCTGTATGTATACTCATATGTCTCACAAGACTGCATTTTAAAGTGAAACACTTCAGACACTCTGAACATTGATATGGTTTATCTCCTGTATGAACTCTCATATGTCTCATAAGATTTTTTTTTTCACTAAAACATTTCAGACATTGAATTTTAAGGTTTATTCCTGTATGTACTCTATATGTGACACAAGATGATTTTTCAATAAAACATTTCAGACACTCTAAACGTGATAGGGTTTATCTCCTGTATGTTTCTCTGTGCCCAAAGTTTGATTTTTCAGTAAAACTTTTAAACATTGAAATTGATATGGTTACCCCGGGATGTTTCATGTGCAAAAATGGGTTTTTTTTAAAAAACATTTCAGACACTCTGAACATGATAGGGTTTTTATTCCTGATGTACTCTATATGCTTACAGAGGCCTTTTGCGTAAAACATTTGCATTTGAACTTGTAGGGTTTTATCCCCTGTTGACTCTCTTTTTCCCAAAAAAAGATGCTTTTTTACTAAAATTTCAGAATCTGAAATTTTTGGGTTTTATCTCCTGTATGTACTCTCAATGTTTACAAGTAGCCTTTTAAAGTAAAGCTTTCAGACCTCTGAACATTGATATGGTTTACCCCTGATGTAATCTCAATGTGATCAAGACTGTTTTTTCCCCATTAAAATTTACACACTCTGAAACAGTGATAGGGTTTTTTCCCCTGTTGTACTCTCTGTGTTTAAAAAGATGCGTTTTTCAGAAAAAACATTTCAGCCTTGAACATGATTGGTTTTCCCCGTATTACCTCATGTTTCCAAGATTGGCTTTTTGCAAAAACTTTCGAACTTGGAATTGATAGGTTTTTATCCCCTGTATGTACTTATGTTACCAAAAGTAGGGCTTTTTGACTAAAAATTTCAGACATCGGAAATTTGATGGTTTATCTTGATGTATTCATGTGTACCAAAGTAGGGCTTTTTGACAAAAAATTTTAGCCTCTGGACATTGTAGGGTTTATCTCCTGTGTGTACTCTCAATGTTTCAAAAGTTTCCCTTTTACAGTAAACATTTCAGACCTTAAACATTGATAGGGTTTTCTCCGGGTTTGTACTCTCTTGTTTCAAAAGCTGCATTTCCAGTAAAACATTTCGGGGACATTTAAAATTTTATATGGTTTAGTTTTTTAGTTTTTCCTATTTTTTAATGAATGTTTTTTTTTAAATTTTTTAGTACAAACGTGGATAGTTAATTTTTTAGTACCCCACATTTCTATTTCTAATTTTTTTTTAATTATTTGGGCATGAACACCATTTTTCCCTTTTGGAACTTTTTCCATGTTAGGATTTATTTAGGGAAATTTTTTCATGTTATAATCACAAAAATTTAAATATTTTGTGTTAAAAGACAATCAAAATTTTTGTATGTGTTAAAAGTTTAATAAATTAAAACCTGCGATATTAAACATTTTTATTTTTTCCGTTTTGTTTTTTAAACAGATCTGTCTGAAAGTTTTGATTACATATTATTAAATGTTTTTTTTTTATTAATTGTCATGCATTTTTTTTTGAATTTCTTATATCAAAAAAAAATTGCTTGTTGTAATATTTTCTGGTTAAAATTAAGGGAATAACAGATATGTGTTTTTGGGAAGATCAACCGTAGTCTTTCATGGTGCTTTTTGAAGTATGAAGAAAAGTGTCTGGCAAGATACAACTGTAGTTTACACTTTGGGGCTTTTGAAGTAGAAGACATAGTGTTGGAAGATAAAACCCGGTAGTCTTACATTGGTGTTCTTGAAGTACTGAAGATTTGTGTTGGCAGATACAACCTGGTAGCTTACATTGGGTTTTTTTGAAGTATGGGATTTTGTTGGCAAAATACAACCGGTAGTTACCGGTGCCTTGAAGTACTGAAGTATGGTGTTGGCAAAATACAACCTGGTGTCTTACACTGGTGCTTTTGAAAATCTGAAAATTTTAGTGTCTGGCAAGGGGCAAAAAAATGGGTTTACACTGGTGCTTCTTGAAGTACTGAAGATATAGTGTCTGGCAGACACACCCCGGGGTCTTACACTGGGGCTTCTTTAAAAACTGAAGTATAGTGTTGGCAAGACCAACTGGTAGTCTTCATGGGGCTTCTTGAAAATACTGAAAATACAGTGTTGGCAAAACACAACCTGTAGTCTTACATGGTGCTTCTTTAAGTATGAAAATATAGTGTCTGGCAAGTAAACCCGGGTCTTACATGGTGTTCTTGAAGTATGAAATATAGGTCGGCAAGCACAACCTGGAGTCTTACATGGTGCTTCTTGAAGTACTGAAAATATAGTGTCTGGCAAGATACAAATGGTTAAACTTCATGGTGCTTTTTGAAGTACTGAAGTATGGTCTGGCAAGATCAACCTGGTAGTCCTACAGGTGCTTCTTGAAGTATGAAGTACGTGCTGGGAACATAAACCTGGTAGTCTTACACTGGTGCTTCTTGAAGTACTGAAGATGGTGTTGGCAAGACCAACCTTGGTAGTTTCAAAAGTGCCTTCTTGAAATACTGAAGATATATGTCTGGCAAAACACAAAATGGTGTCTTACACTGGTCTTTTGAAGTACTGAGATATGTGTCTGGCAAAAACCAACCTGATAGTCTTTCAGGGTTCTTTAAAATATGAAGATATAGTGTTGGGAGGACACAACCCGGGTTTTCACTGGTGCTTCTTGAAGTAGAAGATTTATGTCTGGCAAGACACAACCTGGTAGTTTCCAAAAAAACTTCTGCAATAGAAACATGAGTCGTATAGACAGTATTCCTCAATTTCCCAAAACAAAAAACCTTTACTAGATTTTTTTTTTCTATTATCACATGTTTCACTAAAAAAAATTTTCTTTCTTTTAAACACCGGGTGTATCCCCCGAGGCGGGGTGGCCCAAAAAGGAAAAAAAGAAAGTTTCTCCTTTTCTTTATTTTATATGCGGAGAAGGGGTTTTAGCCCCCTTTCTCCCGGCATTTTAGTTGCCTCTTACAACAGCATGGTTACGGAGGAAAAAATTCTGTTACCCCCCAAAAGGGGATAAGAGGAAATAAACAAGAAAAAGAACAGAAAGAAAAAAAGAGAAAAAAACCCGAGGGGTGTGTATAAATTTCTTGTTCTGTATGTGTAGTGTGCCTAAGTGTAAGTAGAAGAGCAAGAAAAATAAAAAATTTCGTTTTAAATTTTATCTGTAAAGACCCCTTTAAGAAAATAACAAAAAAAGGGACAAAACAGTGATGGAAAAGATGCACAAAAAACCTGACATAAAAGAGAGAAGCTTACAAAAAACATTTTGGTCGACTTGGACCATTGACAAAATCACACACAAAACCCTTGACTTGACAAGGGCCCAAACGGACCCAAAATTCATAAACTTCTTTTTTTATGTGGGGTTTTTTGTATCTTAAAAGATAAAACACAAATTGTTTATAATAATTTTTTTTTTTTTATTAAATATTAGCTGTTCCCCCCAATGAGGTTGGCCCGAAAAGAAAAAAATTTATCAAAACTCAATTACTGTTTTTTCCTGGGATGCTTTTGACATAAAAAACGAAGGAAACGAGAAAGGCCACTGGCCCCTGTGAGGAGGTCCAAGTCTCCTACCGGCTTAAGCCAATGCACCCAACCTAGTCAGGTCAGGTCACATTGACTTAAGGGAGGAACACGGAAAACCGACCTGGTAGCACAAGCTATCAGGTCCAACTCACACCCACCCAAAATCCACTCATGTATTTATCCAACCTATTTTTAAAGCTACACAACGTTCTGGCCTCTATAACTGTACTCGGGAGTTTGTTCCACTCATCCACAACTCTATTACCAAACCAGTACTTTCCTACATCCTTGCTGAATCTGAATTTTTCCAACTTAAAACCATTGCTGCGAGTCCTATCTAGGCTAGATATTTTCAGCACACTATTTACATCCCCTTCATTTATTCCTGTCTTCCATTTATACACCTCAATCATATCCCCCCTAATTCTACGTCTTTCTTGAGAGTGCAGATTCAGGGCCCTTAGTCTATCCTCATAGGGAAGGTTTCTGATACATGGGATCAACTTTGTCATCCTCCTTTGTACATTTTCCAGAGAATTTATATCCATTCTGTAATACGGTGACCAAAACTATGCAGCATAATCTAAATGAGGCCTAACCAAGGATGTATAGAGTTGAAGAACAACCTGAGGACTCCTATTATTTATGCTTCTTGATATGAAGCCAAGGATTCTATTAGCTTTATTGCGAACACTTATGCACTGTTGTCTGGTTTCAGATTACTGCTAACCAGAACTCCTAAATCTTTTTCGCAATCCGTAATATTAAGATCTACATTATTTAGTTTATATGTGGCATGGTTTTTGTCCTGTCCAACATTTAGAACTTTGCATTTGTCTATATTAAACTGCATCTGCCACTTCTCTGACCACTGCATCAGTCTATTCAAATCTTCCTGGAGTGCTCGAATGTCCTCGTCAGAATGAATTCGACGGCCTATTTTGGTGTCATCGGCAAACTTGCCGATGTCGCTCTTTATGTCCTCATCTATGTCGTTTATGTAGATTGTGAACAACAGGGGGCCCAACACTGACCCCTGTGGAACACCGCTCGTGACGCTTCCCCACTCTGATTTCTCCCCATTTATGCAAACTCTCTGCTGCCTATTTGTCAACCATGCCTCTATCCAGGAAAAAATTTCTCCTCCTATTCCATGTGCTTTAATTTTCCTCAATAGTCTCTGATGTGGGACCCTGTCAAAAGCCTTACTGAAGTCCATATACACAATATCATATTCATTACCATGATGTACCTCCTCAAATACCTTAGTGAAAAAAGTTAATAAATTCGTAAGGCAGGAACGCCCCTTTGTAAAACCATGCTGAGATTCGTTGATTAATTTATGCTTTTCAAGGTGGCTATGAACTGCCTCGGCAATTATTGATTCCATAAATTTTCCCACTATGGAGGTTAGGCTTATTGGTCTATAGTTTGAAGCTAAGGACCTGTCACCTGTTTTGAAAATAGGTATCACATTTGCCATTTTCCACTTATCTGGCACCATGCCAGTTTGTAGTGATATGTTGAAAAGATTAGCCAAAGGTGTGCTAAGCTCCTCTTTACATTCCTTTAGAACCCTTGCATACAGTCATCAGGGCCTGGGGATTTGTTAGGTTTTAATTTATCTATTTGCCTAAGGACCATGTCACTTGTGACTCTAATCATGCACAGTTTATTATCGTCCTGTTCTACATAATTTATCATTACTGAATATCGCTGGTATCCTCCTGTGTAAAAACTGAGAGGAAGTATGTGTTAAAAATTCTACACATTTCCTTATCACTGTCAGTGAGCTGACCCGAGGAACTTTTGAGTGGGCCTATCTTGTCCCTGATCTTACTTCTGTATACCTGAAAGAATCCTTTTGGTTAGTCTTCGATTCTCTTTGCAATTTTAAACCCTCATAATCTCTTTTTGCTTTTCCAATTCCCTTTTTTATTTCTCTCTCTAACTGAATATATCGATTTCTTAATTGCCCCTCTCCTCTTTTGATTTGCCTATATATGCCTCTCTTTTGACAAATCAGATATTTTAATCTATTGTTCATCCATTTAGGATCATTTTTGTTTGATCTGATTTCCCTATTTGGAACATAATTTGACTGAGCAGCTAGAACTATGCCCTGGAAAGCATCATATCGGCAACCATCACCACCTACCTGACCCTTAGTCAGGTCATTCCAGTTCAGCCCACCTAAGAATTTTTCAGTCCTATGAAATCAGCCAAGCGAAAGTCAGGGACGGAGACTTGATTGCCATTATTAGGGGAATTCCATGATATATTAAAATTGAGTGATTTGTGATCACTTTTCCCAAGCTCATCATTAACCTCAAGATTATTAATTAGTGTTTCCCTACTGGCAAGAACCAAGTCAAGGAGGTTATTTCCCCTAGTTGGCTCTGTCACAAACTGTTTTAAAAAACAATCCTGGATCGTAAACAAGAAAGTCACCTGACTCTAAATTTTCCTGTCAAATTGCTCCAGTCAGTCCTGTCTATAGTTGAAATCTCCCATTAGCACAACATTTTCGTATGTAGATGCCTTATGAATTTCGTCCCATAGAAGTTTACTGCACTCCCTATCAAGATTTGGGGCCCTGTAAATCACACCCAAAATTAGTTTTTCTCGGCCCTCGAGAAGCTGTAACCAAACAGATTCAGTGGCTGACGCTTCTAATTTAATATCTTGTCTAACACAACAATTTAAATTGTCTCTGACATACATCGCTACTCCACCACCTTCCCTGTTGACCCTGTCAGTGTGGAATAATTTATAGCCTTGTATGTGACATTCAGAGGGCATCTCTCTATCTTTCAGATTGAGCCAGGTCTCTGTTATAGCAATAATATCTATGTTTCCTGCACTTGCAATTAATCTTTGCTCATCTATCTTATTTCTTACACTCCTGCTATTAGTATAGTAAACCTTAAGGGAGTTAGTCCCTTGCTGCCCTCTGCTGTCCCCTTTGTTTGCTGACCTGATCTATTGTCTTTATTTATAACTTCATGCTGAATGCCTTTTATACATTTACTGTTTCCAACCCTAGTGTTGCAACCTGCTTGTTTCCCACACACACCCATACCTCTATCTTCCATCAGTTTAAAATCATAGACATTTCACCAATGGCCTTCTCAATCGAGTCTGCAAGTGCTACCACCCCTGCCCCAGAGAGATGTACCCCATCCCTTGCATACATATCATGTTTGCCATAAAAGTTGTTCCAGTTATCAATGAATGGGATTGCAAGTTCCTTGCAGTATCTGTCTAGCCAGCAATTTACACCAATTGCCCTAGACAACCATTCATTTCCTACTCCCCTTCTAGGCAAGATGCTACATATGATTGGGATCCCTCCCTTAGACTTAATGAAATCTATAGCTGACCTGTACTTATCTAGCAGCTCTTCTCTCCTACCCTTCCCAATATCATTTCCACCAGCACTGAGACAGATAATGGGCTTGTTCCCATTACCTGACATGATATTATCCAGCCTGTTGACAATGTCCCCAACACCAGCTCCAGGGAAGCACACTCTATCTCTCATCTTCTTATTCCTATTACAAAAAGCACAGTCAATATATCTTACCTGAGAGTCACCAACCACAAGAATGTGCTTACCTCCATTAGCAGGGGCAGTAGTACCCTTACCTTCACTGGCCACTGAAGTACATTCATCCTGAAGAACAGAGAAGCGATTTCCTACCTTCAGATCTTCACTCTTAACTTTCCTTACTCTGATGCGCCTCCCATTACTGTGAACCACTCGCCACTTGTAGCAGGTGCTGGGCTGCACCTCACTGCTGGTAGCCGTTGCTACCTCCCCTACTACAGCCTCCTCACAGCGAGAGACAGACTGCACCTCACTGCTAGAAGCCTCATTCCCCACAACTCCAGCCACCTCACACTCTCTCCCAGACCCATTGAGGTGGACCTTCAGCCTCCTAATCTCCTCCTGGAGAAGCAAGACCTCCTCCTTCAACTCTCCAACCTCAATTTTTAAAACACTGCAGAAGCAAGCCATGCTTTGTAACCATCCACGCTAATCCCCAAAGCAGCTCAGGGTCTGTGACCTCACATGACGACTGACCACTGACCACTGACGACTGACCACTGACCACTGCAACATTAACACCCCTTCTTCAGAGTGCCCACACTGTATTTTCCATCTCCAGGACTCAAGTCCGGCCTGCCGATTTCCAAGAATCCCTGCATAAATATTACTTTGCTCACACTCCAACAGCATGTCAAGTGTTAAAAACCATTTGTCTCCTTTCACTCCTATCAAATACACTCACACATGCTTGCTGGAAGTCCAAGCCCCTTGCACATGAAACCTTCTTTTCCCCCTCCCTCCAACCTTTCCTAGGCCGACCCCTACCCTGCCTTTCCTCCACTACAGATCTATACACTCTTGAAGTTATTCTGTTTTGTTCCATTCTCTCTCTACATGACCAAACCACCTGAACAATACCTTTTCAGCTGTCTGGATAATACAGTGGACCCCCGGATTACGACGCCATCGGATTACATAAAATTTAGATTAACTTTTTTGCATCAAAACACTGACTTGGTTAACAACAAAGAATTCGGTTGAAGTCATTCGTCCTGAATGTGTCTGTGTGGCCTGAGTGGCCAGACACTCCATGTACAGCCAGTGTGCCATTGTTTGCAAGCCAGTGAGGATAATTCCATGTGTACATGCAATATATTTTGTATTATTTCATTGTTTTTAGTGCTTGTAACTGCTAAATAAGCCACCATGGAAAAAAGAAAGCTTCTAGTGCCATCCCTGTGGAAAAAGGGTGAGAAACACCAGTGAGTTGAAGAAAGCAATCATTGCAAAATGCGAAAGTGCAGTGTGTGTGTCTCCGAGCTGGCCAGGTTGTATAACAAACCCCAAACAACCATCACTTACAACCTTGACCATGAAAAAGGCAATCATGGAAGCTGTTGTTGTGAAAGGTGCAAATATACTTACAAAACAGAGTTTGTGGAGTAAATCAGTCTTTGTCAAAAAGTCAATGAGAGAGTCAGGATTAAAGGAGGGTCCAACAGCAAGAAGGGAAGCTAAAGAAAAAGCAGCAGAGCAGAGACAACATTGGAGGTAAATTCTGCATGCCCATTGATAGAGTGGGCAGTCCAACAAGATATGACTTACAGATACTAGAACCTGACAATTCTCACAGAGAGCAACAAGGCATCTCTCCATGAGATACCCATGAGTAGGACAAGTGTGGCCAATGCAAAGACGGGAAAGAGTAGTCTCCCAACTTCTACATGGGTGACAAGGTGGCCAGCAACCTACACTCGATTTAATAGAATGAAGTTTGTTATAGAACAGATCAAATCAACGTTGTTGGCAATGGGTGCGAAGGTGGGCTGCAATTACAGCAAAATAGTCTGTGAATGAAACACCTCTATATGAAACTGTGAGGTCATGTACTGCTGACAGAGCAGCAGTGTCTGCCTGTTTATTGCCCTGTACGTGAACAAGACCAGGGCTGCAACAAGAAAAATATATTTGTGCTTTGTAGAGATACTGTGTAACCAAAGTTGGATATGGAGGACTAGGGAGTGAGGTGTATCAAATTTTTGTATAACCTGTAAACGGAGGTGTATCAAATTTTTGTATAGCCTGAAAGGGAATCTGAAACAAACACAAATGGTGACATAAGTGCTGCAAGATTGGCATACAATTCAGCAGTAAAAATGCTAGCTAAGGAGAGTAAATGCCCTCACATGACACTGTCTGGAAACACTGCTGCGACTCCGATGCCATCAGAAGACTTAGAACCATCAGTGTACAGTGTGATGGCATGAGAATGAGAGCGGAAGTGATCAAGAAAAAGAGAGCAGGAAGCTACCATAGGCAGCTGGGCTTTCACGCATGGTAGTGAGAAAGAACAGACACGAACAATTGTGACTTCCCCAGGAGGGTAGTGAAAAGTGAGATGCAACATGAACATGCAAAGTGGTAACTGAAGGGTAGACAAGAGCGAATGTAAACAAAGAGAAAAGGGACAGAGCAAACAGGGGCGATGAACAAATAAAGAATGTCTACTAACATTGGTGACTATTCTACATATGGAAGGATTGCGGAGATCGTGACAGCGACCATAGTAGCAAAGGCAAGGAGCATCATGGCGATCGGACAAGGATGGAATATTCACTTCTGCATAGACTCTAAATGGGGGAAGTGCGAAAAGCACCAAGACATAAACTTAATCCCTGGTGATGGATGGGGTTAAGGCTAGAGAGAGTAGCAGGAGAGGCTGCTGAATAGATCTGGTCACAATAATCGATTTTCAATAAAACGAGGGCTAAATGTAGGTGAAGGAGAGTTCGATGATCAGCGACCATTGAAAGATGAGCAAGGGTTTTAGGAGGGTTCAGCTGGCTGTGACAAGTTGCCTTCAGAGAGGTAACCTGACATTTCCAGGATAACCTACGGTCAAAGAGAAAGCCTAGAAACCTGACTGTATCATGTTCAAGGATACATGAGCCAAAGAGGAACAAAAGATGATCAGAGATGACAGAACGTCTAAGGAAAGTAATTTGGTGAGTTTTAGTACTGGAAAATTTAAACCCATGCATGGTGGCCCAATTGGAAACACAGTTGACCACGTGCTCTAAATTGCAATGAGGTGACAGTCAGTGCCTGCACAAGCAATAGCGAAGTCATCAACATAGAGTGATGATCAAATATTCCAAGGAGGAAGAGAAGCAAAATCATTTATTGCAAGGAGAAAAAGTGTAGTACTCAGAATACATCCCAGGAGAACACGTTCCCTTTAGACAAACTCCGGGGAGAACATATTATTAACCCGAACATAGAAATGTCTGTCAGTTAAGAAGTTCTTAAGGAAGGATGGTAAATTGCCTCGGAGGCCTAAAGAGTGGGCTTGGGCCAAAATATTATACCTCCAAGTTGTGTCATATGCCTTCTCAAGGTCAAAAAATATGGCAATAAGCGAGTGGTTATTTGCAAAGGCATTACGAACATATGTATCCAAGCGTGGTAAGGGGTCTATGGTAGAACGTCCCTTACGAAAGCTATATTGACTAGTGGAGAGACTGTTGTGTGTCTTTAAACACCACATTAAACATTGATTTACCAGATGTTCCATCACTTTGCAAACTGCACTGGTAAGAACAATGGGATGATAGTGGGAGGCATCATGTCCCGTAGTACAAGGTTTGCAGAAAGGGAGAACAATGGCAGATTTCCACAGCTGAGGAAGAATTTCTTGTGACCAAATAAGATTGAAGAGTTATAAGAAGACTGCAAGGGCTGACTAATGTAAATGTTGTAACATCTGAATATGAATGCCGTCAGGCCCAGCTGCCGATGATCGGCAAGCTGAGTGTGTCGCCTTCAGTTCCTGAAGTGTAAAAGGCACATTATAAGATTCTTCTTTGAGAGAATTATTATTATAATAAAAAAGAAGTGCTAAGCCACAAGGACTATACAGCTTCTTTGAGAGAAGAAAAGTCTAAGGGCACTAACTCTCTGGCAGACTTTGAGGAAAGAAACGAAGGACATAGAGTCCCTGAGAAATACGGACCCAATGATTACCAATTTCAATGGCAACATCAAGAGGGTTTGCTATATCAACACCGTCAACCCACACAAAAGAAGCCAGGTCAGGAGAGAATTTACCATTCAGTTTCCATACTTTTTTCCAGAGTGCACCCATAGAGGAAGCTGACGTGATGGTGGAAACATAAACTCTCCAGCAAGTGCATTTAGCATCTCAGATGACACAGCGAGCTACCACTCATTTCTGCTTAAAATCTGAAAGTCTCTCTGTGGTTCTATGATACTGGTACCTGCCCTATGCAGCACATTTCAAGCATACTGCCTGAGCACAAGCAGGAGACAACCAAGGCACACAATTCTGAGAATGCCTGCCTGAGGTTTGGGGCATAGAATGAGAAGCTGCGGTTAAAACTGAGGTCGAGAAGAGGTGTAAAAGCTCATCAATAACGAGATGAAGGAGCCCCAATAAATGCAGTTAGTTGTGAGTAAAGGTTCCAATTTGCTTGATCAAATTGCCAACATGGGCTATGCAGAGGTGGTGAATATGAAGAAGTAAGAATGATTGCAAAATTATTGCTGTCATGTTAGTCTGGGAATCAGACCAGGTGAAGTCTAGTGCAGTGGAGGAAAAGCAGACTGAGAGATCGATGCAAGAGAGAGTATGAGTACGAAGATCAAAATGAGAGCTAGTACCCCCCCAGTACCAACAATACCACCAGTCCGATGACATTCTTCTTTGCAAATATACAGGGTCTAAAGCCAGCAACAAACAACAAAATACCTTTCATCCGTGGACTGCTTGCAGAGGCAAAGGCAATGTTCGTGGCTTTCACTGAGACCCACATAAAGGATCACTTGGACAACGAAATATGGATCCCAGGTTACAACCTATACAGATGTGACAGAGTGAACAGGCAAAAGGGGGGGTTGGCCTGTACATTGCAGAGTCACTTGTTTGCACAGAACTGCTTAATGCCTCAAATGATGTAGTGGAAGTTTTAGCAGTAAAGGTCGAGAACCAAAACCTAGTCATTGTGGTAGTCTACAAGCCTCCGGATGCAACATCCCAGCAATTCCAGGAACAGCTGTTAAAAATTGACCACTGTCTGGAAAATCTTCTAGCTCCTGCACCCAACATCTTGCTCCTGGGGGATTTCAACTTAAGGTACCTAAAATGGAGGAATATAGCAAATAATATTGTTGCAGTAAAAACACCAGGAGGCAGCTCTGATGAAAACTCACACTCACACGAGCTTTTAAATCTCTGCACAAAATTCAATTTAAACCAGCAAATAATAGAGCCTACTAGAATGGAGAATACACTAGACCTCATCTTCACTAACAATGATGATCTGATAAGAAATGTCACCATATCAAAAACAATATACTCAGATCAAAACATAATTGAGGTTTAGACATGTATGCGATGGAGAAGAATAACAGAGCGGCTAAAAGAGGTCAATCTATCTGAAATGCGTAGGGAGACAGTGGTCAGAGAAATAGTAAACATCGAACTTAAGCTAAAGGAATCTTATAGGAGTCAGGAATCGTGGGAAGAACTAAAAGTCATAAATGAAATCGAAGGAAACCCAAAGTATTTCTTCTCCTATGCCAAATCAAAGTCGAGAACAACGTCCAGTATTGGGCCCTTACTTAAACAAGATGGGTCCTACACAGATGACAGCAAGGAAATGAGTGAGCTACTCAAGTCCCAATATGACTCAGTTTTTAGCAAGCCACTAACCAGACTGAGAGTCGAAGATCAAAATGAATTTTTTATGAGAGAGCCACAGAATTTGGTTAACACAAGCCTATCTGATGTTATCCTGACGCCAAATGACTTCGAACAGGCGATAAATGACATGCCCATGCACTCTGCCCCAGGGCAAGACTCATGGAACTCCGTGTTCATCAAGAACTGCAAGAAGCCCCTATCACGAGCCTTTACCATCCTATGGAGAGGGAGCATGGACACGGGGGTCATCCCACAGTTACTAAAAACAACAGACATAGCCCCACTCCACAAAGGGGGCAGTAAAGCAACAGCAAAGAACTACAGACCGATAGCACTAACATCCCATATCATAAAAATCTTTGAAAGAGTCCTAAGAAGCAAGATCACCACCCATCTAGAAACCCATCAGTTACACAACCCAGGGCAACATGGGTTTAGAACAGGTCGCTCCTGTCTCAACTATTGGATCACTAGATGCACTAGAAGACAAAAAGAATGCAGATATAATATATACAGACTTTGCAAAAGCCTTCGACAAGTGTGACCATGGCGTAATAGCGCACAAAATGCGTGCTCAAGGAATAACAGGAAAAGTCGGTCGATGGATCTATAATTTCCTCACAAACAGAACACAGAGAGTAGTAGTCAACAGAGTAAAGTCTGAGGCAGGCATGGTGAAAAGCTCTGTTCCACAAGGCACAGTACTCGGTCCCATGTTGTTCCTCATCCTCATATCTGACATAGACAAGGATGTGAGCCACAGCACAGTGTCTTCCTTTGCAGATGACACCCGAATCTGCATGACAGTGTCTTCCATTGCAGACACTGCAAGGCTCCAGGCAGACATCAACCAAATCTTTCAGTGGGCTGCAGAAAACAATATGAAGTTCAACGATGAGAAATTTAAATTACTCAGATATGGTAAACACGAGGAAATTAAATCTTCATCAGAGTACAAAACAAATTCTGGCCACAAAATAGAGCGAAACACCAACGTCAAATACCTGGGAGTGATCATGTCGGAGGATCTCACCTTGAAGGACCATTACATTGTATCAATCGCATCTGCTAGAAAAATGACAGGATGGATAATGAGAACCTTCAAAACTAGGGATGCCAAGCCCATGATGACACTCTTCAGGTCACTTGTTTTATCTAGGCTGGAATATTGCTGCACACTAACAGCACCTTTCAAGGCAGGTGAAATTGCTGACCTAGAAAATGTACAGAGAACCTTCATGGCACGCATAACGGAGATAAAACACCTCAATTACTGGGTGCGCTTGAGGTTCCTGAACCTGTATTCCCTGGAATGCAGGCGGGAGAGATACATGATTATATACACCTGGAAAATCCTAGAGGGACTAGTACCGAACTTGCACACGAAAATCACTCACTACGAAAGCAAAAGACTTGGCAGACGATGCAACATCCCCCCAATGAAAAGCAGGGGTGTCACTAGCACGTTAAGAGACCATACAATAAGTGTCAGGGGCCCGAGACTGTTCAACTGCCTCCCAGCATACATAAGGGGGATTACCAACAGACCCCTGGCAGTCTTCAAGCTGGCACTGGACAAGCACCTAAAGTCGGTTCCTGATCAGCCGGGCTGTGGCTCGTACATTGGTTTGTGTGCAGCCAGCAGTAACAGCCTGGTTGATCAGGCTCTGATCCACCAGGAGGCCTGGTCACAGACCGGGCCACGGGGGCGTTGACCCCCAGAACTCTCTCCAGGTAAACTCCAGGTAGTACCTGTATTTAAAACATGGAGGGGGTAAGAAGCAAGAAAAGCCTCCAACTGAATGCCATGGGAATCACAGTGAGACTTCCCCAGAGGAAATGATGTGCATTAAAATTGCCAAGTAACATAAGTGGTGGCGGTAATGACGAAACAAGAAAGTCAACATCTGAGATAGATTATGCTTAATAAGGAGAGAGATACAAGGAACAGCTTGCACTCCACTTATGCAAGTGGATACGGGCTGCAGTGTAATGCAGCGAAGTATGAACAAGTAGCTGATGGTATGGAATATCAATGAGTAGAAGAAAGGCATTTTCATTAAAGGTCACATCAGAAAAAGGATCTGAAGAATGCAATAAATTATAGCCTCAGATGGGATAGATAATAGCGAAGTGTAATTTTGGTTCTTGTAAGCAAACACCAACAGGGAAAAACCGGGAGAGCAACATCTGAAGCTCACGGCGATTACCCCTGAGGCTGCAAATATTCTACTGTAAATAGGCCATGATTGGCAATGATAAAGATAACAGAAATCCCTAGGTAAGGGTACCTATGGACTAGAGGGGTTAGAAAAATCTACATGTGGTGGCAGCAAAAAACGTTCAAGTAGTGAAGGAATGGAGCGCTGGGAAGAAAGGAGCTGCATAGATGGAGGAGAGGACAGAGAAGGAACAGGAGGTGGAGCAATGTCCAGTGATGGTTTAGTCTCTGCAATATATGCTGAGATAGCTTAAAGTGTTTTGGAATTCAAAGACATTGTATGGGAGACAATATTTGAGATGGAAGGAGGAGAGCAAGTAAAGATTGGGACAGTAATGGACTGTACCAAAGTAGAGGGGGACAAAAGGGTGGAGATAACTGGAGAAGTGTGAGAGGAGATAGAAGAGGAAGAAACCTGGGAGGGAGCAGAAGAGGAAGAAACTTGGGAGTGGACAGGGGAGGAAGGTACAGTGTGAGGAGGAGGGTGAATCTCCACACTTGTAACAGAGCCAGTGAGAGGGGAAGAACCAGGTACAGAGACTGGAAAGATAAAATGTGGAGGTAGAAGAAGGGAAGGAGGGGTTAAAGAAGATTTGAGACATTGGGATTTTTTTGACTTCTGAGAAGTAGAGGGGCAATTGGGAGGTGTCGTACAAGGTCTTGTCGATACTGCGGCTTGTGAGGGAGAACACAAAGAAGTAAGAACAGACTGAGGTGTTGAGGTAGGGGCTTCTGAGTCCAGGACAGAAAAAGAATTAGAAACAGGAGTGACTATGGAAGGGGTAACCACAGTGGAGGCTGCAGAAGATGGGACCCAAGAGGTGGAGGGATGTTTAGAAACACGAGAATAAGAAATATGGGGTAGTCTCCATTGCAGGCATAGATGAGAAACTGATATAGCATAAAGGAAACCTTCTGCCTCTTTGAGGCAATGGATTTCTCGCTCATTTAAGTAGACTTTGCAATAATGAGAGTAAGAAGGCTGGGCCTCCTGACAATTAAGGCAAGAGGTAGGTCAACTACAAGACATATTAGAATGGTCATCGGCACCACAGACTGGGCATTCAGCTATAGACCTGCAATATTTCGCTGGGTGACAAAATCGCCAGCAATTTCTACACTGTTTCGATGTAGGGATCACCTTTCAAACTTGTAAATGTTGTCTTGCTATATAAACAGAGGATGGGAGTTCACACCTGTCAAAAGTTAATTGAGCTATATTGCAAGGGTATCATCTCCGCCCGCGGGCAGGAAGGATATAAGTGTCTACTTTGAGGATCGGGAGATCTTGGAGTTCCAGTTGTTCAACAATGTCATTGCCACATGTCTAGAAATTCTGTTGGACAATGGTATGGGGCAGAATGACAGTACCACTACAAGAATTGAGGGAATGATGTTTTTCGATAGTGACAGGAATAGTATCAGTATGCGAAGGAAGGCCATGAGCTTTGGAAGCATTCTGAACAGTGATGAAGCGTGTACTGCTCTTGAGATAGTGAAAGGATATATCTCTACCAACATGGTGTAGGAGCACCTTGTCAATACTATGGTCAGAAAGATAGGCAGTAGAGGAAGTCGATCATAAATAATTTAGTGCACTGTGCATTCCGAAACTGAGCATGGAAAGGGAGTGCATGACATGTTGAGCTTTTCTGAGCAGAATGAGAAGGCGATTAAGAAGTATCAACAGGCATTTGTCATTGGCATTTAGGAGTGGGACCGGAATTGGTCCGACGTGGGACAGGATGGCAATTTGAAAATTGCCAAACCATAGAGGGAGAGGCTGGAAGCATAGTGAAAGGAGAGTGGAGGTCAGACTTATCGAAGGAGTTAGTCAAAACCCTGGTACCTGAAGTGGGTGATGAAACAGCATCAGCAAGAGGTACAGGGGCATTAGAAATGTCAGAAGAGTGGTCAAAAAATGAGGCAGGGTTAGAACAGAGTATGGTATCAGTAAGGGGCCCAGGGGTAGCAGGTTCATGAAGTGGGTCCACCATGATTAGGTTACTTCTTTCCTATTTTTAATAACAAAAGAAAGAAAAGAAAAGAAAAATAATAAAGGGGGAGGGGGAACAGGGAGGAATAGCTCCTGGGAGGAATGAAAGGGAAATAAATTCTCCTCTGCACCCAATAGGATTGCAGCACCATAAGTAGCTCAGATGCAGCACGGAACCTGTGCCATACCCTACCCTTCATGCCAGTAAACCAGCAATCCGGGATAGCAACCTCACATCCGCTGAGCCACCTCGGTGAACAAAAGAAAGGGAGGCCAGATATCCACCACAAAGCATACCTCCTTTGGTCATCACCCATGGAATCTGAAAAGCAGCCTCCAGAGATACACCCGTCACTCGAAAGACACCCAAAGCAACCCCCCGGGAGAAAGGAGAGGGATCAGGACATCTCCAGGCAATCCAGATTCCATGGCAAACTACACCGCCACCAAGAACCTCAACAGAATGGGATGGACCCCGGTACCCTTCCCTCAACCTGGGAACTAGATTGCCTGTGGGAAGAATCCCAAAGGCCAAAAAGAGGAAGCGAATAGGAGAGGGATAGGGAGGAGGAGGAGGAGCAAAGGGATAAGGGAGGATGGGGGAGGATGGGATAGGCTAGGGGGGATTCGAGGGCAATTAGGTTCGGTCTGAGGAACAAGACCAAAAGGTCCAATTCCTCAGACCAAGAGCCTCTTCACCACACCAAGGAGCCCCCTTTGAAGATGGCAGGCTTTCACAAAGTCTGTGTTTACTATATCTGCAAATTGTTTATGCTCTAAAGTATCCAGGACCTTATCATAGTAGTCCAGTGGCTGTGACAGGCAAGAGTGACCTGCTCTAAACCTGTGTTGGTTTGGGTTGTGTAATTGATGGGTATATAGGTGGCTGGCGATCTTGGGTCTGCATAAACTTAAAACAATAAATTTAATTAATGGAATTTTAGAAATATTAAAATTTTGTAATTAAGCCCATATGAGGCTAGGTTTGCAATTGCAATACATTTTTTTAAACACATTGGCCATTTCCCACCACAGTATGGTGGCCTTAAAAGAAAAACTTTCATCATTCACTTCATCACTGTCTTGACAGATAGGTGCTTACACTACAGCTATAAAACTGCAATATTAACACCCCTCTCCAGGACTCAAGTCCTGTGGAGAAATTTTCTCCAGGAGGGCGGTATCAGCCCCCTTCAGCCCCTTTCAGCCCTGAGGGGCCCAGCCCTCTCAGAAGGGGCAAATATCTTGTTTACTGCTACAGCGAGTAATTGATCGCAGATGCAGTACGAGTATGCAACGTGGTCAAGTGACCGCCACTCCTTGCAGTCCAATGTTGCAGAGTGTATTTTAGTAAGAGACAGTACATCTCTTACCTTAGCAGGACAATTAAGGTAAATCCTGCTCCCACTTTATTATCATAGTAAAGATAGTGGACATTGTTGTCTATGCTTAAGACAGCAAGTATCAAACATTCTGCTTTGCCTCATGGAGGAAGTGGCAAGGAAGCAAAGGTACTATGTCAGCTTTTCCTTTGTGCTGGGAGCAGTGATGGCGTGGGGCGTTGTGGCATTTTCAGATTACTTTTGACTCTACTGAGAGTGACACTGATGCCAGGATAACCAACAAAGAATGAACTGTGCATTAGTGAGAACAAAGTGTCTCATAAAACACAATAAACACTTAAGAGAAGTGTGATCTGCTTCTTTAGTGATAAGATTGTGAACAATAAAGACAAATCTTGTGGAACATAGTGTACCAGTGTGCGAATTCCTAGACTATGGAAGACGTGGACATCCAAGGACACTTCAGCTTCTATCAAGTCACCGATGTCTGTCGAAGGTGTGAAGAACACCATAGCTCATGCTACAAGAGCAAGGTAGGTTATGAATTTCTTGTAGTATGGGGGACTGCGCAGTTCTTGAGTTGCAAGGAGTTTGTAATCAACCTATAGTCGGCAGTTAGGTGCGGACTTTTGAGTCCACACAAGTAAGTTTGTCAGCCATCAGTGAATGAAATATGCTGACATAACACCCCCTAGGGGTAAATTATTGTTTACATAATATGATCTATTCCAGCCCATTGAGAGATGACTTCGACAGCTTCTCAAGACCTCGTCTGCAGGGGCGGCTGTGCAGGTGATGAGCTGTCTTTCTAAGTTAAGTTTTCCCTATACAAACTGTATAAGCTTAGCTGGTAATGCCATTTCTCAACATTTTGCAGCTAAGCTTATACAGTTTGTATAGGGAAAACTTAACTTAGGAAGACAGCTCATTGCCTGCACAGCCACCCCTGCAGACGAGGTCTTGAGAAGCTGTCAAAGTCATCTCTCAACGGGCTGGAATAGATCATATTATGTAAACAATAATTTACCCCTAGGGGGTGTTATGTCAGCATATTTCATTCACTGATGGCTGACAAACTTACTTGTGTGGACTCAAAAGTCTGCACCTAACTGCCGACTATAGGTTGATTACAAACTCCTTGCAACTCAAGAACTGCGCAGTCCCCCATACTACAAGAAATTCATAACCTACCTTGCTCTTGTAGCATGAGCTATGGTGTTCTTCACACCTTCGACAGACATCGGTGACTTGATAGAAGCTGAAGTGTCCTTGGATGTCCACGTCTTCCATAGTCTAGGAATTCGCACACTGGTACACTATGTTCCACAAGATTTGTCTTTATTGTTCACAATCTTATCACTAAAGAAGCTGATCACACTTCTCTTAAGTGTTTATTGTGTTTTATGAGACACTTTGTTCACACTAATGCATAGATCGTTCTTTGTTGGTTATCCTGGTGTCAATGTCATTCTCAGTAGAGTCAAAAGTAATCTGAAGATGCCACAACGCCCCACGCCGTCACTGCCCCCAGCACAAAGGAAAAGCTGACATAGTACGTTTGCTTCCTTGCCACTTCCTCCATGAGGCAAAGCAGAATGTTTGATTCTTGCTGTCTTAAGGATAGACAACAATGTCCACTATCTTTACTATGGTAATAAAGTGGGAGCAGGATTTACCTTAATTGTCCTGCTAAGGTAAGAGATGTGCTGTCTCTTATTAAAATACACTCAACGCAGTTGTTGTTGGAGATACATTCCTCCTAAATCTCCATGGCATGGCGGATTTTATGAAAGAATGATCGGCATTGTAAAATGTTGTTTAAGGAAGACTCTTCATCATCAAAGAATCGACTTAGAAGAATTCTGTACAGTTGTGACTAAAACAGAAAATAGAGTCAACAACAGACCTCTAACTTATGTTACCGATGATCTGGACAATTTAGAAGTGTTAAGTCCATCTCATTTACTCCATGGCAGAAGGCTCAAACCTGTTCATCCCATGAATGATAAAGAAATCATAGAGGATCCATCTTATTTTGAACCTGAGCAACTCAGACGTAAATTCAAACACCTTAATAAAGTGATTGAAAGTTGGGAGAAAATTTGGCGAGAAGACTATCTCACCTCATTGAGAGAACACTTCTATGGAGCTGGTGTTCCTGAAAATCATAAGTCCTTAAGACCTGGTGACATAATGATTATTGACAATGATGGTCCAAGGTCCCAATAGTCACTTGGAAAAATTGTGACCATATATCCTGATGCAAATGGAATCATCAGGACAGTTGATGTTTTGAGCAAAGGTGTGGTGAATAAGCGGACAATAAATAAACTAGTACCATTAGAATTAAACAGTGTTGAAAACAAAATTAGTGATTCTCCAGAAACCACACCGACTAAAGCTGTTCAGAAAAGACAAGCAGCAGTGGTGGCGAGTGAGAAAATTAAATTAATGTTAAGTGATGAATAGTTCACCTGGAGCGAACCTCTGCTGCCCCCCAGTGTGGAGAAATTTTCTCGAGGAGGGCGGTATCAGCCCCCTTCAGCCGTTTTCAGCCCCTTTCAGCCCTGAGGAGCCCAGCCCTCTCAGAAGGGGCAAATATCTTGTTTACTGCTACAGCAAGTAATTGATCGCAGATGCAGTACGAGTATGCGACGTGGTCAAGCGACCGCCGCTCCTTGCTGTCCAGTGTTGCAGAGTGTATTTTAATAAGAGACAGTACATCTCTTACCTTAGCAGGACAATTAAGGAAAATCCTGCTCCCACTTTATTACCATAGTAAAGATAGTGGACATTGTTGTCTATCCTTAACCCTTTCAGGGTCCGTCCCATAGATCTACGGCTTTACGTTCAGGGTCCAAACCGTAGATCTACGTCATGAGCTCAGCTCACTCTGATAAACTGTGAGTGGTACATTTGGGCCTAGATATGAGAGAATACATCTATGTGGTATGTGTGCACCACATAAAACAAATCCTGCAGCACACTGTGTATAATGAGAGAAAAAAACTGAAATCATGATTTTTCGATTAAAACCGATTTTACAGAGTTTTTTCGTATGTTTTTTATAGTTGTATTTGCTATTTCTTGGTCTCAATTGATAGAATGGAAGACATATTACAGAAATAGAGATGATTTTGATTGGTTTTAGCACTGGAAATGGCTTGAAACTGAGCTCAAAGTAGCAGAAATGTTAAATTTTTGCCGATATTCAAGAGTAAACAAACGACCTCACACGTCTAATACACACCAGCTGGTGGGTCTAATACACATTTACAAATATGGTGATGATATTTATACAATTATTACAGTATTGCATAGCAGTAAATCTTCAATTTTTTGGTGTGAATAAAAATTCATTATGTGAATAAAAAATCAAAATGGAATTTATTTGTAAAGCCTCAAAACATAACTAATGAACAGAGGAAATGTTAGTTTAGTTCCAGGAATACCTACATTGTTTATTCTGGACCCTATTTTGAAATTGGAGTATTTTGAACTTTGTGTTAAATTGGCCAAATTAACAATTTCCGATCACTTTAATTTGTAGTTGAAACAGTTGACTTGCTGATTTATTGTGCTCAATCGACAGAACAGAAGTAATACTAGTGAAATAGCTAAGAATTTGGTTTACTGGAATAATGTAATTGGCCTAAAATGGGAGTCAAAGTCGGCAAAATCGCCGATTCGTAAATATCGCTGACACACCAAAATTCGCGAGTGCATAATTTCATCAATTTTCCATCAAATCCGTACTTTTTGTTTTATTACCTTCACAAAAAGATTCTTTACCATTTCATAAGAAAAAATAACAATTTTTTTTTTTTTAAATTCTTGGACACTGGGGCACCACTTCAGATTTGGGCCTTGGACCCTGAAAGGGTTAAGACAGCAAGAATCAAACATTCTGCTTTTCCTCATGGAGGAAGTGGCAAGGAAGCAAAGGTACTATGTTAGCTTTTCCTTTGTGCTGGGGGCAGTGACAGTGTGGGGCATTGTGGCATCTTCAGATTACTTTTGACTCTACTGAGAGTGACACTGATGCCAGGATAACCAACAAAGAATGATCTGTGCGTTAGTGTCAACAAAGTGTCTCATAAAACACAATAAACACTTAAGAGAAGTGTGATCAACTTCTTTAGTGATAAGATTGTGAACAATAAAGACAAATCTTGTGGAACATAGTGTACCAGTGTGCGTATTCCTAGACTATGGAAGACGTGGACATCCAAGGACACTTCAGCTTCTATCAAGTCACCGATATCTGTCGAAGGTGTGAAGAACACCATAGCTCATGCTACAAGAGCAAGGTAGGTTACAAATTTCTTGTAGTATAGGGGACTGCGCAGTTCTTGAGTCGCAAGGAGTTTGTAATCAACCTATAGTCGGCAGTTAGGTGCGGACTTTTGAGTCCACACAAGTAAGTTTGTCAGCCATCAGTGAATGAAATATGCTGACATAACACCCCCTAGGGGTAAATTATTGTTTACATAATATGATCTATTCCAGCCCGTTGAGAGATGACTTCGACAGCTTCTCAAGACCTCATCTGCAGGAGCGGCTGTGCAGGCGATGAGCTGTCTTTCTAAGTTAAGTTATCCCTATACAAACTGTGTAAGCTTAGCTGGTAATGCCATTTCTCAACAAGTCCAGCCTGCCAGTTTCCCAAAATCCATTCATGTTACCTTGCTTACACTTCAACAGCATGTCAAGTCCTAAAAACCATTTGTCTCCACTTGCTCCTATCTAACATGCTCACACACGCTTGCTGGAAGTCCAAGCCCCTCAAACACAAAAACCTCCTTTACCCCTCCCTTCAACCTTTCCTAGACTGATCCCTACCCCTCCTTCCCTCCACTAGAGATTTATACACTCTCGAAGCCATTCTATTTCATTCGATTCTCTCTATATGTCCAAACCATTTGTATTATAATTGTGTAATTGCCAAGCCGAGATTGGGGCTAAGATTGTAATTGTGAAACATAATCAATTTGCTAAGCCCAACTGGGGTTAGAAGTTATAATTGTGACAACAGCTGCGACAGTGGCATACAAGCTCTCAGGCCAATCATGCCAAATTTGGAGGCAGAAAAAATAAAACGTAGATCTACGTTCGGAGCGCTAGCTGTAAGAACGTAGATCTATGTTTGGACAGTTAATAGTGTTAATTACCTAGGAATACCCAAAATATGAAGACATAGTGCTATTCTGTGCTTGTAGATTTAACGCATAAAAAAATGATATGGCAGGCTGGACTTGAGTCCTGGAGAGGGGTGTTAATATTGCAGTTTGATAACTGTAGTGTAAGCACCCCTCTGGCAAGACAGTGATGAAGTGAATGTTGGTATAAATTGCTGGCTAGACAGGTACTGCAAGGAACTTGCAATCCCATTCATTGATAACTGGGACCTATTCTTTGGCAAACGTGATATGTATGCAAGGGATGGGGTTCATCTGTCTGGGGATGGAGTGGTTGCATTAGCCAATTCAATTGAGAGGGCAATTGATGACTTGTCTAGGAATTTAAACTGATAGATTATAGAGGTATGGGTGTTTGTGGGAAACAATCAGGCTGCAGTATTAGGGCTAAAAACAGCAGTTATTACCGGGATACCTCAAGGATATGTTTGAAAGACAATATTCAAAATAAAGTTGCTAGTAATGGCAAATCAATTGATCAACAAACAAAGAGAGATAGTAGAGGGCAACAAGTGACTAGCTCCCTTAAGGTTTACTATACAAATAGTAGGAGTCTAAGAAATAAGACAGATGAGCTAAAATTACTTGCAAGTGTAGGTAATATAGATATTATTGGTATAACAGAGACCTGGTTCAACCTGAAACATAGAGAAATGCCTTCTGAATGCAACATACAGGGTTATAAACTATTCCACACTGATAGGGTCAACAGGAAGGGCGATGTATGTCAGAGAAAATTTAAATTGTTGTCTTAGACATGATATACAATTAGAAACATCGAACACAGAATCTGTTTGGCTACAGTTTCTCGAGGGACGTGACAAACTAATTATGGGTGTGATTTATAGGCCCCTAAACCTTGATAGTGAGGGCAGTAAGCTGTTATGAGATGAAATTCATAAGGCATCTAGATATGAAAATGTTGTGATAATGGGAGATTTTAACTTTAGACAAATTGATTGGAACAATATGACAGGAAATCTTGAGTCTAGTGACTTTCTTGATATGGTTCAGGATTGCTTTTTAGAACAGTTTGTGACAGAACCAACTGGATGAAACAATCTGCTTGACTTGGTTCTTGCCAACAAAGATTCACTAATTAATAATCTTGAGGTTAATGAGCTTGGGGAAAGTGATCACAAATCACTTAGTTTCAATATATCATGGAATTACCCAGATAACTGCAATCAAATCTCTGTCCCAGATTTTCGCTTGGCCGACTTCATGGGAATGAAAAATTACTTGGGTGGGCTAAATTGGGATGTCCTGACTATGGGTCAGGTAGGTGATCTTGGGTACCAACATGACATTTTTCAGACCGTAGGCATACTATCGAAGATACGGTACTATGTTCCACAGTCAGCCCTCCTGGCCCTTTATCACTCACTTATTTACCCCTATCTCACCTATGGAATTTGTGCATGGGGCTCAACAACAATAAACCATCTCAGGCCACTAATTACCCAACAAAAGGCTGCAGTCAGAATGATAATAAACTCCCACTACAGGCAGCACAGTCCACCAATATTCAAAACTCTAAACCTACTCACCATACAAAACATCCATACTTATTACTGCACCTCTTACATACACAGAACACTTAACTTTGATATAAACCCTCCCCTCAAACGTCTCCTTGCCAACCTCATCAGAACACATGACCATAACACAAGGCACAGATCACTCTTTGATGTTCCTCGTGTCCATTTCACACTATGCAAAAACTCAATGGACATAAAAGGCCCTAAAATCTGGAATTCATTATCTGTAAATATAAAAAAAACACAATCTGTTTATAAATTCAAGTCTCTTCTCAAAGATCACTTACTCACCCACAACCAAATAAATACTGAATAATTTTATCTTATAAATTATATATCTTAAATGTTTTCTCATAATTGTATCACATAAATGTTAAACCTAAGACCCAATCAAACTCTGTTATTTTTTAATTACACTACCTAACAGAATACTCCATTCTACTGATTGTACAGCAATGCATGCAACCATATGACCTATTTTTGTAATACTCATTTGTGCTTAATTATTATCAGTTTACAATAATGTTTTACCACTGAATACATCATTGCTTAGTTAATTTTAAGCCAGCCCGTAATGCTATGCATACAAGTGGCTTTGGCATGCTGCATCTAACTGTATTCTTTTGTACTTCACTGTATCATGTTCAAATAAATAAATAAATAAATAAATAAATAAATAGTTCTAGCTACCCAGACAACTTTTGTTCCTAATAGGGAAATTAGATCAAACAAAAATGATCCCATATGGATGAACAATAGATTAAAACATCTCATTGGTCAAAAGAGAGGCATATATAGGTGTATCAAAAAAGGGGATGGGCAGTTAAGAGATCAATATATTCAATTAAAGAGAGAGAAATAAAAAAAGGAATAAGAAAAGCAAAAGGGATTATGAAGCTAAGGTCGCAAGGGATTCAAAGACTAACCTAAAAGAGTTCTTTCAGGCATACAGAAGTAAGATTAGGGACAAGATTGGCCCACTCAAGAGTAACTCTGGTCAGATCACTGACAGTGATAAGAATATGTGTGAAATTCTAAATACCTACTTCCTCTCAGTTTTCACCCTGGAAAATACTAGCAATATTCCTGAAATAATAGATTATGTAGAACAGGATGATAATAAACTATGAACGATTGCAGTAACTAGTGACATGGCCCTCAGACAAATAGACAAACTAAAACCTAACAAATCCCTAGGTCCTGATGAACTGTTTGCAAGGGTGTTAAAGGAATGTAAAGGGGAACTTTGCATACCTTTGGCTAATCTTTTTAACATGTCACTACAAACTGGCATAGTGCCTGATAAGTGGAAAATGGCAAATGTAATACCTATTTACAAGGCAGGTGACAGGTCCTTGGCTTCGAACTATAGACCAATAAGCCTTACCTCCATAGTGGGAAAATTTAAGGAATCAATAATTGCAGAAGCAATTCATAGCCATCTTGACAGGCACACATTGATTAATGAATCTCAACACGGTTTTACAAAGGGGCATTCCTGTCTTACGAATGTACTAACTTTTTTCACTAAGGTGTTTGAGGAGGTAGATCATGGTAATGAATATGATATTGTGTATATGGACTTCAGTAAGGCTTTCGACAGAGTTCCACACCAGAGGCTATTGAGGAAATTTAGGGCACACGGAATAGGAGGAGAAATTTTTTCCTGGGTAGAGGCATGGCTGACAAATAGACAGTAGAGAGTTTGCATAAATGGGGAGAAATCAGAATGGGGGCACGTCACAAGTGGTGTTCCTCAGGGGTCAGTGTTGGGCCCATTGTTGTTCACAATTTACATAAACGACATAGATGAAGGAATAAATAGTGACATAAGCAAATTTGCTGATGACACCAAAATAGGCCGTCCAATTCATTCTAACGAGGACATTAGAGCACTCCAGGATGATTTGAATAGACTTATGCAATGGTCGGAGAAGTGGCAGATGCAGTTTAATATTGACAAATGCAAAGTTCTAAATGTTGGACAGTTAAATAACCATGCCATATATAAACTAAATAATGTAGATCTTAATACTACTGATTGCGAAAAGGATTTAGGAGTTATGGTTAGCAGTAACCTAAAACCAAGACAACAGTGCATTAGTGTTTGCAATAAAGCTAACAGAATTCTTGGCTTCATATCTAGAAGTATCAATAATAGAGGTCCCAAGGTTGTTCTTCAACTCAATATATCCTTGGTTAGGCCTCATTTAGACTATGCTGCTCAGTTCTGGTCACCGTATTACAGAATGGATACAAATGCTCTGGAAAACATACAAAGGAGGATGACAATGATGATCCCATGTATCAGAAATCTTACCTATGAGGATAGACTGAGGGCCCTGAATCTGCACCCTCTCAAAAGGCAAAGAATTAGGGAGGATATGATCGAGGTATATAAATGGAAAACAGGAATAAATAAAGGGGATGTAAATAGCGTGCTGAAAATTTCCAGCCATGACAGGACTCGCAGCAATGGTTTCATGTTGGAAAAATTCAGATTCAGGAAGGATATAGGACAGCACAGGTTTGGTAACAGAGTTGTGGATGAGTGGAGCAAACTCCCGAGTACAGTTATTCAGGCTAAAATGTTGTGTAGTTTTAAAAAGAGGTTAGATAAATACATGAGTGGGTGTGGGTGGGTGTGAGTTGGCCTGACTAGCTTGTGCTGCTGGGTCTGGTGCCATGCTCCATCCTTGAGTGGAGATGACCAGGCTGGGTGGGTCATTGGGATAATCCAGTGGGTGGGTCACTGGTCTAATCTGGGGGTGGGGGGGTGGAACATGGACTTGATACGCATGGGTCAGTAGGCCTGTTGCAGTGTTCCTTCTTTCTTATGTTCTTAAGTAATATGCATTTCACTTGATCAGGAAACAGACGTGACAAGTCTGACAACTCTGCATCCTGTTGATTCATGAACCACTCTGAGACAAGAGAGACAAGCAGACAGAAAGACAAACACACACAGGCAGACAGAAAGACGGCCAGACATGCACAGGCGTACAGAAAGAAAGACACACAGAAGCTGGCGGAAAGACACACAGGCAGACAGAAAGACACTCAGGCAGACTGAAAGATAGACACACAAGCAGACAGAAAAAAAGATAAGAAGACATAGCAAGACACAGACCAACACGTTTATTTGTAACAGTGAAAACAAACATAGTCAGGGGTTCCCAGCAGTAATGCATGATCATCCAGTGTCAAACCACTGCTGTACTATCAGCAGTTAAATATCATTCAGTCTTATATCATACTCCAAGGAGTTTCATATATACTCCAGTATGTCTAAAACATTGCTGGGACCTATGAATACTTTGTATATACACCTACCATCCGACTTACAACCGAGTTCGGTTCCGAGAAACCGGTCGTAAGTCGAAATGGTCCTAAGTTGAACTTTACTACTGAATATCAACAAAACATTTTTGTATTGACTTTATTTTATTGTTTTATTTTGGTATTTCATGTTTTATTTTACTTTTTATGTTGTTAGTACTGTATTTCATACTGTAAAGTTTAGAATAAACACTGTGTACAACACAAATAGTTGATTATTTCCCAGAAATTTGGCAGAAAAAACACGGTCGTAAGTCGGGTGGTCGTAAGTTGAGCAGGTCATAAGTCGGATGGTAGGTGTATTTCTAGACAATAGTTAATAACAAAGGGAGGTGAAAAAGTTCACCTGTAAGTGTGTTTGTGACTGAGTACAACTTCAGTACTTAATATTAGTGTCAGAACAAAGATTGGCTATGAAATCACAAGAACTACTATAAATTGTAATTATCAGTACATGAAAATTATATAAAATAATATAAAAATGAGAAAAAAGGAATACTTCTGCAAGTGCCAGGACTCCATGTGGCCATCAGGTGATCATCAGTTGCCAACTTCGCGGGCTCGTATCTCGGTAAGTACTGACCCTAAAATTTTTTTTATTATATGTCACGTAGAAAAAATACTCTTCATTTCTATAAAAAATTTTTTTTTTTTTTTTCAAAATACTCAGAGCACTGGGGAGAGAGAACGTAGGTCTACATTTGGAGAGATAATGGATTAGTACCATATTTACTATCTGTCAATTGTATAATTTTTTATTATTAACCCTTTGACTGTTGAAAGCTCATTTCTGAAACTGTCATTCTATATCGAAAAATATTTAAAAAATAAAAAAAATTATTTTCTCTCACCAAATTGTTAGGAATATTTTGCTGAGTGTTTTAAGCCTAAACCATTTTTTTGCCATAAGTACCTACCACATGCAGCATAAAATAAGCTGCATATGGCAACAACAGCGAATGCTACTCACCAATTCAAAGGTTTCTTCTATTTTCCATCATTTTTTCCTAAGTAATTTATGTAGCCTTTGAGACTAAAGTAAGGTGCAATGTACAAATATACACTTATTGTTTTTTATTATTTTTTATTAACACACTGGCCGATTCCCACCAAGGCAGGGTGGCCCGAAAAAGAAAAACTTTCACCATCATTCACGCAATCACTGTCTTGCCAGAAAGATGCTTTACAGTTTTTAAACTGCAACATTAACACCCCTCCTTCAGAGTGCAGGCACTGTACTTCCCATCTCCAGGACTCAAGTCCGGCCTGTCAGTTTCCCTGAATCCCTTCATAAATGTTACTTTGCTCACACTCCAACAGCAAGTCAAGTATTAAAAACCATTTGTCTACATTCACTCCTATCAAACATGCTCACGCATGCCTGCTGGAAGTCCAAGCCCCTCGCACACAAAACCTCCTTTACCCCCTCCCTCCAACCTTTCCTAGGCCGACCCCTACCCCGCCTTCCTTCCACTACAGACTGATACACTCTTGAAGTCTTTCTGATTCGCTCCATTCTCTCTACATGTACGAACCACCTCAACAACCCTTCCTCAGTCCTCTGGACAACAGTATTGGTAATCCTGCACCTCCTCCTAACTTCCAAACTACGAATTCTCTGCATTATATTCACATCACACATTGCCCTCAGACATGACATCTCCACTGCCTCCAGCCTTCTCCTTGCTGCAACATTCATCACCCATGCTTCACACCCATATAAGAGTGTTGGTAAAACTATACTCTCATACATTCCCCTCTTTGCCACCAAGGACAAAGTTCTTTGTCTCCACAGACTCCTAAGTGCACCACTCACCCTTTTCCCCGCATCACTTCTATGATTCACCTCATCTTTCATAGACACATCTGCTGACACATCCACTCCCAAATATCTGTATACATTCACCTCCTCCATACTCTCTCCCTACAATCTGATATCCAATCTTTCATCACTTAATCTTTTTGTTATCCTCATAACCTTACTCTTTCCTGTATTCACTTTTAATTTTCTTCTTTTGCATACCCTACCAAATTCTTCCACCAATCTCTGCAACTTCTCTTCAGAATCTCCCAAGAGCACAGTGTCATCAGCAAAGAGCAACTGTGACAACTCCCACTTTATGTGTGATTCTTTATCTTTTAACTCCATGCCTCTTGCCAAGATCATTTACTTCTCTTACAACCCCATCTATAAATATATTAAACAACCACGGTGACATCACACATCCTTGTCTAAGGCCTACTTTTACTGAAAAATAATCTCGCACTTTCCTACATACTCTAACTTGAGCCTCACTATCCTCATAAAAACTCTTCACTGCTTTCAGTAACCTACCTCCTACACCATACACTTGCAACATCTGCCACATTGCCCCCCTATCCACCCTGTCATATGCCTTTTCCAAATCCATAAATGCCACAAAAACCTCTTTAGCCTTATCTAAATACTGTTCACTTATATGTTTCACTGTAAACACCTGGTCCACACACCCCTACCTTTCCTAAAGCCTCCTTGTTCATCTGCTATGCTATTCTCAGTCTTACTCTTAATTCTTTTAATAAAAACTCTACCATACACTTTGCAGGTATACTCAACAGACTTATCCCCTTATAATTTTTGCAGTATCTTTTGTCCCCTTTGCCTTATACAAAGGAACTATGCATTATCTCTGCCAATCTCTAGGAACCTTACCCTCTTCCATACATTTATTAAATAATTGTACCAACCACTCCAAAACTATATCCCCACCTGCTTTTAACATTTCTATCTTTATCCCATCAATCCCGGCTGCCTTACCCCCTTTCATTTTACCTACTGCCTCACGAACTTTCCCCACACTCACAACTGGCTCTTTCTCACTTCTACAAGATGTCATTTCTCCTTGCACTATACACGAAATCACAGCTTCTCTATCTTCATCAAAATTTAACAAATCCTTAAAATATTCCCTCCATCTTCCCAATACCTCTAACTCTCCATTTAATAACTCTCCTCTCCTATTTTTAACTGACAAATCCATTTGTTCTCTAGGCATCCTTAACTTGTTAATCTCACTCCAAAACATTTTCTTATTTTCAACAAAATTTGTTGATAACATCTCACCTACTCTCTCATTTGCTCTCTTTTTACATTGCTTCACCACTCTCTTAACCTCTCTCTTTTTCTCCATATACTCTTCCCTCCTTGCATCACTTCTACTTTGTAAAAACTTCTCATATGCTAACTTTTTCTCCCTTACTACTCTCTTTACATCATCATTCCACCAATCGCTCCTCTTCCCTCCCGCACCCACTTTCCTGTAACCACAAACTTCTGCTGAATACTCTAACACTACATTTTTAAACCTACCCCATACCTCTTTGACCCCATTGCCTATGCTCTCATCAGCCCATCTATCCTCCAATAGCTGTATATATCTTACCCTAACTGCCTCCTCTTTTAGTTTATAAACCTTCACCTCTCTCTTACCTGATGCTTCTATTCTCCTTGTATCCTATCTTCCTTTTACTCTCAGTGTAGCTACAACTAAAAAGTGATCTGATATATCTGTGGCCACTCTATAAACATGTACATCCTGAAGTCTACTCAACAGCCTTTTATCTACAAATACATAATCTAACAAACTACTGTCATTTTGCCCTACATCATATCTTGTATACTTATTTATCCTCTTTTTCTTAAAATATGTATTACCTATAACTAAACCCCTTTCTATACAAAGTTCAATCAAAGGGCTCCCACTATCATTTACACCTGGCCCCCCCAACTTACCTACCACACCCTCTCTAAAAATTTCTCCTACTTTAGCATTCAGGTCCCCTACCACAATTACTCTCTCACTTGGTTCAAAGGTTCCTATACATTCACTTAACATCTCACAAAATCTCTCTCTCTCCTCTACATTCCTCTCTTCTCCAGGTGCATACACACTTATTATGACCCACTTTTCGCATCCAACCTTTACTTTAATCCACTTAATCCTTGAATTTACACATTCATACTCTCTTTTCTCCTTCCATAACTGATCCTACAACATTACTGCTACCCCTTCTTTAGCTCTAACTCTCTCATATACTCCAGATTTAACCCCATTTATTTCTCCCCACCGAAACTCCCCTACCCCCTTCTGCTTTGTTTCACTTAGGGCCAAGACATCCAACTTCTTTTCATTCATAACATCAGCAATCATCTGTTTCTTGTCATCCGCACTACATCCATGCACATTCAAGCATCCCAATTTTATAAAGTTTTTCTTCTTCTCTTTTTTAGAAAATGTTTACAGGAGGTGTTACTAGCCCATTGCTCCCGGCATTTTAGTCACCTCATATGACACGCATGGCTTAGGGAGGAAAGATTCTTTTCCACTTCCCCATGGACAATAGAGGAAATAAAGAAGAACAAGAGCTATTTAGAAAAAGGAAAAAAAACCTAGATATATGTATATATATATATATATATATATATATATATATATATATATATATATATATATATATATATATGTCGTGCCGAATATGTAAAACTGGTCAATTAGCAAGAACTCATTTAAAATTAAGTCCTTTCTAAAACTTTCTCTTATACGTTTAAAAATATATTTTTTTCATTAATGTTGATGTAAAAATTTATAATTTTGCACCAAAAGGAACTTAGAAAACTTACCTAACCTTATTATAACAAGAACAATTTATTTTAGCCCAACCCAACTAAATATATTTAGATTTGTTTACAGTAATTTAATACTAAACAAACACAGTGAAATATATTTTTTTCTTTACGTTCAGAACGATTTTGGCGAAATTATTGCATACACAAAATTTCACTTGTCCTATATGGCAAGATGAGCATTGCTATTTAAGCCAAGATCGCAAGTTCTGCCTATTCGGCACGACATATATATATATATATATATATATATATATATATATATATATATATATATATATATATATATATAATATATATATATATATATATATATATATATATATAATATATATATATATATATACATGCATGTGCATGTCTGTGAAGTGTGACCAAACTGTAAGTAGGAGTAGCAAGATATCCCTGTTATCTAGCGTGTTTATGAGACAGAAACTAGCATGTTTATGAGACAGAAAAGGACACCAGCAATCCTACCATCATGTAAAACAGTTACAGGTTTCTGTTTCACAGTCATCTGGCAGGAAAGTAGTACTTCCCTGGGTGGTTGCTGTCTACCAACCTACTACCTACCTACACTTTTATACAATCATTGTACAACACAATAACTGCACAAACATTGTCATTATTATATTGTTTACAAAACTTGTCCACACAAACCAAAAGTACAAAAATTGCTTATTGCAATTGTTTTATAATATATATACACAAATGTACAGTCACTGAACACTCCTAAAACTGCTGCAGCTTGTGTAAGTCTTTGAAATACGGTGTGATGTAGAGTGGAGTTTTACACTCCTCAGACATAAAACAAGTGTCTCTGCGCTTTTGTGGGTGTTTTGTGGTATGTGCATAGATAAAACACCTCTTCTGAGCACTTTTCTTGAAAGTAGTAGGAGGCAGTTATATGGGGTAGTGATCACCAGGCCTCAGACGAGATGGCATGGGTTGGTAATTTCATGGGTTCTGGTATATTTAAGGTGTTGCTCCTTGGTATTTTAATATTATTTGTCTGATGACTGACAAACAAAATTCACAATATTTTGGTTTGTTGTTGGTCTTCAACTTGTACATGTTATAAGCATTCAGCATGGAAATGTCAAGATGAAAAAAAAGTTTTATGTACCACTTGTAACTCCTGCAAACACAATCAACAAACTAAATCTGCATGTCACATTTGTCCACTAAGCGCATACTAAGGTTGTAGTCCATCACAGCTGTAGGTTTTAGAATGGGTTCATTGGTCTCTCTATTCTGCCTGCCACTGTCTGCCATTTCTTTTCAGTGAAATTATGTCAACAATGTGATATCAAGTTTGTCATGCTACCAAAATGCCATGATGTCATTGGCAGCAAACACCTGCACCACACCTCTGTGAATGCCTGCTTCGAACCAAGGCATATGCTTAAAATTTCCACACACTGTGTCACATGTATCTGTCATGTTCACTCACAAGAAATCACTGAGTAAGGGGCTTGTGTACAAGACATCAGTAAATTATATATACCCCTTACCAAGATATGGTTCCATCATTGTTCTAACCACATCACCAGAGAAACCCAAAAACTTCCAGGTATCTCTCAATGTATTACTGCCAGTGTACACAATTATATCCAAAACCAGACCACTTTTGTAATTACACAGTACAAATAACTTTATACCAAAGTGTTTCCTCTTGTTTGGTATTTACTCCTTGACTGACAATCTGCCTCTAAATGAAATCAAAGACTCATCAATAACAAGCGTCCTGAAGGGATAAAAATACTATACAGCACTTTAGTTTCAGGTACATGAACACATTCCTGATCTTATTTAACCTGTCGTTTCTGTCAGGCCTTGTTTTGTTTGAGAAGTGAAGCATATGTAACAGTATGAAAAATCGATTCACTGGTATAACATCACTAAAACCTGGGGTTGAAATCAGGTGTTCCATTGACCAGTATGTGGTGACACTGTGCTTATACACATGTGGCATGAACATTATTGTGGCAAATAGCAAGTACATCTTTGCCAAAGTTGTGTCCTTCCACTGGTGTAGCCATGACCTTAGTGAAAGAATTGTATTTTCCATGGTGTAATCGTAGTATGTGTTGCTTTCCCTGACAATAATGTCCATCAGGGGTTCATCAAAAAATAACTGAAAGCATTCCAGTTCAGTGTCATTGTTCCTAAGTGTACACGATGGCTGTATTGCACTTTGTGTTTCATCAAAGTCATGGGGATTGATTGGTTGTGGCTGTGCTGAGTTAGCAGTGTGGGCAGCAGCGTGGCTCGCTGGTGGTGCTACATGACTCATGCCATCACCAACACCACCACCACCTGCTGCCCCATGCACATTATTCATCCCCATTGTAACAATATCATCATCATCTTCACTCTCAGATTGTGATGTAGGGCCACTGGATGTACATATGGCACATTACCAGAATGCATGCTGTGTCGTACATACTGCTGCTTCAATGCAGAATATTACCCCTCACTGTTGCAACTTGAGCTACTTTCAATAACTTGGAAATCACTATCACTATCACTTTCACTGCTCACATCCAAGTTCTGCACATGGGGAAAAGTTTCCTTTTTCGTCCTGGTACAGGTGAACGTGAATGAGATGGCCCAGCACCAGAGGTGGAAGGTTGATGGTCATCTGGGTTTTCATCATCAGGATTTTCATCATTAATTACATTACCCTGGGCACTGATTTCAGTCACACATTCCTGAAAACCATGGAATTCACTTTCACTGGCACTTCCATTGCTGTTAGAAATATCACTTGGGAACAGAAGACCTCCAATTCGGTGAGGAGTAAGGCACTTCTTTCTGCAAGGCATGGTGAAAAGGACTAACAAGATGGTGTTCCCACAATGCACCACTGAGTACCCGATTTTTTCATAGGGTGCACACAAATCATGCAGAACCATTCTCTCGCATGCAGGCCTACCAGGTTTCTCCCACTCAATTTGAAGCCACTAGAATTTACGCATATTAATACATTGGAAATGTTGCCTCATGAGATGTATATATACGGCCAAAGCCATCAAAGGGTTAATAATAGTCTCTATATATTCTCATAGAATAGTTCTTTACATACCAATACTTTGCACTGCCTTTTGTAAGTTTTCATATTACATCCTGGAGTTTACCTGGAGAGAGTTCCGGGGGTCAACGCCCCCGCGGCCCGGTCTGTGACCAGGCCTCCTGGTGGATCAGAGCCTGATCAACCAGGCTGTTGCTGCTGGCTGCACGCAAACCAACGTACGAGCCACAGCCCGGCTGATCCGGAACTGACTTTAGGTGCTTGTCCAGTGCCAGCTTGAAGACTGCCAGGGGTCTGTTGGTAATTCCCCTTATGTGTGCTGGGAGGCAGTTGAACAGTCTCGGGCCCCAGTGCAATACTGAATCCTAAAATGTTGTGCAATATTGATTTGCAACCATTTGTTTGCAATTGCATCATTACGATTTCATGAGTCATTTAACCCTTTGACTGTTTACACCGTATAAATGCATCTTACGCACCACTGTTCTTGACTCTATAGCATAAATAATTCTAGTGACTTCAAATCAAGCAGGAGAAAGCTAGTTGGCCCACATGTGAGAGAGTGGGTCTCCATGGTCAGTGTGCACCATATAAAAAAAATTGGGGAGCCAGTGGTGCATTGTGGGAATGCCATTTCAGTCGTCCTTTCTCAGCATGTCTAGCGGTAAGAAATATGTGACTCCCCAGCAAATCTGGGACTCTTCTCTCCCCAAGTGATGCTCTAACACAGATGGAAGTGTCAGTGAAGATCAATTTCATGATTTCCAGGAGTTTGAGACCAAAAGCAATGCCCAGGATACCAGAAGAATGGAGGAGGAGGAGGAGGAGGAGGAAGAAGAGAAAGAGGAGGAAGAAGAAGAGAAGGAGGAGGAAGAGGAGGAGGAGGAAGAGGAGAAGGAGGAAGAGGAGGAAGAGGAGGAAGAAGAGGAGGAGGAGGAAGAGGAAGAGGAGGAGGAAGAGGAGGAAGAGAAAGAGGAGGAGGAGAAGAGGAGGAGGAGGAAGAAAAGGAGGAGGAAGAGGAGGAGGAAGAGGAGTAGGAAGAGGAAGAGGAGGAGGAAGAGGAAGAGGAGGAAGAGGAGTAGGAAGAGGAAGAGGAGGAGGAGGAAGAGGAGGAAGAGGAAGAGGAGAAGAGGAGGAAGAAGAGGAAGAAAAGGAGGAGGAAGAGGAGGAGGAAAGAGGAAGGGGGAGGAAAGGAAGAGGAAGGAGGAAGAGGAGGAGGAGGAAGAGAAGGGGGAAAGGGAAAGAGGAGGGGAGAAGGGGGGAGGAAGGGGGAGGGGGAGGAAGAGGAAAGGGGGAAGAGGAGGAAGAGGAAGAGGAAGAAAGGAGGAGGGGGGAAGGGGATAGGAGGGGAAGGGGAAAGAGAAAGAGGAGGGGGAGAAGAGGAGGGGGAGGAAAAAAGGGGGGGAAAGAGGAGGGGAAAGAGGAGTGGGAAAGAAAGAGGGGGGGGAAGGGAAAGGAGGAGAGGAGTAGGGAAGGGGAAAGGGGGGAGGAGGAGGAAAAGGGGGAAAAGGGGAAAGAGGAGAAAGGGGGAAAAGAAAGGGAAGAAAAGGAGGGGGAAAAGGGGAGGAGGAAGGGGAGAAAAAGGGGAAAGAGGGGAGGAGGAAGAAAAGGAAAGAGGAAGAGGGGGGAAGAGGAAGAGGAGGGGGAAAGGGGAAGAGGGGGGAGGAAGGGGAAAGGGAGGAAGGAAGAGAAAGAGGGGGGAGGAGGAAAGGAAGGAGGAAGAGGAGGGGGAAAGGGGGAGGAAGGGGAAAGAGGAGGGGGAAAGGAAAAGAGGGGGAGGAAAGAGGAGGGGAAGAGGAGGAGGAAGAGGGGGAAAGGGAGGAAGGGAGGAGGAAAGGGGGAGGAGGAAGAGAAGGGGGGAAGAGGAAGAGGGGGGAGGAGGAAAAGGGAGGGGGAAAGAAGAGGAAGAAGAAGAATTGTAATAATATTTTTCCCTTAAAACCCAAAAAAAAACCCAAGGGTCCCCCCAAATGACAGTGACAATTAAAAGGGGGGAGATAACATCTGATAAAAAGCTGACTTTTGATGACCCTAAATAAAAGGGTGAGGAGGGGGTGCAGTGTTAAGAAAAGATTAGATGACCATCCCCCGGGGTTTTTTTTTTTTTGGCTGGTAAAACAAACCCTTTCTGTCTGTCTATTGTCTGTCTGCCAAGCCCCCTGCCCTATCCATCTGCTCTCTGTCTCAAAAGGGGCCCACAAGACTGTGTAAATCATCACCTTTACTCACATTTTCAAGCTGGGGTATACCACTTTTCGGGTTTTTTTTTTTTGGGTTATCCTGGGAAATTTAAACATTTATGTTTTCTTGCTTTTATGTGTCCTGGGGAGACAGAGATAGACAGATAGAAAAAGAGGGGGAAAAGATTGAAAGGTTTGAATGGGGGAGAAAGAAAATTTTGGGTTAGAATGGGGGGGGAAAGTAGAAATCTGACTCCTTTTGACAGGCATTAGGGGGGGGGTGAGTAATGAAATTTTTGTAATTTTGACAGCTGGGGGGACTCCTAACTCAAAAAAAAATTATAAGCACAAAATTCCCACAAAAAGCCCAGCTTGCTGAATAAAGAAAAAAGCAAGTTATATGAAAGTATCTACTGTTTTTTTTATGTTATTTTTTATAAAAAAAACCAGAACCCAAAAAAGGGGAAGGGCAAAATTTAAAGGGAAGGGACGAGATAAAAGGAAGGAAAAAAGTAAGGAAGGACAGATAAAGGGAAAATAATAGGAAGAGGGGTGGGGAAAGGAATGCAGGAAAGGAATAAAGGGGAAAGGAATGAAGGAAGAGAGAGGGGAGGGGGGGGAGGGTAAAGAATTTGCCACATGTGCCCCACAAACTTTCTTAATATTATTAAATACGGGGGTTTGGGTGAGGATAAAAACTGTTCAGTGATGAAGTACACCTACAACACATTAGTAAAAAGTAACCCCAACTTTTCCCAACTGAAGTGAATATAAGCAATATCATTGAAAATTTAAGTGGGGAAAGGTGAAGTATGGTGTGAGTAAAGGGCAGTGGCGGGCCTTAAAAAGTGTTTGTCACTATTGCCTTCCCCAGGGGAATCTAATATTATAAGAACATAAAAACATAAAAATGGAGGAACACTGCAAAGGGCCAAACTGGAAAAATTAAAGGAAAGGTTTCCTTTCAAAACGACCTTTTCCTTAAGCAAACCCAAAAAAAAAATCCCCATCCAAAAACCAAATAAAAACCCCACCCCCTCCCCCCTCATTTTATTTGTCCGTCTCTTTTTAAAAGGGCTCCCCAAAGGTCCTCCTTTTCACCCCAGGGGAAAGATTGCCCCCGCATCTAAAAATAGTTAGAAAACCATTTATACCTATGTCCTTTTCAAAATCAAATTTCCCCCAATTTAAATCCATTATTTCGGGTTCTTAAAGGGTTTAAAAAACCCCCTCAGTACTTTATTAATATCCCCCTTGTTTATGCCTGTCATCCACTTATACATTTCAATGATATCTCCCCTCATTCTACACCTCCCCAAGAGGTTTATATGTTTTTTTGTTGCAAATTTTACTAGCATCGGTGCTTTATAAAAACGTGATGGTACAATGCAATAAAATTTGTGAAAACATCTTCCTTTAGGGGAAAAAGTGGTTTGCATAAAAGTGTTTTTTAAGGGGATAGTGGAAGGCAACATTTCCCCAGCTCATGGGCCCCATTGCCTGCCCAAAACTACCCCCCTTTCAATAAACACCCCCACCCACGATACTCCACCCCCCCCAAACATACCGCCACCCACCCTCCTCTCCTGTGAACTTCTTTGAAAATTTCTACAACCCTCCTCTGGGATGACTTCACATCGAAAAATTAGAAAGAAAAACTATGCTCCCTGGCTATTGCCCCCAGAAGTTACTGCATTTTTTGGGGGGGTTTAAAACCCCCAAGGGACAAAATTCTTTTTAAAGATGAAAGGGCCCTATTGTTCCCTACTGCCACACGATTGCTTTCCAGAAGAAAAAATTTTGTTGCACCCGGGTTTTAAAAATTTTCAGAAAATTGAAAGATACCCAATAAACCCTGTGGTTTACTATGTGGATCCCACCCCTGGAGCTAAGGAGGAAGGTTCAGAAGTCCTCCCTCGGGGGAACTTCTGCCCAAAAGTTTCAAGTCTCCCCTTTGGGGGGAAATGTGTTGTAAAGTTGCAGCTAAGTTTAATCCATAAGGGGGAAGCACGTCATGAGCCCCTAAAATTAAATTAGAAAACCCCCAAAGCTATTGTGGGTCATGCAAGCCACTTTTTCAAGTGATGTAAGCTGCTAGTGATGGGGGCACATTGACAAAGATTGGAACCCCAAATTTGAGCTTAAATCAGGGGTAAAAAACTGGGGGAAATTTCTTTTAATTGCAAAGGGTCCCACAGATTTGCAGAGTTCAAAACATACCTTTGGGAATTCAAACAAAAAAATCCCTAACCAAAAACATGGGAAAAAAATCCTTTTCCCCCACAATGGGGAACCCCGGGATCTTTTTAATTCCCCCAAAACCCCACATCCTGCTTCACCCACTGCCAAAAACTTGACAGTGCAATACCATCTCTGTTTCCTACAACCTGTCAGAACCCCTCCCGGGACACTTTTAAAAAATCTGGCACCGTGCTTCATCAGCAAGTTCTGAGTCAGGAGTTTCTCCCAAAGATTGGGGGAAAGTTAAAAATCGGGGGAACTATCACCTCACCTGATCCCCCTACTGTGCCAAATACGAACAGCAGGAAAAAAATTTGTCAGAAACTGGTAGAGGACGGGGAAAAGGGGACATGGAAGGGGAAAGGGGAGGGGGAAGACATCTACAGCCGTCTCCCCCTCCCAACCCTTAAAAGTTCCAGGGGCAAAAAACCTGAGGACAAATCTGCAAAACAAAAGGGGGTTTGAAACCCAAAATCATGTCCACCCTCCCAGGAACCTGGGCCCTGTCCCTTCGTGTCCCCGGGAAGGGGCACATGCCAACAACGGCCTGGGGAGTTTAACCAGGGCAATTACTGCTAAAAGAAAGGACATCGGGAGGACCATGTCAAAGAAAAAGGAATTTGGGACAGACAGGCCCACCTGTTTAGAGACATGTTCTCAGAAAAAAACCCAGCAGAACCCCTTCTAAATTTGTTAAAACACTTAACGTCACCCACTCAGCTACTCCTACCCCCGCCCGGGCAGGTGGAAATTGTGCCTTATAAAGACCCAGCCCTTTTCTTTCCCGGGAAAGCTCCCTCAGTCCCTCCCTTTCCTCAAGGGCAGGCACTTACATCCCCTTTCACACCCCACCACCTCAAGCGGGCCACATCATCATGGGGGAGCCGGGTCTATCAGCACCCCGTCAGCCAACTTTACGGGTTTTCCCTTACCAAATGTTGTTTCGTTAGGCCCGGACATCCAACTTCTTTTCATTCAAAACATCAGCAATCATCGGTTTCTTTCATCCCACTACATCCACGCAAAATTAAAGCATCCAGTTTTATAAAGTTTTTTTTTTCTTTTTTATTTAAATGTTTACAGGAGAAGGGGGTTGCTAGCCCACTGCCCCCGATTTTATCGCCTCATCCCAAACACCATGGCTTATGTAGGAAACATTTTTTTTTCCATTCCTAAAGGACAATAGAAGAGATAAAGAAGAAAAAAGACTATTTAAAAAAAAAGGGGAAAAAAAAAACCCAAACCCTTTGATGTATGTATGTATGTAAAATTTTTATATTATATAAAATATAAAATATATTTTATTTTATATATATATATATATATATATATATTTTTTTATAAAAAACCTAGAAAAACAGGGTATCTTGCAAAACCCCTACTTACATTTTGGTCACATTCACAGACACGCACATGAAATATTATTTTACATACTTTCTGGGTTTTTCTCCTTATTCTAAATAGTTTTTTCTTTTTTATTTTTTCCCTATTGTCCTTTGGGGAATGGAAAAGAAACTTTTCCCCGTAAGCCATGCCCTGTGTATGAGGCGACTTTTAAAAAGCCGGGAGCAAAGGGCTAGTAAAACCCCTTTTTTCCTGTTACATTTACAAAAAAAAAGAAGAAAAAAAACTTTATAAAACGGGGTTTTTTAAATGTGCGGGGGATGTAAATGCGGATTACAGAAACAGAAGAATTTTTGATGTTTAATGAAAAGAAGTTGGGGTGTCCCCCGGTCTAAGCGAAAAAAAAGCTGGGAAAGGGGGTTGGGGGGTTTCAGTGGGGGGAAATAAATGGGGTTAAATCTGGGGTATCTGAAGGGGTTAAGCAAAAAGGGAAGGGGGAGCAGTAATGTTAAATGATCAGTTTTTGGAAGGAGAAAAAGAATAGGGAAAAATGTAAAAATTTGGAAATTTTTGTGGGGTTAAAGGGAAAAGGGTTTGGGTGCGAGAAATGGGCATAATAAGCGTGTATGCCCTGGGGAAAGAAGGGAAAGCCCGAGGAAGAAAACGATTTTGGGAGAAGTTTAATGAATGTATGGACCTTTGAACCAAGTGAGGAGTAATTGTGGTAGGGGGCCCGAATGTTAAAAAAGGAAAAAAACTTTTAGAAGGGGTGGTAGGTAAGTTTGGGGGGCCAGGTGGAAATTTATAATGGGAGCCCTTTTTTATTGAACTTTGGGATAGAAAGGGGTTTTGTTTTAGGTAAACTATTTTAAGAAAAAAAAGGGAAAAAAAAGTATAACGATTTTGATTAGGGCGAAATGACAGTAGTTTGTGGGTTATGTATTAGTAGATAAAGACTGTTGAGTAGACTTCAGGATGTACAATTTTAGGGGGCCCAGATATATCAATCACTTTTTAGTTGTTGCTACACTGGAGAAAAGGTAGATGGGATACAAGGGGAATAGAAGCATCAGGGAAAAGAGAGGTGAAGGTTTTTTAAACTAAAAAGGGGGCAGTTAGGGTTTAAAATATAAAAAGCTAATTTGGGGGATAGATGGGCTAATGAAGCATAGGGAAAGGGGTCGAAGAGGAATGGGGTAGGTTTAAAAATGAAGTTTAAGGTTCCCGCAAAGTTTGTGGTTTCAGGAAAATTTGGGGGCAGGAAAGGGGAAAAGGGGGAGTGGTGGAATGATGATGTAAAGAGGTAGTAAGGGAAAAAAAATTAGGGGATTAAAAAGTTTTTAAAAGTAGAAAATGATGGAAAAGGGGGAAGGTATATGGGGGAAAAAGAGAGGGGGTTAAGAGAGTGGGGAAGCAATTAAAAAGAGAGCAAATGAAAAAGGTGGGTTGGGGCTGTTATCAACAAATTTTTTTGAAAATAAGAAAAAGTTTTTGGGGTGAGATTAAAAAAGTTAAGGGAAACCTTGGGGGAAAAAAAAAAGGATTTGCAGTTAAAAAAAAGGGGAGGGGGAGTTATTTAAAAAGGGGAGTTAGGAAAGGTTTTTGCGAAGGGTGGGGGGGAATATTTTTTTAAAGGGAAATTTTTAAATGGTTTATGAAAATTGGGAAACTGTGATTTCGTGTATAGGGGGAAGGAGGAATTTAAAATCTTGTTGGGGTGGGAAAAGCCAGTTGTGAGTTGGGGGGAAGTTTTGTGGGCAAATAGGTAAAATGAAAAAGGGGGTTTTAAGGCAGCCGGGAATTTATGGGAAAAAAGATTGAAATGTTTAAAAGAAGGGGGGGGTATAGTTTTTTGGAAAAGGTTGTTGCAATTATTTAATTTTTTGTTTGGAAGAGGGGAAGGTACCTGGATTGGCAGAGGCATGCATAGTTCCTTTGTATAAAAGGGAAAGGGGGTAAAAAAAAGAGGCAAAAATTATAGGGGGATAAATCCCGGGTTTAGTGTACCGGGTTTAAAAATGTATGGTTTGATTTTTAATTGAAAAAATTAAAAATAAGACGGGGAAAAGGATAGCAGTTTAAAAGGGGGCTTTTGGAAAGGTTTTGGGGGGGGGGAAACCCGGGGTTTACAGTGAAACCCAAAAAAGTGAAAAAGTTTTTTAGATAAGGCTAAAGAGGGTCTTTGGGGCCTTTATTGGGTTTGGAAAAGGGATATGACAGGGTGGGTAGGGGGGCAATGGGCAATGTTGCAAAATGTATGGGGGTAGGGGGTAGGGTTTCTGAAGCAGTGGGAAAAATTTTTACGAGGATAGTGAGGCTCAAGTTTAAATATGTAGAAAAGAGGGAAATTTTTTTTCCCCGTAAAAGGAGGCCTTAACAAGGATTTTTATGTCACCGTGGGTTTTTTAATAATTTTTTAGATGGGGTTTTAAAAAAGAAGTAAATGCGAGGTCTTGGAAGAGGCGGGGAGTTGAAAGGGGGGAAAAAAAGAATTTACACACAGGGTGGGGTTTCCCCAGCGCTCTTTGCTGATTTACCCGTGCTCTTGGGGGGATTCTGAAGAGAAGCTGCAGAGATTGGGGGGAAAGAATTTGGTAGGGTGTGCAAAAGAAGAAAATTAAAGGTGAATACAGGGAAAAAGTTGGTTTTAGGATAACAAAAAAATTTAAAGGGGATAAAGGGAAATTGGGAAAATCAGATTGGGGGGAGAGAGTATGGGGGAGGTGAACGTATTCAGATAATTTTGGGGGGGGGACGTGTCAGCGGATTTGGGGCTTAAAAAATGAGGTGAATCATTTGGGAAATTTTATGAGGGAAAAAGAGTGAGTGGCGCACTTAGGGTCTGGGGACAGAGAAAAATTTTTTTCCTTGGAGGCAAAAAGGGAATGGGATGAGAGTATAGTTTTACCAACACTCTTAAAAGGGGGTGAAACATGGGGGAGAAAAGTTGCCGCGAAAGGGGAAAAGGTGGAAAGGGAAAATGGAATGGGCATGTCCCGAGGGCAATGTGTGGTGTGGGAAAATAAAGGGAGAGAATTTGTTTTGGAAGTTTTGGAAAAGGAAAAGGTTTGGGGGGTTAAACCAAAAAATGTTGTCCAAGGGGTGAGGAAAGGGTTGTTGAGGTGGTTGGGCATGTAAAAGAAAAGGGGGGCAAAAACAGAATAATTCAAAAGTGTACATCCCCGTAGTGGAAGGAAAGGCCGGGGGAGGGGGCGGCCTAGGAAAGGGGTTTGGGGAGGGGGGAAAGGAGGTTTTGTGTGCGAGGGGCTTGGAAATTCCCGCAGGCAAAGCGTGAGCGTGGGTTTTATAGGAAATGGGGGAAAAACCAAAAGGGTTTTTTTACTTTTTTGACGTGCTTTTTGGAGGGGGAACAAAGTACCCTTTAAAAAAGGGATTCAGGGAAAAAGGGAGGGGGACTTTAGTCCGGAGATGGGAAATACAGTTTCCCCCGACTCTGAAGGGGGGGGTTTTTAATGTTGCAGTTTAAAAACTGAAATGTTTAAAACACCTTTGGGAAAACATGATGGAGTGAATTTATGGTTGAAAAATTTTTCTTTTCGGGCCACCCTGCCTTGGTGGGAATCGGCCAGTGGATAATAAAAAAAAATTTTTATATATAAAATTAATATATATATATAAAATAAATATATATATAATATATATAAATATATATATAAATATATATATATATTATGGCCCTGCTGGGCTGTGAAGTGTGGGCCAAACGTAAGTTGGAAATAGCAAGAATCCCTGTTTATCTAGCGTTTAAAAAGTATTTTAAAAATCTTTAAATTTTTCGCAAGCCATTTTTTTTAAACTGTCATTCTGGTCGAAAAATGTTTTTAGGTTTAATGGTATAGGGGGAAAGGGTTTTTTGGGGAAACATTTTAAAGTTTTTATGAGGTGTTTTTGGGTCAAGTTTGAAATTTTAGGAAAGAGGGAGATTTTTTTCACAAATAGAAGTAGGGCCCTTTAAAAAAGGATTAAGGGTTTTACCATGGTTGTTCAATATATTTATAGATAAAGGGTTTTAAAAAGAATGAATGCGAGGGTCTTGGCAAGAGGTGTGGATTAAAAGAAAAAAAAATTTAAAAAATTTAAGTGGGGTTGTTTCAGTTGCTTTTTGCTGATTTGGGGCACTGGGGCCCCTTGGGGGGATTCTGAAGAGAACTGCGGGTTTGGGGGATGAATTTTTTTTTTAGGGTATGTAAAAGAAGGGAAAATTTAAAAGTCAATTTTAGGAAAGAATAAGATTAAAGAGGATAACAAAAAGATTAGGTGATGAAAGATTGGATATAGATTAAAAGGGAAAGAGCATGGGGGATGTGAATGTATTTTAGATAAATTTTGGGGGTTTTGGGTGTGTCAGGGATGGGTCTATGAAAAAATAGGTGGGAAACCCCCCGAAATTTATGAAAAGAAAACGGTGAGCGGTGCAATTAGGAGTCTATGGAGACAAAGAGCTTTGCCCTTGGAAGCAAAGAGAGGAATGTATGATAGTATAGTTTTACCAACGTTCTTACATGGGTGTGAAGCATGGGTGATGAATGTTGCAGCGAGGAGAAGGCTGGAGGCAGTGGAGATGTCATGTCTGAGGGTAATGTGTGGTGTGAATATAATGCAGAGAATTCGTAGTTTGGAAGTTAGGAGGAGGTGTGGGATTGCCGAAACTGTTGTCCAGAGGGCTTAGGAAGGGTTATTGAGGTGGTTTGGACATGTAGAGAGAATGGAAAGAAACAAAATGACTTCGAGAGTGTATAAATCTGTAGTGGAGGGAAAGCAGGGTATGGGTTGGCCTAGGAAAGGTTGGAAGGAGGGGTAAAGGAGGTTTTGTGTGTGAGGGGCTTGGACTTCCAGCAAGTATGCATGAGCATATTTAATAGGAATGAATGGAGACAAATGCTTTTTAATACTTGACATGCTGTTGGAGTGTGACCAAAGTAATATTTATGAAGGGATTCAGGGAAACCGGCAGGCCAGACTTGAGTCCTGCAGATGGGAAGAACAGTGTCTACACTCTGAAGGAGGGGTGTTAATGTTGCAGTTTTATAACTGCAGTGTAAAGCACACCTCTGGCAAGACAGTGATGGAGTGAATGATGAAAGATTTTCTTCTTTGGGCCACCCTGCCTTGGTGGGAATTGGCAGATGTGTTAAAAAAAAAACCTGTTGACAAATTTTGGAAAAAAAAAATATTTTTTCTTATGAAATGATAGAGAATTTTTTCCCGATGGCAATGACCCCAAAAATTACGAAATTTTTTTAAAAAACTTAAGGAATTACGCTCCCACGAAATTAGCTATCTTGGAAAAAACATACGCATCGGTGTTTCGCCGACTTTGAGCCTATTTTCGGCCAATTCTATTGATCAAGTCGACAAAACTCATAGCTATATTTTTTTAAAAATTTAAAATTTTTTCTATCAATTGAATACAAAAAACTGCCCATTTACCGATTTCAACTACCCAATAAAGTGGTCAGAATTTGGTAATTTGGCCAATTTCATGAAAATTTAAAAAAAAAATGCCAATTTCAAAAGAGGGTCTAGAATAAAACAATGTAGACTTCTTGGAACTTAAATAACATATCCTCTGTTCATTAGTCATGTCTAAGGTCCCCTCTTATAATTTCTTGCTTTCTATTTTGATGTTTTATTCACACAAAAAATAGAAGATTTACTGTTTTTGAAGACTACTGCATTATTGTAAAAATTTGGTTTATAAATAATATCAGACACAAGTGAAAGAATATTAGATCCCCCAGTTGAGTGTTGTGGACATGTGGTGTGATTTGCTTACTCTTGAACATTGGTAAAATCGAACATTTGCGTTACTTTGTGCTCATTTCAAGATAGTTTTCCTCATGAAACTAATAAAAAATCATCTCTTTCTCTGTAATATGTTTCCATTTATCAATGAGACCAAGAAAACGGGAATAAACGATAAATACTATACGAAAAATACACTGAAAGTCACCATTTTAATCCAAAAACCACGGCCGGAGTTTTTTTTTTCTCATTTGCACTGCGTGCGGCAGGTTTTTTTTTTTACAGTGCACACCCGACCACACAGACCCATTCTCTCACATGTGGGCCTACCAGCTTTCTCCTGCTTGATTTGAAGCCGCTAGAATTATTGAGAATATGTAAGTTCCGAAACACTGGCTCGTAAGAAGTATATATACGACCAAAACAGTCAAAGGGTTAATTATAATGTCAGATCACTAAACAAACACTATGATGACCTCCAAGAACTACTCATTTCCCAAATATCAGCATGTTTATCATTACTATCATTGAAACATAGCAGAAACCTAATGTTACATACATCTGGCCTACAACTGTGTATGGTTGTGTAGCCATACATGGCTACACGACCATACGCAATTGTAGGCCAGACCAATTAGGAGGTGGAATAGCTATATACTACTCTGACAAACTTGAATGTATAAATTCTACATGCACAAACCTTAAACAGTTGGAACAATCTACAGAGTACCTCACTCCAATATTTACTCATTTAGTGAAAAACTAAGAAACACAATAACTGAAGCAGAGATGAACACACACCACCTGATACTCACACTGGACTTAACATAAACCTCATCCATGACCATGACCCACAAGTAACTACATTTATAAACAATGAGCAGCTGCTCACTTCTGCCAACAATAACAAAACTGACAAGAATCTCTGAGACAAATGCCTCTTTACTAGACCATATCTGGACAAACACTATATACCCATTAAAAGTAGGAATAATCACAGATAACACCATTGACCACAGTCCTATCTTTCTCATAAACAATGTATGTAAATTGCCTCAGGACACAACTAAGATGACTTTCCGATTACATAATGAGTCATCTGTTAATAACTTTATTTAGCATTAAGTAACATCAACTGGCAAAATGAGTTAGCAGTCAATCTTGATATTGATGAATGCATTAATATTTTTTGAAAAAAAAAAATGATACTGCCAACAAGCTTAACCCCTTGAGTGTCACAACCCCCAATCCTGAGGTGTCTCCTGGTGTCGCAAAATTTAAAAAAAAAAATTATTTTTTCTTATGAAATGATAATCTTTTCCCGATTGTAATGACACCAAAAAAAAAAATGATGGAAAACTGACTGAATTGTGCTCTCGTGAAGTTAGTGACCTCGGTGATATTTACTTTTCGGTGATTTCGCCCACTTTGAGCCCTATTTTCAGCTAATTCCATTGTTCCAGTCTACCAAAGTCATAGCTATTTCTTTATAACTCCATTTTTTCTATCGACTGAGTACAAGAATCTTCCCATTTACCGAATTCAACTACCCAATAGCGTGGTCAGAAATTTGCAATTTGGCCAATTTCACGAAAATTAAAAAATATGACAATTTCAAAACAAGGTCCAGAATGAACAATGCAGACATTCCTGGCTCTAAAATAACATTTTCTTTGTTCATCAGTCACGTCTCCAGGCCCCTCTGATATTACTCTTGCTTTCTATTATAAATTTTTATTCAAACAAAAAAAAGAAGATTTACTGTTAAACAGACTATTGCAATATTGTAATAATTGTATAAATAACATCAACCCATTCAACCCATTCATAACTGCATATTAGAATGGCTAGTTGGACATTTATTGGACAATGACATCATTTGTTTACTTTTGAACATCGGCAAAAATAAAACATTTCCCCTAATTTAAGCTCCATTTCCAGGTCCTTTTTATAGTAAAATCAATCAAAATCACCTCTATTTCTATAATATGTTTCCCATTCTATCAAATGAGACCAAAAAAAATGAGAATACAACCATAAATACTATATGAAAATAGACCACAGAGTCGGCATTTTAATTAAAAAAACGGTCAAAGTTTTTTTTCTCATTATACACTGCGTGCTCCAGGATTTTTTTATATGGTGCACACTGACCACACAGACCCATTCTCTCACATGTGGGCCTACCAACTTTCTCCTGATGATTTGATGCTCGCTTTGTCATTTATGAGTATATAGACGTCAAACACAGTATACTCGTAAGACGTACATATACGACTTGAAACAGTCAAAGGGTTTAATGTTTATCTACATTAGAAAAAAACTTAGCAATCTAGGTCCCATACTTAGGTAATTAAACCAAAAAGACTATTTCACTAGCAATACCAAAATATATATTTTTAGCCCAACAAACCTACCAAAATCTCGCTTTTATCAAAACACTAAAGGAACAGAACAGGAGACCTGAATAATTTACACCACTCATGTAATATAAGAATGCGTCTCATGTGTTGTTCAAACAATTATTGCAATTTTCTCTGTAACTAACAATAATTTTTTCCCATTGAATCTTTCTCTTCCCATTCATACTTATCCCTTTCAGGGGTCCTGTGCCATAGCGTCTTTGGCTTTGAGTTGTAGATCCCAAACCTAGATCACAAAAAATTCTAAGCAGCCTCAAATTTAGCATGAGAAGGCTGGTAGGCTACATTAGAGAATGGGTCTGTGTGGTGAGCGTGTGCGCACTATAGAAAAATTTAGACGCCGACATGGATTGTAGCGAACGCCTCCAAAAGTTGGATTTGGTCACCTGTCTGGCGAAAAAATAAAAAAAGGAAAGCTCTCACTCCCCAAGTTGAATTCTGACTTCCTCTTCAAACTTGTAGTTCAAACACTGGTGAAATGGATTTAAGGGAATTTGGTGGACTCTCAAGGTATTGGCATTAAATCCACTTCTTCCATGAACCACGCTTAGACCACAACATAGCCAAAGAATACTAAAGATTGTTAACCCATATCTTGACAAAATTAGAAGATTATAGGAAGACAGCCCTGCTAACCCCAAAACAACTGCTCCGCTGCCTAGACTATCACTTAACACAAGATCCGAGCAAACAAAGCCTTCTCCTCCATTGCTACACAGTATCTACTTCAGTGGTTACTATGAAAGGATATCGCAGAAAGACACAAACACCAGTAATAAAAGAATAACAGCAAGGGACCTAGAATCAACTTGTCTACCCAGCAGGACGCAGTTGTATCCATCAAACCCCCTCACCACCGCCATCCCATGGGAAAAACAACAACAACAACAAACAGGGCTTTATCCCCTTCCAATCCATCCCTTCAAAAGGATTCACCCATGATATCTATGGTATGATTATTCTAGACAATATTTCATGGGACTACATCGATTGCTCTTGGAATATGAAATCAAAGATATCAAAAGCAACACTCGACAGCGACGAGAATCCAAGTAACCACTCGAGAACAAGAACCAAAACCTTGAAGAGGAAGTTTACATCGGGAAAGTGTTGACACAGCAGAACTTATCATCTAAACAGCTGTTAGCCAGTCAACACTGAGCATAATTAATACAACTAATAAATATGAAGGTTGAAGAAGCAATCAAGGACTCGGAATCTAGATCAGGAACACTCGACCTAAATGAATACCTTGGATTTCCAAGTCGACAAATTGAACAAAGATACGTGTCTGATGCAGTTATATAAACAGTCCCCACACATTCCAAGTGCATAACACCAAGCACAGTGCAAAGAATACTGCCATCAGCGATACTACAGACACCAGTACAGTCAGCGTGCGAAACAATGAAAGCAAAAGAAACACGTTTGTAGGAAACACCAGGAAGTAAAACACAGTATAATGATCCGACTTCTCTTCATTCGAATAAAAGAAAGGACTAATTTAAAATCAGCAATTTACAATGAAAAAATGGAGTGTACATTAAATGAGTGTTAACAAAAAAACGTCAAAACCTTCTGTTCAGGCTGAGAAAACTTAAACAGGAAAAACAAATTACATACAGTGTTTCACGCAGAGTTGGGAAATCTACTAGTATGGAAAACATCACAGGACAACAAATATACCTCTCAACGACATGAATTCTCTACCTTCCTTAGAAAGCTGACATTTCTGTAACAGCATTTCGATATAACGTGCCCTTAATACATATATAGTGATGGTTGCATTATAGTGTACTTAATTTTATATTGTGCATTATTTTTTTATTACTTTTTCATCACTAGCTTATGCCAACTACCTCCAATCTCTATGCTTCTTTTCTATGCTTTAATTGCTCATAATTTTTTTCGATATTTAAAAGTCGAATACTTACTCCAAATGAAAATATTCATTATTCTTACCTGTCCATTTAATTTGTTTATCCAATACTTGTTTTTTAGTCACTTATTATTGTGTATGCAATATTAGTATATATTCCAATTACCTTTTTTGCAAAGTTACCAAAACTATCTTTTGCTAGTAGTACCAATACTCATTCTTTTTACTTTTATTGTGCAATAAACTGCTCTCAATTTATTTATATTACAAAATAGATCTTACACCTAAACCAACTTATTATTTCTAGGTGTCCATCTGTCCATTTACTTTTGTCTACCATTACTTAATTTTAGGTCCCTATATATTTTTCCTTTATTTTAGCTTTATATAAACTACCCTAGTTTATTATCACAATAGTTTAAAATAATCAAGGTGCTATTTCAGGTGCTAAAGTGAATAAATTCACAATTTTGCCATTTATTCCAAAGTTACTTATTTGATTACACTTTATTGTTCCCACATACTTATATTTGTCCCCTTTTATATTTTAATTTTATTCTATAATTCTAAACTTTAAAGAATTACTTTATATTACTATACCTACTATATATTTCCCCACGCTCCTTTATTTGATCTTCACTTTATTTGTATTAGTTCCTTTTTTTTAATTGTCTCCCTTTATTTTAGCTTTAAAAAAAAAAAAATACCTTAGCTCATTATTTTACATTTGTTAAATAATTCAGGTGCTATGTTTTAGCTTAGACTATTTACTTTGTTTTTTATACCTTAATTCTAATATAGATTCACTTACAAATCTTATGATTACGAGCATTGATCTGAATCCAACCTCATATTTTTAATGACTTAAATGAATCAAAACTGTTACTGTAATTACTACACTGCAGGTACAGTCAAAGACACTGCTCAGTGCCAACATCAACATAACTATCTTTAACTACAATCTCTGATCTTTAAGCATGCATTACGTGACCTATTTTTTTAGCATTACATAAATTTCCTTACATGCCAATATGTTCCTCATTTACACTAACTGAAACTTGGTAAAGCCTGATAGTACAGATGTCTATGGCCTTCCTGGTTACACTGCCATACAACAACTGTAGGCCAGACCAACAAGGGCGGCCACTGCCAGTTACTACGAAGACCTAACTGAATGTATCACTAATACTTGAACAAGGGATCTATGAAACATGGGGGGAATATCTAATAGCTAAATTCAAATCCAAATACCTACAAAAACCTCTCATATTGATAAACATCTACAGAGTTCCACAGTCAAGCATTAGCCAATTTTGTCAATTAAAACCTAGGCAAGTTTGATAACTGTTGCAGATGAACCAAAGATCGCTTACTACTCTCAGTTACTGGTATTCACAAACACCAATGAGTACTGTATGTTGCCACCCAACAGTAACGAACTACAAGAGTTACCGAGGACTAGTGTTTCCCTACTTGACCACATCTGGACCCATACACCATTATCCCTTTAAAATCGGCATAATTCAAATAATACCACAGACCACTACCTACTTCCTCATAACAACCTCTGGTAAACTACCCCAAGACATTACTAAAGTCACCTTCAGATCTTCATATGAGGCAGCCATTAATAAACCTTCACAACAGCCGTAGCAAACTTTGATGGCACACTGAGCTAGATAATCAACACAGTATTGACGAAAGTATTACTTATTTTTAAAAAAGACCAATACTCTATAATAAGCACTGCCCTAAAAAAACTAACAGATGACAGTAAGAGGACTGAACAGTCCCTGGCTAACACCTGCATTCCTAAAATCCATAAATACAAAACACCATATGAAAAAAACAGTACGAACTGGGTCAATAACCGAGACCAAACAAACGTTACTCGTCGCAATCATAACCAGCCTGATAAGAAGGGCAAAAAAATTGTTTGAATGAGAACGATTATCCAACTTACGAGGTGATATAAAAATGGCCTGGAAAGCCCCTATCAAAAAATTCTGGGAAAAAAAAAGATATCAAAAAGTAGCGAAATTAAAATTAGCAAAAATCAGATGAACCCTAACTCCACCATACAGAATAACAGCAAACAGACTCAATGATCTTCTTCTCCACTATAGACAAAACCTTGCCCCATATTAAAATCAAAAGCTCAGATACCCCACAAAGATACCTCACGGCAACTACCCGAACACACTGGTTCCTAGCTCCGTCTAAACCATACGAAGCTCCTTATTATCAATGCACTAAAAAAAACAAGGCAGGAGATTTAAATAACTTACCACCTTTTATATACAAATAAGTTGTCACAAGTGCTAGCACCAATCATTGCACACTCTTACCAAATCATTGAATCCTCCACCTTCCCTACAGTACTCATAATAGCAAGGGTCACCCGATCACAAAGGAGTGACCAAAAGAGTTGGAATAACTATAGGCCAATATCCAACTATACACCCCTCTCTCCAAAAATCTTCGAAAAAATTATTCATAATCGAATCTACTCCTAACCTTATCATCCAAAAACATATCATAAACCTGCCATTTTGGGATTCAGGCCTATAAAATTACTAATGATGCTATATACACATGCTAGAAACATATACACACTGCAATAGAGAAAAAGAGAAGTACCCACTGGGGATCTTCATTGACTTACGTAAAGATTTTGATACAGTTGTCATGACTTGCTCCACGTAAAATTGGTCACAATATGGTAATAAGAGGGCACTCCATCAACTACCTCAAGTCTAACCTCAGCAACAGAAGCCAATATGTGTACGCAAATGGCGGCAACTCTTCAGCACAACCCAATTAACAGGTTGGTGTCCCCAGGGAGTGTCCTTGGGCACTCGGGACCCTCTTCTCTTTCTCCTTTACATAAACTGAACCTACAAATGCTTCGCAATTACTAAACCCACACTATTGCAGATGACACAACATACGTCTTCTACCTACCCGAGCCCAGTCACGCTAGCCAATACTGTATAATTCAGAATTACAGGAAAAATATTACCTGGTTGAGGAAGACTAACAAACTTACACATAAACAATTTTTTGAAAAACCTACTTCATTCAAAGTTGATAACAGAGCTACGACATGTCCACTCTTAACATATTGATAAACGGAATCACCTATCACCCCCAACAAGCTAACAGAGGGAAAAATTCGTAGGATTCCACCTTGATAATAGACTCAATTATAACATATACAAACAAATTTCTAAAAAAAATTCCAAGACTGTAGGCATACTATCGAAGATCCGGTACTATGCTCCTCAGTCAGCCCTCCTCATGGCCCTATATCACTTCTTATTTACCCCTATCTCTCCTATGGAATTTGTGCATGGGGCTAAACAACAATTAAAACCATCTCAGACCAATTACACCAACAAAAGGCTGCAGTTAGAATGATAACAAATTCTACTACAGGCAGCACACTCCACCAATATTCAATACACTAAACCTACTCACCATACGCAACATCCATACTTATTACGCACTATTACATACATAGATACACTTAACTTGATATAAACCCTCCCCTCAAACATATCCTTGCCAACCTTCAACAGAACAAATGACATAACACATGGCACAGATCACTCTTTGATGTTCTCACTGTCCATCTCACATATGCAAAAACTCATGAAATAAAAGGCCCTAAAATCTGGAATTTCCATTACCTGTGAATATAAAGAAACACGACCTGTTTATAAATTCTAGTCTCGTCTTTATAAGATCAACTTACTCATCCCAAAACTAAATAAATATGAAAACTGAACCTTATAAACTTGTATCTCTTAAATGTTTTATCACAATTAATCACATAAATGTTAACCAAAAACCCAATCTTAACGTTTACTATTTTTTAAAATACACTACCTAACAGATATTCTCCATACGACCTGAATGACAAAAGGCATGCAACAATATGACTGTCTTTGTAATACCTAACTTCGTGCTTTATAGTAAATCTGTTTACATTAATGTTTTATCATGATTTCATCTTTGCTTTAGTTAATCTTAGAGTTAATTTTATAGCCAGCCCGTAAGGCTATGATGAGTATAAGTGCCTTTGGCTTGCTGCTCTATCTGTTATTTTTTTTGTACCTCCTGTGTGTGCTCAAATTGTAAATAAATAAATAATAAATAAAAAAAGACTTTAACCCAATTTGGTCGTTATCATAATTAATTTTCCCCATAAGAAATACATTGCTACTGTAATGAGGCTCTAATTAAACCCATTCTAGACACCCAAAGTTATTAAAACAAAATAATTGGTAGATAAGAATGATTGGAGTAGACTTTCAGGATGTATCATGTTTATAGAGGGGCCACAGATATAATCAGATCACTTTCTAGTTGTAGCTACACTGAGAGTAAAAAGTAGATGGGATACAAGGGAATAGAAAGCATCAGGGGAAGAGCAGAGGTGAAGGTTTATAAACTAAAAGACGAGGCGTTAGGGTAAAGATGTAAAACAGACTATTGGAGGACTAGATGGGCTAATTAAGAGCAATAGGCAATGGGGAGAAGAGTATGGGGTAGGTTTAAAAATGTAGGTTAGAGTGTTCTGCATGATGTTTGTGGTTACACCCGAACGTGGGTGTGGGAGGGAAGTGGAGCGATTGGTGGAATGATTATGTAAAGAAGAGTAGTAAGGGAAAAAAAAGTTAGCATATAAGAAGTTTTTACAAAGTACAAATGATGCATTGAAGGGAAGAGTATATGGAGAAAAAGGAGAGGTTTAAGAGAGTGGATGAAGCAATGTAAAAAGAAAGCAAAGGACGAGAGTAGGTGAGCTGTTATCAACAAATTTTGTTGAATAAACAAGAAAAAGTTTTGGAGTGAGATTAACAAGTTAAGGAGCCTAGAGAACAAATGGATTTTGTCTCAGTTAAAAATAGGAGAGGAGAGTTATTTAAATGGAGAGAGAGTTACAGGTATTGAGAAGATGGAGGGAATATTTTGAGGAAATTTTTAAATGCGGACGAAGTAGGGCAAAGCTGTTGATTTCGTTTGTATACGGCAAGGAGGAATAATATCTTGTAGGAGTGAGGAATAGCCAGTGTGGTGTGGGGGAAGGGGGGGGTGGATGTTCGTGAGGCAGTAGGTAAAATGAAAGGGGATAAGGCAGCCGCGGATTGATGGGATAAAGTTAGAAATGTTAAAAGCAGGTGGGAGATATAGGTTTTGGGAGGTTGTTGGTGCAATTATTTAATAAATGCATGACAGAGGGTAGGTACCCTGGGATTGGCAAGAGAGCATGCATAGTTCCTTCTGTATAAAGCCAAAGGGGACAAAGAGAAGTGCAAAAATTATTGGGGGAAAAGTCTTGTCTAAGTATATTGGTAAAGTGTTTGGTAGTGTTATTATTGAAAGAATAAGATTAAGACGGTGAATAGGATAGAGATGAACAAGGAGGCTTTAGGAAAGGTAGAGGGTGTGTGGACAGGTGGTTTACAGCGAAACATAATAAGGTGAACAGTATTTAGATAAGGCTAAAGAGGTCTTTGGTGGCATTTATGGTTTGGAAAAGGCGTATGACAGGGTGGATAGGGGGGCCATATGGCAGATGTTGCAGGTGTAGGTGTAGGAGGATGAGGTGGTTACTGAAAGCAGTGAAAGAGTTTTTACGAGGATAGTGAGGCCCTCAAGTTAGAGTAGGTAGGAAAGAGAGAAAATTATTTAAAGTAAAAGTAGGCCTTCGACAAGGATGTGTGATGTCACCGTGGTTGTTTAATATATTTATATATGGGGTTGTAAGAGAAGTAATGACCAAGGGTCTTGGGACAAGAGATGTGGAGTTAAAAGATAAAAGCAATCACACATTAAAGTGGGCGTTGTCACAGTTGCTCTGTTGCTGATGACACCGTGCTCTTGGAGATTCGGAAGAGAAGTTGCAGAGAATTGTTGGATGAATTTGGTAGGGTGTGCAAAAGAGCAAATTAAAAGTGAATAAAGGAAAGAGCAAGGTTTTATGAGGATAAACAAAACGATTAGTGTGATGAAAGTATTAGATATCAGATTGGTGGGAGAGAGTATGGAAGGTGGTGAATGTATTCAGTATTTGGGATGGATGTGCCAGCGGATGGGGTCTATGAAAGATGAGGTGAATAATAGAATTGAGATGGTATAAAAGGGTGAGTGGTTGCACTTAGGAGTCTGTGGAGACAAAGAACTTTGTCCTTGGAGGCAAAGAGGGGAATGTAATGTGAGTATAGTTTTACCAAACGATCTTCTATGGGTGTGGAAGCTGGGGGATGAAAGTTGCAGCGAGGAGAAGGCTTGGAGGAGTGGAGATGTCATGTTGAGGGGCAATTGTGTGTGAATATAATGCAGAGCATTCTTAGTTTGGAAGATAGGAGGAGGTGCGGCAGGATTACCTAAATGTTGTCCAGATGGCTAGGAAGGGTTGTTTGAGGTGGTTCGGACATGTAGAGCGAAGTGGAGCGAAACAGAAGTGACTTCAAGAGTGTATCAGTCTGCTAGTGGAAGGAAGGTGGGGGTAGGGGTCTAGGCTTAGGAAAGGTTGGAATGGAGGGAGTAGTAAGGAGGTTTTGTGTGCGAGGTGCTTGGGACTTCCAGAGGCATGCACTGGAGCGTGTTTGATAGGAGATGAATGGAGAACTAATGGTTTTTAATACTTACGTGCTGTTTGAGTATGAGACAAAGTAACATTTATGAAAGGGGTTCAAGGGAAAACCGGCAGGCCCGGACCTTGAGTCCTGGAGATGGGATAGTACAAGTGCCTGCACTCTGAAGGAGGGGTGTTAATGTGCAGTTTAAAAACTGTAGTGTAAAGCACCCTTGTCTGGCATGACTGTGATGGCGTAGAATGATGGTGATAAGTTTTTTTTTTTGGGCTCACCCTGGCCTATGGTGGGACACTTCCATTGTGATAATTATATCAATGATCCTTGATGATGGAATTACTAGGATATGAGCAAATTTGCCGATACAGAGATAGGTAGGGTAATTGGATTCAACACGTAGATGTTAGGGAACTAGGAGGATTTAGACAAACTCTATCTTGGTCAGAAAAGTGGCAGATGCAGTTCAATGTAGATAAAATGCAAGGTTTCTGAAGTCGGGGAGTTGTCATAACCTAGGCACTTATAGTAAATAAATGTAGAAATTAGCCTAAGATTGCGAAAAAGGAATTGGGGGTTATGGTAAGCCGCAACCTTTAACCAAGACAAAAATGCCCAAAGCGTACGTAATAAGGCACAATAGATTACTGGGATATTTATATCAAGAAGTTTAAGCAACAGAAGTTCAGAGGTCTTTACTGCGCTGTACCACATATTAGTAGGCCTCCCTAGATTATGCAGCTCAATTCTGGTCTCCATATTACAGAATGGACATAAATTCGTTAGAAAACATTCATGCGTTAGGAAGACTAAATATAAATACATAGCATTAGAAAATCTTCTTATGAAGAAAGATGGAGACTCTTAGTTACATTAGCTTGTTAGTACAATGAATGAGGGGAGACTGATCGAAGTGTGAGTGTATACAGGGAGAAGATAGGTATTAATAAAGGGGATATAACAGGTTTGAGGATATCTCTCCAAGAGAGAACCGCAGTAATGGATTTAAATTAGACAAGTTTAGATTTAGAAAGGGACACAGAAAGTATTGGGTTTGGAAATGGGTAGTTGATGAGTGGAACTAGTCTAACTAGGTGGTTTTATGAGGCTAGGACTTTGAGTAGTTTCAACCTTTTAGGTTGGATAAGTAACATGAGGTGGGAGGGGTTTGGATGTGTGAGGGGGACTTGCCATCGGAGCTTGTTTCTTGGGTGGCATTGAAAATTGGGTTTGGTCAAAGGTTTGTTAGTGGGATGAATTGTAAAGGACCTGCTAGTATTGGTCCAAAGGCGCTGCACTGCAGTGTTCATCTTTCTTATGTTCTTATGTTCTTATATATAAAAAATAAAAAAATTTTGCTTACATGAATTGCCTAAATTAAGTCAGCGTGCCCTCGTAGTGCTCCGGGGTTTTTTTCGTGTTTTCACGGTCGCTCTTAAGTGCCTAGAACCTGAATTTGTGTCAATCAATCCTATTACGATAATCCCTTCTAGCGCCTGGAACAAATCTTGGGCGGAGGAAAACATTAATATACTGAGTTCAAAAAGGGAGAATTTAGTGTTGCACTAGCAGAGTTTTAACTGCACAGAGGGAATCATAGGCCTGTCACGGTGGAAAAAAAAATAATAAATTGATCTTTTCATGGTCAGAGGAAAGAAGTCTCACCTGATAACATTGAGTATACATAACGTGTATAGTGTTTACTACATTGGCTCCCTAAGTATATGATGATAAGGGCTAAGTGTCATTTTGAAAACAGGGGAATTTGTAAAATGAAAGTGATAAGGCCTATAGAGGCTGGTGCAGAAGTCGCAAGACTTTACCACTGGTCACAGCTGTTTTTTAATATTTCTGCTTGCCGTGCTACTCGCATATTTAATCTAGTGATACCAGTTGATTAGCAGAATTACAGTGTTTGTAGTAGAACTAACCAGTATTTTAATGGTAAAAACTTCGTGAGAGTGGAGTGACTTTCATTAGTTTCTTTTTCTTGAAATACGAGACGTTACTGTGAATTTCAATATACCTTGTAGTTACCAGCAGTCGCCAATATACACAACGAGAAAAGCAATTATTAATACAGAAAATAGGGTCATTCTCCAAAATTTGCACCAGTCAACTAAGTGATAATATAGCTTTATTGTGGTGGAGACGGAAAAAAAAGAAAAAAAAAAAAAAAAAAAAGAGAAAAAGCAGATACAGCGATTGATAAACAAGGAGGTGACCGTTGTCATTGTAGGAGCTGCCAGAATCACCGGCTCTTCAACACGCAAGTTATACTTTTGTATCAGTCACAAATCCATATTTACTCGCGGGTAGATAATTTCCAGTAGATCCTTCATGTGTTTAGCTCAATCACGACAGTATGTTTTAAATAAGTGACCACTGATCAGGAGCAGCAGAACGACACTGGCCGCCGAACTTGCCGGGTCCGAAACCCTTGACTGGTCCGAACCCGGGACTGGTTTCCACAACAGTTCGTTGGAACAATTAAAAGCAGACTGTAAACGGGATGGGGTTTGTAGGCGCCCTATAACACAAACATTAAAAATACAGGAATGTGACGGTATGCGTCAATATACAAAAAGAGTTAGAAACAGAAATTACAAATGCTAGAGCTTCATTTAAGGTTATAATAGAATTTTCAAGAGGTTGCTAGTAGAATTGCAGTAAATCAACCATTCAAATTCATTATGAAGCCTGTGTAGTCTGTGGTCAGTCAAACAAAACGGGCTTCCTTGGATAAATTATCATTTTTGTGGAAATTGGTGTACGCCCTTGTGCAGATATCCCAGAACTTGCTACAAGCAGAATTAAAAACAGAGTAGTGTTTTTGGGTCATGACTTCAAATGAGGGAAAATATGTGACTAAAATCACAAGGGTATTAAACGAGGACAACATCTAAAAAGCTGCTTTCATAGAAAACCTGGATGCTTTCTACAAACAGATTGGAACCTAAAAATGTATGGGCTGAATGGTTACTGCCCTTGATACTGGCCTTGTAGTCATAAACTGTAAGGCTGGAGGTGATGTCCTGGTAGTCAGTAAATGTTGGGGCTGATAGTGCTGTCCTGGAGACAGTATGGTTGAAGCTGGAGGTTGCTGTCCTGGGAGACAGGTAATTGGTGAAGCTGGAGGTGTGTCTGGGAGAAGTAATGGTGAAGCTGGAGTGCTGTCATGGAGACAGAAATGGTGAAGCTGGAGATACTTGTCATGGAGACAGAAATGGTGAAGCTGGAGGTTGTGTCATGGGAGACAGAAATGGTTATGTGAAGCTTGGATTTACTGATCCTGGGAGACAGAAATGGTGAAGCTGGTTGGTACTGCTGGGGGTTCCTGGGAGACAGAAATGGTGAAGCTGGAGGATACTGTTTCCTGGGGAGACAGAAATGGTGAAGCTGGAGATATCTGTCCACAGGTACTAGTCGGCGAATTTACGCACGGAAGGAATACATATAAATGACCTCATAGGGACCAGGAGCCATAGTAGGGAAACAAGTGTAGTCACAAGATAAGATAAAACCAATATTTGCAAACTAGAACTACCGCAGGAGGATATAGCATAACAAGAGGACTCAATAGCAATAGTGAGGATTATTTACCCAAAAACAAACTGGTGGGAGACTTCCATTGTGGTGCTAGGGAGGATAGAAGTAAGACAGGGAAAATGCACCACCAGGGAATACAGTCACAGGAAACACAGGCAAGCGGAAACCAAGCTGTGCACATACAATGCACTTGGTATCTGCTGGCCATGGGAAATCTGGAAAACAGATTGGACATGCAAACTATGGACCAACCCTAGAAAATGCCAGCCATATCAAAACAGGAAAATGCAAACTCCCTTCCTGTAAGACTTTTTCACCCCTGAATGTGTACCTTTCGTACAGGAAAGGCACTGTGCTATAACTTAATTGCCAGGCCATACCATCTAAAGGGGACAAAAAGATACAAAACATCAAGGCCATGGGAAAACCGGGGTCGCACAGCACTCAGAGGGAGAGGTTTTTTTTAGTGCCAGGAAGGAAAAAAAACTGGCAGGTAAATGGCAGAAAAGGAAAAATCTTAACACCAAATCCAGTATCTCCTGGAGTGGAAACACAGTCGTGGCCTCCACTCCAAAACCTACAGATACAGATACAATGCCGGAAAAATAATCCCCCCCCAGTTACCATACAATACACCAGTCGATAAATTCTTATTTGCAATATACTGGTCTAAAGCCAGCTACAAACAACAAAATACCTTTCATCCGTGGATCTGACTTGCAGAGGCAAAGGCATTGTTCGGGCTTTCACTGAGGACCCACATAAAGGATCATTGCGACAACGAAGTTGGATCCCAGTTACACCTATACAGACTGTGACAGATGGTGAACAGGCAAAAGGGGGGGGGGTTGGCCTTTACTTTGCAGGAGTCACTTGTTTGCACAGAACTGCTGTAATGGCCTCAAATGAGTAGTGGAAGTTTAGCAGTAAAGGTCGAGAACCAATAAACCTAGTCATTGGGGTAGTTACAAGCCTCCGGATGCAACATCCCAGATATTCAGGAACAGACTGTTAAAAGATGGACCACTGTCTGGAAAATCTTCCACGCTCCTGCACCCAAACATCTTGCTCCTGGGGGTTTCAACTTAAGGCACCTAAAATGGAGGAATATAGCAAATAATATTGTTGCCAGAAATAACACCAGGAGGCAGCTCTGATAGAAAACTACATCTCACGAGCTTTTAAATCTCTGCCACCACAATTCAATTTAAACAGCAAATAATAGAGCATTCAAGACTGGATATACACTAGACCTCATCTTCACTATCCAATGATGATCTGATAAGAATGTCACCATATCAAAAACAATAGTACTCAGATCACAACATAATTGGAGGTTCAGGACATGTATGCATGGAGCCCAGTCCGACAAAATGAGGACTGTCACGAGGGGTGCATTCACCAAATTCAACTTTCAATACAAAAACATAAAGTGGGACCAAGTAAACCAAATCATAACCGATATAAGCTGGGAGATTTTACTAAGCAACACAGACCCAAATTATGCCTAGAACAGATTAAAACCGGGGGCCCAGATGTATGCACAAGGTTATTCCTCTAAAAAAGGAGGAGTAGATGAAAAATAGAAAAGACAGGCGCCCCCCCTTTACAGGCGGGAAAAGAATAAAAGAGGGGGGCCCAAAAAGAGGTCAATATATCTGAAAGGGAGGGAGACACTGGTCAGAGAAATAGCAAGATCGAACTTAAGCTAAAAGAACCCTTTAGGAGTCAGGAATCGGGGGGGAAGAACAAAAAAGCATAAAAAAAATCGAAAAAAACCCCAAAAAGTTTTTCTTCCCCTATGCCAAATCAAAATCGAGAACAACGTCCAGTTTTGGGCCCCTATTTAAAACAAATGGGTCCTACACAGATGCAAAAGGGAAATGAGTGAGCTATCAAGTCCCAATATGACTCAGTTTTTAGCAACCGCAACAGACGAGAGTCGAAGCCCAAAAATGAATTTTTTATGAAACCCCACAAAATTTACTAACAAAGCCATCCGATGTTTCCTGGCCAAAGACTTCGAAAGGCGAAAATGACATCCCATGCACTTGCCCGGGGCCCAGACTCATGGAACTCTGTGTTCATCAAGAAAGCAAGAAGCCCCTTCACAGCCTTTTCCATCCTAGGGAGGGGGCAGGAAAACGGGGGTGTCCCCCCTTTTATAAAAAAAAAAACAGCATACCCCCTCCACAAGGGGGAGTAAGCAACAGCAAAGAAATACCGACCCAAAAGCACTAAAATCCCATATCAAAAATCTTTGAAAAAGGGGCCTAAAAGCAAGATCACCACCCCCCTAGAAACCCATCGTTTTCACAACCCAGGGCAACTGGGTTTAGAAAGGTCGCCTGCTGTCTCAATACTGGGTCACTACGCAAAAGGGCCTAAATGCACTAGAAGACAAAAAAAATGCAGATGTAATATATACGACTTTGCAAAAAACCTTCGACAAGTGTGGCCCTGGCGTAATCGACAAATGCGCGCTAAAGGAAAAACAGGAAAAAATCGGTCGATGGTTAATTTTCCCCCTTAAAAGAACACAAGAGTAGCGTCAAAAGAGTAAAGTCCCCAGGCGTACGTGAAAAGCTCTGTCCCACAAGGCACAGTACTACTCCCTCTTGTTCCTCATCCCCATATCCGACATAGACAAGGAGTGCCACGGGACCGGTCTTCCTTTGCGTGACACCCAATCTGCATGAAGTGTCTTCCCTGCAGACATGCAAGGTCCAGGCGGGGCTCAACCAAAAATTTTGTGGGTGCAGAAAACAATATGAAGTTAACGATGAGAAATTTTTAATTACTCAGATATGGTAAAATGGGAAATTAAATCTTCATCGAGTACAAAAAAATTCTGGCCACAAAAAAGGCGAAAACCCGCCGATGGGTTTTGTTCTTTAAAAATTTTGTTTTGTTGAAAAAATTTTACGGAGGATAAAAACCTTTCAAAACTGGGAGGGCCTAGCCCTAATGAATTTGGACGCAAGGTGGAATACTGATTAACACCCTTTTGGGGGAAAATTTCCCCTAGAAAATGTCAAAAATTTTAAACCCCTAGGGAAAAAAAACCTAAATTAGGGACGGGGGAAAAAGGGAAGGGGAGGGAGAGTAATGAATTTTTCCCGGGAAAATCGGGGACTAAAAAACTTGAAAAACTCATACAAAAAAGTTGGAAAGGGCCCACCCCCTAAAGCGGGGTTCACTAGCACTTAAGGAATACAAAATTCGGGGGCCCCGGGGTTTCCGGGAAAAAAAGGGGGGTTAAAGATTGGGTCCAAAGCGGGACGGGGAAAGCCCTAAAGTCATTTCCTGATCAGCCGGGCTGTGGTCGTACTTTGGGTTTGCGTGCAGCCAAGCAAAAGCCTGGTTGATCAGGCGCTGATCCACCAGGGGTGGTCCGGACGGGCCCGCGGGGGCGTTGCCCCCAAAAAACTCTCCCCGGTAAACTCAGGGAAAACATTTCACGATACAGAACCAATAAAATGCACAATAGAAATACGAAATGACGCTCCCCTTTATTGTGGCTTATTTTGGTGATGAGACAGGGGGGGGGGGGATGTAGGTTTACTTTTTGTTTGGGGGGGAACCCCCCTTCAAAAAGACTTAGGTTTAACAAGTCCTTTTCTGGGGTTACCTACTTTTTTTTTTTAATGCATTAGGACCAGTTGGAGTCTTTGGATCCCTGCCACCAAATATTGTCCATAGGCTCTGTTTCTGGATTCTTTAAGTTTTTCCCTAAAAGGGGAACACAATGTGTAATTGTAGTTGCCAATAGGCTTACAACAGCTGTGTCAAAAAATGTTATCCATTTACAAATCCCCTTAATCTTTGTTTTAAGGCAACTTCTCCAACTCTCTTCCTCCCCTCTGTCAAATTCTGAGCTGTGATCTTTGCTGTTCACCTAAAGCTCTTGCAGCTCTGTAGTGAACTCTTCATCTACCTCCCCCAAACTTTTCCCAAAATTTTCGCCTGGGATGCAATAAATTCCCCTAAATCCCGATAAAAAACCATTTTTCACAGTTTGGAAACAAAGGAAAATGATCTGTTTAAATAAAAATAATGGATCATCAGTAAAGATTCACAGAAGGAAAATTCTTAGGTATCTACCTTCACAGTACCTTTAATTTCCCGGACACACATACAACAATCACCAAGAAAATCCCCAAGACTTTAGCATACATCAAAGAAAAGGTACTCTTTCCAAAATCAGCTTCCTGGCACTGTCCCATGCACTCATATACCCAATTTTAAATTTGGGAATTTGTGCGGGGGAAAAACATCCAATCACAAAAATCCTCAAAACCCCGAAAAAGGCGCGTAAAAATGATAAGCATTCTCACTCCCACCGCATCTCCCCCAATTTCAGAGTTTGAATTGCTCACTTTTAAAAAATCCATATTTATTTGTCCCATACATAACCAGAACAATACATGCAACTACGAAAAAATCCTTAGTATTAATTTTTGTAACCAATAATGTTAAGTTGGCCCATAATGCCTGGGCCATAATAGGGGGCTCTCTTTGTTTACAACCCATATTGTAAATCAAAATTCATGTACGTCGAAAGACAAAAAATAAATAAAAAAATAAATAAACCCTTGCCTAACTCTAATCCATGGACTTCCCCAATGACAATAGATTCCACAACTGGATAGGCTCCTCGGGGTTCCCCCAAACCCTTCAAATCCCCTCTTTACAAAATTTGTCCACAATTTTCTCCAAGCAGTTTTTCAAAGTCCTGAAAGTCACCCCCTCCCAAGTCTTGCCAAAAGGGTTTATGCAACTGGGGGGGATACAGTGGGCCCCCACTTCACGGCTGGTTGGGGTTCCAGGTACCGCTTTTAAAGGGGAATCCCGTAAATGGAAACCCTTTTTTCCCACTTATAAATGCATACGTACTAGAAAAACATGTTTACAAAACATTTTTGTTAGCAAAGAACTAGTATAAAAACAATAAAAAGTACAATACAAATAGTGCATCATTTTTTTCCTTAAAATATTTATAGTCTTAAATCTAAGGGAGAAAGTGTATTTTTTGTAAGAAATCAAGTGTGGTATGTAGGTAGTCCCCGGGCACCATGCCGGGCCACTAATATTATTTACTTTTAACATCCCAGAGTGATAAAATCATATACAGTTTACCTTTACTTACCTTAAAATATTTGTAGGTTTAAATCTAGGGTGAGTTGTAGTTTTTATTTTTAAAAAAATAAAGTGTGGTAGTAGGTAGTCAGCCGGGTACCATACCGGGCCCAACCCACCCACACATAATATTCTTGATATTTAAGCTCCTAGAGCAATAAAAATGTATATACAGTTCACTTTTATTCCCTTTAAAATTTTTGAGTCTTAAAAGATGGTCAGGAGTAAGTAAAATGAGATAAAATGAATAAATGAGAAGAGAGAAGAGTGCATGAGAGGGACAGTGCTGGTTAAGTAAAAAAAAAGGGAAAGGGAAAGTTTTGTAAAAAAACAAAATGTAATCTGGTTTGGTACAATTTTAAATTGTGTACAAGTTGTCTTTAATTGATACGGTAGAATAAATAAAAGAACTTTCCCCCATTTATGAACATCATTTTGAAAAGAAATGACGCTCTGATGAAGGCAATGGAAATAAATCACTCAGACTTTTTACCCCCAGTAAACATTTTTTTTATGTTGGATTAGAGAAAATTTTATTCTTCCCACATTGTAAATTTTATCTGGCTACCACATCTCATATTTATGTTTTTTATTCTATGTGGGGTATTTACATTTTTATATGTTTGCTCGTGTTTTTTATATATTTTGAAAATTATCATAGAGGATTAATGAAAATTGTTTTATTAAATATACGACATTTTAATGAGACTAGGTGATTATTTTTATCTTTAAAATGCGCTGGAGACATAAACATTTACTGTTTTAATGTAAACCCTGTATGCCAGACAGAAGTAATTTTTTATTTAGGTAAGTCACATAATAAAATTTTCAGAGTTATATAAAATATAAATAATTTTAAAAACACAAATTTTTTTGGAGTTTCCAGACAAAATGGAGAGACTTAGTGTTAAGGATCTCACAGAAAAGTAAACAAACGGGTGGGGGCAGTAACCGTATTGAAAGTCGGGGGGGAGCCGTATAGCGATTTTGGTCATACAGGGGTCCCTCGCTTTTCGTATTTTCTCGGCAATCGAAAAATTTCCCCCCCAATCATAGGGGTATTTTGTAAAAAAACTGGACTCGCTTTTATGGGTTTTGACTCGCAAATGCGTCGCCGGGGGCGCGTATGCAGGTGTGAGCGGGGCAGCCTCCTCCCGCCAGTCTGGCATTTTTACCAGTGAGTGAAGGTCCCCTCAAGTTCCTCGAAATATTTATAATTTCCACTATTTTAGTGCTTGCAATACTAAATAACTACCATGGCTCCAAAGAAATTTAGTGCCAAGCCTGTGGGAAAGAAGGTGAGAAATATGTAAAGTGACAAAGTCTTGGGGCCTTTAGGGAAGTGTTAAAGGACACCAGAAACAAGAGCTTTCCAAAGTTACTTTTCGAGACAGGACTGAGTGACTCTCAAGGGGGTCCAGTGGCATTAAGAAAAAGAGAAGAGAAGAACCCCAGGGAAAAAAAATGGTACCGAGGTGTTGTGGGGGGGGTTCCCCCTTCCCAAAATGTAAACAATCCACTCTTCTCCTCCTCCCGTCTCCCCTCACTAAAAAGAAAACTCAATAAAGGAAGTTTTATGCTGTTTAAAGTTTCTTATCATTTCCCTTTTTATTGTTTATGTATACATGTATATTTCAGAAAAAAAAATTTTTTTTTAATATTCTGGGGGCAGGAACGGATTTAAATTTCATTTAATTATTTTTTATGGGGGAAAAATTTATTTACAAATCGTAAAAATTTTTTGTATAGCTCCTCCCGGAATGGATTAATTACAAAAAAAGAGGGGCCATGTAATTTGAAATGACCCTATTAGCGGAAAGCCGTAAAACGAAAAGTATAAAGGGGGGGGATACTGACTTAAATTCTTTCAGAACCTCTTAGCACATTTTAGTGCCTAGGTCACTTTAAAGCACTTTTCAAACACTGTTTTTAGTGTTTCAGTTTGAAAGACCTGCTGGTCCCCAAAAGTTTGGGGGAGAGGGTGGTATTAGGGGCAAAAAATTTACTTTAATGAAAGCTCACTCCCCCACAAATTTGCTCTTGCAAGTTGGAGGGGGGAGCAGGGCAATGTCCATTTCCAGGGGCACTTGGGGAAACAATTTATTTTCAGGGGGTATTTTTGCCACTGGGGAAACACGTCAAGAAAAACCATCAAGGGAAAAAAGACCCTGGTACCAAAGCCTTACAGTTTGCTCTCCCATAGTGGTTGGTAGACAACCACCCAGGGGGGGTACAACGTCCTCCCCGGGACTGTGAAACAGAAACCTGTAAAAAAGTTTTACATGATTGTAGGATTACTGTATCTTTTTTTTTGTCTCAAAAAAAAACCCTCGATAACAGGTTATCTTGCTACTTTTATTACACTTGTAACACCAGGCACACACAATCATTTTTCATAAAAAACAACATTTAGGGGTTTTTTTTTTTATTTAAAAGTTCTTGTCTTGTTTTTTCCTCTATTGTCCGTGGGGGAAACAGAAAAGAAAATTTCCTCCATAACCTTTTTGTTGTATGAGGGACTAAAAAGCCCGGGAGCAATGGGCTGGAACCCCTTTTCCCGTAAAAATTTACTAAAAAAGACAAGAAAAGTTCATAAAAGGGATCTTTAATGTGGGGATGAAGTGCGGTGATAAAAAACAATTTTTTTGCTGATTTTATGAATGAAAAAAAATTGGATGTCCTGACCTTAAGCAAAAAAAGCGAAAGGGGTGGCGAGTATTGGGGGGATAAATAAAATGGGTTAGGGAAGGGGTATCTGAGTTTGAGTTAAGGAAGGGAGTAGCAAAAATGTTGAAAATTAGTTTTGGAAGGAGAAGGGAAAATAAATTATCATTCAAGGGTTTTGTGGTTAAATGGGGTCGGATATGAAAAGTGGGTCAAATTTTAGGGGCATGAACCCGGAGAAAAGGGGGAGGGTTAGAGGAAAGAGAGAGAGATTTTTTGGGGTTGTTGGGAAGTATAGGAACCTTCAAACCAAATGAGAGAGTAATTGTGGTAGGTGACCTAAATGCTAAAGTAGGAGAAACATTTAGAGAGGGGGGAGGGAAATTTGGGGTGCCCGGTGTAAATGATTGAACTTTGTATAAAATGGGGGTATAGTTATAAGTAAAAGTATTTCATGAAAATGGATAAATAATTATTTTTTTTTTTTATCACCCTGGCCCATTCCCACCCAAGCAGGACCCAAAAAAAAAAAACTTTTACTATCATTTTTTCTCCATCACTGTCTTGCTGGGGGGTGCTTTCAGTACAGTTTTTAAACTGCAACATTAAAAAACCTCCTTCGAGTGCAGGCACTGTATTTCCATCTCCATTACTCAGTCGGGGCCCGCCGGTTTCCCTGAACCCTTATAAAAATGTTTTCTTTGCTCACACTCCAACAGATGTCAAGTATTAAAAACCATTTTTCTCCATTCACTCCCATCAAACAAGCTCCCCACGCCGCTGGAGTCCAAACCCTCGCACACAAAAAATCCTTTTTCCCCCCCCCTCCCCCTTTCCTAGGCCCACCCCCCACCCGCCTTTCCCTTTCCCCTACAGAATGATACCTTGAAGTCATCTGCTTTATCCATTCTCTCTAATGTCCAAACCCCCCTCAACAACCTTCCCAGCCTTGGAAACAGTTTTGTTAATCCTGCCCTCCTCCAAAATTCCAAAAATACAATTCTCTGCATTATATTCTCCCCCACATTGCCCTCAGACTGACTTCCACTGCCTCCGCCTTCTCCTCGCTGCAACTTTCATCACCCATGCTTACACCCATATAAAGCGTTGGGAAAGCTAACTCTCAACATTCCCCCCTTTTCCCCCAAAGGGCAAAGTTCTTTTTTTCCCCCAGACCCTAAGTGCACCATCACCCCTTTTCCCCCCATTAATTCTATGATTCCCTCATCTTTTTAGACCCATCCGTGACACTCCACTCCCAAAATATCTGAAAACATTTACCTCCTTCATACTCTCTCCCCCAATTGAATCCCAATCTTTATCACCTAATCTTTTTTTTTTCCTCATCCATGTTCTTTCTTATTCACTTTTAATTTTTTTTTTTGCCCCCCTACAAATTCACACCAAATTTTTGCAATTCTCTCAGCTCCCCAAAAGGGACAGTGTCACAGCAAAAAACAACTGTGACAACTCCCCCTTTATTTGTGATTTTTTATCTTTTAACTCCAGCCTTTGCCAAGACCCTCCATTTACTTCTCTTAAACCCCATCTATAAATTATTAAAAAAAAACCCTGGTGCACACCTCCTTTTCTAAGGCCCACTTTACTGGGAAAAAAATTTCTTCTTTCCTACATATCTAATTGAGCCTTATTCCTCGTAAAAATCTTCCTGCTTTCATACCCACTCATAACCATACACCGCAACATCGCCCCATTGCCCCTATCCACCCTTCATTCGCCTTTTCCAAATCCCTAAAAAGCAAACAAAGACCCCTTCAGCCCTTTTCTAAATACTGTTCATTATATTTTTATTAAACACCCGGTCCACACCCCGCTACCCTTTCTAAAGCCCCCTTGTTCATTGCTTCCTTTCTCCGTCTTTCTTTTAAATTTTTTCAAAAATAACTTACATACACTTTCCAGGTTATCAACAGACTTATCCCCCTTTAAATTTTTTCACTCTCTTTTGTCCCCCCTTTTCCCTTTTTACAAAAATATGCATGCTCTCTGCCAATCCTAGGGGCCTTACCCCCTTCCATAAATTTATTAAAAATTGCACCAACCACTCCAAAAATATATCCCACCGCTTTTAAAATTTCTTTTCTTTATTTCCCCAAAAACCCGTGCCTTACCCCCTTTCTTTACCTACTGCTCACAAACTTCCCCCCCATCACAACTGCCTTTCCCCTCCTACAAGATGTTTTTCCTCCTTGCCCTATACCGAAATCACAGCTTCCCCATCTTCATCAACATTTAAAAATTTCCCCAAAAATATTCCCTCCCCCTTTCAAAACCTCTAATCTCCATTTAATAACTTCCTCCTATTTTTAACTGACAAATCCCTTTGTTTTCTAGGTTTCCTTAAATTTTTAAATTTACCCAAAACTTTTTTTTTAATTTTTAACAAAATTTTTTGATAACATCTTTACCCCCTCTCTCATTTGCTCTCATTTTTCATTTCTCCCACTTCTTTCTCTCTCTTTTTTTTCCATATACTTTCCCTCCTTGCATAATTCTACTTTGTAAAAACTTTTTATGCTAACCAAACGCTCCCCTTCCCCCCCGCACCCCCTTTCCTGTAACCACAAACTCTGCTAACACTCTAACACTACATTTTAAACCTACCCCATACCTCTCGACCCCATTGCCTATGCTCTCATTAGCCCATCTATCCTCCAAAGCTGTTTATATCTTACCTTAACTGCCTCCTCTTTTAGTTATAAACCTTCACCTCTCTCTTCCTGATGCTTCTATTCTCCTTGTATCCCATCTACCTTTTACTCTCAGTGTAGCTACAACTAGAAAGTGATCTGAATATATTTGTGGCCCTTCTATAAACATGTACATCCTGAAGTCTACTCAACAGTCTTTTATCTACCAATACATAATCCAACAAACTACTGTCTGTGAGGGAAAAGTTTCAATAGATAGGAGTAGAGAGGGAGTATAAGTAACAATAGTTTCATTGCGGCTACTTGTTAAGGTAGGGTAAGTCAAGCTCCCGCAATTCCCGCCTTTTTTCCCCTCCCCGAAAGTGATAGTTCATTGCCGGCTGCTTGTTAAGGTAGGGGTCAGTCTAGCTCCAGCTATCCTTCCCTCCTTCCCCCCCCCTAAAAGGTGACATGTGGAGCCCAGTCCAAACAGTAATACACTAGACTCACAGCTCCCAGCACTACTGTATGTACATGCCTGCCTTGTATTCAAGTGGATTTATTGGTTGAAAGCTTCTCTTCTGACACATAATAAACTTAGTCCTTTCAGTCTTGCTCTAGGTTGACTGTTGTAATAATCACCACATCTTTTAGGTATTGTACTTATCATGGAGAGTGATTTCTTAAGCAGTGGGTAACCTGTCTATCTTTCCAGCTTGGATGACAGAGAGGGTCACCTGCCAATCAATGAGCAGAGCTGATGGAGATGGACTAACATCCTGAGACTTCCCCTTTTTGGATTTAATTACCTGTGCACCTGTATGAAATTGCAGGACTTAACCCCTCATCATTGTAGCGGTAAAGTACCTGCTTTCCTGTCATCGGAATATAATACTCAAGGCTATACTGTGAAGAACTAGCCAGTGGGTTGTAACCAACACCTGCAACCCCCCCACATCATTGGCAACGGCTACGATTTCAACAACACAGTGTCACCAACACCAGACACCCAAGTTTAAATTAGCGTTGAATTCAGTTATTTATATTTTTCATTTTTCATTTTCTTTAATGTAGGATTAATATTTCATATTTAAGTGTTTTGTATTTTATATTTTCTATATAATAAAGTGGTTATGTTTGTCTGTTATTATTTCTTTTTCTATTCATTAATTTTCCTGAGGAGGAGCCAGCCTGGGTAATACTGTCTGAAGTTGTTACAGGGCTGAGTAAGCCTTCACACTGTCATTTCGCCCTACATCATATCTTGTATACTTATTTATCCACTTTTTCTTAAAATATAATTTACCTATAACTAAACCCCTTTCTATACAAAGTTCAATCAAAGGGCTCCCATTATCATTTACACCTGGCACCCCAGGTGTATATGATCCCCTACCACAATTACTCTCTCACTTGGTTAAAATGCTCCTATACATTCACTTAATATCTCCCAAAATCTCTCTCTCTCCTCTACATTCCTCTCTTCTCCAGGTGCATACACGCTTATTATGACCCACTTTTCGCATCCAACCTTTACTTTAATCCACATAATTCTTGAATTTACACATTCATATTCTCTTTTCACCTTCCATAACTGATCCTTCAACATTACTGCTACCCCTTCCTTTGCTCTAACTCTCTCAGATACTCCAGATTTAATCCCATTTATTCCCTCCACCGAAACTCCCCTACCCTCTTCAGCTTTGTTTCGCTTAGGGCCAGGACATCCAACTTCTTTTCATTCATAACATCAGCAATCATCTGTTTCTTGTCATCCTCACTTCATCCATGCACATTCAAGCATCCCAGTTTTATAAAGTTATTCTTCTCTTTTTTTATAAATGTCTACAGGAGAAGGGGTTACTAGCCCATTGCTCCAGGCATTTTAGTCGCCTCATACGACACGCATGGCTTACGGGGGAAAAGATTCTTTTCCACTTCCCCATGGACAATAGAAGAAATAAAGAAGAACAAGAGGTATTTAGAAAAAGGAGAAAAACCTAGATGTATGTATATATATATGCATGTGCGTGTCTGTGATGTGTGACCAAAGTGTAGGTAGGAGTAGCAAGATATCCCTGTTATCTAGCGTATTTATGAGACAGAGAAAGAAACTAGCAATCCTACCATCATGCAAAACAGTTACAGGTTTCTGTTTCACAGTCATCTGGCAGGACGGTTGTACTTCCCTGGGTGGTTGCTGTCTACCAACAAGATATGATGTAATGCAAAATAACAGTAGTTTGTTGGACTATGTATTGGTAGATAAAAGACTGTTGAGTAGACTTCAGGACGTACATATTTATGGAGGGGGCATTGATATACCAGATCGTTTTTTTAGTTGTAGCTACATTTAGAGTAAAAGGTATATGGGATAGGAGGAAAATAGAAGCAGCAAGTAAGAGAGAGGTGAAGGTATATAAACTAAAAGAGGAAGCAGTGATAATGGGAGATTTTAACTTTAGACAAATTGATTGGACCAATATGACAGGAAATCTTGAGTCTAGTGACTTTCTTGATATGGTTCAGGATTGTCTTTTAGAACAGGTTATGACAGAACCAACTAGAGGAAACAATGTGCTTAACTTGGTTTTTGCCAACAAAGATTCACTAATTAATAATCTTGAGGTTAATGATGAGCTTGGGGAAAGTGATCACAAATCACTTAGTTTCAATATATCATGGAATTACCCAGATAACTGCAATCAAATCTCTGTCCCAGATTTTCACTTGGCTGACTTCATGATTCTGAAAAATTACTTGGGTGGGCTAAATTGGGATGTCCTGACTATGGGTCAGGTAGGTGATCTTCGTTGCCAATATGACGTTTTTCAGAGCATAGTTCTAGCTGCCCAGACAACTTTTGTTCCGAGTAGGGAAATTAGATCTAACAAAAATGATCCCAAATGGATGAACAATAGATTAAAACATCTCACTGGTCAAAAGAAGGCATTATAGGTTATCAAAAACTTAAGCACCCGTGATCTAAACTGAATCCTCATTTTTTTTTTTCATCTTTTTCTTATCCGTTCCCCCTTTCCCTTTCCTTTTCGGTTGCTCCCCCTGTCTCGTGTTTCTGTTCCTTCTTTATTTTTACACCTCCCCTTTCACGACCTCTCGGCGTTGCCCCCTGGGTTTAGCTACTTGCAGTCTCCCTTCTTTGTATTTGACCCTGGAATTCTTATTTCCCACTTCTAACATACCATATACTACCTCGTTCTTCTTCTCTACATCTGATGAATTAGACAACATGTGGGGGTGCTTTTAAAAAACACGTTCGCATCAGTGGCTGGCTGGATGACGAAATTCTACGGCTTGGGATCCGGTGTTGTGCGTTTGTCATTTCATCAACTGTCGTTTTATACATTTCTTGTAAATTTCTACTACTACTACTAACCCCCTACACCTCCCTCTTCCTACTATGAAATAAGCCTCCTGCTCCTTCTCATTTGTGTAACTTTGTCAATGGTCCAAGTCGGACCGAACGCTGAAGCTCAGTTTTTATGGGTTTAAGGTATCAAAAGGGAAGGGCAGGTAAGAAATCAATAATTTCAATTAAGGAAATAAAAAAGGAATAAAAAGCAAAAAGGATTATGAGCTGTGGTAAGGATTCAAAGCACCAAAAGGTTCACTTCAGTAACGAAGTAAGATTAGGCAAGATTGGCCCATTTTAAGGTAACTCACGTCAGATCACTGAGAGTGATAAGGATATGTGTAACTCTAAATCCTACTTCCTCTCATTTCACCCTGGAATCAGCGATATTCCTGAAATAATAGATTATGTTAGAAGTGAATAAAAATTGCTATGATTGCAGTACTAGATGGTCCTCAACAAATAAGAGAAACAAAACAACAATTCCCAGGTCCTAGAAACGTTTCAAGGGTGTTAAGGAATGTAAAGCGAACTTAGCATCCATTGTCTAATCTTTTTAACATATCACTACAAACTGAATATTGCCTGATAATGGAAAAAAGGCAAATAATAAATCTATTTACAAGGCAGTGACAGCCCTGTCTTTGAACTTAAACAATAAGCCTTACCTCCATAGTGGAAAATTTATTCAATCATAACGATGGAAATTCCACTTGAAAGGCACAGATTGATTAATATCCATCAAACGGTTTTACAAAAGGCATTCCTTCTACGAATTTACTAACTTTTTCACTAAGGATTGTGACGTAGATCATGGTAATAATATGATATTTGTATACTTTCAGTAAGGCCTTATAGAGTTCAACCAAGCTATTGAGGAAACTTAGACACACGGAATAGGAGAAGAAATTTTTTTAGTATAGGCATGGCTGAAAAAAACAGCTGTTTGAATATGGGCATTCACAACGTGTTCATGGGGTCATTGTGGCTGTTTTTCACAATTTACATAAATGACATTAATGTGGAATAATAGTGACATAAAAATTGCTGACACAACAAATAGGCCATACCAATTCATTCTATGAGGACCAAACAAAGTTACAGTATCAAGAGTCAAATAAAGGAGCCAGATACTAGGATCCAGTAAGAAAAAGTTTATGCTTAGATTCCATTTTTGACAGGAAAAGACAATAAAAATTGATCTATTAAGTAAAGAAAGAGGTATACATAACGAGTGTTAAGCAAAATCGACGAACTCCTAGATTATCTTTTAAATATATTGGAGATATATCATACACCAATTTTCACATGGATGGAAATTCTGTTAGAAAACCAATGTAGGTATAAATAAACTCACGAACGGAAGCATACGCATTTCTCAGGGATATTAATCTACAAGATAACTAAACAATTCCACCAAAACCTCTTAGTGTAGGTAGTTTGCTCCATTATTGTTCAAATTCATGTACAATCTCTTAGTAATTAAAAATCAACTACCTCACTTTGGATTCAACTAGTAAACATAAGTCACCTTAATATTTCTTATATATTTTGCTTCTATATGATTGAACGTTTTTTTGTCCAATTACACTTTATTTTTTTAATACATTGATATACTTACTAAATTAATAATTAATTACCTTTTACTATCAGTATAATTTCCTTACATTTTTGACATCATTTAATACCATTTGCTATTACCATAACGTTTTGAAAAAAAACTTTAGGTCCACGGCCAAATCTGAAGTGGATTTGCTCGTGTCCAAGAAATTGAAAAAAAAAAAAAAATTTTTTTCTTACAGAATTAAAGAGCCCAAATTTTGTGAAGGTAATAAAAACAAAAAAAAAATTGGATCAGTATAACCGAGATATTAGTGCCGAGAATTTTCCAAATGCGTGGTGACGGAAACATCGACGAATTCCACATACGCCTCTCTATTTAGCAGTTTTTTGTAGTTTTTTCTTTTCTTTCCAATTTTTTTTTTCCTACTAACATTGGGCCTAGAGACATTACTGTAAAATAATGTATAAATATAAACTCACTGTATTGAAACAAAACCGCACTAAAGTTATTTTTTAATATTTTTACCACTTGTTTTTATTACAATAAACCAATGCACAAATCTTCTATAAACTAAGTTCATCATAATTTACATATTTACATCACTGGACATGGTTTATAACTTGGGGCTTGTGGAACTCCTTTAAAGACGCACCATACCCCAGAGGCACCTTACATTCCTCACAACATAAACTGAGTGTCCCTTTTCGTCTTGTTGCCCGTCTTTTGTTTGACAATATCAACCTTCTGCCAAATTTTCTGAGGAAGAATTTATTTTTGAAATAACCCCCTCCCAAAATTGGGAAAATCCTGAATTAAAAATTTTTAAAATTTGTCCTTATTATTAAATTCACCAAAAAAAAC
>NC_069475.1:18786783-18824581 GCF_026875155.1 Cherax quadricarinatus | reverse complement strand
AATCGAAAACATTTTTTTTTTGTGGTTGGGCGGAATCTGAGTGAAAGACCGGGCCCCTGGGGTCACGGAAATCGTTTCCCCTAAAACCCTGCTCCAAGCGTTTATCATACACACAACACCAGCAGTAGTGGGAAGATAAATTTTTGTAGGAAAGGATTAAGCGGGGAGGATAATTCTGGCTAAGGGGACTAAAAGCCCTGACAAACAGTTTTAGAGATAAGTTCAGACACAAAGACAGTAAAAAACTGGAAAAAAGTATTGGGTACACTGTAGAAAAAGGGTATACAAAACTAGGTGAAAGAAGACTTGTTAACACAGTAGTTTTTATAATTTTTAGAACACTCTCAGTTTAATGGATCTCATTAGAATTACAGATACACGAAGTAAGGGTATTTTCGGGACATATAAACAACTGACGTGCTCAAAACACACACACACGCGCGACACACATCACACTTCGGGCCAGGAGCTGGGTCTCGACCCCTGAAACCACAACTAGGTATACACAACAGCGAATCCTTGGAATTGACCGCCTACCCCACAGACCTCTAACCTTCCCTCCCCAGCTTTTCTCTCTCTCAGCCTCTTTCCTCCTCCCTCTCCATCCTCAACCCTCTCTGGTTCGGAATCTCTCTACTTCCCTGCTCATTTAACCGCTTTCTAAACCCTCACAGAGCATTCTCTACACACAACTTGTCTACGTACCCAATAACTCTCTACATCCAGGAGTTACGTGCTACTGGCTCCCCTTTCTAACAGTTTGTTGTCTCCCCCACAACCACTACCTCCTCAAAAACAATGTAGTAAGGTATACATAACTGTAGAAATGATGTACTAACTAGGTAATTATAACTTGTAACACACGTAGTATTTAAATACTATCTCAGTGTTAATGGTATCTCATTAGTATTACGGATACACAGAAGTGAATTGTATTTCTGGGACATATAAACAACTGACGTGCTCACACACACACAACACGTGCGCACACACATACACACTCGGGGCCAGGAGCTGGGTCTCGACCCTGAAACCACAACTAGGTGAGTACACACAGCTGATCCTTGGAATTTGACCGCCTCCCCCACAGACCTCTTGCCTTCTCCCTCCCTCGCGTTTCTCTCTCTCATAGCCTCTTTCCCTCCTTTCTTCTCTCCTCTCTCTCTCTTTCTCTCACTCTCCCTCTCCCTCTCTTTCTCCCTCTCTCTACCCTTTCTCTCCCCCCCTCACATTTCTTTCTCAGACCCGTCCCACCTTGGTCTTATTCCCTCACCCCCATACTCTCTCCTCTCTCTCCCTCTTTCTATCTACCCTTACTCTCTCCTCTCTTCCCTCTTTCTTAACCCTCTTCTCTCTCTCCCCCACACCCTCTCCCTCCTCTAGCCTTCTGTCGTGGTAAAAAAAAGAAAAAAAAAAATGGGTTGGCCTTAGAGGACGGAAACCCAGGAAGATCTGGTGGACGAACCAGGGACAGGAAAGACGGGAGCTAGAGCTCCAAAAAAGAGGGAGGAAGAGTGGGGAAGGAAGATAGTAGAGCTTGGGTAAGAAAATGGAGGAGCGATAAGCAGAAGAGTGCAGGAAGTGAAAAGTAAGGTCTTAGCAGGCAGAAGCTAGGATACAGTGCTTAGAGAAGAGAAACTGCAAAGCCTGAAGGACAGATGTAGAGATACAAAAATCAATTCAGGTGTGACAATCAGGAAAATCAAAGTCAGAGCGCAGACAAGGGGATGGTAAGCAACAAACGGAGACATGCGTACATGAAGGCCCTATCAGACCCACGTGGGGCCAGGGGAAAAGACGATGAGCACACTAAGATCAAACGACAGGTCCGAAGAACAATGAGGTATGCTATTGCAGAGATTCTAACAGCCCAACTGCAGTAGCAAGGGACAAGCTGGAACAGGAAAAACCGTCCACTGAGAATAGAATTTTCAGATAATGACAGGGACTGAAGGCAAGAACATGTTCAAATGTGAAGGAAATAAAATGCCTCAGCAGAGGACGCAGATGGAGACTCAGTGGGAGGAGAAAGGCGAGGTCAGTTTTTGTGTACGGGCTCCAAGAAGCCAATGGGCCAACTATTGAAGAAATAAAACAGTGGAGAAAAAAATTGATTGAAGGGCATCATGAAAACAATAGGGAGGGCAATATGACCCAGTGACAAATTCACACATGAAATGGGTGTTTTGCGAGTGGAAGGATAACGGCCTGTCAGAGTAACTTTCAAGGAAGAATCAGTTCGAACCAGGATTCAGCAAGAGAAAGCAAGACTGAAGGAAAAGAGGGGTACCAGAGAGTATACCTCGACCGCGACAGAACACAAAAGAACGACCTACACTGAAAGAGAGGTACAGAAAGACGCAAGGAGGAACGAGAAGCAATGAGAAAGAGCAGGACCCAGACACAGGAGGAAGGGCAAACACACAACCACAAATCCCCACCAAAAGGACCTCCACCGCGACATTCCCAATGCTACTGAGCAACCAATACTACAGAATTCCCACACACATGTTCCCACAGGCCACCAATCCCCAATATCACAAAACCTCACCCCCACAGCTGTCGCCTTATGGGCATTCTGACCCCACCCCCATCAACAACAAACCCCACCTACACCCACATCCCCAAATAGGGCCCCCACCAAGGCTTCCCGCTCCCCCCAACCCCAATATTCTTTGCATGACCCACAATGAAAGAAAAGAAACAAAGGGTTTGGGTACACAAACTCGGATGAATAATTAATAAACATGAGGAGTGAATGAAAGAATCATGAAAAATCCCCAGAACATCATAGTCAAGCAGTCACAGAAACAAAACTCGCTAGACAATAACAGACACAATCTTTCCAACAGGATACAGATCCTGAGAAAGAATAGAAGGAGTAGAAGGGGGAGGAGGGGTTGCATGCCATAAAACACCTATGGGGATTGAGAAATGGAAGGCATGTACATGATGAGAAGAGACACATTGTAGGTACAATTCAGTCCGGAGAACATAAATGTAAGTCATTGGAGTGTATGTATAACCCACCACAGAACTGCATGAGGCCAAGAGAGGAGTACGAATAAAACAACAGGGTGATTGTGGACACAACTCGGCATGAGGTGGGCAAAGGAAGAGCTCCACTATCTCGAGCAGAGCAACAGTACTTGTAAATGGCGATTTCAACCACAGGGAGATCGACTGGGAAAAACCTGGAGCCACTATGGGGCCTCCGAAACATGGTAGAGCCAAGATGATGGATGTACTTGAAAACCTCATGCATCAACTATGTCAGGACACAACCATAGAGAAGAAGGTGGAGGATAGCCAGCTAGACTGGATCTTGTGTTCCCCTGTCAGTTCAGACATTGAGGACATCACTTATGAGAGGCCCCTTGGAGCTAGACCGATCATGTGTTCTGAGTTTTTTTGACTATAATAGTATAGTATACAATTGGGGAAGGTAACAGGGAACTGAAGGGAACAGGCCCAAACTATAAAAGGGGGGACTACACAGGAATGAGAATCTTCCTGCAGGAAGTTCAGTGGACAGAGAAATGGTAGAAAATCAGTAAACAGATAGATGGAAATGGTGGCAACAAAGTGCAATGAGGCAGAGGAAAGTTTTGTTCCTCAAGGGAAAACGAACATAATAGGAAGACCAAACGAGTCCTTGGAGTATACCACGCAGGTGTAGGGTAGGCAAACTAAGTGCAACATAGAATGGTAAAAGGTACAGGAGGCCATAGGACCCAGGAAAACAAGATATTAGTAAGAAGAGCAGAAACGATAATGCAAGGACAGATATAGAGGGAGGCCCAGCGACATTATGAAAAGCGACATAGCATCGAAATGTCAAATCTGACCCGAAAACTGCTGTATAGCCACATTAGAGAAGACAACAGTCAAGGACCAGTGTGATAAGGGCTGAGGAAAAGAAGGTGGAGAACTCACAAGAAAACGATCAAGAGGTATGTGAGGAGCTCAACAACGAGATTTAAGGAAGGTATTTAAGCAGTAGAGACAGGAAGGAATACTATGGGGGACAGACCAGATGGGGACACCACAAGGAAAACCAACAAGTGTTTGGACGAACATACATACGATGAGGCGAGGAGGTTGGAAGAAACTGCTAAAGGGACATCGATACCTCAAAGGCAATGGACCAGACAACATCTCCTCGTGGGTCCTTAGAGAGGGAGCAAGATTATGTTGTGCCGTGACCCTTAACCTACAATCTTCAACAACATCCCTGGAAAACTGGGCAAAACTACCTGAGTATGGAAGAGCGGCAAATGTAGCTTCCCATATTATAAAAAGGAGAACCAGAAAAGAGGCACCTAAAATATAGACCGTGCTCATTGACGTGAATAGTATGCAAAACTATGGAGAATATTATCAGGATGAGAGTGGTGGAGCACCAGGAACTGAATCAGGAGTATAAAAGCCAACCAGCGCACGGAATTCACGGAAAGGCAAAATCCTGTTCACCAAACCTTCTGGAGTTTTATGATAAAATAACAGAATTAAGACAAGAGAGAGAGGGTGGGTTGATGGGTGCATCTTCTTCGGACTGCAAAAGGCCTTTGAACGAACAGTTCGCTCACAAGATATAGTGCAGAAGCTAGAGCATCAGGCACAAATAACAGGAAGGGCACTGCAATGGATCAAGAATATACCTGATCATGGAGGCAACAACGAGTCATGTACTAATGAGTATCACAAGTGTGCACGCTGTGACTAGCGGGGTCCCACAGGTCGGTCCTAGGACAAAGTGCTATTTTGGTATATGTTAACGACCATGACTGAAGGTTAGACTCCAGAAGTGTCCCCGTTTGCAGATGATGTGGAGGTTAATGAGGAAATTAAAATCTTGATGAGGGACCAGGCCAGGACTCAAAGAGACCGGACAGACTGGACACCTGTCCAGCAAATTGCTTCCTTCTCGAATTAATCCTGCCAAATGCAAAGTCATGAAGATAGGTGAAGGGCACAGAAGACCACAGACAGAGTATGTATGCTAGGGGCCAAAGACTGCAAACCTCACCAAGAGAAAGATCTTTGGTGAGTATAACACACCGAGCAACAGTCTCCGAGGAAGCACACATCAATCAATAACTGCTGGCAGCAATATGCGGCGATTGGGCGGCACTGGCCAAACCTGAGAACAGCATTCCGATAACCTTAGGAAGATATCAATCAAGACACTGTACACCGTGTATGTCAGGCCCATACTGGAGTATGTCAGTCACCTGTTTGGAACCCGCACTTGATAAAGCACGTCAACGAAACTAGAGAAAGTAACAAAGGTTTGGCGACAAGGTTAGTTCCAGAGCTAAGGTAATGTTCCTATGAAGAAAGATTAAGGGGAAATCGCCTGACCACACTGTGAGACTAGAAGGTCAGGGGAGACAGATAACGACATATAACAATACTGGCGCGTGTAAAAGACAAGGTGGACAAAGACAGGATGTTTCCAGGGAGAGGGACAAGAATCAAGAGGCCACAATTGGAAATGAAGACACAAAATGAAGTCAGAGAGATGTAGGAAGTATTTCTTCAGTCATATCGATGCGAAAGGCAGTGAATAGCCTAGAAAATTACGTAGTGGAGGCAGGAACAAAACTCACTTTTAAGACGAGGTTTGATAAAGCTACCCATGGAGCGCGGAGAGAGAGAGGGCCAAGTAGCAACCGTGAAGAGGCGGGGCCAGGAGCTAGGACTCGAAAACCCCTGCAACCACAAATAGGTGGGGGGGAGTACAAATAAGTGAGTACACACACACACACACGCACACACACTTTGAACACCTTCAAAACACTCTCATACATCATTTGAGACCACCTTTTTCTCAATAACTCTTAAGAAATAATTCTCTCATCCACAACCTTTATCATCCTCACTACAGAAAGAACACCAATGATTTCTTCGTACACTCCTCATAAATCATTTTGAATACCACATAAACACCTTTGAACATTTCCAAACAACCTCTTAAGCACTTCCAAAAATATCATTTTGAATACTCCCAAATAAGATTTATCGTCCTCTAATTTATCTACACTTACGCATTTCATTAACTGAAATTACAACTCATCCTCCATACTACTCCCTACAGTCTCCAACTTTATCGACATTATCACAAAAACTAACTTATGACATGAGACAATTTACCAAAACAAATAACACAAACACATACAGTTATATCTCAATATCTCAGATCACCACAATTAAAGACGTTTACCAAATTCTATATCCCCACCACTAGATCAACTCATTTTTTGTACACATTCTCTAAAACTCATCAAACGAAGATCACTAAAACTATCTATAACTTTACTAAGATCACATAACATATTTGTCTTCTCTAACTCACACCACCAATTACATTCTCATTCACACTTCACATATCATTAACCGAAATTACATCTCATCACCAAACTCCTCCCGCATTCTCCCATACTTCACAACATTCGCACAAAAAAAAAAAACTAACTCATAACATACACTTACTGAAGACATTACCATATCTAACACACCTGACTAACTATTGAACCACCTTAACACCACAGATCATCTTCAAAAAAAACTCTGCACATCAATTGAAACACCTTCAAAAAACACCATCAAACACGCATCCAATACTCCCCAAAATCACTAACTGATTACTACCAAATCGACCACTGAATACTACCAAAACAACCGTCAAAATCACCAGAAACTAGTTTAACATCACTACTAAACCCTATTTAATAGAAATCGTAAGGCCCCTCAAATACACTATAACCAAGAACTCCCTCCCCATTGGGCGCATAATAAAAAAAAAACATGAACAACAACCCTACATACGCAAACACTTAGTACATGATCACACCACAACTGAAAACATATCTTGTACACACACTTAATCTAAGACAACCACCAACAACAATCACTCATGTTCACTTACCTCAAAAATCACTAATAACACAGAAAAAACTCATTTTTATAAACATTTCACACCAACAAATCATATTAGCGACAATACTAACGCACTGCACCAACTCACTTACCACCAACACACTAGTCATCACACTCACAGGACCGACAGGTCACCTCCATTTGATGTCCACACTTCCCATCTGTGTTAATTGGTGGTTGGTAACAATCACACCCTACCCACCTGTGTTTCAACCTGTAGTACCCTACATTATCTAAGAACACTATAACCAAGACGATTACCAAGATTTTATGACCCCACCACCTAATATACAGAAAACACTCATTTTTATAATTATTCACGAACAAAAAAACATACTACCAAATCCATACATGTTTACCATCATCTATCAACACTCATCACCAAGATCACCAAAAATCTAAGATCATCATCTCAAAACTACTATATCACTGAAAACAACTTATTTTTTTATAAAAACATTCGAAAAAATATAAGACATACACAAAAATACCACGAACACTTCACAACAACTATAACATAACATGAGCACGTATAACATATCACCATCACAAAAAAAAAATAATACACACCACCCCAACTTAATACATATCAATCACAAATTTATGACATGAACATCTTCACCAAATCTATTCATTAACCTCCAACTAAGACATACACATCTTTACTAAAACAACACCAAAACCTATACTTGTCATATTGCGGTATGATATTATTACCGCATTTATCATTTCCACCTATGTTGCCCTTCACATTCCCATGCCACCATCATCGTTCCTGAAACATCCTTTCTTATTCATTCCGTATGAGGTCTCCTAGAGTTGTTTTAAACCCCGACGGCCCATCAGACACTAGGGCCATAGTGTAGTAGTGGTGTTGGAGTGGGTGATTGGTTGCTCTGGCACCTCACGTCGTGATGGATGTTGGGGTTAAAAATATCTCTAGGAGATATGAGCGGAATGAATAAGAAAGGATTGTTTCAGGGATGATTAGGATGAGGAATGTTGGATATGCAACATAGTGAGAAATGATAAATGCGGTAATAATATTCATACCGCAATAAGTCAATATAGGTATTGGTGTATGTTTTTAGTTAGAAGTGTATGTCTTAGTTGGCGGTTAATGACATAGATTTCTTGTGAATATGGTCTCATGTCTTAAATTTGTGATTGAAATGTATAAGTTGTGGTGTCCTGTGTAATTATTATATTTTTTGTGATGGTGATATGTTATAGTGCTCATGTTTATGTTATAGATGTTGGTGGAAGTGTTGTGGTATATTTTGTGTATTTCTTATATTTTGTGACTAATGTTTAAAAAATAAGTGTTTTCAGTGATCATAGTAGTTTTGAGATGCATGATCTTAGATTTTTGGTTACTTGGTGATGAGGTTGATAGAATGATGGAAACATAATATGGATTTGGTGGTCATGATTTTTGTTGAATCATTATAAAAATAGTGATTTTCTGTGATATTAGTGCTGAGGGTCATAAAATCTGGCAATCGTCTTGTTTATAGTGTTCTTAGATTAATGTTAGGGTACAACAGGTTGAAACAAGGTGGGTTGGGTGTGAATGTTTACCCAACCACCAGTAACACAGATGGGAGTGTGACGACACTGGAGTGAGCTCGTCCGGTCCTGTGAGGTGTGACACGTGTGTTGGTGGTAGTGAGGTGAAGTGCGCTTAGATATTGTCAAATATGATGTTAGTGTGAAATGTTTATAAAATTGAGTGTTATTCCTGTGATATTAGAGATTTTATGTATGTAAGTGAACATGGGTGATTGTTGTTGGTGGTTGACTTAGATTAAGTGAGGTGTACAATATATGTTTTCAGTTGATGGTGATCATGTACTAAGTGTTTGCGTATTAGGATTGCGTCATCTTTTTTTTTATGCGCCAAAAGGGGAGGAGTTCTTGGTTATAGTAATGAGGGATTTCTATAAAAAGGGTGTTAATAGTGATGTTAAACTTAGTTCTGGATTTTGACGGTTGATTTAGGTAGTATTCAGTGGTGATTTGGTAGTAATCGTAGTGTTTTGGAGTATTCGAGGTGTTGATGGTGTATTTTGAAGTGTTCAAATGATGTTCAGATATTTTTTTTGAAGATGAATCATGGTGTTTCAAGTTGGTTCAAATTAGTTCCATGTGTTAGATATGGTATGTCTCAGTCGTAAGTTGTATGAGTTAGTTTTTTTTTTTGTGCTAAAATGTATATAAAGGTCTGGAGAATGAGGGAGGAGTTTGGTGATTAATGTAATTTCGGTTAAAGAAATGTGTAAGTGTGAATGGAATGTAAATGGTGGGTGAGTTTAGAGAAGACAAAAGTGTTATGTGATCTTAGTAAAAGTTTAGATCGATATTAGTGATCTTCGTTATGAATGAAGTTTTAAGAGAATGTGTACAAAAAAAATGAGTGAGTCTTAGTGGTGTGATATAGAAATTGATAAACGTCCCTTGATTGTGGTGACCCTTAGATATAGGAGAAATAACAGATATGATGTTTGTGTTAGTTGGTAAAATGTCTCATGTATAAGTTAGTTTTTGGTGATAATGTCGTAAATCCTGGAGACTGATGGGAGTAGTATGGAGGATGAGTAGTAATGTCCAGATAATGAAATGCGTAAGTGTAGATAATTATAGATGACAAATCTTATTTGGGAGTATCAAAATGATTTTAATTGTTGGAAGTGCTTCAGAGTTGTTGGAAATGTTCAAAGGTGTTTTTGTTGAGTATATCCAAATGAATTAAGAGAGTGGTACGAAGTTAATCTTGGGTTCTTCATGTAGTGAGATGATAAAGGTTGTGGATGAGAGAATATTTCTTAAAGAGAAATTGAGAAAAAGTGGTCTCAAATTAAGTAATAAGTGTTTTGAATGTGTTCAAAGTGAGGTGGTACTCACCAAGTAATTGTACTCACCTATTTGTGGTTTGCAGGGGTCCGAACTCAGCTCCTGGCCCCGCCTTTCACTGATCGATTATTAGTCCTTCTCTCTCTCTGCTTCCTGAGCTGTATCTACCTCTTCTTAAAACCTAGTTAAGGTTCCTGCCTCCACTCCCTTCACTTGCTATTCTATTCCCCACTTGCTGACAACCTATGATGACGAAATACTTCCTAACGTCCCTGTGACTCGTCTGATCTTCACCCAGTTGTGACCCCTTGTCCCTGACCCCTCTCTGGAACCTTCTTATCCCTGTCACCTTGTCTAATCCCCGCAGTATCTTGTATTTTCGTTATCCATGTCGCCACCCTGACCTTCTGTCCTCCAGTGTCGTCAGGTCCCGATTTTCCCTTAACCTTTCCTCGTTCGATCATCCCTTGAGCACTGGGACTTAGCCTTGTTTCAAACCTTTGAGTACTTTCTCTAACTTCAAGACGTGCTTGGACCAGTGTGGGTTCCAGACTTGTGCTGCATACTCAGTATGGGCCTAACATACACAGTGTACAGAGTCTTGACGATTCTTATTAAGGTAACGGAACGCTAAGTTCTCAGGTTTGCCAGCGCCCGTATGCTGCAGCAGTATTATTTGGTTTGATGTTTTCCCCCGGTGATGTGCTCGTGTTATGGTCACCCCAAGGTCTTCTCCCCGAGTGGAGGTCTGAGTCTTTGTCCCCACCAAGCCTATACTCTGCCTGCGGTCCACTTGCCCCTCCCAATCTCATGAATTGCATTTGGCTGGATTGAATTCGAGAAGCCAGTTTACTGGACCACTTGTCCAGCCTCTCCAGGCTCTTTGCAGTCTGCCTCATCCTCGTCCGATTAAATCTTCTCAATCAACCATCACATCCATCTGCGAACAGGGACACTTCAGATCTATTCCTCCATCATAATCGTACACATATATCAAGAAAAGGCACTGTCATTGAACTGACCCCCTGTGGACCCCGCTCGTAACAGCGCCCACCGCTGATACCTCTCACGTACCATGACTCGTTGCAGCCTCCTAGTAGGTATACCCTGAACCATTGCAGTGGTGTTGTGGTGTGTGTGTGAGTGTGTGTGTGTGTGTGTGTGTGTGTGTGTGTGTGTGTGTGTGTGTGTGTCTGTGTTGTGAGTTGTGGTGTGTGTTGTGAGTGTGTGTGTGTTTAGGTGGTCCATAGAAGTTTTGTGATATCTTGGTTACAGTGATTTATGGATTTGAGATGGGTGATGAGATGCATTTGTGTATGTGAAAATGTGATTTTGGTGTGTGTTTCAGAAGAGGTGATGTTGGAGACGGTGATTGGATGTAAATGAAATGTGGTGAGATGGAGAGGGTATGGGAGATTTGTATTAAAATTTAATGAAATTATGGGGAGATTTTACTGAAAATAAAGTTAATTTCTGATAATTTAAAAAGAAATTATAAGAATTGGAAAGTTATGATATATTGGAAAAGAATGGAGGGGTGTTGAAACATGTAAAGTTGTTGGGTAGTGATGATTAGTTGTTGTGAGTATAAAATCAAATTATGTGGATCACAAGACATTGGGTATGGAGAGGATTTATTAGATTTTTAGTAATGTAAAGAGACTGTGTATAACATTTAGATTCATAAAAAGAAGGGGAAAAATTTTGTAATCATAAATGTGAATCAATTGGTAAGTGAAGAGGGTTGTGGGTAATGCAGTCGAACTAGAATACCAAAAAAGATGATATCAGTGGGGTTGGTTTTTGTTGGGAGATGTGGGTTGTGGGATGTTGGGGATGTGGTGGGTTGTTGTCGAACTCAGTGAATGCGAAAAAGTGGTTATAATTGTGGTTGTTGATGTGACTTTTTCTGATGAAATTAGTTGTAAAACGGAAAAAAAATTGTGATTGGTGGGTGTTGTGGGTTGTGGGTGTTGTGTCGACTAGAGATACCGAAAAGACGTTTATAGTGTGTTGTTTGTTGTGGGTGAAGAGGGTTTGTGGGTGTTGTGGGTTGTGGTATTGTTGTCGTACCTAGATATGCCAAAAAAGATTTATAAGTGGGTTGTTGTTGAGAGGGTGGGTTGTGGGGTTGTGATTGTTGTTGGGATGTGGGTGTTATGGGTTTTGGGTGTTGTTGTCGAACTAGAGAATACCAAAAAAGTTGTTTATAAGTGGGTTGTTGATGTGACTTTTTTTCTGATGAAATTATTAAAAAGAGAAAAAAATTGTGGGTTTGTGGGAGTTTGTGGGCTGTGGTTATGAGGTTGTGGTGTTGTGGGATGTGGGTGTTGTGGTTGTGGGTGTTTTTTGTCGAACTAGAGATACCGAAAAGATGTTATAAAAGTGCTTTGTTGTTGTGGTGATGGTGTGGGTTGTGTGTTGGTAGGTTGTGGGTGTTGTGGGTGAGGTGATGTGTGTTGTGTGTGTAGTGGGATGTTAGGAGTTGTGGGTTGTTGGGTGTTTGTTACGAACTAAGATACCGAAACGATGGTTATAATTGGTTGTTGTGTGAGGTTGATGTGGGTTTGTGAGTGGGGTTGTGGTGTTGTGGGTTGTTGGTGATGGGGTGTGGGGATGTGGGTTTGTGGGATTTGGGTGTTGTGGGTTGTGGGTGTTGTTGTCGAACTAGAGATACCGAAAAGATGTTATAAGAGGGTGTATTTGTGACTTTTTCTGATGAAATTCTAGTTAAAAAACGAGAAAAAAAATGTGGGGTGTGGGGTGTAGTGTGTTAGAGGTGTTGTGTGTTGTGGGTGATGTGGTTTGTGGTAAGTGAGGGATGGGGGTGTTGTTGGTTGCTGGGTTGTTGTTTGTCGAACTAAGATACCGAAAAGATTTTATTAGTTGGTGTTGCAGTGACTTTTTTCTGATGAAATTATTAAAACGAGAAAAAATGTGGGTTGTGGGTGTTGTGGGTTGTTGGGTGATGTGGTTGGTGGGTGTTGTGGGATGTGGGTGTTGTGGTTGTTTTTGTCGAACTAGGAGATGCCGAAAAGAAGATAATAAGTTGGTTAGTTTGTTGTGTGTTAGTGACTTTTTTCTGATGAAATTAGTTTAAAACGAGAAAAATTTGTGGGTTGTGGGGTATGGGGGGTTGTGGTTGTTTGTGGGTTTGTGGTGTTGTGGTTTTGTGGGTTTGGGTTGTTTGACGAACTTATAGATCAGAAAATGATTACATATGTGAGGGTTGTTGTTTGTGACTTTTTTCTGATAAATTAGTTAAAAAAACGAGAAAAAGGTGATTTTTAGTATTATTCAGTGTGTATTTGGGATACTCAAATGGGTTTGAGACTATTACAAAGTTGTTTATGAAGGTGGTTCAAATGATGGGCTAAGAGTATTTTGAAGGGTTCTGGGAGTATTTCAGTGGTGATTTGGGGTATTCGAATGATTTTTTGAGTAGTCTCAAATGTAAATGATGGTGTTTTTTGTGTTGTTACAAAGTAAGTGTCTGAGTTAGATTTTGTGATACTGTTGTAAAAATCTGGATAATGAGGGAGGAGTTTTTGGGGGAATGAATTGTAATTTAAATGAAATATGAAAGGTAGGATAAATTAGAGATGATAAATCTATATTTGGTGGTATTCAAAATGTTGTCTTGGGAAATTGTATTAGTGTTTGTTCTGGAAATGTCAAAGGTGTTTATGTGAGTAACAAAGGATTTTATGAGAGTGTTTCGAAAGTAATCTTGGGGTTGTTCTGTAGTTAGATGATAAAGGTTTTCGATTGAGATAATATTTCTTAAGAGATATTGCGAAAAGTGTGTGTGTGTGTGGTGTGTGTGGTGTGGTGTGTGTGTGTGTGTGTTAGGTGTCATAGAATATTGTTGAATATCTTGTTACAGGTGATTTTAGTGGATTTGAGATGGGTTTATCATTATGTTGTTCTTAGTTTATGGTGATTTTTTGTGGTGTTTTGACTGAATACAGTGGTGTTTTAGTAGTATTCCAGTGGTGAATTTGGTAGTACTCAAATAATATTTTGGAAGTGTTTCAGTGTTGTTATGGAAATGTTCAAGGTATTTTTGTAGAATTCAAATGATTTATGAGAGTGTTTTGAAGTGTTCTAAGTAAAGTGATGTGTGTGCGTATTAACTTCGTAATATGTAAAATTGTGACTAGTGAATTAATCGAAAAGTGGTTATAAATTGTTGTGGAGACATATTCTTATGAAATAGTTAAAACTGAGAAAAATTGTCTAGACTTGTGCTGTATTTTGTAAAGAAATTGTGGATTTTTTTGGGAAATTAACGAAAAAAAAAGTGAATTATTTGGTTTATCCTGATAAGAGTGAAAATGTTTTCCCCTATGTTGTATATGAAAATGCATGTGGATGTATAATAAATATGTTTATCCTGCTTTTTAAGTTAATGTCTGATCGACAAGATTCAGCCTGGTGTGCGGTCAACACGTGACTTCCCACTGCCATAGGGGGAAAGTCGACAAGAATCAACCTGTATGTTTGAGGTCATCACATGACGTCACTGACCCGCCGAGGTAAACACATGGTGGGGAGAAGTCACACTTGATTAGACCTGTAGTAAGAGAAAGTACCAGCCCCATAGGAGGAGTTCATTGAATGCCTACCCAGAGAGGGGGAATCCAAAAAACTTGATCCGAGGAGATGGAGTCTTGTGTAAAATCAGAAAAAACTTTGATCCAAGGGAGATGGGAGTCTTGTATAATCGAGAAAAGCATGATCCAGGAGAATGGAGACTTTGATTTCGAGAAAAATTTGATCCGAGGAATTGGAGCAGTGGAATTTGGGATGCCTAGTTGCGTCCATTTTGACTGCTTATACTCCGAGGGGGAATCCAAAAAAAAATGATCCGAGAATGGAGTCTTTGTAATTATCGAGAAAACCTTGATCCAAGTAGATGGAGGAGAAATTTTGGGGTGGAAGGAGGGATACCCAAAAACTTGATCCAAGGAGATGGAGTCTTTGTATTATCGAGAAAAAAATTGGGATGGGGGTGAAAGTGGGAGGGAACCCTCAAAAATTTGATCCGATAAGATCACAAGAGAATTAAAAAAAATTTGAAAAAAATCGGAAAAAAATTCGGGGAGCGGGGGCGATCCGGACGATGCTGCAGAAGGCGCAGCAGAAGGCGCAGGCAGGTGCGAGGGCATGGTCGGGCACGAGGGCGCGGTGGGGGCCGGTGGGGGTCAGCACTAGGGCGGGGCGGGTGGGGGGGGGGTCAGCGGGGACTGCGGGCGGGGCGCGCTGGTTCGGGGGGCACGGTGGGGAGCGCGAGGGTGCGCGTGTGGGGTTTGAGGTGAGGTGTCTCGAGGGTGATGTTGGTCTCGAGGTGTTAGGTGGTCTCCGAGGGCGAGAGGACTCCCCCCGAAAGGGTGAGGTGTACTCGAGGGCGAGGTCAAGGTCATTAGCATATAGGTGTAAAAAGGAGCCACCCAGTAAAAGGAGCCACTCAGCCGCAGCCCTTTTCAGGAGGAAGCCACTCTGCCACAGAGACCGCTCAGGAAAAGGAAGCCACTCTGCCGCATGAGCCACTGAGCCGCCTTCATCACTACTCCTGTGTTGTAATATGATGCGACAGACTAAACAGGCAACAAGGGGGGTTTGGTCTGTATGTCACAGAGTCGCTCATTTGTACAGAACTACTGAACACCTCAAATGATGCAGTTGATGTTTTGGTGGTAAAAACTGAAAACTCAAACTTTGTCATTTTGGTAGTATACAAGCCTCCAGATGCAACTTCCCAGCAATTCCAGGAGCATCTTGTGAAAATTGACCACCGTCTAGAAAATCTCCCAACTCCTGCCCCAAACATCTTTCTACTAGGAGATTTCAAGTTGAGACATCTGAAATGGAGGAGTATAGCACACAATGTTTTAGCAGAGATCACCCCGGGAGGCGCTCCAGATGAAAATTCCCACACCCACAAACTGAAGTCTCAAAGCCACTCGCACATGCCGAAACCTCCATTACCCCTCCCACCAGACTTATCCTAGTCAAAACCCCTACCTCCGCCTTCCCTCCACTACAGACTATACACTCTTGAACGTCATTCTTGTTATTGCGCCAATCTCTCTGTCTGTCCAAACCACCTAACAACAAACACTTCCTCAGCCCTCTGACAAACAGTTTGGCAATCCCGCACCGCCTCCTAACTTCCAACTACGAAATTCCTTTCTCTGTAAAAAAAACATTATAATCACACACAACACATAGCCCACAAGACATGACATCTCCACTGCGCCCCAGCCTTCCTCTCTCACTGCAACATTCATCACCCATGCTTTCACACCCATACAGGAGCGTTAGGTAAAACAATACGCCATACATTCCCCACTTTGCTACCAAGGACGAATTCTCTTGTCTCCACAGGACTCCTAAGTGCACACTCACCATTGTTTCCAATTCCCCTCATCAATTCTATGCTTCACTCATCTTTCATAACCCATCCACTGAGACGTCCACTCCCAAATATCTGAAATCACATTCAACTCTCTCTCCATCCAATCTGATATCCAATCTTCATCACATAATCATTTTTGTTATCCTCATAATTCTTACTCTTTCCTGCAATCACTTTAAATATTCTTTTTTTACATACCCTACCAAATTCATTCCACAACCTCTGCAACTTCTCTTCAGAACACCCAAGAGCACAGTGACTCAGCAAAGAGCAACTGTGAAACTCCCACTATTGTGATTCTTTATCTTTAACTCCATGGCCTCTTGCCAAGACACTCGCAATTACATCTCTAACAATCCCATCTATAAATATATTTGAACAACCATGGTGACATCACACATCCTTTCTAAGTCCTACTTAACACACGCTAGTATTATAATAATTAGAACTACTCTCAGTGTTAATGGTATCTCAATAGAATTACAGGATACACAGAAGTGAACTGTATTTCTGGACATATAAACAACTGACGTGCTCACAACCACACACACACGCGCGCACACACATAACACACTCGGGGCCAGGAGCTGGGTCTCGACCCCTGAAACCACAACTAGGTGAGTACACACATGCAGATCCTTGGAATTTGACCGCCTCTCCCCACAGACCTCTTTAATCCTTTCCCTCCCACCGTTATATCTCTCTCTCATACCTCTTTCCCTCCTTTTTCTTCCCTCCTCCTCTCTCTCCCTCTCCCTCTCGACCCTCTCCCTCTCTTTTCTTCCTCTCTCTACCCATTCTCTCGCCCTCACATTTCTCTCTCTCCCCCTTGGTCTTATCCCCCCCTCATCCCCCATACCTCTCCTCTCACTCCCACTTTCTACCTTTCTCTTCTCCTCTCTCCTCCCTCTTTCTTACCCATTCCTCTCTCTCACCCCACACCCTCTCCCCCTCCTCATCACATGTAGTAAAAGGTAGTACATAACTGGGTGAAAGATATGACTTGTTAACACACTCTAGTAGTTATAATTTATTAGAAACTACTCTCTAGTGTTAATGGTATCTCATTAGTATTACGGATACACAGAAGTGAATTGTAATTTCTGGGACATATAAACAACTGACGTGCTCACACACACACACACACGTGCGCACACACATACACACTCGGTAGGCAGGGAGCTGGGTCCTCGACCCCTGAAACCACAACAAGGGTGAGTACACACAGCAGATCCATGGAATTTGACCGCCTCCCCACAGACCTCTTGCCATCTCCCTCCCTCGCGTTTCTCTCTCGCAAAGCTTCTTCCCCTCCTTTCTTCTCTCCTCTCTCTCTCTTTCTCTCACTCTCCCTCTCCCTCTCTTTCTCCCTCTCTCTACCCTTTCTCTCCCCCCCTCACATTTCTTTCTCAGACCCGTCCCACCTTGGTCTTATTCCCTCACCCCCATACTCTCTCCTCTCTCTCCCTCTTTCTATCTACCCTTACTCTCTCCTCTCTTCCCTCTTTCTTAACCCTCTTCTCTCTCTCCCCCACACCCTCTCCCTCCTCTAGCCTTCTGTCGTGGTAAAAAAAAGAAAAAAAAAAATGGGTTGGCCTTAGAGGACGGAAACCCAGGAAGATCTGGTGGACGAACCAGGGACAGGAAAGACGGGAGCTAGAGCTCCAAAAAAGAGGGAGGAAGAGTGGGGAAGGAAGATAGTAGAGCTTGGGTAAGAAAATGGAGGAGCGATAAGCAGAAGAGTGCAGGAAGTGAAAAGTAAGGTCTTAGCAGGCAGAAGCTAGGATACAGTGCTTAGAGAAGAGAAACTGCAAAGCCTGAAGGACAGATGTAGAGATACAAAAATCAATTCAGGTGTGACAATCAGGAAAATCAAAGTCAGAGCGCAGACAAGGGGATGGTAAGCAACAAACGGAGACATGCGTACATGAAGGCCCTATCAGACCCACGTGGGGCCAGGGGAAAAGACGATGAGCACACTAAGATCAAACGACAGGTCCGAAGAACAATGAGGTATGCTATTGCAGAGATTCTAACAGCCCAACTGCAGTAGCAAGGGACAAGCTGGAACAGGAAAAACCGTCCACTGAGAATAGAATTTTCAGATAATGACAGGGACTGAAGGCAAGAACATGTTCAAATGTGAAGGAAATAAAATGCCTCAGCAGAGGACGCAGATGGAGACTCAGTGGGAGGAGAAAGGCGAGGTCAGTTTTTGTGTACGGGCTCCAAGAAGCCAATGGGCCAACTATTGAAGAAATAAAACAGTGGAGAAAAAAATTGATTGAAGGGCATCATGAAAACAATAGGGAGGGCAATATGACCCAGTGACAAATTCACACATGAAATGGGTGTTTTGCGAGTGGAAGGATAACGGCCTGTCAGAGTAACTTTCAAGGAAGAATCAGTTCGAACCAGGATTCAGCAAGAGAAAGCAAGACTGAAGGAAAAGAGGGGTACCAGAGAGTATACCTCGACCGCGACAGAACACAAAAGAACGACCTACACTGAAAGAGAGGTACAGAAAGACGCAAGGAGGAACGAGAAGCAATGAGAAAGAGCAGGACCCAGACACAGGAGGAAGGGCAAACACACAACCACAAATCCCCACCAAAAGGACCTCCACCGCGACATTCCCAATGCTACTGAGCAACCAATACTACAGAATTCCCACACACATGTTCCCACAGGCCACCAATCCCCAATATCACAAAACCTCACCCCCACAGCTGTCGCCTTATGGGCATTCTGACCCCACCCCCATCAACAACAAACCCCACCTACACCCACATCCCCAAATAGGGCCCCCACCAAGGCTTCCCGCTCCCCCCAACCCCAATATTCTTTGCATGACCCACAATGAAAGAAAAGAAACAAAGGGTTTGGGTACACAAACTCGGATGAATAATTAATAAACATGAGGAGTGAATGAAAGAATCATGAAAAATCCCCAGAACATCATAGTCAAGCAGTCACAGAAACAAAACTCGCTAGACAATAACAGACACAATCTTTCCAACAGGATACAGATCCTGAGAAAGAATAGAAGGAGTAGAAGGGGGAGGAGGGGTTGCATGCCATAAAACACCTATGGGGATTGAGAAATGGAAGGCATGTACATGATGAGAAGAGACACATTGTAGGTACAATTCAGTCCGGAGAACATAAATGTAAGTCATTGGAGTGTATGTATAACCCACCACAGAACTGCATGAGGCCAAGAGAGGAGTACGAATAAAACAACAGGGTGATTGTGGACACAACTCGGCATGAGGTGGGCAAAGGAAGAGCTCCACTATCTCGAGCAGAGCAACAGTACTTGTAAATGGCGATTTCAACCACAGGGAGATCGACTGGGAAAAACCTGGAGCCACTATGGGGCCTCCGAAACATGGTAGAGCCAAGATGATGGATGTACTTGAAAACCTCATGCATCAACTATGTCAGGACACAACCATAGAGAAGAAGGTGGAGGATAGCCAGCTAGACTGGATCTTGTGTTCCCCTGTCAGTTCAGACATTGAGGACATCACTTATGAGAGGCCCCTTGGAGCTAGACCGATCATGTGTTCTGAGTTTTTTTGACTATAATAGTATAGTATACAATTGGGGAAGGTAACAGGGAACTGAAGGGAACAGGCCCAAACTATAAAAGGGGGGACTACACAGGAATGAGAATCTTCCTGCAGGAAGTTCAGTGGACAGAGAAATGGTAGAAAATCAGTAAACAGATAGATGGAAATGGTGGCAACAAAGTGCAATGAGGCAGAGGAAAGTTTTGTTCCTCAAGGGAAAACGAACATAATAGGAAGACCAAACGAGTCCTTGGAGTATACCACGCAGGTGTAGGGTAGGCAAACTAAGTGCAACATAGAATGGTAAAAGGTACAGGAGGCCATAGGACCCAGGAAAACAAGATATTAGTAAGAAGAGCAGAAACGATAATGCAAGGACAGATATAGAGGGAGGCCCAGCGACATTATGAAAAGCGACATAGCATCGAAATGTCAAATCTGACCCGAAAACTGCTGTATAGCCACATTAGAGAAGACAACAGTCAAGGACCAGTGTGATAAGGGCTGAGGAAAAGAAGGTGGAGAACTCACAAGAAAACGATCAAGAGGTATGTGAGGAGCTCAACAACGAGATTTAAGGAAGGTATTTAAGCAGTAGAGACAGGAAGGAATACTATGGGGGACAGACCAGATGGGGACACCACAAGGAAAACCAACAAGTGTTTGGACGAACATACATACGATGAGGCGAGGAGGTTGGAAGAAACTGCTAAAGGGACATCGATACCTCAAAGGCAATGGACCAGACAACATCTCCTCGTGGGTCCTTAGAGAGGGAGCAAGATTATGTTGTGCCGTGACCCTTAACCTACAATCTTCAACAACATCCCTGGAAAACTGGGCAAAACTACCTGAGTATGGAAGAGCGGCAAATGTAGCTTCCCATATTATAAAAAGGAGAACCAGAAAAGAGGCACCTAAAATATAGACCGTGCTCATTGACGTGAATAGTATGCAAAACTATGGAGAATATTATCAGGATGAGAGTGGTGGAGCACCAGGAACTGAATCAGGAGTATAAAAGCCAACCAGCGCACGGAATTCACGGAAAGGCAAAATCCTGTTCACCAAACCTTCTGGAGTTTTATGATAAAATAACAGAATTAAGACAAGAGAGAGAGGGTGGGTTGATGGGTGCATCTTCTTCGGACTGCAAAAGGCCTTTGAACGAACAGTTCGCTCACAAGATATAGTGCAGAAGCTAGAGCATCAGGCACAAATAACAGGAAGGGCACTGCAATGGATCAAGAATATACCTGATCATGGAGGCAACAACGAGTCATGTACTAATGAGTATCACAAGTGTGCACGCTGTGACTAGCGGGGTCCCACAGGTCGGTCCTAGGACAAAGTGCTATTTTGGTATATGTTAACGACCATGACTGAAGGTTAGACTCCAGAAGTGTCCCCGTTTGCAGATGATGTGGAGGTTAATGAGGAAATTAAAATCTTGATGAGGGACCAGGCCAGGACTCAAAGAGACCGGACAGACTGGACACCTGTCCAGCAAATTGCTTCCTTCTCGAATTAATCCTGCCAAATGCAAAGTCATGAAGATAGGTGAAGGGCACAGAAGACCACAGACAGAGTATGTATGCTAGGGGCCAAAGACTGCAAACCTCACCAAGAGAAAGATCTTTGGTGAGTATAACACACCGAGCAACAGTCTCCGAGGAAGCACACATCAATCAATAACTGCTGGCAGCAATATGCGGCGATTGGGCGGCACTGGCCAAACCTGAGAACAGCATTCCGATAACCTTAGGAAGATATCAATCAAGACACTGTACACCGTGTATGTCAGGCCCATACTGGAGTATGTCAGTCACCTGTTTGGAACCCGCACTTGATAAAGCACGTCAACGAAACTAGAGAAAGTAACAAAGGTTTGGCGACAAGGTTAGTTCCAGAGCTAAGGTAATGTTCCTATGAAGAAAGATTAAGGGGAAATCGCCTGACCACACTGTGAGACTAGAAGGTCAGGGGAGACAGATAACGACATATAACAATACTGGCGCGTGTAAAAGACAAGGTGGACAAAGACAGGATGTTTCCAGGGAGAGGGACAAGAATCAAGAGGCCACAATTGGAAATGAAGACACAAAATGAAGTCAGAGAGATGTAGGAAGTATTTCTTCAGTCATATCGATGCGAAAGGCAGTGAATAGCCTAGAAAATTACGTAGTGGAGGCAGGAACAAAACTCACTTTTAAGACGAGGTTTGATAAAGCTACCCATGGAGCGCGGAGAGAGAGAGGGCCAAGTAGCAACCGTGAAGAGGCGGGGCCAGGAGCTAGGACTCGAAAACCCCTGCAACCACAAATAGGTGGGGGGGAGTACAAATAAGTGAGTACACACACACACACACGCACACACACTTTGAACACCTTCAAAACACTCTCATACATCATTTGAGACCACCTTTTTCTCAATAACTCTTAAGAAATAATTCTCTCATCCACAACCTTTATCATCCTCACTACAGAAAGAACACCAATGATTTCTTCGTACACTCCTCATAAATCATTTTGAATACCACATAAACACCTTTGAACATTTCCAAACAACCTCTTAAGCACTTCCAAAAATATCATTTTGAATACTCCCAAATAAGATTTATCGTCCTCTAATTTATCTACACTTACGCATTTCATTAACTGAAATTACAACTCATCCTCCATACTACTCCCTACAGTCTCCAACTTTATCGACATTATCACAAAAACTAACTTATGACATGAGACAATTTACCAAAACAAATAACACAAACACATACAGTTATATCTCAATATCTCAGATCACCACAATTAAAGACGTTTACCAAATTCTATATCCCCACCACTAGATCAACTCATTTTTTGTACACATTCTCTAAAACTCATCAAACGAAGATCACTAAAACTATCTATAACTTTACTAAGATCACATAACATATTTGTCTTCTCTAACTCACACCACCAATTACATTCTCATTCACACTTCACATATCATTAACCGAAATTACATCTCATCACCAAACTCCTCCCGCATTCTCCCATACTTCACAACATTCGCACAAAAAAAAAAAACTAACTCATAACATACACTTACTGAAGACATTACCATATCTAACACACCTGACTAACTATTGAACCACCTTAACACCACAGATCATCTTCAAAAAAAACTCTGCACATCAATTGAAACACCTTCAAAAAACACCATCAAACACGCATCCAATACTCCCCAAAATCACTAACTGATTACTACCAAATCGACCACTGAATACTACCAAAACAACCGTCAAAATCACCAGAAACTAGTTTAACATCACTACTAAACCCTATTTAATAGAAATCGTAAGGCCCCTCAAATACACTATAACCAAGAACTCCCTCCCCATTGGGCGCATAATAAAAAAAAAACATGAACAACAACCCTACATACGCAAACACTTAGTACATGATCACACCACAACTGAAAACATATCTTGTACACACACTTAATCTAAGACAACCACCAACAACAATCACTCATGTTCACTTACCTCAAAAATCACTAATAACACAGAAAAAACTCATTTTTATAAACATTTCACACCAACAAATCATATTAGCGACAATACTAACGCACTGCACCAACTCACTTACCACCAACACACTAGTCATCACACTCACAGGACCGACAGGTCACCTCCATTTGATGTCCACACTTCCCATCTGTGTTAATTGGTGGTTGGTAACAATCACACCCTACCCACCTGTGTTTCAACCTGTAGTACCCTACATTATCTAAGAACACTATAACCAAGACGATTACCAAGATTTTATGACCCCACCACCTAATATACAGAAAACACTCATTTTTATAATTATTCACGAACAAAAAAACATACTACCAAATCCATACATGTTTACCATCATCTATCAACACTCATCACCAAGATCACCAAAAATCTAAGATCATCATCTCAAAACTACTATATCACTGAAAACAACTTATTTTTTTATAAAAACATTCGAAAAAATATAAGACATACACAAAAATACCACGAACACTTCACAACAACTATAACATAACATGAGCACGTATAACATATCACCATCACAAAAAAAAAATAATACACACCACCCCAACTTAATACATATCAATCACAAATTTATGACATGAACATCTTCACCAAATCTATTCATTAACCTCCAACTAAGACATACACATCTTTACTAAAACAACACCAAAACCTATACTTGTCATATTGCGGTATGATATTATTACCGCATTTATCATTTCCACCTATGTTGCCCTTCACATTCCCATGCCACCATCATCGTTCCTGAAACATCCTTTCTTATTCATTCCGTATGAGGTCTCCTAGAGTTGTTTTAAACCCCGACGGCCCATCAGACACTAGGGCCATAGTGTAGTAGTGGTGTTGGAGTGGGTGATTGGTTGCTCTGGCACCTCACGTCGTGATGGATGTTGGGGTTAAAAATATCTCTAGGAGATATGAGCGGAATGAATAAGAAAGGATTGTTTCAGGGATGATTAGGATGAGGAATGTTGGATATGCAACATAGTGAGAAATGATAAATGCGGTAATAATATTCATACCGCAATAAGTCAATATAGGTATTGGTGTATGTTTTTAGTTAGAAGTGTATGTCTTAGTTGGCGGTTAATGACATAGATTTCTTGTGAATATGGTCTCATGTCTTAAATTTGTGATTGAAATGTATAAGTTGTGGTGTCCTGTGTAATTATTATATTTTTTGTGATGGTGATATGTTATAGTGCTCATGTTTATGTTATAGATGTTGGTGGAAGTGTTGTGGTATATTTTGTGTATTTCTTATATTTTGTGACTAATGTTTAAAAAATAAGTGTTTTCAGTGATCATAGTAGTTTTGAGATGCATGATCTTAGATTTTTGGTTACTTGGTGATGAGGTTGATAGAATGATGGAAACATAATATGGATTTGGTGGTCATGATTTTTGTTGAATCATTATAAAAATAGTGATTTTCTGTGATATTAGTGCTGAGGGTCATAAAATCTGGCAATCGTCTTGTTTATAGTGTTCTTAGATTAATGTTAGGGTACAACAGGTTGAAACAAGGTGGGTTGGGTGTGAATGTTTACCCAACCACCAGTAACACAGATGGGAGTGTGACGACACTGGAGTGAGCTCGTCCGGTCCTGTGAGGTGTGACACGTGTGTTGGTGGTAGTGAGGTGAAGTGCGCTTAGATATTGTCAAATATGATGTTAGTGTGAAATGTTTATAAAATTGAGTGTTATTCCTGTGATATTAGAGATTTTATGTATGTAAGTGAACATGGGTGATTGTTGTTGGTGGTTGACTTAGATTAAGTGAGGTGTACAATATATGTTTTCAGTTGATGGTGATCATGTACTAAGTGTTTGCGTATTAGGATTGCGTCATCTTTTTTTTTATGCGCCAAAAGGGGAGGAGTTCTTGGTTATAGTAATGAGGGATTTCTATAAAAAGGGTGTTAATAGTGATGTTAAACTTAGTTCTGGATTTTGACGGTTGATTTAGGTAGTATTCAGTGGTGATTTGGTAGTAATCGTAGTGTTTTGGAGTATTCGAGGTGTTGATGGTGTATTTTGAAGTGTTCAAATGATGTTCAGATATTTTTTTTGAAGATGAATCATGGTGTTTCAAGTTGGTTCAAATTAGTTCCATGTGTTAGATATGGTATGTCTCAGTCGTAAGTTGTATGAGTTAGTTTTTTTTTTTGTGCTAAAATGTATATAAAGGTCTGGAGAATGAGGGAGGAGTTTGGTGATTAATGTAATTTCGGTTAAAGAAATGTGTAAGTGTGAATGGAATGTAAATGGTGGGTGAGTTTAGAGAAGACAAAAGTGTTATGTGATCTTAGTAAAAGTTTAGATCGATATTAGTGATCTTCGTTATGAATGAAGTTTTAAGAGAATGTGTACAAAAAAAATGAGTGAGTCTTAGTGGTGTGATATAGAAATTGATAAACGTCCCTTGATTGTGGTGACCCTTAGATATAGGAGAAATAACAGATATGATGTTTGTGTTAGTTGGTAAAATTTTGTCCCCAGTGTGCACCAGTTTTGAATATCACATTGTTGACCGTGTTTCATTTTTTTTCCCCCTGGCTTGTATGAGAGATAGTAGATTCGTTTCCCCTTTGTCATATTGCATTTATAGCAATTTTTTTAAAATGGGAGAGTCATCCACCCACCGATTTTGTTCACCCCATAAGAAAAAACCCGATCCCTTGTGTTCTGGTGATTCTTTTCCTGTCCGGGAAAAATTTTATTCTGACTGTGTAGCCACCAGACCCATTAGTGATTTTTTAATGAGCCAAGAATTACTGTATCGAACAGCTAGTTTGAGTACTCCTAGCAAAGGTTTAAATCCACAGTCACTTGAATTAGCTGATTTTTAGATACCCATTAGATGCTATTTAGCTCATCTTTTGTAGTACTCGCAAGTCTCCCCAGTCAAGGAGGTGAGCCATTGCAGAGGAAATTCATCCTCCCAGAGAGAAACCCATTCTGCATACGTAAACCTTACCCCGCAAATTTGGGGTTTTAAATGAAAACACCTTTAATTAGATGTCCAGTAATGAAACTGTCCACTGTGTTTTTTTGTTATTAACTGATAATTTTTGTAGAATTTTTGGGTTTTTCATTCCCTCCGAGTTCTGAGAATTAAGATCTGTGTCACAGATTTTCCTGTTAATTACTTTCACTTTGAAAATATATATTTTTTTTCCCCTCAAATCCGTGAGTCATGAAAAAACAATCGTCGATCAATTCCTCCCTATTGTCCCCATGATTTGTTTCTTATGTTTGTAATGCATTACGTTAAAAGTGATTACGTTAACACCCATTAAATAAAAACTCATTTTTTAACATCCATTAGAACCATCCATTATTCTAAGTTAATATGTTTTTGTTATTGATAGAATCACCCAGAACCACCTCCCTTTCAGCCTATACATGTATTATGTAAAACGACATACGAAACGACCGACTTCAGCAAGTTTTTTGATCCCCAAAATTTTTGTATAGCATATCAAGTCCCATCCAGTCTTATATAAAGATCCCTGGGCCGAGGGGCTGTATGACGTAAAGGGATACAGCATGATCAGTGAGAGAGTTTTTCCCCCCCCTCCATCGAGGGATAGACATAAAGCAGCCCAAAACACGGCAGGCCGGGCTCCCACCTCTCTCACAGTCTTGCAATATATTGTTTACCATCCAAAAAGGTGTTTACCTTCAACCCTCTTTTCCCCTTTACTAACCCCTACGACCCCACTTTTCGATCCAAATTTTACTCAAATCCATAAATCCTTGAATTTAAAATTTCTATTCTCTTTTCTCCTTTCCATAACTGACCCTTAAACATTATTGCTCCCCCTTTCCCTTTTTACCTCTAACTCCTCAGTACTCCAGATTTAATCCCATTTATTTCCCCCACCGAAATCCTTACCCCCTTCAGCTTTGTTTCACTTAGGGACGGGACACCCAACTTCTTTTCTTTCATAACATCAGCAATCATCTGTCTTCTTGTCATCTGCACTATATCCACGCACATTCCAAGCAACTCCTAATTTATAAAATTTTCTTCTTCTCTTTTTTAGTAAATGTTTTACAGGAGAAGTGGTTACTAAGCCCATTTTGCACCCGGCATTTTAGACACCTTAAACGACACAATGGCTTATCAGTGAGGAAAGATTCTTTTCCACTTACCCCCATGAAAATAGAAATATTAAAGAAGACTCAGAAACTATTTAGAAAAAGGGAAAAAACCTAGAATATGTATAAATATATTCATGTCGAGTCTGTGAAGTGTGACCAAACTGTAAGTAGGAGAAGCAAGATATCCCTGTTATTAATCTAAGCGAGATTTAATGAGACAGAAAAAGACACTAGCAATCCTACCATCATGTAAAACAGTTACAGGTTTCTGTTTCACAGTAATCTGGCAGGACGGTAGTACTTCCCTGAGTGGTTGCTGTCTACCAACCTACTACCTACTATTAAATCTCTGCACCAAATTCACCTTAAACCAACAAATAGTAGAGCCGACAAGACTAGAAAATATGCTGGACCTCATCCTGACTAACAACGACGCTCTGATACGTAATATAACTGTATCAAAGACAATACACATAGATCACAACATAATAGAGGTGCAGACATGTATGCACTGGACTTCTGACCAGCAAAATGTGAGCAGTCATGAAGGTCTCTTCACGAAATTCAATTTCATTCAAAAAAAAAAAAAAAGCATAAAATGGGATCAAGTAAACCATGTCCTAAATTAAACAAGCTGGGAAGATATCCTAAACAACACATATCCAAACATCTACCTTTAAAAAATGAATTCGGTGATTCTTGAGATCTCCTCCAGACACATTCCATTAAGAAAAGGAAAGAGAAGATGTAAGCTAGAAAGAGAGAGAAGCTCCCTATACAGACGAAGGCGAAGAGTCACAGAGCTGCTGAGTGTGGTCAATATATCAAAATGCGAAGGGAGGCACTAGTCAGTGAAATTGCAAATATCGAGCTTAGGCTGAAGGAATCTTACAGGAGATAAGAATCACAGGAAGAACTAAAAGCCATAAAAGGAATTGAAAAAAAAAATTATTTTCTAATGCGAAATCTAAGGGGAAAACAACATCCAGTATTGGGCCCCTTCTTAGGCAGGATGAGACAAACACAGATGACAGCCAAGACATGAGTGAGATACTAAAGTCCCAATATGACTCAGTGTTCAGCGAGCCACTGCCCAGACTAAGGGACGACAACCCAAATGAATTCTTCATGAACAAAGCCCAAAATTTGGACATCCCAAAAATCTCAGATATTAAACAAACTCCACAAGACTTTGAAGAGGCAATAAATGACGTGCCCATGCCACCTGTCCCCAGCCCAAGACTCCTTGGATCGCCGTATTCATCAAGAATTGCAAGAATCCCCTATTGCGGGCCTTCAGCATTTTATGGAACAGGGAGCATGGACACAGGGGTCAATCCCACACACACTATAAATAACATACAAGCCCCACTCCACAAGGGATTGCAATGAAGCATTGCAAAGAACTACAAACAGATAGCACTAAATCCCATATCATAAAAATCTCAAGAGTGGACCAAGAAGCAAAGAACAGCCAACCACCTAGATACCCACAAATTACACAACCCAGGGCGAAACGGGTTTAGAGAGTGCAGGTCGCTCCTGCTTGTCCCAGCTACTGGATCACTAGACAAGACCTTGATTGCTGAAGAGGGATTAACAAATACAGATGTAGAAATACACATACTATGCAAGAGCTTTCGACACTGTGACCATGTGTAATAATGCACAAAATGCGGGATAAAGGAATAACGGGAAAAATTGGTTGATGGATCTATAACTTCCTGACAAATAGAACAAAAAGAGTAATATAAACAGAGTAAAGTGGCAGGCAGCCCATTGAGTGAAAAGCTCTGTTCCACAAGGCACAGTACTCGCTCCCATTCTATTCCTCATACTCATTTCTGACATAGAGGTGTAAGTCATAGTTTCATGTCGTCCTTTGCGGATGAAACCCAGATTACCATGGCAGTGACCTCCATCGAAGACACCATGAAACTCCAAGCAGACTTCAACCAAATCATCCAATGAACCAAAAAAAGCAATATGAAATTCAACTAGGAGAAATTTCAACCACTCTGATATGGGAAACTTAAGGAAATTAGAAATGTGTCAGAGTATAAGACATATTCTAACCATACAATAGAGCGGAAAAGTAAATGTGAAGGATCTGGGAGTGATAATGTCAGAGATCTCCCATAAAGACCTCACCAATGATATCTATCCCTCATCTGCAGGAAAAATGATAGGATTGATAATGAGAGCCTTCTAAACAGAGACCGCCCAAGCCATGATGATTCTCTTCAAATTGTTTGTGTCTCTCTAGCTGGAATAACCTGCTGTATTCACTAATGGACCCTTCCAAGGCAGGCGACATGCAGACCCTGAATAGTGTATGAAAAACTTTCATGGCACACATAATTACGATAAGTGCACCTAAACTACTGTGAACGGTTGAAGGTCCTTGATCAGTATTACCCTCGAACGCAGGCGAGAGAGAACATGAAATATACAACTTGGAAGGTCCTGTATGTGATTGGTACCAAACCTGCACTACGAAAATCACTCTAGATATACATGATTATATACACCTGGAAAATCCTAGATGGATAGTACCGAACTTTTTGGGCCCAACAAAAAACGAAAAAAAAAAAAAAAAAAAAAAAAAACAATCAACAAACGCAAGCAAAAGACTTGGCAACGATGCACCATCCCCCAATGAAAAGCATGTGTCACTAGCACTTAAGAGACCATACAATAAGTGTCAGGGGCCCGAGACTGTTCAACTGCCTCTCATCACACATAAGGGGGATTAACAACAACGCCCTGGGCAGTCTTCAAGGCAGGCACTGGACGAAGGCCACCTAAAGTCTGTTCCTTAACAGCCGGTCTGTGGCGCGTACTTGGTTTGCGTGCAGCCAGCAGCAACATCCCTGGTTGAACAGGCGCAGAATTGCCACCAGGAAGCCTGGTCACAGACCGGCCGCGGTGCGTTTGACCCCCGAAACTCTCTCCAGTAAAACTCAGGTCCCATGTATATGAAAGCAAAAGACTCCGCAAGAGAGCACCAATCCCCCCAATAAAAGAAGGGATGCACGAGTACACGAGAGACATCACAATAAGTTTCTGGCGTCCAATACAGTTTCAACTGCCTCCCACCTACATAAGGGGGATTACCAATGAGACCCCTGGCTGTCTTTAAGGAAGGCACTGGACAGACTCGCTAAAGTCCAGTACCTGAACACCTGGCTGTGGTTCGTATATCACAGCTTGGTGCGGCCAGTAGTAACAGCCTGGATTGATCCGGACCCGATGCATCGAGAAGCCTGGACCAGACCGAGCTGAGGAGCCAGTTGAACTCCCCTGATAACCTCTACCATGTAAACTTCCAGGTAAGAGCTCTCTAGGAGAAAATAGACTGGCCTCAGCGAAAAGCTCACAATGTGCCGAAAAAAAACAGTCTGCTTGAACCAACAAAAATAATCTGCTTCAATACAGCAGACATACCAGAAATAGTCGTATTGATGGAACTTAATACTCATCATTGGTTAAACTCTTAGAGAGTTACAGCTATTGTCTTCAAATTCATTAAGGTATGAATATACAGAACTCATATAAATACTGGTAAAGCCAATACAGAAATACATCTCTACATATATAAATTATCATGGAAACACATGATAAATCCCACCTGGAGTTACCTGGAGAAGTTTCGGGGTTCAACGCCCCCGCGGGCCGTGGTCTGTGTCCAGGCCTTCCTTGTGGATCAGGCGCCTGATCAACCAGGGCTGTAGCTGCTAGGGCTGCACGCAAACCATCGTACGAGCCCACAGCCCGTCTGATCAGAGAACTGAACTTTAGGTGCTTGTCCAGTGCCAGCTTGAAGACAGCCAGGTCAGTTGTTAAACACCGCTTCTGTGTGCGTGGAGCATTTGAACAGTCTCCGGGCCCCTGACACTTATTTTAATGTCGCTAACGTGCTAGTGACACCCCCTGCATTTCATTGGGGGATGTTTGCATCGGTCCTTGCCAAATCTTTTGCTTTCTTAGTGAGGATGGATTTTCGTGTGCAAGTATCGTACTGAGTCCCTCTAGGATTTTTTCCAGTGTATATAATCATTATCTCCCACCAGCGTTCCAGGAATACAGGTTTAGAAACCTCAAGCGCTCCGCATAATTTAGGTGTATTTATCTCCTTATGCTGCCGGAAAGTTCTCTGTACATATTCCTAGGTCGGCAAATTCACCTGCCTAGAAAGGTGGCAGTAAGAGTGCAGCAATAATCGCAGCCTAGATAGAACAGCGTGGACCTGAGAGTGTCATCATGGGCTTTGGTCGCTCCCTAGTGTTTTTGATGGAGAGGTTCTCATTATCCATCCTGACATTTTTCTAGCAGAGCGATTGATACAATGTTATGGTCCTTTGATGGAGGATACTCCCCATAATCACTCCCCAGGTCTTTGACGTTGGTGTTTCAGCCTAGTTTTAGTGGCCAGAATTTGTTTGTCTCTGATGAAGATTTAATTTCCTCATGTATACCATAATCTGAGTAATTGAAAATTCTCATCGTTGAACTCATATTGTTTCTACTTCAGCCCACTGAAGATTTGGTTTGATGTCCCGCCTGGAGCCTTGCAGTGTATGAGCTGAGCCATGGTAGAACACTGTCATGGCAGAGATTTCGGGTGTGACCATCTCAAAGGTAGACACGGTGCATGAGGCTACATCCTAGTTCAATGTACGATATGAGGATGAAGTAACAAATGGGGAGCAAGTTACTTGTGCCTTTGTGAACAGAGCTTTTCAACGGGGCGAAGCTCCTCGAGTACTTTACTCTGTTAGACGCAACTCTCAGTGTCAGTAGTGAGGAAAATATAGATCCATCGACCGACTTTATATCCTGTTATTCCTTTAGCGCGCCATATTGTTGCGCTATAACGCCAAGGTCACGACTTGTCGAAGGCTTTTGCAAGTCCAAGTATAATTTACATCTGCATTCATTTTGTCTTTCTAGTGGCAATAATGACCCATGTCGTAGTGATCCAGAAGTTGAGACAGACCGGAGCGACCTGTTCTAAACCCATGATGCCCTGGTGTTTGTGAACTGATGGTTTCTAGATGGGTGGTGATCTGCTTCTTATGGACCCTTTTCAAAGAATTTTATATATGGGAAGTTATTGCTATTGGTCTGTATTAACAAAAAAAAAAAATAAAGAAAAAGTTCTTTGCTGATGCTTTTACTGCCCCCCTTTGTGAGTGGGGCTATGTTCTGTTGTTTTTAGTAACTGGAGGGACGACCCCCGTGTCCAAGCCCCTCTCCATTAGGATGGAAAAGCACGTGATAGGGCTTCTTGCAGATCCTTGATGAACACAGAGTTTACCTCAAGAGTCTGCCCTGGGGCAGAGTGCATGGGCAGGTCATTTATCAGCCTGTTCGAAGCCATTTGGGGCGTCAGGATAACAACGGATAGGCTAGTGTTAATCAAATTTTGTGGCTCAGACGCTCATAAAAAATCATTTTGATCTTCGACTCTCAGTCTGGTTAGCGGCATGCTAAAAACTGAGTCATATTGGAACTTTAGTAGCTCACATCATTCCCTTTGCTGTCATCTGTGTAGACCCACAAGTTAAAGTATAGGGGCCCAGATAACTGGACGTTGTTCTCCGATTTTGAATTGGCATAGGAGAAGACTACATTGGTTTCTTTCGATTTCATTTATGAGCTATATAGTACTTCCCGCGATTCCTGACGCTTCCTACAGGATTCTAAGCTTAATTTCATGCTTGCTATTTTCTCTGACCTTGTCTCCCAGCTCACATTTCAGATATTTGACCTCTTTGATCCCCCCCGCTCTGTTATTCTAAATTTTTCCACCGTGAGCCTGTAAGGGAGACGAGCGCCTGTCTCTTTCTAATTTACACAACACCTCCTTATTTCTTAGAGAATAAGCCTTGTGCAAACATCGAGTGCCACCGAGTTTAATTCTGTATTTCTAGCCATAAGTTTGGGGTCTGAGTTGCTTAGTATAACTTCCCAGCTTATATCGTTTAGTACTTTGGTTTACTTGTCCCACATTTAAATTTATTGTTATTGAAGTTGAATTTGGTGAATGCTCCCGTGACAGTCTCTTTTGTCGTCTGGGGCTCCACGCATACATGTCTGACCTCAAATAAGATGTTATCTGAGTATATTGTTTTATTGATATGGTGACATTTCTTATCAGATCATCATGTTAGTAAGATGAGGTCTAGTGGTAATTCTCCAGTCTAGTAGGCACTATTATTTGCTGTTTTAAATTGAATATTGTGCAGAGATTTAAAAGCTCGTGTGATTGTGATTTATCATCAGAGCTGCCTCCAGGTGTTTATTACTGCAACAATATTATTGCTATATTCCTCCATTTTAGTGCCTTAAGTTGAAAACATCCCCCAGGAGCAAGATGTTGGGTGCAGGAGCTGGAAGATTTTCACATGACAGTGGTCAATTTTTAAACAATCTGGTCCGAATTGCTGGGATTTGCATCCGGAGGCTTGTAGACTATAACCACAATTACTAGTTTTAGGTTTCTCGACTCTATACTGCTAAAACTTCCACAACTTCATTTGAGACATTAAGCATTTCTGTGCGAAAACAAGTGACTCTGCAATGAACAGAGGCCAACCCCCCCTTTTGCCTGTTCTCTCGTCACATCTGAATGGTTGTAACAGGGATCCATATTTCGATGTCCATGTTTCCTTAATGTGTGGTTCACCAGTGAAAGCCGCAACATTTGCCTTTCCACTGCAAGCAACCACGATGAAAGGATATTTTGTTTTTGTTGCTGTCTTAGACCCTGAATATTTTGTGTCAAAGAAGAATGTTATCGGACTGGTGGTATTTGTAGGTACAGGGGTGATTATTTTTTTTTTTTTTTTCCCGGCAATAGTATCTGTATCTGTTGGGATTGAGGGAGGCCAACGACCTGTGGTACCACTCCAGAATGACTGGATTTGGTGTACGATTTCTGCCATTTCCTGCCAGTTTTTTTTCCTTCCAGGCCACTAAAAAACCTCTTCGCCTCTTGAGTGGGTTGTTTACAGTGGCTACCCAGGTTTGTCCCATGGCCTGGATGTTTTGAATCTTTTGTCCCCTTTAAGATGGTATGCCCTGCCAATTTAAATTATAGCACAGTCTTTCCTGTACTGTAAGAGGTACACATTACGGGTGAAAAAGCTAACAGGAAAGGGAGTTTGGGCTTTTTCCATTGGCATATGCATGACATTTCTAGGGTGGATCATAGTTTGCACGTCCCATCTGTTTTATTCCATATTTTCCCATGCCAGCATATACCAAGTGCAAAGTAGTCACAGGGCTTGGTTATCCGTTTCCTGGGTTTTCTGTGACTGTATCCCCTGTTGGTGTCATGTTTTCCCTTGTCTTATACCTATCCTCGCCTTCAACCAACAATGGAGCTCCCACCTCAGTTGTGTGGTGGTTAGTTATCCTCACTATTGCTATTGGAGTCCCTCTTGTTTGCTATTTCCCTGCTGTATTTCTATTGCAATATTGGTTTTAAAATCTTAATCTTTGACTACGACTTGTTTCCCTACAATGGCTCCTGTTCCTCTATGGGTCATTTATATGTATTTTCCTTCCTGCGTAAAAGTCCCGACTACTCTGGACAAAAACTCCAGCTTCACCATTACTGTCGTCCAGGAAAGTATCACCAGCTTCACCATTTCTGTCTCCCAGGACAGCACCTCCCATCATCACCATTACTGTCTCCCCGTACATCACTATCACCCCACAATTAACTGACTACCAGACAACACATTCCAGCCTTACCGTTTGTGACACAGGCCATTATCAATGGCAGTACCATTAAGCCCCAGACTAATTAATGTTCCCACTGTTGTAGAAAGCTTCAGGTTTTCTATGAAATCATTGATGTTATCCACTCTTTTAATGACCCTTTGTGATTTGTCCACAGATTTTCTCTCATTTGGCATACGCCAAAAACAACTTACACTTTTTTAATACTGCTTGTAGCTAGTTCTGGGATAATCTGCACAAGATCGTTACACCAATTTCCCACAAAATAAGACAATTTATATCTCAAATGGAATCCCGGTATAGGTTGACTGACCCACGAGACAATCACACAGCATCAATTAACTATGATTTGAATGTTGATTTACTGCAATTCTAACAACTAGCAACTCTTGAAAATTAAATAAAATAAACCTAAATGAAGCTCTAGCTATTTGTATTTCTGTTTCTAACTCTTTTTGTATATTAGAAGCAGCTTACCGACACGTTCTGATTTTAATGTTTGTGTTTATAAGGCTCCTACAAACCATTCCGTTTCACATTCTGTCTTTCAATGTCAACGAAAAAACTGTTTGAAACCAGTCCCCGGGATCGGACCATTCCAAGGGGTTCGGACCATTCGATCTGCACTGATGCAGTGGGTCACTTATTTTAAAACATAACTGGATCGTGCGATTTGAGTCTAAACACATGAAGGAATCTACTGGAAAATTAACTACCCGAGAAATAAGGTGATTTGACTGATAACAAAAGTATAACTTGCGTGTTGAAGAGCCGTTAGATATCTGGCAGCTCCTGCAATGGACGTTACAGTCGATCACTTTGTTTTATCAAACGCTGCTCAGGCTTTTTCTATTTTTGATATTTTTTTCCGTCTCCACCACAATAAATGCAAATTACACTATAGTTGACTGGTGCAAATTTTGGAGGAAGGACGCTTTTTTCTTTGTAGTAATAAATGCCTACTCGTTGCTGTATAGTTGCGACCGTCTGGAACTACAAAGAGACCTAATGGATTAATTTTTTTAGACTATTTCTCGATTTCAAGAAAATCTTATAAGATGTCGAGAAGAATCATAATTCTCACTAAAGAAGCCATACATCCAATATTGACCCAAGAATCAATGGGTAACAAAACTGGTTTTTCACACTCCAACAATAATGTGTATCATGGGCGGGGTAGCTGACATCACTTTTGTCATATCCGAACTATCTACTGGATTTCCTCAAGGTCGACAAAGTGTGAAAAAAATAAATAAGGAATTCCATTACTTGTTCGTCTGATCGATAATGCGAGTAATGTCAAAGTATCGAAGGTGCACCTCCATAAACCCGCTGAGCGAGTTGTGTCGTACTGGTCACTCAATTGAGATGACAGGTGGGAAATAAATGGTATAAAATTGTCAGGTGTGGATTACAACTGATACCATAAATTTTATACAAAACATTGACAAAGTTCCCATCAGTGTACACTGATTGTTCAACTTAAGCTACAACAGAGCAGTGACATCAAGAAGTAGCACAGGACATGTCCGCTGAAACTTTATCAAATTGTTCCATGAAGGTTTGCAGCCAGAAGGGCATGTCCCAGACTGATGATTTCAGATAATGCAACGAACTTTGTTGCTGGTGCTGCTTATATAAGCAAGATCTTTGATGAACCAGAAGTACAACAGATGCTGAATCAACGCAGTTTTGAAAGTATGATTGGCATCGTAACATGTGTAAGGAAGCCTCATCTTCGTCAGCGAACTGACTTAGAAGAATTTAGAACATTCGTAACTGAAGTAGAAAGCAGAGTCAACAACAGACCTCTAACTTATGTTACCGATGAGCTGGACAATTTGGTAGTGTTAAATCCATCTCATTTACTCCATGGCAGAAGGCTCGAACCTGTTCCTCCCATGAATGATAAAGAAATCATGGAGCATCGTACTATCTCGAACCTCAGCAACTCAGACGCCAATTCAAACTCCTTAACAAAGTAACTGAACGTTGGGAGAAATTTTGGCAAGAAGACTATCTCACCTCCCTGAGAGAACATTTGTATGGAGCTGGGGTTCCTGAGAAATCTTAGTCCTTACAACCTGTTGACATAGTGATTATAGTCATTGATGGTCCATGGTCTCAATGGCCTTTCAGAAAAATTAGTGACCATAAATCTCTGGAACCATCAGGACAGCTGAAGTTTTGAGCAAAGGTGTAGTGAAGTAGCAGACAATAAATAAACTAGTGCCATTAGAATTACATAGTGATAAAAACAAACTTTGTGATTCTCTACAAGTTGGGACAATTAGGAATTCTAGTCTATGGCTAGGTAACAAGAAACCTACCATCTTGTACTGAATACTGTTCAATGTGTTGTTAAGAAGAGATTGTAAAGCTGAACTCAGCAGTTCTTTGGCGGGTGATCTGGTGGTTGGGAACGCCAGGCTAGAATGAATTCTGATGTCTACCTATAGCATGAGGCACACCTTCCTCCTGCCAAGTTCCAGATCAACTACAATTGAGGTAAAACAAGAAAAAAAAAACTCTTTCTCCTTACAGAAAAAATAAGAGAAAACCTGCGCCCCACTTAA